>CM038043.1:7632500-8832500 GCA_021397845.1 Areca catechu
AGGAAACGGGGGAAGATGGTTCGGGAGAAAGAAAAGAAAAGAGAAAGAAAGAAAAGAAAAGGGAAAAAAATAAATAAATAATATATATATATATATGATAAGAGGAGAGAGAAGGAGGAGAGAGAAGGAGGAGAGAAAAAGAGGCGAGAGAAGGAAGGGAGAGAAGGAAGAGAGAGAAAATTAGGGATTTTTCAAGATTTGAGAAAAAATTGAGAATTTAGTTTTAATTAAAATTATTTATCTATGTAGAGAATCAGTCTCCTGAGCGAGAAGGCGTCGCACCGATTTCGAGTACAGATTAGTACAGGCGTGGATAGTTGATTTGTAAGGACTTCTGGACTTGATCACCCATAATATTAATATATTTTACATGACCTGATTTGATCCGAGCATATATTAAATATTTTTCATGCATGATAGTTTTTGGATAACATGATTTGATTTCCGGGTTACGGAACGAGTTTGTTGTTAATGTTATTTGCAATTGCCAAGTGATCTTGAAATGTATTTGATCGTGATATCGATTGTTGGAAAGTGACATGATCTGACTATGTGAGAAGAAATGATAAAGTGTTAAGTGATCTGGTGTTTGGACTAGCCATGCCATGGCGGTACCGTGGTTTCTTAATGTGCCCATTACAGGCTGGAGTGTGATAATTTGTGTGCCCGTCATAGGCTGGAGTGTGACAATAGTGTGCCCGTCACAGGCTGGAGTGTGACAATAGTGTGTCAGTCACAGGCTGGAGTGTGACCGTGGCTAGTCCAGAACCCTAAAGATAATGGTTAAATAATGAAAATTCTGAAAGGAAAAATATAATAAAAAAAGAAAAGAAAAGTTTTTTTGGTTAAACATGAAATCTGAATTATTTGATTTCGTCACATGTTATGCTAATGTTTTGCTATTTTCATATACATGTATATTATTATTGGTGATCATTTGGAACCCTTACTGGGCTATGTAGCTCACTCCCTATCATTTGTTTTCTTTCAGAGAACCAGGATACTTAAAGAGGATCTGGGCTGGGCGTGAGACGGAGCTTCATAATTATTGAGCTAGTTAGTTAGTTAGTTTCGGTTACTGATGTTGTGATTCAGTAGACCATTTAATGACATCAATTTAAATACTGAATTGTACATTTGTTATTGGATTATTTATATAATATTAATTTAACTCGGATATGTTTGAATTGTTGTGTACCTAGGCCTTGCATAATCTCTAAGGTAAAATTTAGGGTTTGTGCGGCTGGTCACGTAGTCAATTCCGGTACTGGATTCGGGGCGTGAAAGAGTGGTATCAGAGCAAACCAGGTTCTAGGATCTTAGGATATAAGCTCAACGAGAGAGAGTGTGGGTTGATCCATATGTGGGGTAGATATTATGTCATTATTGTTTTTACCATCTGAGTGTTAGTTGAATACTAACAATGATTGGTGTAGGTTTTCCATGGCGCGTGGTAGTGGACGTGGATGTGTTAGGAGGCCCACAAGATTTGTGGATGGAGCAAATGCTTAGGATCCTATTGAGCAGCATGAGAATGCTGGAGCCTTATCTGATAATGAGGAACATCTACAGGACTCAATGCCAAATCTGATGGACAACACTGGTAATGAGGAGCATCCCCATGAATCAGTGCCCAATCCTTTGGATAACATCCCGGAGACTGGAATTACTGAAACAGGAACACCGGGTGGATCTGGAGTTCAGCCTAGGGACCAGATGGGTCTTCCTCAGCTATTACAAATTTTAGTGCAGCAGCAAGCTACTGCAAGAGCTAATACACTAAGATTAATGGAAGCCCAACAGCAACAGCAGCAATTTATGCAACAGTTATTATTACAACGACAACAGTCAGAAGTCAGAATTCCTCAAGAACAGCCAATTACACTAATAGAATTCAAGAAGTATGCGCCACCGATATTCAAGGGGACTTCTGATCCCATGGAGGTAGAGGGATGGCTTAAAGCTGTTGAGAAAGTTTTCCAAGCCTTGCGGTGTCCAGAAGAGGAGAAGGTTACATTCGCTACATTTTTATTGCAAGATAAGGCAGCTGCTTGGTGGGAGCTGGAGCTTGGAAAATAAGGACCAAATGTTACACCTTTACCTGGATAGATTTTAGAAAGGTTTTCTATGAGAGATATTTTTCTCAAATTGTTCGGGTACAAAAATTTCGTGAATTTGATCGCTTGGAGCAAGGTACTTTAACTGTTTCTCAGTATGCCTCAAAGTTTGAGGAATTATCGAGATATGCTCCATCACTCTTAGTTGATGAAGGGATCCGATCCAGGAAATTTAAAAATGGACTTAGAAGTCGGATCCAGCATCAAGTGATTGCTTTTGAGCTACCAACTTATAAAGAGGTTATTAGTAAAGCATTAATTATAGAAAGGGGATTGGATGTGGCTCAAGCTGAAAGAGAAAAAGCATTAAAAAAGAGATCTGGAACAAGAGGGAATTAAGGCCAATCCTATAAAGGTACCAATGCAAAAACAAGGAAGCTTGACAATGTTACTTCAGAAGACAAGACTCAACCAAAGAGTGACGTCAAGTGCTTTAAGTATGGTGGTTCCCATTATAAGCGGGATTGTACATGGCCAGATGAGTGGAAGTATCATAACTGTGGTAAACCGGGACATAAGGCAGTTGTGGTGCGGGCACCAGACTCAAAAGAAGACTTCAGAGCTCCATCTAGATCTTTGATTAACCTTGCCCGAAGAATTAGGGTTTTTTGGCTTGTAATAAGGGTTGACTTGATCAACTCAATTTTAGCCTGAGTCTATATTACCTGCATTTTTATTTTGTTGAGTCATGTTGACTCAATAGTGGACTAGGGCTTCAACCTGGGGTGTTACATTTTCTCCCAAGGCCAAGCAAGTGGGTGCCACACTCCCAGCCACACTCCCAGCCATACGCCTGAGTCCAGGGGGCGCCACATCTCCATCCAGCAGGCTTTGGTCCCCACACCACAGATAGCAGCTCCCTTCTCTCATGCGCCAATTGAGGAGAAATCCACCAGGGGTCCACAAATCAAGGGGGCGGCCCAAGACATTCCCAAAAGAACCAAACTATGAAAGGGAAGAAATTCTCTTGGAGAGAACTTCAAGGAGGCGCCCATTACCTGCCAAAAATACTCAAAACAAAGTTAGAAAGAGCCATAACTTGGGAAGAAAGAAAAGGAGGTATCCAAAAAGGGTTGAGCCATGGAAGGAAGGAGATTTCTCTTGAAGAGCAAGGTTAGGAGGCGCCCTAGTCATTCCAACTAAAGACAGATATAAAAGGAAATAAATTTTCTCTTGGAGGGCAAGGTTAAGAGGCGCCCAAACACTTCCAGATAAGGCCAAGCATAGAAGGAAAAAAATAATTTCTTGGAGGTCAAGACAAGGAGGCGCCACCCACTTTCCTTTTTTTTGAAGCCTCAATCATCTTTGGAATTATTTGGCCGGCCATATGAGTAGGGATTGATCCTACAACCCTAATTTGAAGATCCCCTCCTTTAGTCCCACATGGGAAGATGTAAAACCCTACTCTCTTGTAATGTCCTATAAATTAAAACCCCTTTGTAAGTTCTAAGGAATCAGATGAATGAAACCAATTTTTTTTAGTGAGCAAACTCTGTGTTTTCTCTCTTCCGCACTTGCATCCAGGTGTTGAGCTCCGTGAGGGAGTAAATCCGGGTTCCCCAGGAACCTTGAGGAGGTGTGAGATCTCCAAAACCCAAACCCTAGGTTAGCCACTCCACTCCCAAACCCTAGCCGCCATCACCCTTCTCTTTCCACCAAGCCCTAGCCTATCCCACTTCTCACGGCCACCCTCTCCAAGTCCAGGCCGACCACCAGCATCCAGCTCCAGTCCAGATACTTCAGGTCTATAGCAATTCTAAGAGGAAGTCAGATCAGCCTCCAGGAGAATCCTGATTTCAGCAACTTCAGCTTTCAAGTTCTTCAACCTGGTAAATCTTTTCTTGAGTATCTGAATTCCATCACTTGTTCCTCTTCTTCCCAGATCTTGAGTCCAGGAGAAGCCGACCAAACCACGGACCAGTATTGGAGGATCCATTGCGAAGATAGCCGAATCCGAGGATCCAACAATCTGCTCGAGAGAGTTCTTCCACCAAAATCCTGAGAAGATCACTGTCTGGTTAGTAAACCATCTCTCCTCTCTATTTCTGTTCTGTTGAAAGTTCAGAGCGAAACCCTAGGTCTGGGAGTTTCTTAACCCCCAGCGATCCGTTACTTCTGAACTACTCTGATAATTTAGTTTCATCTAAATTGTGCTTTCAATCCTTACCTAGTTTCCTTCAACTTAGTTTAGCTTTACTTTGAGTCAAAGCCAATTTCTGAAATATAAAAAAAAAAAAAAGAATTAATCTTAAATTTACTTCCACATACGCTTCCTTGTTCTTTGTTCTGCATCATTTTTGGTATCAGAGCTTCTGTTCTACATCAAGTTGTGTGTCCCTTTGGTCAAGGGTCACAGCACCAAGTACCTCGAGAAAAACAGCAACTTGAAGGACAACAAAAATCAGTGACTCAGGGACGAGTTTATGCACTCACCCAGTAGGATGCTAATGCATCAAATTCTGTGGTGACAGGTATGATCAAATTATTTTCCAGTAATGTTTATGTTCTTTTTGATACTAGCACTACACACTCTTTCGTATCTGTTAGATTGGTTAGGGAAAATAATGAGTTAACCCCGACATCTTTAGAGTTTGAACTCTGTATTTCCACTCCTAGTGGGGATGTTTTTGTGGTTAATCAAATCTACAAGAAATGTAGATTGAATATCGAAGGTAGAACAATGGAAGCTGATTTGATAGTCATGGATATGAAAGATTTCGATATAATCCTTGGAATGGATTGGCTAGCAGCAAACCATGCTTCCATCAACTGTTTTGAGAAAATTGTGAAATTTTAAATTCCTGATCAGTCAGAGTTCTATTTTAAGGGTAACAAGTTAACCCTTATGAGGAGGGTAATTTCGGCTTTTATTGCCAAGCGACTCCTCAGACAAGGTTGTGAAGGATTTCTGGCAACGGTGATAGATACTCGACAGCAGGAGCTTAAGCTGGAAGACATACCCGTTGTGAAAGAATTTTCGGAGGTCTTTCCCGATGATCTGCCAGGATTACCTCCTGATAGAGAGATTGAGTTCTCTATCGATCTTATACCAGGTACAGGTGCCATCTCCAAAGCTCCTTATAGAATGGCTCCGGCAGAATTAAAAGAGCTTAAGGAGCAATTGCAAGAACTGTTGGATAAAGGATTTATCAGACCTAGCATGTATCCCTGGGGTGCTCCAGTCTTATTTGTAAAGAAGAAGGATGGAAGTTTTTGGCTTTGCATTGATTATCGAGAATTGAACAAAGTGACTATAAGGAACAAATATCCCTTACCAAGGATTGATGATCTATTTGATCAATTACAGGGAGCATAGGTATTCTCAAAAATTGATCTTCGTTCTGGTTATCATCAATTGGAGATAAAGACAGAGGATGTACCAAAGACAGCTTTTAGAACTAGATATGGATACTATGAATTTTTGGTTCTACCTTTTGGTCTGACAAATTCACCTGCAGTTTTCATGGATCTCATGAACCGAGTGTTTAGACCATATCTGGATCAATTTGTAGTAGTATTTATTGATGATATACTGATATATTCAAAAAGTCTACAGGCACATGAGGAGCACTTAAAGATAGTATTACAAATACTCAAGGAGGAGAAATTATTTACCAAGCTAAAAAAATGTGACTTTTGGTTGGACAGAATTTCCTTCCTTGGCCATGTTATTTCTAAGGATGGTATTTCTGTGGATCCAAATAAAGTAGAAGCAGTGGTAGAGTGGGAGAGACCCACCAATGTGTCCGAAGTTCGTAGTTTCCTGGGAATGGCAGGATATTATCGAAGGTTTATTGAAGGATTTTCTCTTATTGCTATACCCTTAACTCGCCTGACCCAGAAATGAACAAAATTTGAATGGACAGATGATTGTGAGCAGAGTTTTCAAAAATTGAAGAAACGGTTAATCACTGCCCCAGTATTGACTGTTCCTGCGGAGACAGGGGAGTTTTGTATATATTATGATGCATCCCGAAAGGGTCTCGGTTGTGTGCTAATGCAAAATGAAAAGGTGATAGCCTATGCTTCTAGACAGCTAAAATCATATGAGTCAAATTATCCCACTCATGACTTGGAGTTAGCAGCTGTAGTTTTTGCTTTAAAAATATGGAGACATTACCTGTATGGTAGTCATTGTGAAATCTTTATAGATCATAAAAGTTTAAAATATATATTTACTCAGAAGGAATTGAACTTGAGACAGAGAAGATGGTTGGAACTATTAAAGGATTATGATCTGACTATCAACTACCATCCAGGAAAGGCAAATGTTGTAGCTGATGCCCTGAGTAGGAAAACCCCGAGTAAGTTGGCAGCTTTAATTACTAATCAAAAGCACATCATAATGGATCTGGAAAGATCAGAGATCGAGGTACGAATTCATAATTCTGGGATGCAATTAGCAAATATTATGGTACAACCTATCCTGATTGACAAAATTAAATCAGCTCAGAAAGAAGATTTAGAGCTTCAGAAAATTAGAGAGACAGTTGAGTCTGGTGTGCAATCTGAATTTACTATATATGAAGATGGTACCTTGAGACTTGGTAATAGATTTTGTGTTCCTAAATTTCCAGAATTAAAGAATGAAATTATGGAAGAAGCACATAGTTCAGTATATACGATGCATCCGGGTAGTACAAAAATGTATCGAGATCTATGTAAAAACTTTTGGTGGTCTGGTATGAAGAAAGATATAGCTCAGTATGTGACTCAATGTTAGGTGTGTCAACATGTAAAAGCTGAGCATCAAAGACCTGCTGGACCATTGCAGTCTCTTGAGATTCCTTAGTGAAAATGGGAGCACATTACCATGGACTTTGTGACAGGTTTACCCAAAACCCCTAAGGAAAATAATGCGATGTGGGTGATTGTGGATCGACTAACGAAGTCAACTCATTTCTTATCTTTTCGTATCGGACTCTCTCTGGAAAAATTAGCAAACTTGTACATAGAACAAATTGTGAGACTACATGGGATTCCAATTTCTATAGTATCGGATCGAGACAGTAGGTTTGTTTCACAATTTTGGAAGAGTCTTCATAAAGCATTGGGGACCAAATTAAGTTTTAGTACAGCTTTTCATCTCCAAACCGATGGACAGTCTTAGCGAACCATCCAAATTCTGGAAGACATGTTGAGAGCTTGTGTTATGGACTTGGGTGGTGCTTGGGACTGTCATCTATCGTTAATAGAATTTGCCTACAATAATAGTTATCAAGCCAGTATTCAAATGGCGCCTTTTGAGGCTTTATATGGTAGGAAGTATAGATCTCCTATCTGCTAGGATGATGTAGAAGAAAGAAAATTGTTGGGTCCAGAAATAGTGCAACAAATAGTAGAGAAGGTACAAATGATCAGAGAACGTTTGCGTACTGCTCAAAGCCGACAGAAAAGTTATGCTGATAAAAGGTGAAGAGAGCTGGAATTCAATGTTGGTGATCATGTTTTTTTGAAAGTATCTCCCATAAAAGGTGTGATGAGATTTGGTGTACGAGAAAAGTTGAGTCCGAGATTTGTGGGACCATTTGAGATTTTGGATAAAGTTGGCGAGGTGGCATACCGATTAGCGCTACCACCAGTTATATCTGGAGTGCACAACGTGTTTCATGTATCTATGTTACGGAAATACATTCCTGATCCTAATCATGCAATAGATTATGTGCCTTTGCAACTTCAAGAGGATTTGACCTATGAGGAGGTGCCTTTACGAATTGTCGACAGTAAGGAACAAGAATTGAGACACCGAATCATATCTTATGTGAAGGTGCAATGGAGCAATCACAGTGAAAGAGAAGCTACATGGGAACTTGAAGCAGAGATGCGAACAAGATATCCACAGCTTTTCGAAATACCAGGTACGTAAATTTCGAGGACGAAATTTATTTTAACGGGGGGAGAATGTAAGCTATGGGCCTGGGCTGAAGTCGGCAGACCCAGTCGACTTCAACCCAAACGAAAAAAAAAAATGGAACGAAGACGAAACAGGGGAGGAATGCTCGCCGAAGTTTTCGCCGGAGGACTTGAAGGGAGGAGTTGTAATGGAAGTGGAGTGATCGGCGACCAGTCCGGGGTGGAATAAACTCCGATTTGACGGAGTTTGCTCCCCAAACGGCAAGAAAAACCACCGGTTAATCCTATAAATTCCCTTCCACTGTGGCCGAATCAAATCCATCAATTCCTCCATACCATAGTTGTTTTCTCCGGTGAGCAGCGAAGGGTTTCAACCATCGGTAAGTTCCTTTTCATTTAAATCTATTTTTTAAAGAATTTTGATGTTTTTTTTAGGTTTTTGGTTTAGTTTGGATTGTTCGCCGCTGTCGCCGCCGCCACCGTCGTCGCTGCCTACCATTGGTCCGTGAGGGCCCTACGATAACAACGGAGTGGTTGCCGACAGGTGGGGGGGTGAGAGGCCGGATCGACCGAAGAAGGAAACGGGGGAAGATGGTTCGGGAGAAAGAAAAGAAAAGAGAAAGAAAGAAAAGAAAAGGGAAAATAAATAAATAAATAAACAAATATATATATGATAAGAGGAGAGAGAAGGATGAGAGAGAAGGAGGAGAGAGAAGGAGGAGAGAGAAGGAGGAGAGAGAAAGAGGAGAGAGAAGGAAGGGAGAGAAGGAAGAGAGAGAAAATTAGGGATTTTTCAAGATTTGAGAAAAAATTGAGAATTTAGTTTTAATTAAAATTATTTATTTATGTAGAGAATCAGTCTCTTGAGCGAGAAGGCGTCGCACCGATTTCTAGTACGGATTAGTACAGGCGTGGATAGTTGATTTGTAAGGACTTATGGACTTGATCACCCGTAATATTAATATATTTTACATGACCTGATTTGATCCGAGCATATATTAACTATTTTTCATGCATTGTAGTTTTCGGATAACATGATTTGATTTTCGGGTTACGGAACAAGTTTGTTGTTAATGTTGTTTGCAATTGCCAAGTGATCTTTGAAATGTGTTTGATCGTGATATCGATTGTTGGAAAGTGACATGATCTGACTATGTGAGAAGAAATGATAAAGTGTTAACTAATCTGGTGTTTGGACTAGCTATGCCACGGCGGTACCGTGGTTTCTCAGTGTGCCCGTCACAGGCTGGAGTGTGACAATTTGTGTGCCCGTCACAGGCTGGAGTGTGACAATAGTATGCCGGTCACAGGCTGGAGTGTGACAACAGTATGCCCGTCACAGGCTGGAGTATGACAATAGTGTGCCAGTCACAGGCTGGAGTGTGACCGTGGCTAGTCCAGAACCCTAAAGATAATGGTTAAATAATGGAAATTCTGAAAGGAAAAATATAATAAAAAAAAAAAAAAAGTTTTTTTGGTTAAACATGAAATCTGAATTGTTTGAATTCGTCACATGTTATGATAATATTTTGCTATTTTCATATACATGTATATTATTATTGGTGATCATTTGGAACCCTTACTGGGCTATGTAGCTCACTCCCTATCATTTGTTTTCTTTCAAAGAATCAGGATACTTAAAGAGGATCTGGGCTGGGCGTGAGACGGAGCTTCATAATTGTTGAGCTAGTTAGTTAGTTAGTTTCGGTTACTGATGTTGTGATTCAGTAGACCATTTAATGACATCGATTTAAATACTGAATTGTACATTTGTTATTGGATTGTTTATATAATATTAATTTAACTCGGATATGTTTGAATTGTTGTGTGCCTAGGCCTTGCATAATCTCTAGGGTAAAATCTAGGGTTTGTGCGGCCGGTCACGTAGCCGATTCCGGTACTGGATTCGGGGCGTGACAGATTCGTACTTTGATCAAGTCAACTCCTATTATGTATGATCCCTTAGGTTCTATTCCATCTGCTAGTAAGATCTATACTGATCTCTATCATAGTATCATCAAGATTTTTTTGATGGACTGAAACAATTTTAGTTCAATCCTAACTTAGATTGTTAATCCAAAAATGATCCTAGCTCTCACAGCCCACTAGTGACAACTAGCAGTATATATTAGCAACCTAATAGAATAAAAAAGTAAATCCCTAGGTGTAATTCCTGTGTGATCAAGTTTCTCTATCAAGAATTTTGATAGGATATAGATCATGATTTTTTGTCCTAGTTTGAATGCTATAAATATTTACTGGTCTCTCTTTATTTTTTTATTCCTTTTCTGTGCATCAACCTTGCAAGGTCGTTTTAAGAGTTCGTGTCGATTTGTTCAAGTAAATATCAGACAATGTCATTGAGGTAGGCAACGGATATAAGAACCATTTAAATCCACATCGCTCACGTCTTTTTTTTTTTCTTTGTTCATTCTTATTTTATGTCCATGCTTTGCATGTTATCGCAGTCAATTCCATTTTTTTCACGTAATTATCAGTCGGTGTCATCTAGTTTGAATGCTATAAACTTTAAATAGTTGCCGGTCTTTCTTTATTTTTTATTTCTTTTCAGTACATCTATCTTGCAAGGTCATTTTAAGATTTAGTGACGATTTATTCAAGTAAATATCAGACAGTGAGGTAGACGACGGCTTTGAGAACCATTTAAATCCATGCCGTTCAATTTTTTTTTTTTTTTTAATTCTTGTTATGCGTCCGTGATTTGTAAGTTATCATAGCCAACTCCATTTTTTTCATGTAATTATCGATTAGTGTCATCAAGTCTGAATGCTATAAATACTTACCGGTCTTTCTTTATTTTTTATTCCTTTTCTATGCATCAATCTTGCAAGGTCGTTTTAAGAGTTCGTGTCCATTTGTTCAGGTAAATATCAGACAATGTCATTGAGGTACACAACGGATCTAAGAACCATTTAAATCCACATCGCTCAAGTTTTTTTTTTTTGTTCATTCTTGTTATATGTTCATGCTTTGCATGTTATCACGGTCAATTCCATTTTTTTCACGTAATTATCAGTCGGTGTCATCTAGTTTGAATGCTATCAACTCTAAATACTTGCGGTCTTTCTTTATTTTTTATTTCTTTTCTGTGCACCTACCTTGCAAGGTCATTTTAAGATTTAGTGTCGATTTATTCAAGTAAATATCAGACAATGTCATTGAGGTGGACAACGGAATTGAGAACCATTAATTAAATCCGCAACGCTCAAGTCTTTTTTTATAAAAAAATTTGTTATATTCCATGCTTCGCATGGTATCACAGTCAGCTCCATTTTTTTCAGGTAATTATCAGTCGGTGTCATCTAATCTGAATGCTATGAACTCCACTTGCCGGTCTTTCTTTATTTTTTTATTCTTTTTATGTACATAGATCGTTTTAAAAGTTAGTGTCGATTTGTTTAAGTAAATATCAGATAGTGTGTCATCGAGGTAGACAACGGATCTGAGAACCATTTCAGCTTTTTTTTTTTTTTTTTTTTTCATTCTTGTTAATTATATGTCCGTGATTTGCATGGTATCATAGTCAGCTCCATTTTTTTAACGTAACTATCAATCAGTGTCATCTAGTCTGAATGCTATAAACTCCTCCAAATACTTGCTAGTCTTTCTTTAATTTAATTTATATACATGTACATCTACCTTGCAAGGTCGTTTTAAGAGCCCGTGTCGATTTGTTCAAGTAAATATCAGACTGAGTCATTGAGGTAGACAGCGGATCCGAGACCCATTTAAACCCGCTCCCTCGAGTTTTTTTTTTGTTTTGACTAAAATCCCCTCAAGTCTATATATAACCCTGCTCACCTTCGGCAGTGGAAGGCAGAGCTCGTTGACGCGCGTGGGAGGCTGGCAAGTGCTCGAGAACATGACGAGTGAGCAAGTCAAAGATAAGGTAAAAAATGTTGTTGTGGGGGCGTTCGACACTGCGCACCGAGTAGCTGACGTCGTCACCTTCCCCTTAGCCCCAGTGGATGGAGCTATACATGGAGCTGCTATAGGGATTTCCAACTGGTTGCTGGATAAACATCCTGGTGAGGAAGACAAGTGTGGGCCACCTGCACCGGTCCCGTGCAATAAGAACAATTCTCCATCTCCGCCACAACCAACTCCCGGATCTGGGGTCACTAACAATACTAATTATGGTGGTCAGACCAATACTAATAATGGAGGTCAGAATATCAACAACCAAGGAACAATCAGCCCTGCAGGAAGCGTATTCAACTTTGGCGGCAACGATGGTGGCCGTGCCTAACCTTGCACTTGGGTACGTATAATGAAACTATTTATCCGTCCAGGAGTCGGTGGTCAGTATCCTAAGAAGGCTATGTAAAAGATCTGCTGCTTGTTACTGTATTATGTAATAAAATTATGGAAATAAAGGTTGAGTTTAGCTGTCCATGTAGTCAGCACTCAGCAGGCCAAGATGGCTATGTGAAACCTACGTTGCTTGCTACTGCATTATGTACGTAAAAAAATTATTGTAATAAGACCTGTGTTTGTAATTGTGTGTGATACCATAATTTCAGGCTTCTTTTGAAAGCATGAATCATAGCTTTGCTATGTTAAAGCTATGTAGCATGAAATGGTCTTGGAGGTCTTGGAAAAAACAATTAATTAAACAGGAATTCCAGAGATACTCTGCTAGCGCTCACGCCATAAGGATAAAATGGACGTCGCAAAAAATGAGGATGTTAAGGTAGCGTTCATGGTGGAAGCATTACCTACTTTTCCTGTTACGTACGTGGAAATGAGAAAAAGGGTCAAGATAACAGAAGCTTAGCGTGGTGTGAGAATCCGGCGAAGAAGCTTCGGTCCGATAAGGCACTATTGTCTTAGTGTCTTTCAGTAATATTATAATGAGAGCCTGCCTCCCCCGAACAAGAAGTTGTTGACTCGGATTCTCCGGGAGAGAGAATTAAATTCTTCTTTCCCCCTGTCCTCAAAGACTTCTCAAAGGAGCTCTCTCTGTTCGAATGGCGGAAGGGGACAATCAACGAACTACTGTCGGGAAAGACGGACTCCGACAGACAGGGAGATGGTGATCGCTCATGGGCAAAGATGGTGCAAGGGTCTTCTCGAGCGCCGGCTTGGTCTTATCACAAGATTTCCGAAGCCGAAATTGACCAGCTTCAACAGTACTTTTTCAAGGTGCTTGAACTGCCGGGATCGGTGCTGGAAGACTCCTGTCGATGGTGGGAGGGAGTTGCCGTGATCCTTCAGAGTCGGGGTCGACGGGTTTCGCCAGCTGGGGTGTCCAAGGAAGTACGGACGAGGCTCAAGCTGGACTATGATCCCAAAGAGTTCTTGATCGGTGAAGATCATATTGTCTTGCGCTTGAGCTTGGTGGGGGGACTGCACATGGGTGAAGGGGGGAGGGTGAGAGTCCGACTTCCTTCTAGGTCACAAACCGATCTTCAAGACCGTAATTTAGATGCACCTCTCGGAGCTTCCCCTCGAGTACTGTGTGCCATTGGCGATCATGGTTGTGGTCGGTGAAGCAGGTATTCCTCTATCGATCGATAACTTTACTGATCAAATGAAGAAGACGGGCCATGCAAGGGTTCGGTGGAGCTGGATGCGGCTAAGCCATTGCAGCTCGGTGTCCTGATCCAGGGGCAGAGAAAGGTATTTTGGCAACAATTTGTAGATAAGAATTTGCCCTCGGCATGTTTCCAATGTTGACGGACCGGGCATACTATTGAAGGATGCCATTTTTTGGGCAAGGTTCAACAAAGGACCTTTGCTAACCCTGCTTTTGGGCTGGACAACATAGTAGTAGATGCAGGGGAGAAGGGTGGATAGAAGTAGGGCTCCAAGGCTATGGAAGGGCCATCACTACGAGTGGGGGACAGTTGAGATTTGGATCGTGGTTGGTGACCTCGAGGATCCATCAACCTCGACCGGTGGAAGCTTCTTGAAGGTTGGTCGGGATTCTATCAAGGGTAAGGACCCTGGGTCTTCCTCTGATCCCCCTTCTTCATCCCCGCTTCGTTCTTCCTCTACACCGTTCTCTTCCTCCCCCAACTTGTCGCCCAACTTCGACGGGTGGCAGAAGCCAACAAAGGTGGTACATCGACATTCTCCCGATGCCGGGCTATCGGAGTTGCCAGATGCTGGTAGCAGGCTGCAGGGTGAAGACGGAATCTTCTGTCCCTTAGCTGACTGCATAGAGCTGGTTCCAGCTGAGGCGGGTCCGAGGAACCAACTGATGCTGGAGTATGGGACTGTATCATTAAAGCATGGTCGAAGTCCTCCGAAATCATCCGCTCCTCCGTCGTCGAAGTCCGTCTCTGTATCGCCTAACCAGGTCAACTCTTTAAATCCTTGTATGTTTGCTGAACGGGGAGGGAAGCCTAAACTTGTAGGAAACCAAGCTCTAGAGTTTATAGACATCCCTTCTCTCGATTCTACTGGAGCTTTGGGGAAAATAGGGGATTCTTCTGCCGACTCTGGGAGTGTTGGGAAGGGTCCGATTGAGGGGGCAGGGTGTTCTGAAAGTTGGTTGCTTAGGGGAGATTAAGGTTGGGGTGAAGGCCGGGGTCTCAGGGGAAGGGGGATTGTCTATGTCGGCTAAGGCTCTTGGGGTATCTGGTGTTGTCGAGGAGGTTGGATTTCTAGGAGGGTTCAGTCTGGGAAACGGGGCTCTGGTGGAGTGGGGGGCTCTAGGTTGGCAGGGACTTCTGCTAGTTTAGGGAGGAGTTTGTCTGGTGGTCGGGTCTCTGGGGTTGTGGGGGGAATGGAGGATTTTGGGAGTGGAGGGTCTTTAGGGAGATCCGAAAGTACGAAACGGGACTCGGGGGAGATTTTGGGGGTTGGTGGTGTTGTCGAGTCCCGAGTGGATTCCCTCAGTGGTCGGGATGGTGGGCAAAATACTTCTTTTCTGGATGGTAACACAATCGGGGCTCTATAGGTGAGCAACAAAGCCATGAGGTCATCTCTGATAAATTGAAGCTTGCCCTGGGATCTATAGGGGCATCTTCTATGGGGTCTGAACAGAGTGTTGTATCAGTTAAGGGGTTGTAAAGGGATCTGCCACATCCGGGAAGGAGACCCCTATGTCTGTTGTGTTTGGGGATGGTGCCGGACAGGGGTCTGGAGCATTCAAATCTACTTAAGTATTGTAATAAAAATCTTAGTATGGAATGTTCGGGAGGCGGGAAAACCCGCCTTCCTATCTTCTTATGGAAGATTCCTTCAGTTATGCCATCCTTAGATGTGTGTTCTTTTGGAGACTAGGCTTTCTGGGCCCAGTCTGGTGCATGTGCGATGCCGCTTTCCCCGGGAGTGGGGTTTTTATTCAATTGAATCTCTGGGTTTGGCGGGTGATATTGTTATCACTTGGGATTTGGGGGCCGCCAAAGTTAATTTTTTTCATTGTTCTTCTCAAATGGTGGCCATTGTTATTTCTGAACCAAATTGGCCTTCTTGGCTCTTATGCGATGCCTATACTAGTACGTCATATAAGGAGAGGAGGGTGGTCTGGGAGGAGGCTTCGATCTTGATTGATCAGGGAGTTCCTACTTTAGTTGCTGAAGACTTCAATGTGGTCGATCAAGCTGAGGACAAAAGAGGTGATGGACCTTTTGTGGAAGATGCTGCCTCTATGGAATTTGTCAATTTCATTTAGGAGACTGGATTGGTGGATATGGCGTTTGTTGGACCTCACTATACTTGGTGGAATAATTGGTCCGATGCAGCTAGAGTCTGGGAGAGATTGGATAAATTTTATGCCACTCCATCTTGGCTCTCCTTGTACCCGGCTCATAAGGTTCGTCACCTCAGCCGCATTGCCTCGAATCATTGTCCTCTTCTTCTATCTATAGATGTTTATGCCCGGGGGCCCATTGCTTTCATATTTGAAAAGTTCTAGTTTTCTTATCCAAAATTCAGAGATATTGTCAGAGAGGTGTGGAAGATTCCTATTCGGGATGATGTTTCTTACCATATCTATCGGAGATTGGAGCTTCTCAGGAGATGCTTACTCTAATAGAATAGGGTTGAGGTGGGAAATATGTTGACTAAATTGAAGTCTGTGGAGAGTACTATTCTTCATTTGCAGGATAAGGAGGATAGGATGGGATGTTTATTGCCGGCTGACATGGAGATTCTTCGCTCTCACCTCTCTTTGCATCATTCTCTTCTTCATCATCAGGAGGTTATCTCAAGAGAGAAATCCAGAGTCCAGTGGTTGCAGGAGGGGGATAGGAACACTCGCTTCTTTCAAAATGCCACTATCATTCGAAGACACAAAAACACTATCTGTGCTTTGCATTCTTCTGATGGTTAGTGGTTGGAGGAGGAAGAAAGCTATCAGGAGAGAGATCCTGATGTTCTTTCAATCCAGATGGATGGTCTCCAGCCCTCTTGTTCCTTCTCTTTCCTCTCATCCCCTATCAGTGACTGTCTCTCCATTTCATAATTCTCTTCTTTTGGCTCTGATTTTCGAGGACGAGGTTCAATCCGTCTTGTGGTTTCTAGGGGGGACAAAGCCCCTGGTCCAAACGGCTATCCTCCATTCTTTTTCCAAAGTCATTGGGATATTCTCTGCACTGATTTAATTTGTTACAGTAGTGCAATTATTTTTTGGTTCAAGTACTATGCCCAATTCGTAGAAGCAGACCTTTATTGCTCTTATTCCCAAGCATTCTGATGCCTCGGAGCCTAGCCACTATAAACTAATTAGTTTATGCAACACTTTATACAAAGTGTATGCTAAATTGTTGGCCAACAGGATGAAGCTTATTCTTCCATAGTTGATCTGCCCGGAGCAGGGAGCTTTTGTTAGTGCCCGGTATATCTTTGATAATGTACTCATTTCTCATGAGTTCATGTCAGATCTTCGTCGTGCTCCTACTCGTCGCAGTCTGATGGCTATCAAGCTTGACATGGAGAGATCTTATGATAGAGTTAACTGGGACTTTCTTCTCAAAGCTTTGATGGACTTCGGCTTTCATTAAGCTTGAATCTCCAGGATTTTGTCCTATATTATCAAACCTTCCTTCTCTCTTCTGGTTAATGGTTCCCCTACGGAGTACTTCAATTCCACTATCGACCTCCATCAAGGTTGTCATGTTTCTCCATCTCTCTTCATTATTTGTGTTGACTTCCTTTCGAGAGCGTTGTGAGCAGCGATGCGGGATTCGGTCATCCAACTATTCATTCCCGCTCCTAGTGCTCCTCCGATCTTGCATCTTTTATTTGCAGATGACTATTTGCTCCTGGATAAGGCTTCAGTTATTTGTGCTCAGGAATTTCAGAGAGTCATGGAGGACTATTGTTTGGCTTCAGGATAGAGAGTTAATTTTCATAAATCTGGTATTTACTTTAGTCCGAAGACCTCTACTTGACTCCGTTGCAGGATTTTGGATATTCTTGGTATTGCGGAGCGCCAGGGTCCTTTAAGCTATTTGGGTGTGCCCATTTTGGGGTCTAGACTTTCCACGGTGGACTGTACCCCGATAGTTCTGGCAGTTCAAGAGCAGATTGATAGATGGCAGGGCAGATCCCTCTCTTCTATGGGTCGGATTATCCTTATTCGCTCGGTTCTCACTTCGCTTCCGATTTATCTTCTATCTAATGCTATTATCCCGAAGACAGTCATTCTTAGATTGGAGCAGATGATCCGGGCTTTCCTCTAGGATTCCGCTCCGGTCCATCGGAGGATCTATTTGATCAGGTGGCAGACAGTTTGTCAGTCAACTTGGCATGGTGGATTGGGCATTCACTCTCTGGTCAGTAGGAGAGAGGCTTTACTTGGGAGGCACATCGCCAGACATTTTTTATGCCCAGACAGTATGTGATCATCTATGATGAGGACCCGTTATGGTGGTTATTCTTCTCTTCTTGAGGGTACTCAGCACCCTCCCAGGCACTGTTTAGCCCTTTGGAGGGAGATGTTGGCTAGGGCTCTGCTGATTATTCCCCAGTTATCTTAGGTAGTTAGGATGACAGATCCATTAGATTCATACTGGATTCTTGGATATCCGATCTTCCATTAATCAGATGGCCCACTTTCATCTCGATTGAGATGCCGGATACGATATCGATCGCTGATCTTTTGGTTCCAGGGCAGTCCCAATGGGACCAAGGAGTGGTTGCTTCGATTTTTAGGGATATTCTTGGTCACCAGGTTTTATCTATTATTTTGCCCATCTTTTTTGGCCCAGATGTCAGGGTTTGGAGGCACTCTTCTTCCACTCGTGCGTCGATGTCTGATTTGATGGCCATCTTTGCTCCGGAGTCTTCTACGTCTTCCTCCTTGGGTTGGATCTAGTATATCCCAGCTCATCCTAGGATTTTTTTCTTTCTCTGGAAGCTTGCTTGGCATCGCCTTCCCACCACACATTTCTTGGTAGCTAGAAGTTTTCATACGCCCCCTGGGTGCCCAGTTTGTGGGGCTGATAGTGAAACTCAGGCTCATGCTCTATTTTTCTATTACCGGGCTTGGCTGGTGTGGCAGATGGTGGGCCTCGAGGAGCTTTTCTCTCAGGCTATTGATAGAGAGGATACCTTCTTTTGCATTCTGAAATCTGCTACTATTTTCCCTTCTGCTACTCTCCTTGCATATCTTGCTTATCATATATGGCTCTCTAGGAATGAGCTAGTCTTCGGCTCAGTCAGATGCTCTCCTAGGATGCTTGTTGAGAGAGCTAGGGCCTCTGTCGAAGAGTATCAGAGATCGACTGGGAGGTCTTCAGAGATCTGGGATTCCCCTTCCGCTCTATGAGCGCCCTTTCGGGTTTTTATTTCATGGGAACCCCCTCCTCCGCATCATTTCACGGTCAATTTTGATGGGAGTCTTCAGCATAGACTGGGGGGTGCTACTTTCATCATCCATGACTCTCGGCTAGGTTTCTGGGTGCTAATGGTACTCCTCTCCTTGACTCTTTTATCCCTGGGACGGAGTTGTATACAGCCTGGGTAGCATCAGGTATGCTCGTCATATCTTCTATCTAGACCGTCTAATTATAGAGGATGATTCCCTAACGGTGGCTTTTAAAATTATTTGATAATTATCAAATAAAAATATTACCGATTTTATCAACGAACGCATTAAATAAGTCCCTACAAGTGCAGGTTGGCGATCTTGGTTAAGGTACTTATAATCAATATTATTAAAAATTTATATTATTAATAATTTACATTATTTTTAAAATTATTTGATAATTAATAAATAGAAATATTATCACTTCTAATTAATGCTAGCCTTATCAATCAACTGCTTATCGTTTTTCATCTCCATCCCATTAAATAGGTTTCCAAAGATACGGATTGGCTGGCCTTAATTAAGGTACTTATAGTCAATATTATTAATAATTTATGTTATTAATAATTTATGTTATTAATAATTTTTATTATTTTTTAAAATTATCTAATAATTATTAAATAAAAAATTGTTATTTTTAATTAATGCAAGTCATTAAATAGATTCCTATTGGCTGGCCCTGTTTAAGATGCTTATAATCAATATTATTGATAATTTATATATATATATATTGGTAAAGAAAAAGGGAGAGGAGAGATATATCCCGGTATAGCTATCCTCAAACGATTCCAAACCTGCCATGTCATGTTCGAATCGAGAGAATAAGTCAACCTGATATTACTGAAACGCCAGCTAGTAGAACGGGAACAATGAGGGAGACCCAGCCTCTCACTCACACCAGCAGTCCCAAGCTCCAGGATTCCTGAATTTAATTGAGTTCACCTCCTGGATCCCGACTTGAACTCGGGACTAGCGAGCTAGTAGAATAGGGACAATGAGGGAGACCTTAGCCTCTCACTCATACCAACGGTCCTAAGCTTTAGGATTCCTTGGATTTAATTGAGTTCACTTCCTGGATCCCGACTCGAACTCGGGATCGGTTGGTAGTGAGGCAAAGCTTCTAGACTACCACTTCAACGATAATAATTTATATTATTAATAATTTATATTTTTTTTAAATTATTTAATAATTATCAAATAAAAATATTAGTATTTTTAATTAATGCTAGTCTTATCAATCAACTGCTGATTGCTTTTCATCTCCATTGCATTGAATAGGTTCATAGGTGGGAAGGCGGAACATCACAATGCATGTGATAGGTTACTCGAAAGGTCGACCATCGGATGAACGAGTCTATCTCTCTTCTGCTTTTGGAGGGGAGCAGGAGCTCAGCTCCCACTGGCACCGATTGTTGATAATATAAGAATTATCTTAATTTAAATTAATATTAATTAAAATTTTATTTTATTAAAATCGGATTGTTTTTATGGTCCATGTTGATAGATGTAGGTTGAGCCCATTTTTATGTGATCATTGATTGGGTTCGGAGCACCTCATATAATTTGGTATGGTTGAGGTGGCACAGTGTAAGCCTTATCCCAACTTGACTTGTGATAGGAGGGTCAGTTAGGATATTTCTATTTTATTGGCTAGGTCTCCTCTCCGCTTCCTCTATTTTATATATCACGTATACCGTGATTTTGTGGTACGGTGATTTTTTTCATCGAGAGCTGCTTTTCTAAGGAAGACCGGAGAGAAAGACTTTGCCTACAATGTTCGTGTGAGCATCGAGATCCAGAAACAAGATCAGGATTATTGGCGAATACAGGTAAGTATTTATTTTTAGATGTAATATATGATTCTATATTTTGATTGATCCTGGAAATTTAGGGATTATTTTTTCCATATTTAGTATCAGAGCCTAGGATTAGAATCATGTTTCACTATTTTAGATCTGTTAAAATAAATTCTTTCTCACCGATCTTTATAGATCTTTTGTATGGCGGATATTGTTCGTGCCGTGGGATAACCGACGGCATCTTGATATGCTGCCGTGAACGAAGGGGGGACGAGAAATCGGCAAGATCACCGATGGTCTCTGTTTTTCTTTTTGACACCCCGGGTAATAATAATAATAAAAAAAAACCCTCGGATCCCGCCGACGATCGGGCGTCGAGACTTGATCTTTGGCCAGCGGAATTGCTGGATCTCGGTCGATTGACTGAGATCCCAAACCACCAAGAACATAAAGGGGTTTGAAGCCGTTCGGGGGTGGCGACCGTGGAGGCCATGGTCAGGCCGTCACCGGTGGTCGTGGTTTCCGATCGGTCCCGTGATCGGACCCCCCCCACTTTTCCCCTCTTCCTTCCCAACGGCGGCGACCGGTGAGCCGTTGTCTCACTGGTGGCCGATCGTTCAAAAAAAAAGGGGGGCGAAGTGGCTTACCCCCGTTACGTCCTCTGGCGTGCTCATCGAAGCCGGTGACCAGGCCTTCTTGGCTGGTCTCGGCAGTGGTTTTGCTGGCAGCAGAGTTGATGGCGGTCTTGAAACCAACGGCAGCGGATAAAAAAAAAAGGAGGGTTGCCTACCGTTGGGCCCGGATTGGACGCCGACGATGCTGCCGGAGGCGGCGACCGGCACTCCCCGGTCGGTCGTCATGGTTGGCCGGCCGGTCCGGCACTGGCAGTGGCGGCCTTGGAATCAAGGCCGGCGGATTTTTTTTTTTTTTTTGGGAAGAGCCCTGTTGCAATGTTTTGGTCTCGCGGGGAAGAAAGAGGCCTGGCGGGTTTGCAGGTTTTGGGTTTTAACCCAAAATTCGTTAGCCCATTGTCAATTAAAAAAAAAAAAGACCCATTTTGCACTAAAGTCCCTGAGTTTTCTAAAATTATATCGAAGGCCTTTTACAGTATGGTCCATCTAGAATTTATAATAACCTTTTGGTCCAAAAGGCATTTTGCATTTTGGCCCCTGAATTTTTTGGAATTATAAATTGTTTCTTTTATACTTAGGATCCTGAAAAATTTATAATTATTTTTGGTCCAAAATAAAATGTTGGAGGGGCATGGGGGAATTCTTGTGGTTGTTTTTATCTATAATGTATATTTTGGAATGTATTGATATTTTTTTTTGAAATGGATCAAGGGATACATATTGATTAGTATCCTATTATGACTGATCGTATTGGACATACATATATATTTAATCATATCATTTATTTTGGCTTGGATTTTTATTCCCAGTATGAATAATTTTGTGGGTTGGCGCAAATATTTATCACCAAAGTGGTTTGTTTGTGTCAGTCTATCGAATTGTTCATCATGTGAGGGATATTTTCTGGTTATAACATATAACCGCTTGCCCAAAGGGGGTTGTTGTGTGTTTTAACTAGAAAATGTAGCATGGAGCATTTTATTGCTAAGATACTCTAGCTTCCTTGGACCTGTCTGCCCAAAGAGGATAGGTTCAGGAATGCCAGAATATCTGATTAGCTTGTAACTTCATATGAAGAGTTCTAATATATATTGTGTTCTGTCCAAAGGGAAACATATGATATTGTGTTAGTGCTCTTATTTGTTATTGTGATATGATATATTTGTAGTGTGTCCGTTAATTAATATTTGCATTCCTTATTTTGATTGTACAGTTATTTCTTTTGTGTGAACAACAACAATGCCGTTATTGAGGTGCTTACTGGGTCGAACTATAAGAAATGGTGGCAATACCTAGAGTTTGCTCTTGGAATTGCCGACATTGATTTTGCATAACGTGAGGCTAGACCCGATGATTTGAATAATCAAAGTACCATTTGTGCCTAAATCCCTTGATGGATTCCTTCCTTTTGAGGGTTTTCATATTCATTTTTAAGTAATGATTTTCCTTATGCTTGCATGCATATGTGGGCTATAATCAATTTATAAGGGCATTGATTTGCCATGTTTGGTCTTTTGTCATCCCTGGTATCATAGTCATGCTCACAGGATCTTTAATATGTTAAGAATAACATTGAGGTGAAACATCTTATATCTCTGGCATATCTTCTTATTTGTTAATATTTCCAGAGATCATGGAGGTCGATATTTATCTCATTTCCATCGCTTGATGATGGTTGATTAATCATCGAATAGAAAGGGTTGTAAGAGATAAGTTCTGAGTGGACTTTGGATTTTGGACTATCAATTTTGACCCATTTAAAACCCAATCCATTAATTGTGTTAAGCCCAAATTGATGAGTTTGACTCGTGATAATTTAAAGAACATTTTGGTAGAGTTCTTCATATTTGATAAATTATTTAAATTATTTAAATTATTCATGTGCAATTTTATTCACTATCATATAGTTCAAGTGTATTTTTCTGTAGCCTCAAAGGGTTTGGAGCACTCTATAAATTTTGAATAGCTGAGTTATTGAGGACTAATGACTCATCTTTTATATGAAATTGCACATTTATGCCTCTATAATTGTTGACCCAAAATTGACTATAATTGATTGTGACACTTATTATATACTATAATTTTTGTTCAAATATGTTTTATAGTTATATAGTAAGTATTATTGATAGATGTGGTAGTTGGAATGCATTATTATATAATAATATGATCAATTGGGTGCATGTTATAAAATATCCCATATTAGACTGATCGTTTATGGCATACATGTCATTAAAATATGTCATTTTGTGTTTATTGGGCATTTATCTTCTCTGTATGAATAATTTATGGATTGGCATAAATATTTATCACCAAAGTGGTTTGTTTGTGTCAGTCCATTGAATTTTTTTATTATGAGAGGGTTTCTGGTTATTACATACAACCGCCTGTCCAAAGGGGGTTGTTGTATGCTTTAATCGGAAAGGTTGCATGGGCATTGTGTTGCAACGGTGCTCTAGCTTTCATGGGCTTGTCTATCCAAAGGGGATAGGTTCGTGATTGTTATGATATTTCATTTGCTTCTGGCTTCGTGTGAAGAGTACTTATGCATATTGCATGTTCTACCCAAAAGAGAACATGTGATATTGCCTTTGGACTCCTATATATCATTTATGGTATATGCCCATTGACTAGTATTTAGCATTCTTGCCATCTTTGATTATAGTCATGTTGTTATTCAGTTTTGACTGGGTCAAAATAACATAGGTAGAGGTAAATTGGGCTTAGAAAATTTGTCTGCCCAAAGAGGATAGGTTTTCGAATGCCTTGTATCATCATTGTGTTAACCTTTGTTTTCTTTGAAAAAGAAACATATTTTCAAAATTGTATTGATCTCATTTGTGGAGCTCAAAAGTACATCACATACTCTGCCTATAGGAGAGTTTTATATGATGATGCACATGGTACATTTATTGAAAATGGCTTATTATATTTAAAGCATTTTATTGATTTATTGTTTATACCTGAAGTATGTTGCATCATGCATGAGCTTGATTGATATTTCATGCCATCTTAGAGTTCTTGACTTGATGATCCCTCTTTGGAAGGTTAGTGTTTTTCAACGGATGGTGACCATCAAATTGGCTTGTTCATTGAGATTTACTAGGTCCTTCTGTGAGTCTTTTAGAAGTGATTATATAGCATTATATATTGAAGAGAGATTCCTTATGTGGGTCATTTTCTTTCTAAAGAAAGTTTTTGTTGCATTGAACCAAGGGCTCGCATTAAAATAATGCTTATAAAGATTTTTAGAGATATATTGTTATAATTCTCTATTGATTAACTGCATTGAGACTATTTAGCAGTTAGTTTTTTTATATTCAATAGAGTTAATGCTTCCATTATGATGACTCTGACTGAAATATAGATATGAAAACTGAAATTGTGCTAGCACTAAGGCTGATGGAATATAGATATTACATTATGTAATAATCTTTCATCTTGGTTGTCTTATTAGAGTACTCTAAAATAAAGTTGCCTATAAAAGTGGTAAAGAGTAAATCATTTTGAAATATATTTATATAATTCCATTATGATTATTGTATTTAAGAATAGTGATTTATTTTGACCTCATTTTGATAGATAAGTAGAATCTGATAAAAGAGTATGGATTGCTGATGGATAGATACATTAATATGTGAGTTGAATGGTATGATGGTGTTAGGATTTATATCTTGAAACTAGAGAGAATTGCACCTAAAATTAGTATTATGAGATTTCTATCTCTAATATATAGGCTGCTCATCATATGCTGTTTAATGATCTTAAAATCATATCTTATTCTGTTTCAGAAGTTTTTTTTGATACTTTTGAGAAAAGGATAAGGATATTAATAATGTATATTAGTCATATTCTTATATCCTATATAATAAATAAATAGTATTATTAAATATTAGTATAAGTATGGGATGGTTGTTTAATATACCATGCCTGAAATTTCTAAGTATAAATGATATGATTGAGAGGCTATGTGCACCATGTAAGATTTGGTGTGCGTATGATGAGTAGATGTAATTCATTTTGATATCTCTAATATATAATCCTAATGATTACCATCTACTTTTTGAATAAAATTTTTATTAAAGGTTTTACAAGATACCTTTTGAGTTAAAGATTTGTAGGAAGTCCAATTTCTTTTAACTTTTGGAGCTATCCTGCAACACTTAATCATTGATAATCCATCAGCAAATAAACCTTTTTTTTGTATAATAATACGTTGTTTATTTTGGTTATCCAGATAATTTTAAATGAATACAGATTCTACTATCCTAATAAAGAGGTATAAAGATATTGAGTCGAATCATGCCATATTTGTAGATTCTGATTTGTGTATTGTCAGATGCTTTCATATATTGAAGTATGGCATTGCAAGAAAATAAGTTGTTGCTCTTATCCTACCGGGGGACAGTGGGAGAGCAATATTAAAGATATATACTAATTATAGTACCTTCATTACTAGTTGATGTAGTACTAGTAAAGAAATTATATAAAAAGAAAATAGAATCTAGTGGCATTCTTAGATATATGGCAAAGTTTGTGACATGTTATAAAGTCACAATTCATATTGTTTCATTATGAAACTTTGTCCTGGGTCTTATAATTATTGATTATGTCTTAAAACCACTTATTTTTTTATAATCATAAGCAGCTATGTTCCTTAAAGAAACGATAAAAGTTTTTATCTTTTCTATCTATGTGAAGATAGAATATTTATCAGTCAGAGGTTGTAATTGAAAGGGATATATTTTATACAATATACAAAGTCAATATTAGTTGATCCCCTAATCAAGATTAAGATCCATAGTTTTTATAAAACATGTCAAGAATATGGATATTTTAGAATCTTTTATTTTTGGATTAGTGGGAGTTTGACGTATTTATACATTGACTTGATTGATAAATTTTATTTATCATTGATTGTTGGACTGTAATCCAACGATACATAAATGTCGAGTGCATGTGTATAAAGTCTATATTGTTGAAAATATGGGCATATTGAATTCTTTTGTTGTGCTTGGTTAGTGGGAGTGACTTTATGTTTGTACTTTATTATTATAAAGCTTGGTCTCGATTGATTTTCTATCATGTGTATTTATATACATTGTTAACATGATAGTTAATGGATTGTATTTCTATATGTTTTTTATGTGCACATGTGGAATAAAGTACAACATAGTATCTCAAGAATGTGTTTTGTCTTGAGAATGACAGTTGATAGGTATGTCTCATTTTGATAATTATGAGAGCTCATTGTGTTTGGAGACATACAGACTTCTTTTTGGAGTTGTGAGATTTCTCTAACTTGTAATATAGTATGTGATTATAGAGAAATCTTGATTGAGGGTATATATATTTAATTTATTTTGATTATGAGATATCTCTTTTGGTTATGTACCTGACTGAGATCTGGTGTTGAGTTTCAGATTTGTTGTGCTATCTCGTCATTGGCACCATTGTTCAGTATGTGAGACAAGATGGCTTGTTGTTTGATGCCATCATGATTTCTCTTGCTTATTTTGTTTCTAAGCATGTTGACGAGAAATTGGCAGACTGATAATGAAAAATAGCATGTTTTATTTGATCACCTTGATGCTATTTTCTTGCTACACTACCACATCAAGATTCATGTCGATGGTGTTTATGATACTTGTAACCATGGATAAGTCTTGTATCGGTTAAGTAGTACAACGACCCCATGATTCGGCATCATGGATACTATTGGACCGAGTCATTTGTAGATGCTATCTATGAATCATATGGTGGCCACATTTTGTTTTCAACCCGAGAGCAGTTTTTAAAATAAAATGTTTTCAAAATTATAATGAATGTAGCCAAGTGGGAGAATGTAAGAATTACCTTAATTTGGGCTAACATTAATTGGAATTTTGTTTTATTAAAACCAGGTTGATTTTATGGTCCATGTTGATAGACATAGGTTGAGCCCATTGTTATGTGATCATTGATTGGGCTAGGAGCACCTCATGTGATTTGGTGTGGTTGAGGCGGCACAGTGTAGGCCTTATCCCAACTTGACTCGTGATGGAAGGGTCAGTTAGGGTATTTCTATTTTATTGGCTAGGTCCCCTCTCTGCTTTCTCTATTTTATATATCCCGTATACCGTGATTTTGTGGTACGGTGATTTTTCCCGTCAAGAGCCACCTTTCTGAGGAAGACCGAAGAGAAGCACTTTGCCTACGATGTTCGTATAAGCATCGAGATCCAGAAACAAGATCAAGATTATTGGCGAATACATGTAAGTATTTATTTTTAGATCTAATATATGATTCTATATTTTGATTGATCCTGAGAATTTAGGGATTATTTTTCCCATACCCATTAGTACCGCATTAGCTCCGATAAGCACTAGAGCCTGATTCTTCCTCCTGCTCATAGCTTCCGACTCCATAAAATATTGGCTTTATTCCAAAAAAAATAATATGAGACAGACATAAGGATTTTCCTTCATGACCCCGGGTAGTGGGTTAGGTGAGATATCCTAGGCTCCACATGTAGTGAGATGGGTGGGATGCCCTAGGCTACATATAGCAAGGTGGGTGAGATACCGTAGAGTTGAGAGGTCTCTCCGTGAATATAAGTCCTAAGTTTGTAAAGTGTCCAATTTTCCTACCTTCCATTTCCATTATTCCTTCGCCACCTCCCTACAAAAAAACAATCAAAAAAAAAACTAGTAGTACCTTAATCTTGGTGACTTCTAGGCTCGCCAACGATCCTACCCCCATCTGTCTCCCATCAATTTGGTGTCAGAGCTAGAAAGTTTAGGGTACATACATACATACATACATACATACACACATATATATATACATATATATACATATATGTATGTATGTATATATGTATGTATATATATACATACATATATATGTATATACATACATACATGCATACATACATACATACATACATACATATAGACATACATACATACATGCATATGTATATACATACATACATACATGCATATGTATATACATACATACATGCATATGTACATACATAAATATATATATATACATACATACATACATATATATATATATATACATAGATACATACATACATAAATATTAAAATTAATTTTAAATAAAATTTTGCAATCAAAAATACGGTTGCAAAAGAATGATAATTGAAAAATATTTTTTTAAAATTTTTTCTTAATTTTGCAACCAAATTTTCGGTTGCAAAATTTCATTTAAAATTAATTTTAATTTTTTTAGAATTTAACAACCAAAAATTCGGTTGCAAAAAATTGATAATTTAAAAATATTTATTTAAATTTTTTTCTTAGTTTTGCAACCAAATTTTTGGTTGCAAAAAAAATATTTTTTTAAAATTTTTTTTCAAAATTTCTCGGTTATAAATAGGCTTCTTAAAATCGATTTCCATCGATGCCCTAAATCCCACCGATTCCTCAAATCCCACCCTATCCCTCCACAGCCGACGCCGGACGCCTCCCTCAACGGCCGACGCCTTGCTCCCCTCGACGACCGGCTTCGGGTACCGCCTACCCCACCGGCTCTCCCTTTCTCAACTCCGAGCCCCGCCGGCCGCCGGGTACCACCTACCCCTCCGACTCTCCCTTCCTCAGCTCCGAGCCTTGCTGATCACCGGGTACCGCATACCCCTCCGGCTCTCCCTTCCTTAGCTCCGAGCCCTGCCGGCTCCAAGTACCGCCTACCTCACCGGCTCTCCCTTTCTCAGCTCGGAGCCTCGCCAGCTACGGTGTATCGCCTACCCCTCCGGCTCTCCCTTCCTCAACTCCGAGCCCGGCCGACTTCGGGTACCTCCTACCCCACCGGCTCTCCCTTTCTCAACTCCGAGCCCCGCCGGCCATCAGGTACCGCCTACCCCTCCTCTATCTCCCTCCCTCCCTTCCCTCTTCTTATTATTTTCTCAATTAACCTTATCTCCATAAGCCTGGAGTTGATGCCTTGGCTTTAGCAAATTGCAAAATTCTTTGGGTTGCTATGGTTTATTTTGTTGTCTGCTTGCTCCATTTCATTTAGTAGATGGACATTGTCCTCCATCAGATTTGCTTGAACTTTTAAGTGCAATATGTGGTAGAGTTTGCCGAATCTAGTACTCTGTTATGACTAGATATCATTGGCCTAAATTTCCAAACCAAATCACATTGATTCGAAACCTATTTCCTGTTCTTCCCTTTATGCCATGCATTGATAGGTGATTCATTATCTTTGAAACAAGCAATATGACAACTAAAGTTGATGAATGTATGTCAAGAAACCACATTAACTTCTAATGAGTCTACAATTGGAATGAATTGTCAGGTGCTCGAAGTCTTTCTTTTGTTTAACTGTGTTGTATTAGTGGTGCCAAGTGGTTTGCTACTTTTACCTAAAAATTAGAAACTTTACTCTCAATACCTAATTATTACACTCTTGTCAAGAGCCTTTTGCTCTATTTCTAGTGCACCCGCTGACCAACAAAGTTATACATTTGGAAGTTGGCTTCTAATGTAACTCTTGATATATTTGGTTCCGATTACATTTCTAGCTTGATTTGAGTTCTTTATTAAATCTTAAATATAGTTTGACTGTCAACAAAATATATGATCTGGGTACATTTTTTTTAAAAAAATATATTTTACTTGATAGGGATTTTCTTATATAAATTCAAGTATTTAGATTGCTGTTGAATATAAATTTTTGAGAAATTACATCCTACATCAAGTGCATCACATTGGTGATGCATCAATGTATTAGATTGTCATCCTCCTCATCTTGTCTTGGATTGTTTCTATGAAGCACCACATCAAGTATGGAATTTTTTTTATAGTGTACATAGTGTAGGTTATGATACCTTGAAAATTTGTTTAATTTTTTAGTGCAACTTAAAATATGACATGATGGCCCCACTAAACAACCCCAGACCTTGCTGGACATCAAGAAAATGGTACCGGATCTCCACCCTAAATTTGGTTGCAATAAAATTTTATCCTTGCGTTGCATGCTACTCGTGAATCAAGAATTAGAATGCACAAAATAAATCATGAAAAATTTCTTACTCGAAGTTGCATACAGTGTGATTTATTGGACCAATTAAATTAGATCAATTATTTGCCATGGTTTTTTGAAAATGATCGTTAATATAAGATAATTTTCTGTATCATCATGTTGTGATGAGTTGCCTTGGTATCTTCGCTTCAAGTGCTGAAAGTGTATGCTAGATCAGACCATTTTGCCTAGATCTAGATAGTGTTGTAAATTTGGATGGCTTGCTATTATTGCAAGCAACTATTTGCTGCCTTAGACCCTTCTCAATGTATAAAAATAGGTAATCCTGAGCCTCTAAATCTTCTTGTTTTACACTTTTGTTCTCTTTTTATTGTTTTATTATGCATTTTCATGGATTGCCTCATCTTGTTATCTGCGGTTAGAGGTTGTGATCAGTTGTCTTGGTATCTTCATGATGTTTCAAGTGTTGAAAGTGTATGCTGGATCGGACCATTTTGACTAGATCTAAATGGTGTTGCAAATTTGGATGGCTTGCTATTATTGCAAGCAACAATTTGTTGCCTTAGACCCTTCTCAATGTATAAACATAGGTAATGTTGAGCCTCTAAATCTTCTTGTTTTATACTTTTGTTCTCTTTTTGTTGTTTTATTGTGCATTTTCATGGATTGACAAATCTTGTTATTTTCATGGATCTCTGAATTTGTTTAAAGTCTGTTTGCAATTTCTTGATCTAAATTTTTTTGAAGTCTGTTATTTTTATAGATTGCCTCCTCTTGTGGTTTTATTTTTGTTGCTGTAACTACTTTTCTTCGTTTAAGTTGGTTTGGTTGCAGATAAAATCTACAGCAAAATGGATGAAGGTTAGTTCTATGCTCTCTTTATTTGCTCCACTTACATTCTTTTTTCTAGATGGTTTTTTATGGTAACATCTATTTTATTTTGTTGATGGCTATGCTCTTACAGATGTTCATCATGAAGCTATTGAAAGACTTTCTTGCCAGGGGAAACATATCCACTTGCTGAGGATTGTTTTGCAATTCAGGTTAAGACATTCTTTTTAGTGTTTAACCTTCTATTTACAATGATTGTGATTTTATTAATGCTATTGCTTACTACACTAAATTGTGGGAAAAGATGCTCGAGCTATTTCCTACATCAGTAATATGAAGTTTGTTGGTGTGCATGATCTAGCCAAGTTAAGGCTTGTATTATATACTCCATGGTTTATTCATAATCTATTTTATATGCTATATAGATAAGGCTTTGTCCATTTTTCAGTTCTAGCTGTTGTCAGACAGTATGTGTAAGTGTTTCAAGGGAAGTGCTCAAATTATGCTCATAATTTGTTATTGCATGAATCTAGGATTAAAAAACCACATGTTAGCATGTCATGCAGCGTGAGTGTTAGTCATGTATTTGTTTGCATTCTAGGGTTCATAGCAGGGAAAAAGGTGCCATGCCAGTCTGCATCTTTCTATTCTAATCTATAAGGGTTTGCATGCACTGAAATGGACAGATGTGGACTGGCATGAGCTTAGTCTACATGACGTAAAGTTACATACCTGTCTACTTGCTGTGTTATTCATATAGCTAGCTACTGTGGTACATATCATTTGATACATATTGAAAAGTACTGGTACATAACCCAAATTCTTGGTTATTGTAGTGACACTAGGCTGACTCCTATGTGCTCATTTATGTTATTTACCTTGGCTTTTAAATGCATGAGACTATTGTAATTAGGCATTAAACCAGTCAAAAATTGCATATGTTGATCCTTTGCATTGCAAATATTGATCCTGAAGTTTTGATATTCTATAATTTACTGAGTGATGAATATAATTGATATACAATTCTTTTTCCTTAATTATGGTGTATCTGAAAGTACAATGGGAAACTATCATGGCTATGCATTCTTTTCCTTTATTTACTTATATATGTTATAACTTATAATTAATCAATAACTGACTTCATACCATTGGAGCAAGTCCTATGTTCACTCAATTTAATGAAGCACTACTTAAGCTATGTAAAGTGGATCTGATATTTTCTTAAATAAGCATAGAAAGAGTGGAATTAATCCTATATTGGATAGGGAAAGGACCTTGGTGGTGCGTATATACTCATGGACCCATCCACCCACTAGCTTAAACTTTTGGGTTGGATTTTAAGAATAAGAAGGTACTGTAGTTTATGTATGCATTGTATATATTGCATATATGTTGCTTGTATTACTATTATTCATGTTCTATGGTCCTATGGGTTTTGCATTAGTGGTAGGTTATGCAATTCTTTTGGCCCACCTTCCACAAAATTCTTTTGGACCTTAAGTCATAGCTTGAAATGAATTGCAAAGTTTACCATAAGTTGTGGCATGTTCTCTGAAGCACTAACAATTGACCTACACAAATAGTTTGCAACAAGTACTTAAAATAGAGCTTCACTTTGTAGTTATAGGACTACTGCAACTTGATAGAAGCAATAGATGGATTAGTTTATTGATCCAAATTTGTTTTATTAGGAACAAGGTTTGCCAGACCATACCAAACCGGGTGGTATAGTTCATGGAATACTATACTGGTTCAATACAAATTTGCAGTATAAGGGGTGTATTGACACTCAATATGCCATACTGGCCCCATACTGACATAGTAACATCATGGCACCAGTTTAGGGCTTAGTATCAATGTGGCATACCTTGATCAGGAAGACTCTTGAACAAATATTGATAGGCCAATTTTCATTTTGAAGGCAGACTATATTTACAACTAGATCTTGAATTAGGATCCTTTGTTTCTGTTGCCCAGATATGGTGCCCAAGAGGGGGGTGAATTGGGTCTTTTTTTTAAAAAAAAAAAATAAAGCAATATATGTGCTATCAATTTCAAATATGAAGAGTGATAGTGCTCAAGTAATTGTACAATGGAAGCAATGAAAGATAACAACAATTAAAGAACAATAGAGAGTAAAGCAATGCAAACACAAAACACACAAAACGTATAGTGGTTCGGTGCACCTAGCACCTACATCCACTCCCCAAGCTCTACTTGAGAATTTTCACTATAATCTTCTCTAGATTACAGCCCACTTGTTTTACAAGGCTCACAAGTCAAAACCTAAGTTGGTTTTGTTACCTAGGCTCACCAACAAACCTTACACACTTGTTTTGGCTTCGGGCTTACAGGCAACCCTAGTTGGTTTTATCAATTGGCTCACCAACAAACCTCACACTAGTTTCAAATTCCCTTGAAACTAGGCTAGCATAAATAGAGTATGAATACAATGAATAAAAACAAGACAAACTCCTTTTTGAGCAAAAAATAATTCGATGTAGCTCTTGTTGGAGACTCTTCAAGTCTTCCTCTTGGAATCTTGGACCTCACTAAATGCCAAAGACTTGAAAGCTGGATTCCTCAAAAAATGGAAAGCTTTTGGCTAAGGAATCTCTTGGATTTTCTTTCTTTTTGGCTTAGGATTGATTGAAAGCTTTGTACTTTTACTCTCTTCTTTTTCACTTTTTCTCCTTTTCTTTTTTGAAGTTAGGTGGAGGTTAAATACTTCATTCAAGCTGAAACAACTCCACAAGACCGTTAGAATAAAAAATATGGCCGTTTATGGCCGTTAGAAATCAAATTAAAAGTTCAGAAAAACTAGACGTTATGCCATGAGTCGACCTCATGAGTCGACCTCTGGGTCAAGTATCGATCTCATGAGTCGACCTCCAGTTTATCTTAGGCAAAAATCCAGAAAACCATAGTTCTGCCCAGTTTGAATTCTCAGGCGATGAGTCGACCTCTGGTGTCGACCTCTGGATATGTGTCAACCTCAGGTGGTGACCTTTGAAGCGTGCCACTGAAATTTTGCCGTGCCGGCCTTGCTGAACTTTTCTTTTCTTCATGAGTCGACCTCTGGTGGTCGACCTTTGGCAAGGTATCGACCTCTGGAGGTTGACCTCTGGTCTGAAATTTTCTGAAACTCTGGAGAGGTGCGTGCCATGCTTGAGTTTCTCTAGGCCTTTGTTTCTTTTGTCAATTACTTCTTAATATGAAGGTCCAATATGAGAAATTTGATCTTGTTTAAGGTAGAAGAGCTCTTTCCCAAATCAAGCAAGCTTGGTTTCATCATTGTACTCTTGATACTCTTTTTGAATAACCTAAGGCCTGAAACTTTATCTTGAAATGAAACATTAGTCCAAACATATACTCAACCTTTTGTTAATCATCAAAACTAAGGAGCCAAAGCCAACAATCTTCCCCTTTTTGATGATGACAAAACCTTGAGTATATATGCAATTAAGTCCAAAAGCAAAATATAGCATTAAAAAATTTTCAAAGAAACCTCACATATATGAGTATATCATACAAATTTACTTTTCATCTACTCTCCCTTTTTTGTGAAAACATTCTCATGAGTCAAAAAGTTAAGAACCATACAAGCTTTACTCTACTCTATGAAAGAGTCATAAGAACCATATATACTTTACTATACTCCCCCTTTTTGTCAAGAATCAAAAAGTGCATTCTTTGTAGTAAAAGATATACTAAAGAAAATTATGTTCCATTGCAATGAAGTACTTAGTTGCATAAAATACATGCTCCCCCTCAATTTGTGCATTCGATATAGCAAAGACATTCTAACTTGAGGGTTTAAAAAGATAAATGCTAAAAGCTGGCATCAGACAGTAAAATATCACAATGTAGATAAATATATAAATGAATGTATTCAGTTACAAAATTGCTTACATAGTAAGCACAAAACACTGATACATCAGAACATACAAAGCAAACTAGTACCTCAGTAAACGTCATATATCAAGCAAATCTATGAGGCTACTCCTCATCAGAAGGTACATCAAAAGAGATAGGAGCTGAGATCCTATATGAGAATTTTGGAGTCCAATGAGTGAGACTCCGAGTCCTTAGAGAGGGACCAGACCTAGGGGTAGTCCTACGAGATCTATAGGTCCGTGGAAAAGACTCCGAAGGTGTCCTAACAGAAGTAGTAGCAGTAAGAGTAGGTGGATCAGTATGCTGAGTAGACTGAGCTGGAGTGTGCCTGCTGACAAGCTCATAAACAGTGGGACCATCAATATCAGTCTCTGTATGCTTATCTCTATCATCTGGAATGCCTGTAATAGACTCAAAGAGTGACTCAGTAATCTCAGTATCTACTGGCACATCTGTAGCTGGAGGATCAGTACTAGGAAGATCAGTAGGAGGATAAGCAAAAGGTGGAATCTCTGGAATCGGATCAGCAGGTGGAACATCAAAGCTACCTGCTCCAGGCTGATCTCCATCACTGTCACTGTAGCCACTGGAGTCATCATCATCATCATCATCAGAATATGGAGGAGGCACTGTCGGATCTACAGTCCCTGGTGGCAATGCCAATCTCAGTAAGCTAAGGATCTGTCGGAATCCTACATCGACAGTAGCTGAGAGAGCTCCAATGCGCATGTCTGTGTGGATCCGCAAACCATGTAGATCCTGTCGTACACCAGCAATCTCTGTCCGGACCTCTGAAATGTGATTAGTCACTCTCTGCTCAAAGTCCGATGTGCTCGCTGTAGTCCTCTGTGGTGTAGCAGTAGCAGAAGGTGCTGGAGCTGATGAGGGTGGTGGCATGAATGGCTCAGGCTCCGCAGTCTCTGACTCTGGTGCTGGATGAGGAGGTGTACCATGATTAGTAGGTTCTGAAAGCCCTGCCTCAGTTGCTCGAATCTCCTCCTCCTCATCTAGCTCCTGGCCAGACTCCCATCGCACCCAACGATCACCAATCAGTCGAAATCCCATCCTATACAGGGATTTCTCTCCGTATGTGTCAGTATGCTGCAACTGACTGAAGGGTATACCATCAAATGATACTCCATACTCCCTGAATAACTGTGTCAGCCCCATGCCATATGGCTGAACTAGTCTCCTATGAGATGCTGCCTCTCCTATCTGCTGAAGCATGATCCTGGGAAGGTTGATGGGAGTTGCTGTCTCAAGGACACCATCAACACTAGCTCACGCTCAGTAATAAAGTCGAACCTCCCGCTCTTTGGAATCAAGATGTGGGCGATGATATGATGCAGCACTCTCATCTCCAATGATAGCTGGTTAGTGGCTACTAAGGAAATGCCGCTAACATCCTCGTGCTCTAAGATATATCTGAAGGCGCGCTCTCGGTCGCTGATAGTAGTGGCGGCTGTGCCATGAAGTGGAATCCTCCAAACACGACTGATGACCTCCGGTGTCACTGGAATCTCGATCCCACGAATAGTAGCAGACCATCCAATGCCATCAGTGGCCATGGATGCATAGAACTCCTTGATGAGGTCTGGGTAGAATCTCTCAGTCATCGTGCAGAAGTGAACCAGACCTGCATCTCTCAGTACATCTCCTATAAAAAAGTGATGCTGATCCCAGAAGGGTATATCCACACGTCTCCCGCTCGCAATGCTCTTCTGTACTAAGCTGGCTAGCACTGGTGCAGGTTCCTCTGGGGATGGCTCACGCTCATGTCTGGCCTTTCTTCATCGCTCAGTACTACCTTGGCCTTGTTCCATTTTCCTTTTCCTTACAGCCAACTGCTTCCTTGGACCCATATGGATGGAAGAGGGTAATTTAGGGAGAAGTAGGATAATGCAGTGCTAAGAAAAAGAAGAACCAAGAATTTGGAGAGGAGAAAAGGAATTCACGGTTGAGCAAATGAAGGAACCGTGAAAAGGTAAGTGAGGGTTTGTGAAATTGAAAAAAAAAGGAAGCAAATAGAGGAAATGCACGAAATGGAGGGAAGAAATGAGTGTTTTCAATCGAATATCAATCGATAATTAAGGGTAAATAGAGGCAAAAACCTACGGTTGCCCAAAAACGAGGAACACAGTAAAAATCGATTCGGTCCAAGAGAAATCGTGAGGGGAGGAGAAGATTACCTAAAAAGAGGAGGGAGAGAGTTGGAAATCGACTATTCAGAGCTTAGGAACGTTGGAGGGGGACCACACGAAGGAGAAAAAGAAAAGAAATGGAGGAAATAGGGCTCGCGAACGGGTTTTAAAAGCAGGTTTTCCGACCAAGTGTCGACCTCTCAAAAATTTCAGGGGTCGTCCCTAAGTGTCGACCTCCGAAATTTTAAGTATCGACCTCCGAAAATAAACTAGTCAAAATAAAATTTGGTAAAAATAAAAAAATTGATAAAATTTAGAATGAATTCTTAGAGAAGCTTTAAATATATTTGAGAATTTATAAATCATTTTTGAGAAATTTTGAAGGAAATTGAAGAGTTTCAAGCAAAAGGGTCAATGACTCCCAATTCTCTTCTGATCATGCAAAATCTATCTTCATTCAATGGTTTTGTGAATATATCAGCCAATTGATAACCAGTACAAATAAATTCTAACAACACATTAGAGTTTTGAACGTGATCTCTTATGAAGTGATGCCTTATTTCAATATGTTTGCTTCTTGAATGTTGTACAGGATTTTTCGTTAAATTGATTGCACTAGTATTATCACATCTTATGGATGTCTTAGTTAGTTTGATGCCAAAGTCCTCGAGTTGTTGTTTGATCCATAGAATCTGAGCACAACAGCTTTCGACTGCTATATATTTGGCTTCCGCCATAGATAGAGCAACCGAATTCTATTTCTTGCTGCTCAATGAAATCAAATTAACTCCTAGAAATTGACAAGTTCCACTAGTACTTTTACGATCAAGTTTACACCCAGCAAAATCAGCATCAGAATAAGCAATCAATTCATATGATGACTCTCTAGAGTACCAAAGACCAATTTCAATTGACCCAGATAAGTATCTAAATATACGTTTTACAGCTAAGAGATGTGATTTTTTAGAAGCAGACTGAAAACGTGCACACATACAAACACTAAACATTATATATGGTCTACTGGCAGTTAGATATAGCAATGAACCAATTATGCCTCTATATAATTTTTGGTCTACTGATTTACCACATTCATCTTTGTCTAATTTACATGAAGAGCTCATAGGGGTACCTATTGGTTTGGTAGTCTCCATCCCAAACTTTTTCAATATTTTTCTTGTGTACTTGGCTTGGTTGATGAAGATCCCCTCTTTGGTTTGCTTAATTTGGAGTCCGAGGAAGAAGTTGAGTTCTCCCATCATGCTCATCTCGAACTCACTCTGCATTAACTTTGCAAACTCTTGACAAAGATATTCATTAGTAGCACCAAAAATAATATCATCTACATAGATTTGTACTACTAAGAGATCATCATTTTTCTTTTTCAAAAATAATGTATTATCTACATTACCTCTGGAAAAATCATTCTTCATCAAAAATGAACTTAATCTATCATACCAAGCTCTTGGAGCTTGCTTTAAACCATACAATGCTTTATACAATTTAAAAACATGGTTAGGAAATTCATGATTTTCAAAACCAGGAGGTTGTTCAACATAAACTTCCTCTTCAATAAATCCATTTAAAAAGGCACTTTTAACATCCATTTGAAATAACTTGAAATCCATAAAACAAGCAAAAGCAAGTAAAAGTCTAATTGCTTCCAGCCTAGCAACAGGAGCAAAGGTTTCATCAAAGTCAATCCCTTCTTCCTGGTTGTAGCCTTTAGCAACAAGTCTAGCTTTGTTTCTAGTTACAATACCATGTTCATCAAGTTTATTTCTAAAAACCCATTTTGTGCCAATTACAGAAACATTAGGGGGTCTTTCAGTTAAAGTCCAAACGTTATTTCTTTTAAATTGATTTAGTTCATCTTGCATAGCATTAATCCAGTTACCATCTTTTTCAGCTTCTTCAATTGACTTAGGCTCTATTTGAGAAACAAAAGCTAAATAATCACAAACATTTCTGATAGAAGAGCGTGTACTTACTCCCTTTGACGGATCACCAATAATTAGCTCTTTGGGGTGTCCGTGTGCATACCTCCACTCTTTAGGTAAAGGTTTTGGTGAAGTTGCATTGATCTCTTGAATTTGATCTTCATTTTCTTGATCATCATCTCCTTTGGGCACATCTTCATTGATTGTCAATTGTTCAAGCTTCTTTATACCTGTTTCATCATCAATAGAATCTTCTTTTCTAGAAGATTTTTCGTTAGTTTCATCAAACACTACATGAATTGATTCTTCAACTAGAAGAGTTCTTCTGTTGAAGACCCTGTATGCCTTGCTAGAAGTAGAGTATCCTAAGAAGATACCCTCATCTGACTTGGCATCAAATTTACTGATATTGTCTTTGCCATTGTTTAATATGAAACAGCGGCAACAAAATACATGAAAATATTTAAGATTAGGTTTTTGATTTTTCCAAAGCTCATATGGTGTTTTCTTCAAAATAGGTCGAATTAAAACATAATTTAAAATGTAACAGGAAGTATTAATGGCTTCTGCCCAAAAATATCTAAGTAAATCATTTTCGCAAAGCATTGTGCATGCCATTTCTTCAAGAGTCCTGTTTTTTCTTTCTACCATCCCATTTTGTTGAGGTGTCCTAGGTGCAGAAAAATTATGACTAATACCATTATCATTGCAAAAAACTTCAAAATCATGATTGCCAAATTCAGTTCCATGATCACTACGCAAAGAAACAATAGTGGGATCTTTTTCGTTTGAAACCCTTTTATGAAATTTAACAAAAGCTGAAAATGTTTCATCTTTATGAGCTAAAAACATTGTCGAAGTAAATCGTGAGTAATCATCTACAATTACTAGCCCATATTTCTTACCTCCCAAACTAGTTGTTCTAGTTGGTCCAAAGAGGTCCATATGTAATAATTCAAGGGGTCTAGTAGTAGATACTACTTCTTTAGGTTTGAAAGTAGATTTAGTTTGTTTTCCGAATTGACATGCAGCACAAATCTTATCTTTTTCAAATATGAGTTTTGATAATTCTTTTACAAGATTCTTTTTGCTTAATTTTGAAATCAAATGCATACTAGCATGCCCTAGCCTACGATGCCAAAGCCAACTAGTTTCACTTGCCTTGGCTTCCCTAGCCACTAGGCATTGACCACTTTCCATGGCTAGATCATCAAGATCAACCATGTAAATGTTTCCATGCCTATGACCAGTGAACTTGATGCCATCGACATCTAGACTAGACACCATGCACAAAGATGATTCAAAAATTATTTTAAAATCCTTATCACAAAACTGACTAGCTGAAAAGATTATGCTTCAAGCCATCATCAAGTAATATATTATCTACATAAGCATTAGGGGTGATATGGATTTTACCAATTCCGACGATTTTACCTTTTCCATTATCACCAAAAGTAACGTTTCCACCATTTATAGCTACTAGTGATGAGAATTGCTTCACATCCCCAATCATGTGCCTTGAGCAACCACTGTCCAGATACCACATTCTTCTTTTATTTTTGGTTGCAAGACACATCTGCAGAAATTGATCAAGTTGAAACTTTAGGTACCCAAGTCATCTTGGGTCTTTTAGGGTTAGACAAATTAGTTTCTTTTGGAACCCAAATTTTTCCAAAGGTATTTGATTTTCTTCTATTACAAATATATATTTATGTCCTAACTTACCACATGCATAGCAGGTAATATTAGAATGCAGGTATGAAAAAGTTTTTGAAAAGTTTTTGCTGATTCTGTAACTTAAATCTAAGTCCAGCTTTGTTAAAAACTGCATGTTGACTGTTTAAAAGCATACTTAATTTTTCTAAACTATAAGTAAACTTTTCTACAAAAGGTTTCACTTTTTCTAACTCTTCTTTGTAATTCTTGTTTTGAAGCAACAGTTCTTTGTTTTGTTTTTCAATTTTCTCATTAGTTTCAAAACTTCTATTATTTTTCAAAAAATCCTTTTCTTTTATAAGATTGTCCTTATCATTTTTCAAGGTCTTTACATGTTCAGTTAATTTCTTGTTTTCTTGAATTAAATCTTCAATTATAGTTGAAAACTTGTCTGAATTTTTGGTAAGCTCTTGACTTAGCTTTCTTAATTTCTTATTTTTTAGTTTTAGTTTTTCATATTCCATAACTAAATCATCAAAAGCATCATGTAGTTCATTAAAAGTAAATTCATTTTCAGGTTCAGAATTTACCTCATCATCTTCATTGGCCATGAAACACAGGTTGGTGACTTCCTGCTGCTCTTCATCACTGTTGGAGTCCTCACTCTCACTCCAGGTAGCCATCATGGCTTTCTTTATCAACATCCTTCGACTCTTTTTAAGCAAAGGGCAATCTATTTTATAATGTCCAGGCTTCTTGCACTCGAAGCAGATGGGTGGATCCCTTTCTTTTTCTTTCTCTTTATCTTTATTGTAATCACCTTTTTGTGGCCTTTTCTTGTAGAAGCCCTTCTTTTTTCTCATGAATCTTCTGAATTTTTTTGTAATGAGGGCTATCTCATCATCATCAGGTTCTTCTTCTGATTCATCACTTAACTCTTTCTTTGTAGTGGACTTGAAGGCTATGGCTTTCTTTTTCTTGTCATTGTCCACTGTCTTCTGTTTTAGTGAAAGCTCATAGGTCATTAGTGATCCAAGAAGTTGCTCAAGAGGTAGAGTATTGACATCCTTGGCTTCTTCTATGGCCGTTACTTTCGCATCCCATGAAGCCGGAAGAGACTTGAGAAGTTTGTTAACAAGTTCACCATTAGATATAATCTTTCCCAAACTCCTCATACCATTTACTATATTGGTAAATCTAGTATACATCTCACTAATACTTTCAGTTGGTTCCATCCTGAACATCTCATACGTATGAATGAGCATGTTCACCTTTGTGGTCTTCACTTGGTGTGTACCCTCATGGGTAACCTCAAGTGTATCCCAAATTTCTTTGGTGGAAATACAAGTTGATATTATGTTAAATTCACTTGGGTCAAGTGCACAGAATAGCAAATTCATCGCCTTTGCATTTAACTCAGCTTGTTTGATGTCATTGTCATCCCATTCTTCTTCAGATTTTGGGATGATAATGCCATTAAGCAAGTGAGTGGGCTGATGAGGCCCTTTAGTAATTACTCTCCATATATTATAATCTACAGCTTGTAAATAAATGCGCATACGAGTTTTCCAGTATGTGTAGTTTATGCCATTAAAGAAAGGAGGGCGATTTGATGCTTGACCTTCAACTACACCCATTCCAATTGGGGCGGCCATGATCTTTCACTCAAGATCGTTGGACCTACAAGAGAGTACCGGTGCTCTGATACCACTTGTTGCCCAGATATGGTGCCCAAGAGGGGGGTGAATTGGGTCTTTTTTTTAAAAAAAAAAATAAAGAAATATATGTGCTATCAATTTCAAATATGAAGAGTGATAGTGCTCAAGTAATTGTGCAACGGAAGCAATGAAAGATAACAACAATTAAAGAGCAATAGAGAGTAAAGCAATGCAAACACAAAACACACAAAACGTATAGTGGTTCGGTGCACCTAACACCTACATCCACTCTCCAAGCTCTACTTGGGAATTTTCACTATAATCTTCTCTAGATTACAGCCCACTTGTTTTACAAGGCTCACAAGTCAAAACCTAAGTTGGTTTTATTACCTAGGCTCACCAACAAACCTTACACACTTGTTTTGGCTTCGAGCTTACAAGCAACCCTAGTTGGTTTTATCAATTGGCTCACCAACAAACCTCACACTAGTTTCAAATTCCCTTGAAACTAGGCTAGCACAAATAGAGTATGAATACAATGAATAAAAACAAGACAAACTCCTTTTTGAGCAAAAAACAATTCGATGTAGCTCTTGTTGGAGACTCTTCAAGTCTTCCTCTTGGAATCTTGGACCTCACTAAATGCCAAAGACTTGAAAGCTGGATTCCTCAAAAAATGGAAAGCTTTTGGCTAAGGAATCTCTTGGATTTTCTCTCTTTTTGGCTTAGGATTGATTGAAAGCTTTGTACTTTTACTCTCTTCTTTTTCACTTTTTTTTCTTTTCTTTTTTGAAGTTAGGTGGAGGTTAAATACTTCATTCAAGCTGAAACAACTCCACAAGACCGTTAGAATAAAAAATATGGCCGTTTATGGCCGTTAGAAATCAAATCAAAAGTTCAGAAAAATTAGTTATTATGCCATGAGTCGACCTCATGAGTCGACCTCTGGGTCAAGTGTCGACCTCATGAGTCGACCTCCAGTTTATCTTAGGCAAAAATCCAGAAAATCATAGTTCTGCCTAGTTTGAATTCTCAGGCGATGAGTCGACCTCTGGACAGGTGTCGATCTCAGGTGGTGACCTTTGAAGCGTGCCACTGAAATTTTGCTATGCCGGCCTTGCTGAACTTTTCTTTTCTTCATGAGTCGACCTCTGGTGGTCGACCTTTGGCAAGGTGTTGACCTCTGGAGGTCGACCTCTGGTCTGAAAGTTTTTGAAACTCTGGAGAGGTGCGTGCCATGCTTGAGTTTCTCTAGGCCTTTGTTTCTTTTGTTAATTACTTCTTAATATGAAGGTCCAATATGAGAAATTTGATCTTGTTTAAGGTAGAAGAGCTCTTTCCCAAATCAAGCAAGCTTGGTTTCATCATTGTACTCTTGATACTCTTTTTGAATAACCTAAGGCCTGAAACTTTATCTTGAAATGAAACATTAGTCCAAACATATACTCAACCTTTTGTTAATCATCAAAACTAAGGAGCCAAAGCCAACAGTTTCCTTGCTTTAGACTTTGTGTATACCATGGAGAAAGCATGAGAAAAAAGAAGATATGAGAATAAAAAAGGAAAGGGGATGCTAATAAAATTGATGCTGCACCTTTCTACAATATCTTGTCTTTTGGAAGATTAACTATAGTTTTTTATAGAAGAATCACATTTACTACATGTTTCCAAATTTTGTTTATTGTTCTCTGATTTGCATAGTGCAAATTTCAAAAATATGCTTGAATCGGAGAACTCTACTAAGTTCTTTAGTTTGTATCATGATGTTTCTTCTACCCTTTGGCTTATGATTTTATAACCCAATCTTGCAGGATGAGGAACAAATGAAACAATTTTCAAAGAGTACACTTCCTATGATATGTTTCAAAGAGGGCAGTCCACCAATTCCAGATATAGCAGGTATTTATTTGAAAGATTCATGAGTGGTACTAGATTAACATTTATATTGATTTATTATAGCTGTTGATTATTCAAATGTTTACACACACACATATCATGTGTGTGTGTGTCTCTCTCTCTCTCTTTATATATTTATATATGATATGTGTGTATTCATGATTTTAGTTAATCATCTTCTGGAATATGCTGGCCTGGTAAGTTGACCAGACTTATTACTTTTGATGCAGCATATTGCAAGCTGCATTTCTATCCCACCAAAATACTAGTGCCCCATTATCATTTCAATACAGAGATGCTGGAATCTGCACTGTAGTTTCTATCCCACCTGAGAGCTGTCATGGCATCACTTCTACAGTACATCACATCATCTCCCCTTACATCGTTGCTATTTCTCCTTAGATGGTTTTGAGTGAGTTGGAGAATTTAATGTAGTGCTTTGTCTACTGCTCATCATATGGTAGATTAGTGCCAGAAAGTGTATATGTGCTATTCCAGTTGCCCAACTTATATGTACTTGGTATCATGACTTCATTGTGGACATTTTTGCAGAAGAATTTCAATAAAAACTTGCTGTCATGCTTTAGCTAGTGTTCTTTTGCTTTGAACCTGGAATATATAGTTCTATATAGTTTATTGAGGGATAAAAAATGATTAGTTTGTTAGAACTATTCTAGTTTCGAATACATGAAAAAAATTAGCATTTTAATTTTTTAAAAATTATTCTATTTTAGCAACCGATTTTGCAACTGAATTTTTTTTTCAAATCTTAATAATTTGTAAACGATTTTGCAACTAATTTTTAATTTTTTTTCTAAATTTTTTTAAATTTGCAACCAATTTTGCAACCATTTTTTATTTTTTACTTTTAGATTTTTCTTAATTTGCAACCGATTTTTAATTTTTTTAAGATTTTTCTTAATTTGCAATTGATTTTGCAACCGATTTTTAATTTTTTTCAGATTTTTCTTAATTTGCAACCAATTTTTAATTTTTTCCAGATTTTTTTATTTTGCAACCGATTTTTAAATTTTTTTAAATTTTTTTATTAATTTGCAACCAATTTTAATTTTTTTTAGATTTTTATTAATTTGTAACCAATTTTTAATTTTTTTTAAATTTTTATTAATTTATAACTGATTTTGCAATCGATTTTTTTGAATATTTAAAAATAAAATACTTAGCAACCGAATTTGTAACCGATTTTCTGACTTAAAAATTATTTCAAAAAAATATTTAAATTTTATAAATACACTAAAATCGGTTGCTAAATTTTTGCAACCGACTAAAATCGGTCACAAAATTTTGCAACCTAGATTTTTGCAACCGACATATATTGGTTGCAAATTAATTTTGCAATCGATTTTTCGGTTACTAAAACAGTATTTTCTTGTAGTATCATAGCTTCCGACTCCATAAAATTTTAACTTTGCTCAAAAAAATAATATAAGATGGACGTAGTAAAACACTCTCGATGCATGTTTAGTTGGAAGGTTTTGGATTCCATAGTGAAAATGGGAATAAATGACTTCTATTCTGGTCATTTGATTAGGAGGAGTTTCATTTACATAATTTTAGAGAGGAGTGGAAATGTCCCGGATATCTAAATATAATTTTAGGAAGGAGTGGAAATGTTCCTATTGCCGTCTAGATCGCCATAGCCTATAGCTCTGGCATGATTTGGTTAAGTGGACTTTCCACCTGGAGACCTCTGAATGTGGCCGATCCTGCAAAAAGGAGGAGACCCGGACCAGGAATCCTGACAGGGGCACTCTGACGATCAAGTCAATGGACGATCAAGAAAAATAGATCCTCCTTCGTAGAGACCAGAGTAGCCTCTACATTCAGAGATTTTTTTGAAGATAGAGTAAAAGCTAGAGAAGTGAAAGCTCTCAAGAAGTCTTCAGATATTCCTCCTGTCCTTGCCTCAGCTTTTCTTTGCTTGCTTGTGCTTACCTTCGCTGGAGGCCCCTTCGGGATTATTATAGAAGCGTGTTTTATCTCGTGGGACTTAGAGTCCCCGGTCTGGTACTATCTTGGTGCGCCTCACATGGGTAGAGCACAGGTTTGTCTTTGCCTCCCCTAAGAGAAGGGGGACAAAGTTCAAAATCCTCAGAGGAAGCTTCTGCCATAAGCACAAGCAGAGTATGTGAAGTGTGCGTTTCCACCGCGATGAGTGTGACTGGCATGCTATGGGGCCCGACACCTCGATAGAGCACTTCCTCTTACAGGCATCGTGCCACCATGCCTGGGGGCCTAGCGGAGCACTAGCCAGGCGAAAGATGCTATAGGGTCTGAGACTCCTGGTAAAACATTCCTCTTTCAGGTGGTGCAGGTAGTGGATTGCAGGGTGCGACACCTCGGGAAGCGTACCTTTCCAAAGAAAGTACCGATAGTGTTCTACAGGGCCTGGCACTCCGACAGAGCACCTCTCCGTAGGGGATGCAGGCAGTGTGCCCTAGTGGAGCACTCCTTCATAAGAGGCACAGGTGGCTTGCCCTGGTGGAGCACCCCTCCATAGAAGGTGCAAGCAGCGTGTCCTAGCAGAGTCTCTCTATAGAAGGTGCTGCTTCTCTTAGTAATACGGGGGCTCCAGCGAAGATGGTGACACCACCTACTGGGGTCGCTATCCTAGCCGCTCCCATGGTCATCCGAGGGGGGACCAGGTCCACCTATTTTCATTCAGGTTTGACTTTATGTGGGGAGCTTGACTTCGACCAGGAGCTCAATCTCGGATGGGAGCTCGATCTCAGACGGGAACTCAACCTCGAACGAGAGCTCGACCTCAGGCTGGAGCTCGACTTTGAACGGGAGCTTGACCTTGAATGGGAGCTCGACCTCAGCGCTTATCTGATGACAATATCCAGGTGATGCCTTATGCCAGCTCAACTGCTAGCTCGGTCAGATGCAAGCTCCATGTCAGTGGTCATGCCACATCAAATGCCCCCTACTCTCGAGCCTAGAGCACATTGCTGCCCCTCGGGCTCATGATGAAGGGAGTTATGGTGATGCTGACGTGGAGAGATATTTAAGCTATGCCATTTAATGCCTCGACCGTCGATGGCTAGTAGATCATGCTCTTGCACCAATAAGGAGGTGCCATATTAGCTGGCATGGGGGGAGCATGATGATTGCGCTTAGCTCGATGTGGTTTCCTACGGATCGAAGTGCCACTTCCAATGGGTCTTGACATGTGGTGAGCATCCAATGGCTGGAGAAGGGGAAAGGATGCACGTTTTGACTGGTACGATGTGATGGGGAGCTGCCAGCTTTTTGAAAAGTGGCCATTCTCCTTAGCCATTGCTTAAGAACCTTCGAGTAAGGGGGCAAGGGGAGAGCCAGACCCAACCCACTTCTGATTCCCTGACCTGAGATATTCTGTAGGTTAGTTCTCCTAGTCCCCTTCTGCTTTCCTCATTCTCCTTTGGCCTGTACCGAAGGGGATCACTTAGAGTTTAGGCCCCCTTCTTCATCATCGTCTTTTCTTACTACCATGAGTCCTTCCGATCGGAGGCACCATCGTCTGGACCATTCCAGTGAGGCGAGGCCATCCTGACTGAGGCATCCTTCCTCGGATAGCGAGAAGGAGGACATTCCTCTTAGAATCCCTAGGGATCCCCGCCGAATGGGGATAGTCATAGGAACCCCAGCTTTACCCCCTTATCTCCTCCTTTCGCTTAGGACTTGATCGGTCCCTTCAGCATTGCTTCAGTAATGACCCGGGGGGATGCTCTTCATCTTTGGAGTACTTACGAGATTTCGGAGTCCATCCGGCTCTCGACTCTGGGGATGAAGGAGCGTGTAACTTCCAGTGGTCCGGGCCGGATCGCCCTGTACAAGGACTTCTTTCTCGCGGTGATACGAGACGAACCAATAAATCCTAGACTTAAGGACATTAATGAGATCGGAGAAATAATTAATGAAGTAATTAAAAATAAAGACTAGAAGATAATCAATGCAATTAAGAATTTAAACTAAGAAATGATTCTAATCAAATCAAGATCCAATCTAGGAATTGACCCGATCGGCATGCACAGTCAAAATATTCAAGATATTGGACCGTTGATCGTTAGAAAACGACTACTAGGTTAAGGCTATCCAATTTCAATTAGATCTAATTAAATAAAAGATAGGACAATTAGCATCAATCCAACAATTGATTAGATCTATACTAAGTTATCGAAGTGGTCTCACCCGAAACACAAAATATTATGAATCCTGGAAGAGTGAGATCGTTTAGAGGTGGTCAAAATTCTGGACCAGCGATTCATGAGCGAGGTGGATCAGAAGCCATCGAACCTGGATCACCAAAAATAAACAATATTATCAATTCCAAATCAAATAAGATAAATAAAAACTAATAAATCCAATGCTCTGAGATCCATGATGTAGTTTTAATCTGCTATGAAAACTATGTTTCACAAATCTTTGAAATTGCTTTGAGATCTGTGCAGTTTTGAAGTCGATAGCGGGGTCGTGAATTGCTTTCACGTCCGTGCTAAGCTTCTTCTTCTCCACGGACCAACACCAGAAAACCAAATGAGGGCTTGCAGAGGGATTTTGCCAGCAATGACGCTAGGCGAAGGCGGTGGCATAGATGAGAGGTAGGTCAGCACGAAAAGGGGTTCCAATGGGGGTCGTCGGCTGCTGACAGTGAGATCTCCATGGATGGTGGCTGGGCGGAGCTGAGGGATGTCGATGAGGCAAGGCAACAGCAGGGCTGTCGGCAGCAGAGGGGCATCAACTCGGAGCGGAGAAGATGGGTGACCAGGGAAAGTTACTATGGCACAACTGTGCTCGACTTAAATGGTTGACCAGAGGAGTCCTTTGGTGGGGGTAAAAAATGGCGATGGTTGTCGGCCAACTATGGACAACTTCGAGTGGAGGATGGGCCGAGGAGGTGGCACGCACGGTTATGGATGGACATTGATGGTCGGGCGGAGACTCGATAGTGATGGATCCAGCGGGATTCGATCGAGAGATAAAGCACGGCCAAGCAGTGATTTTCACAAGTGGAAGGGGTAGTGGCTAGCTTGGTTAGGGAAACGGTCGACAAGGATTTCCACATGGACGGGAGCGGTGGTGGCAGTTTTGGTCGATTGGCGGTTCGGTCGGGTTGGGAGTTGGCCGAAGGTGATGGTGATGATGGATCTGTGGTCTGGTATTGAAACATGGGAGACGGGAAGTGGCCTCAGAAGTTTATCATTGGTTTGATATTTGCAGTGCAGGGAAGAAAGAAGGAGGACAGGGAAAGGAAGAGGAAGTATAGAGGAGAAAGAAGAGAGGAGGAAGAAGATTAAGGGAGAAGATAGGAAGGAAAGAGGAGAAGAGTCGAAGGTGAGAATATGTTAAAAGTTTTTCTTATTCCAAAATGTCGATACCTCTCCGAGGAGGTTTACAATCAGTTTAAATAAATTAAATCCTAAATAAATTCAAAACAAATTTGAAATAACTTATAAGATAAATCGAAACTAATAAGAGATTCCGATGACTCTGAATAAAAAAAAACTGATCTCCAATTTGGAGATATCCCAAATCCCTCGTATACCCATAAAATCCATCAAGATTCATATGGCTGAAATCTTCAAAATCCATGTTGACTGATGTCTTTAAGATTTGTACTGGCCAATGTTTTCAGAATTCGTGCTGGACGATGTCCTAATCAATTTCTCCTGGGATGGAAAGAACTCGACTCCATCGAGTTAGGCTGGAGGTACTCAAATATATTTGGATCAATTTTATGTAACTCCTCTTCCAGGAATCCTCAGACTTCGGCCTGCCTAGCTAGTGAACCAGGTAGTAGTAGCAGTTTCAACTCCTCGAAGACTTGATATGCTCATCCAAAATATGTTCGATCACATCGTGCTTTCCTCTCATTTGGGCTAGTGGGCTCTTAAGAGAAGGGTCACTCTCAAAGGAAGGTGCAGGCTCAAATGGATCACTAGGTATCAATGTTGGTTCTTCATATTCAATTAGATCTAAAACATTGAAAGTAGGACTAATCCCATAATTAGATGGTAGATCAATAACATATACATTCGATCCAATTTTTTAAAAATTTTGAATGGGCCTGCTGGTGGAAATCATTCAGATTTGATCCTAATTATGGCATGATCACTCTCATCAAAATCCTTAACTTGCTGGTCAGAATCTGCTAATCGTTTATTTATTTGATTACTTATATTAGTTTTTCCACTGATCTCATTAGGATGACAACCATAAATAACTTCAAATGGACTCACACCAATAGATTTATTTACCGAGCTATTATTATATTCAAACTTTTTAAGATTGATTATGTTAGACTTTTCTTCTGCCTCTGAAGATTAAGGTTTCCTTCTATAACTTTCTTGGTAGCTCTAGGATGTGAAGGATAAAAAGTAACCCTTTTTCCCTGATTCATGAATGTAAGATATTGGATCGACCATGAAGAGTGGCATCTTGATTGAAGAGCTAAGGTCTGCCAAGAATAATGCTACCCACTTTCATTAGTAACACATCGCACCAGATTTTATCTTGATATGATTGAAATTTAATCGGGATAAGGCACTTATGTCTAATTGGGATAGATAAAGCATCAATCCAAGCTACATTGTACGGACTCGGATGGTCTGCAAGTGCTAATCCTAGGCGCAAAATGGTATCGATGGAAATAGCATTGATGCAGCTACCACTGTCAATGATTACCTTACATACCTTATCATCTTGACCAATAAAGGTATGAAAGATAGCGGTCCTGCATCAGTCTTCACTTTTCTTGGGTTGGATCAATACACACCTAACCACTCCTAATCGTTCCTTAGCTCTAGCATCATTTTGGAGAGGGTCATATTCTTTGAAGGCATCGGCTAATCCTGGGTCAGCAATGTAGACTTTCACTTCAAGGGCATTACCTAGATCTTTATGTTCTTCATGTTCCCCTATATGCAATGTTCTAGACGGACATTGACTAGCCACGTGACCTATTTCATTATACTTGAAGCATTGGATCTTAGAGCTAATTCCTCGGGAAGTCTCTCCTATAATCCCTTTTCCTTTCTCATCTCTCTTAATTGGTGGGGTTGTAGACTAGGGTCGACTACTAGGGGCCTGACTCATGTTAGGTTATGGACCAGTTGGGGCTTGATTCATGCTAGGTCTTGGACCTAAAATTTTTGATCTAGAATGCTCAGGTCTACAAGTGATAGACATCTTCTGGAATATCTTGTAATCCTGGGCTAGTTGATATGCTTGCTCTAGACTATAAACCTCTCTCATAAATAATTTCCTTTGAATATCCTCTCTCAGACCAGCTTTAAACTGGGATAAAGTGATAGATGGGTCTTCATTCACATTACATCGCATAAGATATTTTTCAAATGTCAATGTAATCATTTATAAATCCGGTTCTCTGGGTCAACCTTTGCCATTGGTCCAGGAGTTGCTGTTGATAAGATGCAGGAAGATACTTCTCACGAAGCTTATCCTTCATCTCATCCCATGTTTCAATGGGGTCCTGTCTCCTATGAGTGGCTAATCTCTGGACATTGTGCCAATATAATTTGGCTTGACTAAACAACCTCATTTAAGCAAACCTAACTTTCCTATCCTCAAACATGTCATACCAAGTGAAAGAGTGATCCATATCAGCTTCCCAGTCAATGTAATCTTTGGGGTCCAGGCGACCTACAAAACTCGGGGCTTCAACCTTAACACTCCTGATAATTTGTTCATCCTGATCGATTGGGTTATGATAAGGTCGAAATATTTGATGACTACCTACATCGAAACCTGAAAATCATGTCGATCCCTAGGGTCAGGTCAAAGGGTCTGAGTATGACCACCCTCATAACCCGGGTAGTCATTTCGATCTCTAAGGTCTCTAGGATCGTAACTCTTGATGAAGAGTTCCTGATAGGGTGGTTTGTGTTCACTAGTTATTCCTCCTCCAGGGTTCCTACCCTTGCATCTAAAGATCCGAACTTGCTATCAATTGCTTCAAGTTTACCCATGATTCCCTGAAGGGTAGCTTCTAAATTGGGATCCATTTTGTTATCTAAGAGGGAAGGTTCTGATTGGTACTTGATCCCTGACCTAGTTGTCATACACAATTTTTAGAGATGAAGCAGGTTTCAAGGACATACAGATTTTTTTAAAAAAAAATTCAATCAAGTGAATCAACAAGGCAATTATATCCTAAGGTTAACCTAGAACTAGACAGCTCCTAACTGTTCCAAGTCTGCCCTTGAGCATTCCAAGTTCGAGCCTATTCACCAAATTGGCCAAGTAAGTGTAAGATTGGCGGGGGCCCCCCCGTTGCTTTTCTTAGACACCAATTTAATTGGACAGGTTAGCGAACAGAACCAATTAAGTAACCGCCTTTCTTCGGGACTAAGATCCCTGAACCATTTTCCTAGACACCAATCCATTGATCGAAACTAGCTTGGTATAACTCTTAGGTATCCTTGTTCTAATGAGCTCGGATGTCCCTAGGGCTGGCATCTAATTAATTTTAATTTTAAAGTTTAGGTCAATATAGATGAGGATAGTGATTTATGGGCTAAAGAAGGGTAATCAACTTCCCACCTTATCTGATTAAGAGGTTAATCCCCTTAGATTAATTATGAAAATGCAATGCGACAATCAAGGTGTCCAATCAATGTAGTTAACACAATCAATTTTTTTTTTTTAGTCTATTCAATCTTCTTGTATCCTAGGACAACCATTTAATATAACATAAAGTTATGCCAAGGCAACCTTATGTTAGGATACATACGACTCAGAAAAAATATTGAATATTAATCTTTGAGTTTTTTTTTGAATTTTGAATTTTAATTTTTTTTTTAATCTTGAATTTTGAAATTTTAATACAAATAATTCAAATGCAATGAGATTGACCCTAACCTAACCTATGGCTCTGATACCAAAAACTGATACGGGATGGACCAATAAATTGTAGACCTAAGAACCTTAATGAGATCAGTGAAATAATTAATGAAGTAATTAAAGATAAAGACTACCAGATAATCAATGCAATTAAGAATTTAAACTAAGAAATGATCCTAATCAAATCAAGATCCAATCTAGGAATTGACATGATTGGCATGCACAGTTAAAATATTCAAGATAGTGGACCGTTGATCGTTAAGGAATGACCACTAGGTTAGGGCTATCCAATTTCAATTAGATCTAATTAGATAAAAGATAGGACAATTAGTATCAATCCAGCAATTGATTAAATCTATACTAAGTTATTGAAGTGGTCTCATTCGAAATACAGAATATCACGAATCCTGGAAGAGTGAGATTGTCTAGAGGTGGTCAAAATTCTGGACCAGCGATTCACGAACAAGGTGGATCAAAAGTCGTTGGATCTAGATCACCAAAAACAAACAATATTATCAATTCTAAATCAAATAAGATAAATAGAAACCAGTAAACCCAATGTTCTAAAATCTATGATGTAGTTTTAATCTGCTCTAAAAACTATGTTTCATAGATCTTCGGAATTGCTTGGAGATCTATGCAATTCTGAAGTTGGTAGCATGGTTGTGAATTGCTTTCATGTCCGTGCTAAGCCTCTTCTTCTCCATGGACCAACATCAGAAAACCAGAGGAGGGCTTGCAGAGGGATTTCATCGGTGACGACGCTGGGTGGAGGCGATGGCACGGACGGGAGATAGGCTGGCATGAAAAGGGGTTCCGATGGCTGGCTCTAGCGGTGGGGGTCGTCGACTGCTGACAGTGAGATCTCCATGGATGGTGGCTAGGCAGAGCAGAGGAACATCGATGAGGCGAGGCGATAGCACGGCCATCGATGACAGAGGGGCGTTGACTTGGAGTGGAGAAGATGGGCGACTGGGGAAAGTTGCCGTGGCATGGCTGTGCTTGACTTAAATGGTCAACCATAGGAGTCCTTCGGTGGGGGGAAAAAATGGCGATGGTTGTCGACCAGCTATGGACAACTCTGGGTGGAGGATGGGCCGAGGAGGTGGCGTGCATAGTTACGAATGGACGTTGATGGTCAGGCGAAGACTCGGCAATGATGGATCCAACAGGATCCGATTGGGAGATAAGGCATGGCCGAGCGGTGATTTTCACAGGCGAAAGGGGTGGTGGCTGGCTTGGTTGGGGAAACGGCCGACGAGGATTTCTGCACGGACGGGGGCGGTGATGGCAGTTTTGGTCGATTGGCGGTTCGATGGGGTTGGGAGTTGGCCGAAGGCGATGGTGACGATGGAAATGTGGTCTGGTATTGTAACAGGGGAGACAAGAAGTGGCCTAAGAAGTTTATCGTTGGTTTGATGTTTGCAGTGCAGGAAAGAAAGAAGGAGGATAGGGAATGGAAGAGGAAGTATAGAGGAGGAAGAAGATTAAGGGAGAAGAAAGGAAGGAAAGAGGAGAAGAGTCGAAGGTGAGAAGAAGTCAGAAGCTTTTCTTTTTCCAAAATGTTGATACCTCCGAGGAGGTTTACAGTCGGTTTAAATAAATTAAATCCTAAAAAAAATCTAAACAAATTTGAAATAACTTATAAGATAAATCTGAACTAATAAGAGATTTTGATGACTCTGAACAAAAAAAAAAACTGATCTCCAATTCGAAGATATCCCAAATCCCTCGTACACCCATAAAATCCATTAAGATTCGTGTGGCTAAAATATTCAAAAATCATGCTGACTGATGTCTTTAAGATCCATACTAGCCAATATTTTCAGGATTCATGCTGGATGATGTCCTCATCAAGTGGGGGTTTATCTTTCTCTGCACCCCTTCTTCTTGTCCTTCCTTAGTAATCACCGATTGGTCCCGGCCCAACTCGCCCCAAACACAGTTAGGACCATTTCTTGCTTTATTATTCTTTGCCATTTCAACGGGAATGTCATCCGTTTTTCTCTTTTTAGGACCCTTTTTATCCTAAAGCGCCATCCTGTTGATAACAGGTGGTGGTTCGTGGCCTCCCAGTGGAGGGCCCTTAAGCTTGACCTGCCCACTTCTATCAAGGGATGGAAGAGGATATTCTTTTTTACCTCGATCGAGGGAGTCGACTAGGTCTTGAGTGACCTCGACCTTACGCCCAACCATAACACCTTGGTAGACCTTACAGACAGGGAGGTGTAGACCAGCTCATCACCTCTGAGGTTCCTCCAATTCGGGATCTATTGACTGAATAGGATTTGTTCGATGCCAGGGTTAGCCCCGTCCGATCCCTAAGTAAGACCCGAGATCTGGGCTTCCTTTTGGTGAGGCTCTTTCTCCATTTGGTGACTAACAAAAAATTTTTCTTTCTGCAGACATGAGGTTCTTCATGGAGTAGATCCGGTAGATGTCCCAAAAGAGGCCCACATCTTCGAGGCCTAGGGAGGGCCTATAGAAGAGGCTCCACGGGGAGCCAGAGTAGAGGCCTACCGGAGAGTTCCCCGCTAGGCCGGACAAGAGGAGGCTCGAAACAGCCCTGGCCCCAATCGAAAGGGTGGCCCAAACCCCACCCAAGGGCCCAGCAGGAGCACTATAACTGAAGAGGGGGTTGTGCAGGCCCTTCAGGCAGCTTCGCCTAGCATCGAAGTTCTGCCATCACCGGAGCTGGAGGAGGCGGTGGCCGACACCATAGTGAGAGGGAGGCCGATCCTACCGGTGACCACTAAAGTGGTCAGCATCCAACCAACAGCCCCTGGGCCCTTGCCATCCACGATGCCAGGCCCGTCGGTACCTTCTACGGCGCCAGGCCCTAGGGTGGCCAGGGTATTGATGCTGGTGCCATCGAATGTTGTGGTCACCCTCGACTCCGGGCTGGCTGAGAGGATGCTGGAGTTTGTCATCCAGCTCCGTGACTGTCGGGAGAGGGGCGACAGACCGTTGGGGGCGATCATCTCTGACTTGTTCCCCCAGCTTTTATCGATAAGTTCATTCTTCTCTTAGTTTTTCCTTTATTTATGTAAATTTGACTAACCTCTTCTTTTCCATTGCTGCAGATGGCCATGGATGCTCTCCTCATCCGAGATTCCTGCCTAGCATTGGTCCGGCGAGACACCAATTTTCGCAGGCGAATGGAGGTGACGCGGGACACGGATGCGATGCAGTACTAAAGGTTGATTTAAGTTTTTTTTGTTAATCGAGAGCAAATGTTCATTAACTTAACAGCCTATTAAACAATACGTTAGAAGAATCTATAGCAAGCAACTAAATACTGGATTACATCACCCGCATGCATACTTAACAAAATAATTAATTAGATGGATCACGGCGATTGAGAAACCATTTTAGATTAGGTTCCTACTTTTTAACATCAGATCTAGAGAAAGGGAAAGGGATCTTGAGTTACCGATACGCTTAGAAGCCTCCTCTGATGAAGATATGGATCACTGCACTCTAGAGTTGAAGAATCGGACTCCAAATTGATCACTCCTGGCATCCGGATTCTGATCGAACTGATTCCAAAGCATGGACGCCAATCTTCAGAGTCGGATCTTAAGAGAATCTGCCAAGAAAACACCAAAAATAGCAATTAAATATTGGAAATCAAAAGCTAGAAGGAAGGCTGGTACCAGGGTTGTTGGTTCTCCCAGGGATCTTCTTCTTTGGTTGGCTTCTAGGATCTCTTCAAAGCATTGGATGAAGGCCTTGAAAAGACTTAGGGATCAGATCTGATGGAGGGATTGGATGGATAAACAGGGCATCGCACCCCAGTAGAACTTGGACATCGCACCCAAGTGTTCTAGGCATCACACCTAGCACCTATCAGCCGTCGCAGCTAGAAAGGAATTGGAAGAAGAACTCGGTAGAGTTTAATTTCATTTCATCAAATATTCATTAATTACAAGGGAGGACGTGTAGGGATATTTATAGAACCCTAACTAGAGAAGTGAGGGACTCAAATATAAGAGTTTCATTACAACTCTAGACTTCAAGTTTACATTGCCTGGACTCCTGCTAGATGAAAAAAAAATGGACTCCTATCCATAGTTGGCGCCAAGATGAGACTTTGATGGAGGGTCATGATCGCTTCTGGGTTGGTCATGATGATTGGACTCCAGTGTCTTGATAATATATTCTTCTAGAGCTACCTGGACTCTTCAGTCTAGATTGGAGAGAATTCTAGAGTCCTGCTGAAATTCTAGAATCCTTGAAGCTTGAACAGTTAGCAGCTTATTTGAATGGAATGCTAGGAATCCTTGGACCTCTAACACTAGGTGAGAAAAAATTTCCAAACTCCTTTGAATGCTTGGCCGACTTCTCACTTTGGCGTGAAATATTATGAGTAGAAGGGCGCCATCTGGGAGAAGTCCTTCACAATTACTCCTCTTAAGAATTTTGTGCGCCTTTCTTCATGGGCCGACCAAAAGAAATTGTCTTGATGAGTGTAGCTTGTCCAAATTTAAGTGGTAGGCCATGTGTCATTGTCCCCCTGGTGACGTGACAATAGTAGTCTTGAAATCATACAAAGTTAACATGCAAAATAGGCTAGTATATGATAAGAGCTTGTGCTAGCACATGGGTCACATGGGCTTGTCTTGAACTAGCACATGGATCTTGATTTGAGTCACATGGATATTATAATTGGTCTCCCTTGTAATACAAGACTCAACAACTAATTTTTACATGACTCAATAAATAACTAAAGTCCTATTTGATCAATTGGAACCTAATTTGATCAAAAGGGCAAAACATGTAAATACATAGTTCAACTTGGTAAAAGGGTTTTAGCCTAAAAGGCTAAATAAATAAAACCCTGATTCCAGTTGGTAAAAGGGGCTAACCCTAACTAATCCAAAATATCAAAAATTAAAGTAAATTATTTACATGGATAAAAGGGTTGGGTCCAGGGTTTCATTCACAGGTGATCCACAAGGATGTGGGTTCAACCTGTCGATATTTTCGGGCCCTGGTGTCCTCCCCAGGAGGCTGCGAAGGTGGAGGCCCAAACCCTGGCCGATCAGGTGCATGAACTGGAGGGCTAGATAAAGGGTCTCCAGGCTGAACTGGCCTGCTCCAGGAACATGGCGATGGACCTAGAGAAACGAACGAGAGGCCTTAAGGCGGCCTTGACGAAGGAGAAGGAGGAGGTCGCCTGCTTGATTAAGGAAAGGGCCTGCTCTACCTTTGAGGTGGCCCGCCTGGAGGGGTGGGCATAAACCCTCTAGATTTAGCTTAATGTGGTGGAGGCTCGAGCTGCAGCGATGGAGGAGAAGACCACGATGGTGGTGGCACTGATGGAGGCCATGAAAAATGTGAAAGGAACCGTTCCTAGGGGCAATGCATGAATTTTAAAATTTTTCTAAGAGCATGCAGCAGCGGAAAGCGATAAAACCATTTTATCAAGATGTTAATCTAATTAACACAACTCGTTTACCAGGATCTAAATGCATCTAGAGTAATATAAATTTGAAATCATGCAAACATTATATAAAACAGAACAATTCTAGAAATCACACAATGATGCAACGTAGACAATTATGTCATACATAAAATAAGCACATACCTTGGTGACGTTCACTGAGAAGAACCGAAAGTTGCAGAAATGCCCACCTCTTAGTCACAATCCCAGTGACGGCACAAACTTGTAAAAAAAATATGACTCTATAAGAAGCACTCGTGTACCACCTCTACGGGTGGTTCACACCGTGTAGCACAATTCCTTTTCCTTCCTTCAAGGTGCTAGCCCCTATGGAAGCTCTGATGGGTGGTGGACTCTTTCTTCTTCAACTCCTTGAAGATGAGTGGGACACCTTCAACTCCTTGAAGTGCTGGTTGCTGCAACAGTGCTGGAACAGAACAAGAACTCTCCCAGTTCTCTCTATCCCAAACCTTCAATAGAAGGTATGCGCTCAGAAATCCCACCCAAAACTCACTCTATTCTGAAGATCCAATCTTACAATCTCTCAAGGATCAAACAAGATCTCTAACCAAGGAATATAACAGAGTCTCAGCCTTGATCCAGATTTCTGGGTATGGAATATGAGGAGTATTGAAAGTCTACACTAGACCTTCTACATCCCTACTTTTATAACAGCATCCCTCTAGACAATTAAGAGGACTAAATGAGAGATTAATTAGCAGTTTTGGGATCTCTTGAGATTCCAGGGAGGTTAGAAGTCCCTTGGAATTTAGCAACAACAATCATTAAAACTCGAAACTCCCTGCATTAAATTCCATAATAATTACAATATTTAATGGAGCATTCTTGAATTTCAGCGGTCCGTCAAACGAGTCAACTCGACCATTCGAGTCGACTCATTCAAAAAGAGTCGGCTCGAATAGAAATTTTGACAACACCTTGTCAAACGATTCTGGAACGATTTTCAATTATTCGCATGCCAACAAAGCAAGAAGAAATCCTCGGTGTACGATCCCATAGGTTCAAACACTAAACCTGTAGCATGGGAACATTTCCAGTACTAGCCAAAGTCGCCATCTAGCAATGACACCCGGTGTCCTAATAGATTAAAGGTTGCAGAGCAACATGAACCTGTCGAATATAAAATAGCATTGAACTTATTCCCTGAACCTCCTAATGCTCTGGATGGTATAGGGTTAAACTACTCAACCTTAAGCAGTCCATCTGAATATGTCTCAAAGAATCTTTACAACTCCTTACAAGGAATGCCCTGGCCAAGGTCTTTCTCAATTGAGGCATATAAAGCATTCATTCCAAATCATTCAGAGAGGTCAATCATATCTCGATCTTACTACCGCTATACAAGTACTTGACTGTACCCAGCAACCTTCCATCACCGGATTAGAAATCCGGATAGTCCGGCACCTAAGCACGATGAGTTACTTGCAAGCTGCCATAGAGAACTCAAGTCAAAGGAATAATTCAAGTCTACATTCTAATGCAAGACTCTTCTTCGGTAGCAAGAGAATCTCGCATTAGAGTCACATTCAGTGAAGTGTCAAACACAATACCCGATGTCATACCAGCATCTCCATGCTGCTTGGTTAAGAGAACAACCAACAGATATCACATCAACGACCTACTCTCGATATACCATCATCCCGAAATAACATATCCTTTGGTCGTGAACTAATTTATAAACTACACGATGTATCCTCTCTACATCGCATACAAGGTAGCTCAAAGAACATCATCACAAAAGAGTTTAAATTAAGGAAAATGCTCCTATGATGAACAGCTAAAAGATAACTTTTATTTATATCAAAATTTATATACAAATAGCATAACTATCTACAACCTAAATGATTGGCTTTGGGATACAATTCCTAACAACTCCTACCTGGACTAAAGCCCATTTTCCAATTACAATCTTTAAACTCTTGAATTCCGACTACTTTAGTGAAGGGGTAGCCAGATTTTCCTTTCCATCGATCTTCTAAAGGTTGATGTCCCCTTGTGCCACAATCTCTCACACGAGGTGGTAGCGATGCAGAAAGTGCTTGGTGAGCTGATGGGACTTTGGCTCTTTGGCTTGAGCTATGGCTCCAGTGCTATCATAAACTACTAGAACATGGCCATCCAGGGAGGGTGCCACTCCCAGCTCGTATAGGAAATTTCGTAGCCACATAGCTTCCTTCGTTGTATCTGATGTTGTAATGTATTCTGCTTTGCAAATCGAGTCCATCATAGTATGTTGCTTGGAACTTTTCCAGCAGATGGCTCCTCCATTTAGGGTAAATACAAAGTTCGACATACTTTTGCTATCATCTCTATCTGAATAAAAACTTGAATCGGTATAATCGACAAGTTTTAAGTTAGGCTCTCTATAGATAAGCCATTGGTTTTTAGTATTTCTCAAATACTTTAGGATGGTTTTTACCACCTTCCAATGCACTTCACCTAGGTCAGACTAGTATCTGCTCACTACTCCTAGTGAGTATGCCACGTCTGATCTAGTACATGTCATTGCATACATAATAGATCCCACTACCAAAGTATATGAGACTCTACTCATATGCTCTCTCCTCAGGAGTTGATGCATAATTTTTTTTGGAGAGAGTAATTCCATGACCTATCGGATATAGCATTTTTTGGAATTTTCCATGCTGAACCATTTTAGCACGATATCAATGTATGTTGATTGGGACAATCTCAGAAGCCTCTTTAGTCTATCTCTATAGATCTTCATATCCAGTATGAATGAGGCTTCATCCAAGTCTTTCATAGAGAATTAAGATGAAAGCCAGACCTTTAATCCTTATAATGCTAGAACATCATTTCCGATTAGGAGAATGTCATCCATATACAATACAAGGAATACAACCACAGAACCATTAGCCCACTTATAAATGCAAGGTTCTTCTCCGTTCTTAACGAAGCTATATGACTTGATACACTTATCAAATCGCATGTTCCAACTCCGAGATGCCTGCTTCAGTCCATAGATGGACCTCTAAAGCTTGCAAACCTTTGACTCATCTATGGATGTGAACCCTTCAGGTTATATCATATACACCTCCTCTTCTAGCTCACCATTTAGGAAGGTTGTTCGAATATCCATTTTCCAGATTTCATAGTCGAAGTATGCAGCTAAAGAAAGCATAATCTGAATGGATTTAAGCATTGCCACAGGGGAGAACATCTCATCATAGTCAATACCATAATGCTGACGATATCCCTTGGCAACCAGATGGGCTTTGTAGGTCTCCACCCTTCCATCTGTACCCCGTTTCCTTTTGAAAATCCATCTACACCCAATGGGTTTTATCCCTTCAGGTGGATCAACTAATGTCCACACATTATTGATTTCCATGGACTCTATTTCGGATTTCATGACTTCTAACCACTTATCATAGTCAGACCTTTGTAGAGCATCTATATAAGTGATAGGATCCTCATTATTTTCATCATGTTCAATGGGATCTTCGTCCTGGACCAAGAAACTGTAGTATCTGTCCGGATGATGTGGTACTCATCGGATCTCCTTAATGGGTGCTCAATGGGCTCCGGATTTGAATTAGTAAAATCCAGTTCTGAGGTGTCTCTTAAATGTGTCGGTTCTTCTACCTGTTGAACTTCATTAAGTTCAATCTTAGAGGTTACAGTTCCTTCACTAAGGAACTCCTTTTCCAAAAAGATTGCCCTAAGACCAACAAACAGTTTTTGTTCATCAGGCAGGTAAAAGAAATACCCTTTAGATTCTTTCGAATACCCAACGAATAGGCACCGATCAGACCTAGGTCCTAGTTTATTAGTCTGCAAATGCTTAACATATGCTGGACACCCCCAGACCCTAAGGTATGAGAGCATCGATTTCCATTCAGATCACATCTCATATAGGGTCCTGTCCACAGACTTACTAGGAGACCTATTAAGAAGATAACAAGTAGACTCCAGGGGATAACCCTAGAAAGAGATAGGCAGAGTAGCAAACCCCATCATGGACCGAACCATGTCTAACAAAGTTCTATTCCTCCTTTCGGACACACCATTCAGTTGGGATGTCCCTGGAGGTGTCCATCGAGAGAGAATCCCATTCTCTTGAAGATAAGTTAGAAACTCACTGGAAAGATATTCGCCTCCTCGATCAGATCGAAGAGTCTTTATACTCTTTCCAGTTTGCTTTTCAACTTTATTATGATATTGTTTGAACATTTCAAATGACTCAGACTTATGTCTCATAAGGTAAACATAACTGAACCTAGATAGGTCATCTGTAAAAGTAATGAAATAATTATACCCACCTCTAGCACTGACATTCATAGGTCCACATACATCTGTATGTACTATACCTAGAATTTCTTTGGCTCTTTCACCTTTTCCAAAAAAAGATGATTTGGTCATTTTCCTAAGTAAACAAGATTCACAGGTAGGTAATGATTCAAAATCATTTACCTCTGAGAGACCTTCTTGTCTTAACATGTTTATCCTGTGCTTGTTTATATGACCTAGCCTACAGTGCCAGAGATAAGCATCACTGACATTATCCATTTTAGGGCATTTGTTTGCTGTGTACATTACATTCACAGGCTATGATAGCAAATAAATGCCATTTACCAGATTTCCACTTATTACAACTGAACCATTCAAAGTAATGTTTCAAATATTTCTCTTTATTGAAAGTTCAAAATATTCATTGGCTAACAAGCCTACAGAGATAATGTTTACAAGAAATGCAGGACAATAATGACAGTCATGTAAAATGACTTTACAAGATTCAAAAATAAGAGAAAAATCTCTTAATGCCAGAACTGGAACTCGACTTCCATCTCCAACATTCAGAAACCTTTCCCCATCCTCGAACCTCCTACTAATTCGAAATCCTTGCAATTTGTTGCAAATATGGTAAGGACTCCTAGTATCAAGTACCCAATTAGTAGTATCATAAAAAGAATAGGTACAGGGATTTATTATATAAATACCTTGAACAACAATATCTTGCTGCTTCCTCTTCTTCGGCCTGTTTGGGTCAAGGGATGCAATATACAGAGGACAATTCCTCTTCCAATGACCCTGCTTCTTACAGTAGAAGCACTCCGCTAGACTCTGATCTACCTTTGTCTTCCTGGCTTGATTGGGCCCACCAACACTCTGCATCTTTTTGGTCTTTTTCTTTTTATCTTTCTTCCCTTCCCAAGAGGACGATGCACTGCCCTATTTCCTCCCACCAAGTACGCCAACCCCTTATTGAGGTTGTTGTCCTTTTCATAGTTCTGTAGTAACCCCAACAAATTATGATAGTTCACTACAGGCCTATGCATCCGAAAGTGATCAAGGAAACCAAGGTAAGAAGGGGGCAGAGAATTCAGTATAGCATCCTTCCCCAGCTGTTCATGCAGGGGACATCCGAGTTTGGCCAGTAGTTCAAACAACTCTGTCATGTACAATACATGATCAGTTACTGATGCCCCATCTCGCATATGAGCGTTATAGATGGCACAGGAGTCATGTACTGCTCTACATCATCATGCATGCCAAAGGATTTCCGTAACTTTTGCAAGATTTCCTCCGGTTGGGCCTCCTCGAATTTGTGACTGAACTCGTCATTCATAGCCGCCAGCATAATGCAACGTACAGTAGTTCTATCAGAAACCCACTTCTGATAAGTGTCCCTGACAGATGTATGAGCATTAGCTGCGGGACCTCAAGTGCCGGATCTGATACAACATACAGGACCTTTCATGCTCTAAGATAATCTTGAACCTTCGATACTAATTATTGAAGTTTGGGCCAGAAAGTTTTTCATTGTCAAGCAATGAGCGAAGGGACAAGTTGGCAAACATTTTTCTAAAAAGAAAATCATAAGACCAATTAGTATATGAATTTCAATTTTAATCTTAAAGATATGGACTTTAGTCTAAAAGTTTTTCCACATATTTTATTCAGATTAGTAGTCCTACCTCTAATTCGAGGAATTACACTTAATTCCTTAGTGGGTACTAGAATCCTAAAGGTACTACATGAGCCTAACTTTGGCTAGCTCATCCACATGAACTTAAAGGTAGATTCAATTAACCAATTGCTTCTTCCAAGCAGTTTCTAGTATTTCAAATTTTGCCCCAGGAACACTTCAATTGGCCTTTGGGCTTCCTGCTAAAGAAGGTCCTGGTTAGGTCCAACCATTAACATGACTAAATTCAGTACTTCTAACTAATGAATGATCAAGCTCGACTTTGGCTGGCTTACCTAACCACCATTAAGAGAGTTGCACTGAGCCATCATATTATGAATGGCAATTCCAATAGCCAGATGACCACCCATACTTTGGTACTGTCGATGATCACCGAACTAAAGGACACATTACCACCCAACTTAATGGAAGGCTATGACTCAGTTATCCCTATAACTTCATCTTTTTAAGGACCTAATAATTTAGAGAATTTAAAAAATTGACAAATGAAGAATACATGGACCATGATCAAGAATCCTCTCACTATCTTGTAGAAGGTCCATGAACATCTTGGTCCATAGGCACCTGAAATCAGACAAATCTAATTAACCTTAGGTGACATGGGTTAATCTAATTCAGTGAGCTTCTCATGAGTCAATTCCAGTTAGCCATATCAGCCAGGTAAGCACGGTCAAGGAATGAGTTGCGGCATTAACCATCTTTCCTTAGACACTAACTACAAAAGAGCTAGCCAGGTAAGAGGTACCCTCATAACCATAGACCATAAGGCTGCATGTCTAGATACCAATTAGGTTCACCTTTCTAATAGTTTCTAACTATTAGAAACTATAGAGAAATGAAACATAATTCAACTTTTGATTAGTTTCCTATCTCTAATTAATCCAATTCATCTAAACATAGGTCTAACCCAAATAAGGATCTATTCCTAGCCCATCCCATTTAACCCATGATTTATGAATCATGACTTAAGATTAGAATCATATCGTAAATCTTAAAATTATACATCTTAATTCTCAATTAAGTGTATCACATTATTTGAAATATTTTCAAAATGAAATGAAACAATTTTATAAAAGTTTGAAGCTTAAAATTATTGTTTCTTAATTTTTTGGTCGAGTCAGCTCTTGCAGATCAAGTCAACTCTTCCAAAATATACATTTCTGTTCGAGTCGGCTCTTCAGCCAGCTCTTCTGCTCAAGTTGACTCTTCAGTCAGCTCTTCTGCTCAAGTTGACTCTTCAGTCAGCTCTTCTGCTCCAGTTGACTCTTCCAGAACACAGATTTCTGGTCGAGTTAGCTCTATTGCTCGAGCCGACTCTTCAGTCAGCTCTTCTGGTAGAGCCAGCTCTTTTGAACGAGCCAGCTCTTCCAGAACATATTTTTTTCAAACTTCAAACATTTTCACTTGAACTTTTCAAAGTTTTAGATCAAACTTCTTTTAGATCTTATCTAAATATAATTATGACCTATAAATCAAAGATTAAAATAATTTAATCCAGTAAATTCTTTACTTTCTTCTTCATAAGATCATGGCACATCGGCACCCCTACACGCCATAGAAGAACCCCTTGGAATGGAAAGAGATGATATTTAAACCATACTTCTCTCCTATGATCGGACGGCCATGGCAAATCCAACTTAATCCAAGTATCATGTAAAGAAAAATAAACTAATTTCATATGAAACATTAAACTAGATGCATACACCAACCTGGCTCTGATACCATTGAAAGAAATTGTTCCTATGGGCGATGCATGAATTTTAAAACTTTTCTAAGAGCATGCAACAGCGAAAAGCGATAAAATCATTTTATCAAGATGTTAATCTAATTAACACAACCCCTTTACCAGGATTTAAATGCATCTAGAGTAATATAAATATGAAATCATGTAAACATTGTAGAAAATAGAACAATTCTAGAAATCACATAATGATGTAGTATAAACAATTATGTCATACATAAAATAAGCACATACCTTGGTGACGTTTACCAGGAAGAACCGGAAGTTACAGAAATGCCCACCTCTTAGTCGCGATCCCAGGGATGGCACAAACTTGTAGAAAAAATCTGACTCTACAAGCAGCACTCGTGTACCATCTCTACGGGTGGTTCACACAGTGTAGCATGATTCCTTTTCCTTCCTTTAAGGTGCTAGCCCCTATGGAAGCTCTGATGGGTGGACTTTTTCTTCTTTAACTTCTTAAAGATGAGTGGGACACCTTCAACTCATTGAAGTACTGGTTGCTGCAACAGTACTGGAACAGAACAAGAACTCTCCCAGTTCTCTCTATCCCAAACCTTCAATAGAAGGTATGCGCTCAGAGATCTCACCCAAAATTCACTCTATCCCAAAGATCCAATCTTACAATCTCTCAAGGATCAAACAAGATCTCTAACCAAGGAATATGGTAGAGTCTCAGCCTTGATCCAAATTTCTAGGTATGGAATATGAGTGTTGAAAGTCTACACTAGACCTTCTACATCCCTAGTTTTATAACAGCAGCCCTCTAGATAATTAAGAGGACTAAATGAGAGATTAATAAGCAGTTTTGGGGTCTCTTGAGATTCTAGGGAGGTTAAAAGTCTCTTGGAATTCAGCAACAGCAATCATTAAAACTTGAAACTTCTAGCATTAAATTCCATAACAATTATAGCATTTAATAGGGCATTCTCAAATTTCAGCAGTCCGTCAAACGAGTCGACTCGATCATTCGATTCGACTCTGCTCGAGTCGACTCATTCAAAAAGAGTCGGCTCGAACAGAAGTTTTGACAATACCTTGTCAAACGAGTCCGGAACGATTCCCAATCGTTCGCATACCAACAAAGTAAGAAGAAATCCTCGGTGTGCGACCCCATAGGTTCAAACACTAAACCGGTAGCATGGAAACATTTCCAGTACTAGCCAAAGTTGCCATCTAGCAATGACACTCGATACCCAGATAGGTTAAAGGTTGTAGAGCAACATGAACCTGTCGAATATGGAATAGTATTGAACTTATTCCCTGAACCTCCTAATGCTCCGAATGGCATAGGATTAAACTACCTAACCCTAAGCAGTCCATCTGAATATATCTCAAAGAATCCTTGTAACTCCTTACAAGGAATGTCCTGGCCAAGGTCTTTCTCAATTGAGGCATATAAAGCATTCATTCCAAATCATTCGGAGAGGTCAACCTATCTCGATCCTACTACCGCTATACAAGTACTTGACTGTACCCAGCAACCTTCTATCACCGGATTAGAAATCTGAGTAGTTCGGTACCTAAGCACAGCGAGTTGCTTGCAAGCTGCCATAGAGATCTCAAGTCAAAGAAATAATTTAAGTCCACATTCTAATGTAAGACTCTTTTTTGGTAGCAAGAGAATCTCGCATGAGAGTCACATTCAGTGAAGTATCAAACACAACACCCGATGTCATACCAGCATCTCCATGCTGCTTGGTTAAGAGGACAACTAACAGATATGACATCAACGACCTACTCTCGATACTCCATCATCCCGAAATAGCATATCCTTTGATCGCAAACTAATTTATGAACTATACGATGCATCCTCTCTACATCGTATACAAGGTAGCTCAAAGGACATCATCACAAAAGAGTTTAAATTAAGAAAAATGCACCTGTGATGAACAGCCAAAAGATAACTTTTATTTATATCAAAATTCATATACAGATAGCACAACCGTCTATAACCTAGATGATTGGCTTTGGGATACAATTTCCAACAAAATGAAGCGATCAAAGCCATCCCATAGTTCAAGGCCTCGGATGCCTTCATCAATGAGGTATGGGAGGCGGTCCTTGATGCATTCCTCAAGGGGTTTGAGGACTGCAGGAAGAAGGTGAGCCAGGCCTTCACCCTCCAAGGCCTGGACGACATCATTCCAGACCTAGCTGGCGATGTTGATGGCAAGGAGGTCCCCTCTGTAGAGGTCGAAGTGGGGGTAGATGCTGTGCTAGAGGTCGAGGTGATGGTGGCCGCTGCACCGAGCTTGACCCAGCTACTCCTCCAACCGAGGGGGCACAGTATACTGACGAGGTGCCCCATCAACCCGGTAAGGCTCCAGTGATCTCTCCATAGATTTCTCCTTTTGTACTTAGGATATTTTGGACTCCCTGGCCTGTCGGGGGGTTGTACTTAATGTAAAAATTTCTTCCATCAATGAAGAATTAGTTTTGTTCCACTAATGAAGTTCAAATATGCTCCTTCCTATTTTTCTTTTCTTCCTCCATTCACTTCTTTTTTTTACATGGCAGGAGGGTGAACTATACGATAACTCAGTGTAAGGTTTCCAAAGTCCCAATCATCTTTGCCAAGTTTGAAGTCTGGCGGATTGGCATGGGGGTTTTGGAAATTCTCTGGCTTGCTTCGCTAGACTTGGAGTCAAGTGGATAAAGGCAGGGCTTCTGGAGTTTCCTAGCTTGCTTCGTCGAACTTGGAATTAGGTGGATAGAGTGTAGGGCTTCTGGAGTTTTCCAGCTTGCTTCACCAAACTTAGAGTCTGCAGATAGAGTATGGAGCTTCTGAAGTTTTTTGGCTTGTTTCGTTGGACTTGGAGTCAAGCGAAAAGAGTGCAGGGCTTTTAAGATTTTCTAACTTGCTTCGTCAGACTTGGAGTCAAACTGATAGAGTACGAGGCTTCTAGAGTTTTCTGGCTTGCTTCATCATACTTGAAGTCTAGCAAATAGAGTACAGGACTTCTAGAATTTCCCGACTTGCTTCGCCAGACTTGGAGTCTGGCAGATAGAGTGCCTGACTTCTGGAGTTTCCTAGCTTACTTCATTGGACTTGGAGTTAGACGGATAGAGTGTGGAACTTCTGGAGTTTTTCGGTTTGCTTCGTCGGACTTAGAGTCCAGCAGATAGAGTGTGGGACTTTTGGAGTTTCCTGGCTTGCTTCGTCGAACTTGAATTCTGGTAGATAGAGTTTGGGGTTTCTGGAGTTTTTCAGCTTGCTTCGCCGGACTTGAAGTTAAGCGGATAAAGTGCGAGACTTCTGGAGTTTCCTGGCTTGCTTCGCTGGACTTGGAGTATGGTGGATAGAGTGTGGGGCTTTTGAAGTTTCTCGGCTTGCTTCGCCGGACTTGGAGTATGACAAATAGAGTGCGGGACTTCTGAAGTTTCCCGGCTTGCTTTGCTAAACTTGGAGTATGGCAAATAGGTTACTTTCATGAGGGGAGATAGGGCTCTACCAAAAAGGGTTTCCTCTTTATTCTTGAAAGAGTGTCATACATTACTGATAGTACATCCTCAAATTACAGGCATTCCAAGTTCGGGGAAGTCAAGCACCGTCGAGTTCAGCGAGGTGGTAGGCTCCTTGCGATAAGGTCTTGATCACCTTATAGGAACCTTTCCAATTTGGAGAGAGCTTGCCACACTCCCTAGGTTAAGAGACTTTGGCTCGCTGTAGGACGAGGTCACCCGGGCAAAAGGCCTTCGGCCTTACACGAGAGTTGTAGTACCGGGCCACCCATTACCGATATGCCACCATGTAGAGCTAGGCTTTATCCCTTATCTCTTCCAACAGATCTAGGTTGAGGAGAAGGTAGACTGGATTCTCAGCTTCATCGTACTGCTCCACCCGTAACATGGGCAGACCCACTTCTACCAAAATTATAGTCTCGGAACTGAAGACTAGGTTGAACGGTGTCTCACCTGTCACCATACGAAGCATAGTGTGGTAGGCCCACAGTACACTAGAGAGCTCCTCAGCCCAACAACTCTTGGCTTCATCCAGTCTGGTACGGAGTCCTTGGAGGATGGTTCAGTTGGTCACCTCGACCTTCCCGTTGGTCTGTGGGTGAGCCACCGAAGTGAAGCGATAGCGGATGTTGAGGGAGGAGCAGAACTCCTTGAATACCTGGTTATCAAATTACCGTTCATTATCGGTGATAATTGAATATGGAAGATCGAAATGATAGATGACTGACTTCTAGAGGAAAGATCTGGCCTTACCTTCAGTGAGCCGCTTAAGTGGTTTGGTCTTGATCCACTTAATGAAGTAGTCAATAGCAATGATCAAGTACTTTCATTGATCGAACACGAGGGAAAAGGAACCTAAGATATCCATTCCTCACTAAGCAAATAGCCACGGGGCAGAGAGTTAGGACAGTGGTGAAGCTGGCTGATGTTGTAGTGAGCGTGCCTTTGGCAGCAATCGCACTTCCTCATGAAGTCAGCTGCATCTTCCTGCATGGTTTTCTAGTAGTATTCTGACTAGAGAGCCTTGTATGCCAGCATCCTGCCTCCACGTGGTTCCCGCGGATGCTCTCATGTATCTCTTAGAGCACATAGGTGGCTTCCAAGGATCTCAGGCACTTTAGCAAGGGATAGGAGTGGGACCTTCGATAGAGCTGCCTGTCCATGAGCATGAAGTGTGTGGCCTTCTTCCTGAGAAGACCGGCCTCCGTGCAATTCTTAGGCAAGGTGCCATCCATAATGTACTTGACGTAAAGGTCCATCCAGCTTGCCTCGGGGACAACATGTTGGAATTCGCTTGAAACCTCGTAACTAGGGATCTCCAAGTATTCGATGTAGGCGCGCCCCAATGACGAGTCTGGCGAGGTTGCCAGCTTAGAGAGGGCGTCAGCATAGACATTCTCCCCATAAGGGATATGGGAAATACTGAAATGCTAGAAGCTCGATGTGCTTGAGTGCACTCGTTCTAGGTACTTTGCCATCTGGGGATCTCGGGCTTTAAATTCTTCTAAAACTTGACCTGTAACCGGTTGCGAGTCGGTGAAGACCCTCATGCTTGACATGCCTAGCTCACAAAATACTCTTAACCCTGCAAGGAGTGCCTCGTACTCGGCCGGGTTATTTATAGCTTTGAAGAGAAAGTGCAACGTGCATTCCGCTACAACCTCATCGGAGTTGGCAAGGATAAGGCCGGCTCCACTTCCTCCTGCATTGAATGCACCATCCACATGAGGATCCATGCCATTTCTTCCATCGACGGTTCCGTCGAGTGCCTGGGGGAGGCCTCCTCCAGTTCCTCATTCATCCAGGCGCACTCCACCAAAAAATCAGCCAATACTTGAGCTTTTTGAGATGGCCTTGAGCGGTAGGTGATATCAAATTCACTGAGCTTCACCGCCCACTTAGCTAGACATTCGGACGTGTCTGGATGACTAAGGATGGCTCTCAGAAGTTGGTCGGTGAGGACTGCGATCGAGTGGGCTTGGAAGTATGGTCTGAGATATTAGGCAGACATAATAAATGCAAAAATATTTTTTTCAAAGTAGGTATATCTAGTTTCAGTATCTAGGAGTAGCTTACTGGTGTAGTACATCGGTCTCTAAACTTCGTCTTCATCCATGCGGACCAGCACCAAGCTGATGGCCCCCAGAGAAATCACCAGATATAGGAGGAGTTCCTCCCCAACCTCTAGCCTAGAGAGCAGTGGGGCAGAGACGAGGAACCTCTTTAGCTCTTAGAAAAGGAAAAATGTTGGAAATTTGAAAAATCTACAGGTTAACCAACTGAGTGTGGAGATGAGATTATTACATAACATGGTTAGTCAGATCTTTTTTTCTAAAACTGGCCATTTTGATTGGATGACTGAGAAGGACATAGAGTTCATGTACTATCTAATTGAGATATAGCCCATAAAATTATTCCTTTTGATGCTGACACAAATTAAGGAGGCTGTTAGGAAGTCTAGGGCATTGTTACCTTATAAAATGGTGTTTACCCTGATATTTCTAGAGTTTAAAATAGATTGTTCAAGAGAGAATGCTAGGATATTACTTCATATAGATAGAAATATTGAGCTTTCCCTGCATTAGATGTGGTATACCAAGGTGGATGATCGACAGGTTTGTCGAGCTTCCAGATAGGGAGCTGCTACTATGGATAGTTTTGATGATAATGAAGACGATGATGATGACAAGGAGGAGGATGGTGATGATGAGGAGGAGCCATGTACTGCCACACCGCACCTTTAGATTCTACATAGACTGCTAGAGCTTCTAGTGTACCTACATCCACTCAATCTACTAATTTGAGGACTCCACCACCAGCACCATCTACTGGACTATCTACTCAGTCGACTGGTGTGACCATGGATCAGTTTGTTCAATTTTTAGACACATTGACATCCAAGATGAGCTCATTATTCACTACTCTAGGACTAGACATTACCAGAAGTTACCAGAAGCCGATGCAGGATCTGAGAGAGCTTACCCTTATAGTGAAGGTTATGGAGCAGAGTCAGAGACTTAGTCTAAGTTTGATGATCTGAGAGTTGATATTGGTAGGATGAGAGGGGTAGCTAACAGATTTGTGCAAGAGTAGATAGAGACCATGGGATATGTTCAGCGGGATATCAGGAGGATTAAGTCTGAGCTAGGGATAGTTGTTCTAAGATTCGTTGGATCTAGATCATTCTTTAGTCAGCCTTCTAAACCTATATCCCAGCCTATATATACTCCTATTAAACCATCCATATCTGTCGCAGTGCATCCAGGCACTAGTTTTCCTCAGCCACCTACTTTGGACAAGCATCCACGACCCACAATGCTAGGAGACCTTCTCTAGCTTCTGCTTTAATATCCAGGACCTATGCTCCACAAACAGTAAACATTCAGGATGATGAGGATTAAAGCATTAAGTCATATCTATTGACTATATGTATTAGGATATGTATATTCGGATCATTAGGATCCATATTTTGTTGTAGTATCCAGTTCATTCTTTTATTGTAATGAATATTTAATGATATGTTTGATGTTTTATGTTGTAATATTATGTGTATCAAAGTTAAATTTTGTACTATATATCATTGACTTTAAATGAAATATCATATATCTTATTAAATGATATGTATTTAAGAAATTCTATATGTTTGATAATTCTATGTATTTGAGAAACTCTATGTGTTCTATATATTTTCATCCTCTTTGCTGATGACAAAAAGTGGGGTAGGATATATGTGAGATTAAAAATTATAGAAAAAGGGGGAGAATATGAAATGAATGAGTAACATGAGATGCATGAGATCAAAATCGAATAGCAATAATAAAAAAAGGAGAGTAGTGTGTGAAATAAAAAAGGAAGCTTAAACTTCGGGGCCTTTATTGAAAATTTTTTAAATCATTTTGGCTCTGATATACCCTTCATTTTAAGCTATAATATGTGTTCTACCTACTCTGATACATTTCATTTAACTCTGATACATTCCTTCATTAACAATGATACGAACTCATTTTATATCGATACATTGCTGATTCATCTTATATAGATCTGATACATGTAATTTTTTTAAAACAGCTCTGATGCATATACACATATACTAAAAGGTTCTGATATATTCCATAAAATACACTGATACATATTATAAGATTCTGATACATTTTATAGATAAATCTACTTTGATATATTATATATACTCTGATACATAATAAGTACTCTAATACTGTAATATTTTGATACTTCTAAAGCTCTAATACTTTTTATACTGTAAAATTTTTTATAAAGTTATGATATATTTTATATTGCAAGTTGTTAATCTTCATGTCTAGTATTTTATCATCATCAAAAAGGAAGAGATTGTTGATCCCAAGAATAATTTTAATGATTACAAAATGTTAGAGCATGAATAGTATATTAATATCTTTCAAATGGTTTAAGAATATTTTTGTAGAGAGCATTTAGTTTCATATAATGGCTCATGAATCATTGATAACTCATATGTATCATTGGAAAGCATTATAAATTATTGAAAAGTTTAGTGAAGTCATATATATCATTAGAAACCATTAAAAGTGTTTAAGAGGTTTTGAGAGCTTAATTATATTTAATAGAACTTAAAATTCATGTTTGAAATGAAGAGTTGACTCATGGGATTTAGAGCCGACTCTGGCATATTCTGCAAGTGGCACACTAGTTTGGCATGTAGATAAGTCGACTCATTGATGAACGAGCTAATTCTCTCAGTTGGATAGAGGATCAATTCTATCTCAAACAAGTGAGTTGACTCTCTCAGAAATATAGAATGCATTTTTCAAATCACCAGATGAGCCAACTTGTGTACCAGAAGAGCCAACTCTCTCAGTGATATAGAAAGACTATTTTTTGGCACAAGCAGAAAAGCCGATTCGAGAGCTAACTCTCTTAGTAGGACAGAAAGTTGGATTTTTGAATTTTTGTAGACGAGTCGACTCATAGACTATGTAAGCTGACTAATGACTCTCTGATAGTAGTATAATGATTAGTTCTACAAACTTCCAGATTTTGAATTTTCTGGATTTTAACAACTATTTTCTAACTTCAATTTCCATGGCTAGAAATGGCTAGAAGATCCTTTAAACTATTAGATAATTATGAGAACAAGTAAAAATTAAAGATTAAAGTTAATATTCATAATAATCATTAAATACACTTGAGAATGAGAGAATATTCAGAGAGTTGTCATTTGAAAATTCAAGAAAAACTTCATTTATTCCTACCTACCTTCTTAAAGCATTAAATAAGGAACAAAGAGAGCATTCAAGAGTAATTATTGAAGCTTTCAAGTAGTTGCAAGTTAGGCTTTACCAGCAACACTCAGCTCTTTTAGGAGTTTATATTTTGTTGCTCTGTTTTGGTTTGTTCTTGTATGGACTAGTTTCAATGGGATTTGAAACTTAGTTTGTTTGTTCTAAGGCTTTGATTGGCTAACCTTAAGAAGCCAATTCGGTTTATTTGTGAACCAGTAAAATAAACTTTGTATTGAATTTTAGATTGTGAGTCCAGGAGATAATAATCTAGTTGTATTCTTACAGGAATATAATTGAAATTCCAAAATATCCTTGAAGAGTAGACATAGGAGCTGGGATTGCTCCGAACCAGTATGAATTCGCTGTATTTGTGTACGATTATTGCTTTCTCTCTCTAATCTAGCTCTAGCACTTTATACAACACTGGGTTTATATAGCTTAAATTTTAAAGTGTACATATTTGCTTAATTTTTAAAAACCCCATTCATCCCTTTCTTGGATCGTCAATCTAGGCAACAAGAACAGACCCACCTTTCACTCTGGAGATCATGCATGCACTAGTCCCCAGACATTTCAAAATGTCTTAGCTTAAGAATTACAATGGATTGACCGATCCCGTAAACCCCCTTGAGAACTTCAAAGCTATAATGCTCCACCACGATGCAACTAATGGTATCCTATGCCAGGCCTTCCTATCTACTCTCGAGAAGGTGGTTTAGTAATGGTATTTCAGTTTGAAGCCAAACTCAATTCATTCATTCAATCAATTCACCAGGTCATTCATAGCCCACTTCGCCACCAGTAGAAGGTAATGTTGGGGGTCCAACTTTCTTATGAGCATCAAACAAAGGAGAGAGAAATCCTTCAGGTCTTACATGAGCCACTTTGATGTGCCCATTTTGGAAGTGCAAAGCCTAGATCCCTTTATTGTCATGGTAGCCTTGAAGAGTGGATTACAGAAGAATCATTTCCTCTTTTCACTAGAAAGGTCTTACAAAATCTTTTGTTTTTGGATTTTTCAGATGGCTCCCGTATCAAAGTTGTTTAACTATAAAAAAAAATGGTTGGGCATGTAGAATCCCATTTTTGATTGAGATAATGGGTATACTTTTAACTTATAATTAATTTTAAAAAATAATTTATTTTTTTTTGTAATGTATATATCAATCATTACATATGGGAATCAAATAAAACAAAGTGGTAGTTTTCTGGATTCTATTTTTTTAATGGTTAGTAGTAGCAAATTTATTGATATGGCCTTAATAAATTATCATCACACAATCAGCATTGCATGTTAATAATTTTTTTATTTATAATCCAATTCAAATAAAAATTAATCAGGTTTTGACTTGAATAAAGATTAATTGGATAAATTTGTATACATGATAGATTTATCAATTTTTTAAATGAGACGAGTTGGGGATTTTTGAAAAATTTTGTAATTGAAGGCAGGTTTGAGCAGTAACCAATAAGGCAATAAGATTTTAAACAGGTTCGGATACGGACAGGATAAATTTTGCTGTTATCCTGCCCCTTGCCATTCCTAACCCCACGTAAAAATAAGTTACATTACGGTAATCATCCGAAACTGTTATTTCGGGGCCGTTATGTTCTTAACCCCTTTTTTTTTAATTATTATTGAAATGTCCTTGACCTTCCATTCTCCCCTCAGTTCCGGAAAAATCTTTGGGACGCAGTCCCGCCGGCAGCCTCTTGAAAACCCTAGACCAGAAACCCTTCTGTATCCCGCCACCAGTTCGTCGCCATGAGCCGCCTCCTCCTCCGCCGTGCCCATCTCTATTCCCGCTACCTGTGCCCTCCTCGTCCTCTCCCTTCCTCCTTCTCCTCTCACTCCCCTCTCCCCTTCCGTTCCTCCTTTGTCTGCCCTACCTTCCGATCCCTCTCCTCTTCCTCTGATGATGCCCAACCCCCTTCCCCTGCCTCCGTCTCTGATGCCGGTGCATCCCCCACTGCCACCCTGGCCGACGCACGGAAGGCCGGAACCCTCGTCGAGGATGTCAGCAACAAAGGTAGCAGCGATTCTTCTTCTCTTGACCTCCACAATGCTCTTTTGATCTAAAAAACCGAGTCGTTTTTGGTGTGGCTGGGAAACAGAGCTGAAGCAGCTGATCGAGAAGTACTACGAGGTGGATGATGAGGAGTTGCTGCCGCAGATCATGGAGGCGATCCTAAAGCGGCAGTTGTCGGGCAAGCACGAGGAGACCGACGACGAGCTGATGGAGGAGCTGCGGATGAAGCCGCTCACGGATGTGAAGGACCGGGAGTTCGAGTCGGACTTCGAGGAGATGCATGATACCGATGAGGAGATCCAAGACCTCTACAATGCGAGGCAATATGTGGAGAAGAAGCTAATGAGTGATGAGTACTTTAACATGGATGACCACAAGTGGGACGAGATGATCCAAGAGGCTACTGAGAAGGGATACCTCAAAGATACAAAGGAGTGCGAGGAAATCCTCGAGGATATGCTCAGCTGGGACAAGCTCCTACCAGGTAAAAATTTGACTAAAAAATGCATCGCGTTCCATGTTTTACCATTCCTCATCTCCATCCATCTTTCATTCTTTCTTAATAGCTTATATGCTGCTTGTTTCAATTTTTAATTGCTTGCCTTCCTTTAGGTTTGAATCTCGTGGCTTTCAATTGAATGATAAAAGAGAATGGACACGATTTGTTGTTAACTTCCTTGTTTTGGTAGCGAATTGATGATAAAAAATTATGCCTGATTTCTTCTTATTATGGTAGACTATGTGAATCATGGTTTAGACTTGCGTTGCATGCATAACTAATGAAACGGAGGAGTTGGAAGCAAAGAAATGTAATGATATCATCTAAATATAGGGAGCCAGTAATGTCTGTTGCTTGTTGGCAGCCAGTTGAGGATGAGAAGGGATGCTTGTTACAATTTATGTATGGACTGATGGGACATGATTTTACTTCCTTGCAATAGCTGGTGCATTGTCTTTCTACCATGCAAAATGAATAGAGTCAGGAATGATGTATCATCAAATGAATTATGATGCTTAAAGAGAGGCCTAGTAACACTAAAATTCAGAATTGTAATATTCATAAACTGGAATTCACATTAGGACTGTCTTGATTGATAAAATAGTTATGAGTGCAATGAAACCAGAATTCTTTGTCAAATTGATAAATTTATCAAAACAAGTTTTGGTGCTCTAGAAACCTCTCTCTGTTTATTTTTAAAAAAGAAAGAAAAGGCAGATTTGATGTTTATGAATTCTTTATTTCCTGTGCTTCTTTAGGCAGAAATTTACAAAATATGCATACTTTAGTATTTTGGAATGCTGTCTTAAATATGGTATCTGATGATGAAATGGCGAAGGTGCTAAGAGCCATACCTTGATCCTTTATGTCATATCTAACAACTAGAAGTTCAAGCACTTCCATCCTTTGTTGCAGGGAGTAGCTTGACCAACATGGAGATAATGAACAATACTCAACCATGCACAAGAAAAAGTTTTTTTTTTTTCTTTTCTTATAACTCTTCTCTTTATCTTTCTTGTACTTTCTTATATAGCATGCCCGTGGAGAATTGAATTAGTTTGAGCCCACAAAAGGAGGTGTCATAACTGTTTCCCTGATTAAAATGATCCTGCTCATGGATCAGAACCATGTTCATGATATTTCATGAAACTTAGATTTCACGATCAGCAAGTTACTTTGTGTTTCTGGTGGTTTCCTATTATCCTGTGATTGGGTTTCCCCTGGCCAAGTGATTCACTTTCTATCTGTGCTTTCAGATGAGATAAAGCAAAAGGTGGAAGCCAAGTTCAATGAGTTAGGAGACATGTGTGAAAGAGGAGAGCTAGAACCTGAACGAGCTTATGAATTGTTCAAGGAGTTTGAGGATAAGATGGTTTTAGAATGTGCAAGGATAATGGAAGCAGAGCAACCCCCTGAAGAAGATGAAGTTGCTGAAGCTGGAAAGAAGGTAGAATTAGATGATCCACCTGGTGAGGGACCCATTCTCCGATGGGAATCCCGAATTGTATTTGCTCCTGGTGGCGATGCATGGCATCCAAAAAATAGGAAAGTAAAACTTTCAGTGACTGTGAAAGAGCTAGGTCTTTCACGACATGCATTCCATCGACTGAGGGAATTAGTTGGAAAGAGGTACAATTCTGGTAGAGATGAGCTCACAATCACCAGTGAGAGGTATGTATAAATTAATTCTTGATGCATTTGTGGTAGTGCCATGCTGCTAGTTATTGTAATTCAGCTTGTTTATTTTTCTGGCTTGCTTTTTGACATTTTAGATGATCGGAGCACTTACTGATATTAATTTATAGAATGAAATATGAGAAATCTCAGGTGCTAAAACATGATAGAATTGTCCCAATTTGCTTTTCATAGCACACAAAAAGATGCAGAAATGATATAGGTAGCCCTATTTTTGTTGCTATGGTGCTTGGGTTTATTCTTGTCAGCCAGATTTCTTGTTTCTTTTTTTGTCTTTGGAATGAAATGGTCTTTGAGTTATGAAAAAGGAAAATCTGTAGTTAGAAAGTATTTAATATTTCTCTGTTTACTGTGTAAGCTGTAAGTAGCCAGAGGTGATTAAGTGATTTGCTTAAGCATAAAGTATTTGTATATTTCAAAGTTTTGCTGTACAGACAGAAAGATTAAGGAACTAAATCGACTTTGTCCTTGTTGTCAGGTTCGAGCATCGAGAGGAGAACAGAAAAGATTGTCTGAGGACTCTATATGCCTTGATAGAGGAGGCAGTGAAAGCTGACAAGCTGGTGGAGGAGGCTCGGAATGCTTATGTCAAAGATAGACTCAAAGCTAATCCAGTGTTTATGGAGAGACTAAAGGCCAAGGCGGCAAAGATGCAGGGATAAGTTTTATTCTGGAGATGTATGCTGGATGGTAATTTTGTGCTTATCATCCAGACAACATCTATGAGTAATGATGCTGCATAAGTTCTCTGTAAGTTGGGCATTGTTCCTAGAAACACATACAATTTTAAGTTAATATTGCTCAATCTTGCAGGATCCGTGTATATTGCAGTTTTGTAGTCTTACTTTGGGTATCCTTCCATGGCATGGGCTTTTCTGCCTCCTTTCGAGTCAGGGTAAGTTTGCAGTTCTTAGCTTGGTCAGGGTAAATTTTAAGTTAATATTGCTTATCTTAGTTTCGTTATGTTCTTCCTAATGTTTAAACTTGAAGCTTTATTTATGAAGAATAGAATATCATAGAAGTTGCAAATGTTGTTGTGTTTTTTTAGATAATTGAATCGATTGCTCATGATCAAAAGGTTGTAATACTTGCATGGATGCCATTTATTTCTTTACAGATCAAGGAGCTTTGTCAATAAGAGACTTGAATTCTTTACCACCAATTCAAATGTAAAAGCGGATTGTCTTCTTGCTTGGTCAGGTGCATGCTGCACCCTGTATGCTTGAGTTGGATGTGTTCCCTTGCTTCTGCTTGACGTACATCTTCTGACAATTTTTTTTCCTTGTATGTTCATGGCAACTGAAGAAAGAAAGCAGATCAAGCTAAACTGCTGTTGCATATTTAAGTTCTTTTCTGTTGAAGCCATGTGCTGAACTTGTTACACCTCAAAGCATGTAAGGGAGAAGCTAAATAGGATCTGTGCCTCAGAGCTTCCTTGTTTGGTGAAACTAAATCATCTATCACTACATTTGAATGTTCTCCTTTAGCATTAATGTCTATTTTTAACCAATTATACAAGTAGAGTGATTGAAGTTAGTGATCTGCATTTTGTGGTATAGTCCTGAGACCTTAGGTTCATCTACAAAATGCACCAATTGGTTTTTGTGGATTCCTCTGTTCTGTTTTGATTTTAGGCAAAATTCTTTGCCCAACCTATAAACCACAAAGAACATGACGCCGTGATGGGTGGACCTTTGTAAAGTTAAACCTGAAATCCTGTCTGATAGCTGTTTATCAATTGCTCTGAAGGATGATAATAAGGAAATCGTAGTGGAAAGCAAACTGAGGTAATTATCTGGGCATTCTACATGGAGGGTGTTTCTGCTTTCAAAGTTTATGTATATTTAATCATCTCAGCTATTCAAGCCTGACGCTCCGAGTAGAAGTGAGGTTTGGTATGCCCACTAGCTGCAGTGAGGTTCCAAGCTGGTCATTACTTGATTTTGCATTACAATCAGCATCTTTATAATCATTTGATATTACAAGAAAATGCTTATTTAATCGCGACAGATATTTTATTCTTTTTTAATAATCACAAACAGTAGAAAATGCTGCTTTGCAAGTAATTGTCCTGCATCAGGATTGAGGTTACTGAAAGCTATTTCTGCATGCTCTTTACTTCATTAAGACGAATTCAAGAAATGGAGGTCTTTCGGTAACGTTATGCAAAAGTAAGTTTCAGTAATATTATTTTTTTTGGCAGCAATGCTATGATCCTGTTACTAATGGTTGTTTGCCTCTTGGTTGTATGAACTGTTTATTATTAAAAGTTGAATGAAATCTAAATCCCATTGCAAAGCATACTATAAAAATTTGAATGGCTGACAAGGTTAATTATGACCTTGGTCTTGAATAACCTGGCTTACTGACTGATGAAAGCTGGTTCATCTTGTAGAAAAAACTATGAATATATTGGTGACATTTCTAATTGTTATTACATTGATCAAATAAAAGAAGACAATGGTAGGCTAGTTACAAGTTTTCCATTTCCAGACTTCTTCCACATTTTAGTGAAAAAATTTTGTCGGGATCTAGAACAAGGTTTAGCTTTCAAAGAACATGCTCATGCTATTTCCATGTTAGGCAGAAATAGTTTGGCACAAAACAACATTGATTTCCTCTAAACCAATAGTCTGTTCTTGATTTCCTCTGCCAAGCAGGTATTGGTTCAGATACAAGTGCAAATGCCATGTGTTCTCAACCACACAAGGGGTTGTGCTTCATGTAGACAAATTATGTAAGTTGCAAGTTTTTCTGTTAAGTTATTTCGAACAGTTCCAGTTATTCTCGCTTTTTTCATCAAATGCTTTCTTCCTGCTGTCCCTGCTTGATGAAAAAGTGCTCATTTTTAAAAGCTTTGGAAATTTCCTGCCAGCAATGATGATGCCTAGTTGTCTGGATGTTTTCAACCATTAATATGAACCATCTCCTTTAACTTTTCGATCTCCAGAATTTTCCAAAGTTTCTCCCAAAGTTTGGCAATCGATGACTTTGGACCTTTTACTGTTCCAAACTTTGAACCATGGTCCCTCATTTGCTAGGTACCTTTGAAGCTTGTAGTGACATCTAGTTGCTTATACCAAAGAATTCAACACACGCTTGGTTTAGTTTCTCAAAGAACCACACCCTTGGTCTTGTCTTTTGTTATCTTTCAAAAATTCTTTGATCAGATGGTAATGATGGAGTTGTTTTCATGATAATCTGGAATAGTACTCTTTGATTCCCCTCTTAATTGAGTTATTTCCAGATAGCGGGACATATTAATTGATTTTTATGACAAGATTTTATTGATTGCCCGATCAATAAATTGATCAGAAGTCATTTATTCCATATTGAGCTTGTTGGTTGATTTCTTTCAACAAGGGAACTTGTGGACTGCAGGTAGTTGAAAATTGCTAGCAAATAATAGTGGTCAGGTCTGGGTCCATTATGGAATCCATTTTACTCATGCATCAAGAATTATAGGAAACTTATTTATAGGCTGTTTGGATGCCTGATAAGGGGACATCCAACTTCAACTGAAAGAGAGTTCCACTTCCATGAATCGCCTCATCTCTTAAACCGGTCATCTTACTAGCATTATTAGTGTTTCAGCAATCCAATCAAAATTCTCCGGTCTATAAATTGCATCCCAAATGCTCAATGTGTAGCAGAGTGCTACATTATTTCAAGCAAACATGGGGAAAGAATAAAAAAGATGCTTTAGATATGCATGCTGTGATATATGAATCATGTCAACATCAAATGGATGGCCGAGGCACTAGAATATGCTGCTCTATAAGACTTGTACGCCTAGGCCGAGCTGACCGTTGGAGCAATGAAGCAAGTTTGGTCAGGTGAGCTTGGCCATGACATGCCAACTACTGCAACGAAGCTAGTTAACATTTTTGATAGTTTGAATAGAAAAAAAGTTTTTTTTGATAATATTTTATTTTTTATTAAATAGTTCAAGGCAGGTGATGGAATGGTTTTAGCCAAAGAATAATTTTTTTTTCAAAGAGACAGGTTAGCTGCTTGCCTCCATTTGATATGTTGCATGGTTCCAATAGCAAGAGTCGTTTTTTTCTTCTTTTTTTTCGTTTTTGTATTTTTTGTGTTTTTGATATAGAAAGAGATAGGAGGGATAAATTTGTTGTAACTATTCGCTTTTATTCTATTAAAAAATGTTTGATACAAGGTACTAAATTTATAATTTTTTTTCATCTAAGGATAATTGTGTCGATTCGACATTATCAAGATACCAACTATTTAGAACAGAAAATTAAAAAAGTTACTGATCTCTCATTCGATCCAACTGTTATTGCTTTGTTATAGTTTATGCATGACCACATTGCGCTAACAAATCCATCTCTGTTTTTGAATCCGGAGAAATACAAGCAGGAAGAATTAACCATCTTTTCTAGGCTTCCACTAATTAAGTATCCTTTTTAACTTTGCCCATTCAGATAAGGATGCAAGGAAACATCGGATTCCATCTATCTACAGCATATGGAAACATGCGAAATGTGTCACCAGCGAACCCTCAACTTTGGAGGGCCGGGTTTCTGGTGCTGCACGGTAGCTGCGGCACTGGTAGCACAACGGAAGCTTAACTCGACCGGAATAATTCTATCCCTCCGTGAGATTTTTTTTCTTTTTTTTTAATAATAAAGAGATAAATCATACTAGTGTAATATGATCTAATGATTACATTCAACAAAATCGAAAAAAAAAAAAAGAAATCTAAAAATGAAAGTACGAATGTTTCTGAGTTAAAAAAACGGTTTATTTTAAAAAAATAAAAAAGGTGATCCAATCCGTCATATTGTTCATCTCACAGTGGATATACTTTACTACCAGGAAGGGATGGGTATGGGTCAATGCGACAGTAAGATGCTTTTTTTGGAAGCTAAGGACCTCCGTTATGAGTTTGGGCTATCTTATCAGCTCATTCCTGCTATATATTGGCCTTGGTGCTTCTTTCACTATCACCTATTGAATCCCGGGACTAAAACTTTTTTGGATGCTAGAGATGCATTTAAATAATTTTTTTCTTTTTCGGATGCACTCGGATAGAACAGGGTTGAGGTAGGTAATGTGTTAAATAATCTGAAGACTGTGGAAGCCTCTATCTGTGACATGCAGGAAAAGGATGATAGGTTGGGGTGCCTATCTCTATCTGATATGGAGTTCCTTCGATCCCTCCTCTCTCTGCATCACAATCTTCTCAGTCATCGGGAGGTCTTCTGGAGACAGAGATCCAGAGTTCAGTGATTACAGGATGGGAACAGAAACACTCGCTTTTTCCATCATGCCACTATCATTCGAAGGCACAGGAATTCTATTCACGTCCTGCGGTCTTGGTCATTGGCTGGATGATAAGGAGGCTATTCGGAGGGAGCTTTTATCTTTCTTTAGATCCAGATGGACGGCTCCTAGCCCTAACACTCCTCATCTCTCCTCTTTCCCCCCGGATATTGCTCTCTCTCTTTCATAATTCTCTTCTCCTGGTCCTGGTATACGTCGATGAGGTTCAGGCTGCTTTGTGGTCTTTGGGGGAGGACAAAGCCCCTGGGCCTGATGGCTATCCTCCTTTCTTTTTTCGGAAACACTGGGATATTCTCTGTTCTGACATTGTTGAAGCTGTGCAATCTTTTTTTTATTACAGGTGTTATGCCTATCTCCTGGAAGCAAACTTTTATTGCTCTCATTCCCAAGCATCCTGATGCCTCAAAGCCTGCTCATTACAAACCGATTAGTTTATGCAACTCTCTCTATAAAGTATGTACTAAACTCATGGTCTCCAGAATGAAGCATATCCTCACTCAGTTGATTTGCCCTGAGGAGGGGGCTTTTCTTGCCAATCGAAGTATTTCTGATAATGTGCTTATTGTCCATGAGTTCATGTCGGATCTCCGATGGGTCGTTGTTCGTCGATCTTTGATGGCTATCAAGCTTGACATGGAGCATGCTGTCATGCCCCGAATCCAGTACCGGAATCGGCTACGTGACCGGCCGCACAAATCCTAGGTTTTATCCTAGAGATTATGCAAGGCCTAGGTACACGACAATTCAAACATATCCGTGTTGAATTAATATTATATAAACAAATCAATAACAAATGTACAATTCAATATTTAAATTGATGTCATTAAATGGTCTACTGAATCACAACATCAGTAACCGAAACTAACTAACTAACTAGCTCAATAATTAAGAAGCTCCGTCTCACGCCCAGCCCAGATCCTCTTTAAGTATCCTGGTTTTCTGAAAGAAAACAGATGATAGGGAGTGAGCTACATAGCCCAGTAAGGGTTCCAAATGATCACCAATAATAATATACATGTATATGAAAACAGCAAAACATTAGCATAACATGTGACGAAATCAAACAATTCAGATTTCATGTTTAACAAAAAACTTTGAATTTTTTTTTTTTACATTTGTTTCCTTTAGAATTTCCTATTATTTAACCATTATCTTTAGGGTTCTGGACTAGCCACGGTCACACTCCAGCCTGTGACTGGCACACTATTGTCACACTCCAGCCTGTGACGGGCACACTGTTGTCACACCCCAGCCTGTGACGGGCACACTATTGTCACACTCCAGCCTGTGACTGGCACACAAATTGTCACACTCCAGCCTGTGACGGGCACACTGAGAAACCACGGTACCGCCGTGGCATGGCTAGTCCAAACACCAGTTCACTTAACACTTCATCATTTCTTCTCACAAAGTCACTTTCCAACGATTGATATCACGATCAAATACATTTCACGATCACTTGGCAAATGCAAACAACATTAACAACAAACTCGTTCCGTAACCCGGAAATCAAATCATGTTATCCGAAAACTACCATGCATGAAAAATATTTAATTTATGCTCGGATCAAATAAGGTCATGTAAAATATATTAATAATACGGGTGATTAAGTTTAGAAGTCCTTACAATCAACTATCCACGCCTGTACTAATCCGTATCCGAAATCGGTGCGACGCGTTCTCGCTCAGGAGACTGATTCTCTACATAGATAAATAATTTTAATTAAAACTAAATTCTCAATTATTTTTCTCAAATCTTAAAAAAATCCCTGATTTTCTCTCTCTTCCTTCTCTCCCTTCCTTCTCTCTCCTCTTTCTCTCTCTCCTCCTTCTCTCTCCTCTTCCTTCTCTCTCCTCTTTCCCTCTCCTCTTCCTTCTCTCTCCTCCTTCTCTCTCCTTCTCTCTCCTCCTCTCTCCTTCTCTCTCCTTCTCTCTCCTCTTATTATAGATATAATTTATTTTATTTATTTATTTTTTCCTTTTCTTTTCTCTCTCTTTCCTTTTCTTTCTCCCGAACACCCCTGCATCCTCCTCGGCCGACCCGATTTCTTCCTCTCCCCCATTGCCGGCAACCACGGGGTGGTTGCAGCAGGGCTCCACGGTCCGGCGACAGCAGGTGACGGCAACGGCGGCGATGACGACGGCGGCGACTGCAGCAACAACAAACGGCCACAATCCGAACCGGAAAAAATCCAAAAACAACCAGAAATTTCCCCAAAAAAAATTGAAAATAATTAGAAGGGACTCACCGGCGACGTTGAAGAACTTCCGGTCGTTCGTCGGAGAGGGAGAGAGAGCGTGATGGTGGTTCTAGGGGCGGCGGTGAGGGATTTTTAAAGAAAAATGAGAGTTCCCTAATCGTGTAAAACTCTACCACCGAGTCCCAATCCATCCAAAACCCATCACCGATCAACTCCCACTCCCCTCACGATTCTCCCACCGAGTTTTCCGGCGAAAACTCCGGCCGACTAGGGAGATCTCGACTCCCCTGTTCCGATTTCTACATCCCGTCTGACTCTTTTTTTTTTTTTTTTTTCTCGTTTGGGTTGAAGTCGGCTGGGTCTGCCGACTTCAGCCCAAGCCCAGTTTTACATTCTCCCCCCGTTAAAAAATTTCGTCCTCGAAATTTACGTACCTGGTATTTCGAAAAGCTGTAGATATTTTGTTCGCATCTCTGCTTCAAGTTCCCATGTAGCTTCTCTTTCACTGTGATTGCTCCATTGCACCTTCACATAAGGTATGATTCGGTGTCTCAATTCTTGTTCCTTACCGTCGACAATTCGTAACGGCACCTCCTCATAGGTCAAATCCTCTCGAAGTTGCAAAGGCATATAATATATTGCATGATTAGGATCAGGAATGTATTTCTGTAACATAGATACATGAAACACGTTATGCACTCCAGATATAACTGGTGGTAGCGCTAATCGGTAAGCCACCTCACCAACCTTATCCAAAATCTCAAATGGTCCCACAAATCTCGGGCTCAATTTTTCTCGTACATCAAATCTCATCACACCCTTTGTGGGAGATACTTTCAAAAAAACATGATCACCAACATTGAATTCCAGCTCTCTTCGCCTTTTATCAGCATAACTTTTCTGTCGGCTTTGAGCAGTACGCAAACGTTTTCTAATCATTTATACCTTCTCCACTGTTTGTTGCACTATTTCTGGACCCAATAATTTTCTTTCTCTTACATCATCCCAGCAGATAGGAGATCTACACTTTCTACCATATAAAGCCTCAAAAGGCGCCATCTGAATGCTGGCTTGATAACTATTATTGTAGGCAAATTCTATTAACGATAGATGACAATCCCAAGCACCACCCAAGTCCATAACACAAGCTCTCAACATGTCTTCCAGAATCTGGATGGTTCGCTCAGACTGTCCATCGGTTTGGGGATGAAAAGCTGTATTAAAACTTAATTTGGTCCCCAATGTTTTATGAAGACTCTTCCAAAATTGTGAAACAAACCTACTGTCTCGATCCGATACTATAGAAATTGGAATCCCATGTAGTCTCACAATTTGCTCTATGTACAAGTTTGCTAATTTTTCCAGAGAGAGTCCGATACGAAAAGATAAGAAATGAGCTGACTTCGTTAGTCGATCCACAATCACCCACATCGCATTATTTCCCTTAGGGGTTTTGGGTAAACCTGTCACAAAGTCCATGGTAATGTGCTCCCATTTCCACTGAGGAATCGCAAGAGACTGCAATGGTCCAGCAGGTCTTTGATGTTCAGCTTTTACCTGTTAACACACCAAACATTTAGCCACATAATGAGCTATACTTTCTTCATACCAGACCACCAAAAGTTTCCACGTAGATCCCGATACATTTTTGTACTACCCGGATGCATCGTATATACTGAACTATGTGCTTCTTCCATAATTTCATTCTTTAATTCTGGAAGTTTAGGAACGCATAATCTGTTACCAAATCTCAAGGTACCATCTTCATATATAGTAAATTCAGATTGCACACCAGACTCAACTGTCTCTCTAATTTTCTGAAGCTCTAAATCTTCCTTCTGAGCTGATTTAATTTTGTCAATCAGGATAGGTTGTACCATAATATTTGCTAATTGCATTCCAGAATTATGAATTCATACCTCGATCTCTGATCTTTCCAGATCCATTATGATGTGCTTTTGATTAGTAATTAAAGTTGCCAACTTACTCGGGGTTTTCCTACTCAGGGCATCAGCTACAACATTTGCCTTTCCTGGATGGTAGTTGATAGCCAGATCATAATCTTTTAATAGTTCCAACCATCTTCTCTGTCTCAAGTTCAATTCCTTCTGAGTAAATATATATTTTAAACTTTTATGATCTGTAAAGATTTCACAACGACTACCATACAGGTAATGCCTCCATATTTTTAAGGCAAAAACTACAGCTGCTAACTCCAAGTCATGAGTGGGATAATTTGACTCATATGATTTCAACTGTCTAGAAGCATAGGCTATCACCTTTCCATTTTGCATTAGCACACAACCGAGACCCTTTCGGGATGCATCACTATATATGCAAAACTCTCCTGTCTTCGCAGGAACAGTCAATACTGGGACAGTGATTAACCATTTTTTCAATTCTTGAAAACTCTGCTCACAATCATCTGTCCATTCAAATTTTGTTCGTTTCTGGGTCAGGCGAGTTAAGGGTATAGCAATAAAAGAAAATCCTTCAACAAACTTTCGATAATATCCTGCCATTCCTAGGAAACTACGAACTTCGGACACATTAATGGGTCTCTTCCACTCTACCACTGCTTCCACTTTCTTTGGATCCACAGAAATACCATCCTTAGAAATAAAATGACTAAGGAAGGAAATTCTGTCCAACCAAAAGTCACATTTTTTTAGCTTGGCAAATAATTTCTCTTCCTTGAGTATTTGTAATACTATCTTTAAGTGCTCCTCATGTGCTTGTAGACTTTTTGAATATATCAGTATATCATCAATAAATACTACTACAAATTGATCCAGATATGGTCTAAACACTCGGTTCATGAGATCCATGAAAACTGCAGGTGCATTTGTTAGACCAAAAGATAGAACCAAAAATTCATAGTGTCCATATCTGGTTCTAAAAGCTGTCTTTGGTACATCCTCTGTCTTTATCTTCAATTGATGATAACTAGAACGAAGATCAATTTTTGAGAATACATGTGCTCCCTGTAATTGATCAAATAGATCATCAATCCTTGGTAAGGGATATTTGTTCCTTATAGTCACTTTGTTCAGTTCTCGATAATCAATACAAAGCTGAAAACTTCCATCCTTCTTCTTTACAAATAAGACTGGAGCACCCCAGGGAGACACGCTAGGTCTGATAAATCCTTTATCCAACAGTTCTTACAGTTGCTCCTTAAGTTCTTTTAATTCTGCCGGAGCCATTCTATAAGGAGCTTTGGAGATAGCACCTGTACCTGGTATAAGATCGATAGAGAACTCAATCTCTCTATCAGGAGGTAATCTTGGCAGATCATCGGGAAAGACCTCCGGAAATTCTTTCACAACGGGTATGTCTTCCAGCTTAAGCTCCTGCTGTCGAGTATCTATCACCGTTGCCAGAAACCCTTTACAACCTTGTCTGAGGAGTCGCTTGGCAATAAAAGCCGAAATTACCCTCCTCATAAGGGTTAACTTGTTACCCTTAAAATAGAACTCTGACTGATCAGGAATTTGAAATTTCATAATTTTCTCAAAATAGTTGATGGAAGCATGGTTTGCTGCCAGCCAATCCATTCCAAGGTTTATATCGAAATCTTTCATATCCATGACTATCAAATCGGCTTCCATTGTTCTACCTTCGATATTCAATCTACATTTCTTGCAGATTTGATTAACCACAAAAACATCCCCACTAGGAGTGGAAATACAGAGTTCAAATTCTAAAGATGTCGGGGTTAACTCATTATTCTCCCTAATCAATCTAACAGATACGAAAGAGTGTGTAGCGCCAGTATCAAAAAGAACATAAACATTACTGGAAAATAATTTGATCATACATGTCACTACAGAATTTGATGCATTAGCATCCTGCTGGATGAGTGCATAAACTCGTCCCTGAGTTACTGATTTCTGTTGTCCTTCAAGTTGCTGTTTTCCACGAGGAAATTGGTGCTGTGACCCCTGACCAGAAGGACACACAACTGCTTTATGTCCCGGTTTACCACAGTTTTGGCACTTCCACTCATCTGGCCACGTAAAATCCCGCTTATAATGGGAACCACCACATTTAAAGCACTTGACGTCACTCTTTGGTTGAGTCTTGTCATCTGAAGTAATATTGTCAAGCTTCCTTGCTTTTGCATTGATACCTTTATAGAATTGGCCTTGATTCCCTCTTGTTCCAGATCTCTTTTTTAATACTTTTTCCCTTTCAGCTTGAGCCACATCCGATCCCCTTTCTATAATTAATGCTTTATTAACAACCTCTTTATAAGTTGGTAGCTCAAAAGCAATCACTTGATGCTGGATCCGACTTCTAAGTCCATTTTCAAATTTCCTGGCCCGGATCCCTTTATCAGCTAAGAGTGATGGAGCATATCTCGACAATTCCTCAAACTTTGAGGCATACTGAGAAACAGTTAAAGTACCTTACTCCAAGCGATCAAATTCACGAAATTTTTATACCCGAACACTTTGAGAAAAATATCTCTCATAGAAAACCTTTCTAAAATCTGTCCAGGTAAAAGGTGTATCATTTGGTCCTTGTTTTCCAAGCTCCAGCTCCTACCAAGCAGCTGCCTCATCTTGCAATAAAAATGTAGCAAATGTAACCTTCTCCTCTTCTGGACACCGCAAGGCTTGGAAAACTTTTTCAACAGCTTTAAGCCATCCTTCTGCCTCCATGGGATCAGAAGTGCCCTTGAATACCGGTGGCGTATACTTCTTGAAATCTATTAGTGTAATTGGCCGTTCTTAAGAAATTTTGACTTCTGGCTGTTGTCGTTGTAATAATAACTGTTGCATAAATTGCTGCTGTTGCTGTTGGGCTTCCATAAATCTTAATATATCAGCTCTTGCAGTAGCTTGCTGCTGCACTAAAATTTGTAATAGCTGAGGAAGACCCATCTGGTCCCCAGGCTGAACTCCAGATCCACCCGGTGTTCCTGTTTCAGCAGTTCCAGTCTCCGGGGTGTTATCCAAAAGATTGGGCACTGGCTCATGGTGATGCTCCTCATTACCAGTGTTGTCCACCAGATTCGGCATTGGGTCCTGTGGATGTTCCTCATTATCAGATAAAACTCCAGCATTCTCATACTGCTCAATAGGATCCCAAGCATTTGCTCCATCCGCAAATCTTGTGGGCCTCCTAACACGTCCACGTCCACTACCACGCGCCATGGAAAACCTACACCAATCGTTGTTAGTATACAACTAACACTCAGATGGCCAAAACAATCATGACATAATAACTACCCCACATATGGATCAACCCACACTCTCTCGTTGAGCTTATATCCTAAGATCCTAGAACCTGATTTGCTCTGATACCACTCTGTCATGCCCCGAATCCAGTACCGGAATCGGCTACGTGACCGGCCGCACAAACCCTATGTTTTATCCTAGAGATTATGCAAGGCCTAGGTACACGATAATTCAAACATATCCGTGTTGAATTAATATTATATAAACAAATCAATAACAAATGTACAATTCAATATTTAAATTGATGTCATTAAATGGTCTACTGAATCACAACATCAGTAACCGAAACTAACTAACTAACTAGCTCAATAATTAAGAAGCTCCGTCTCACGCCCAGCCCAGATTCTCCTTAAGTATCCTGGTTTTCTGAAAGAAAACAGATGATAGGGAGTGAGCTACATAGCCCAGTAAGGGTTCCAAATGATCACCAATAATAATATACATGTATATGAAAACAGCAAAACATTAGCATAACATGTGACGAAATCAAACAATTCAGATTTCATGTTTAACAAAAAACTTTGAATTTATTTTTTTTTTACATTTGTTTCCTTTAGAATTTTCTATTATTTAACCATTATCTTTAGGGTTCTGGACTAGCCACGGTCACACTCCAGCCTGTGACTGGCACACTATTGTCACACTCCAGCCTGTGACGGGCACATTGTTGTCACACTCCAGCCTGTGACGGGCACACTATTGTCACACTCCAGCCTGTGACTGGCACACAAATTGTCACACTCCAGCCTGTGACGGGCACACTGAGAAACCACGGTACCGCTGTGGCATGGCTAGTCCAAACACCAGTTCACTTAACACTTTATCATTTCTTCTCACAAAGTCAATTTCCAACGATTGATATCACGATCAAATACATTTCACGATCACTTGGCAAATGCAAACAACATTAACAACAAACTCGTTCCGTAACCCGGAAATCAAATCATGTTATCCGAAAACTACCATGCATGAAAAATATTTAATTTATGCTCGGATCAAATAAGGTCATGTAAAATATATTAATAATACGGGTGATTAAGTTTAGAAGTCCTTACAATCAACTATCCACGCCTGTACTAATCCGTATCCGAAATCGGTGCGACGCCTTCTCGCTCAGGAGACTGATTTTCTACATAGATAAATAATTTTAATTAAAACTAAATTCTCAATTATTTTTTTCAAATCTTAAAAAAATCCCTGATTTTCTCTCTCTTCCTTCTCTCCCTTCCTTCTCTCTCCTCTTTCTCTCTCTCTCCTCTTTCTCTCTCTCCTCCTCTCTCCTCCTTCTCTCTCCTCTTCCTTCTCTCTCCTCTTTCCCTCTCCTCTTCCTTCTCTCTCCTCATTCTCTCTCCTCTTTCTCTCTCCTCCTTCTCTCTCCTCCTCTCTCCTTCTCTCTCCTTCTCTCTCCTCTTATTATAGATATATTTTATTTTATTTATTTATTTATTCCTTTTCTTTTCTCTCTCTTTCCTTTTCTTTCTCCAGAACACCCCTGCATCCTCCTCGACCGACCCGATTTCTTCCTCTCCCCCACTGCCGGCAACCACGGGGTGGTTGCAGCAGGGCTCCACGGTCCGGCGATAGCAGGTGACGACGACGGCGGCGACGATGGCGGCGGCGACTGCAGCAACGACAAACGGCCACAATCCGAACCGGAAAAAATCCAAAAACAACCAGAAATTTCCCCAAAAAAAATTGAAAATAATTAGAAGGGACTCACCGGCGACGTTGAAGAACTTCCGGTCGTTCGTCGGAGAGGGAGAGAGAGCGTGATGGTGGTTCTAGGGGCGGCGGTGAGGGATTTTTAAAGAAAAATGAGAGTTCCCTAATCGTGTAAAACTCTACCACCGAGTCCCAATCCATCCAAAACCCATCACCGATCAACTCCCACTCCCCTCACGATTCTCCCACCGAGTTTTCCGACGAAAACTCCGGCCGACTAGGGAGATCTCGACTCCCCTGTTCCGGTTTCTACATCCCGTCCGACTCTTTTTTTTTTTTTTCGTTTGGGTTGAAGTCGGCTGGGTCTGCCGACTTCAGCCCAAGCCCAGTTTTACTGCTATGACAGAGTTAACTGGGATTTCCTCTTCAGGGTGCTTCGGGACTTCGGCTTCCATCAGACATGGATTTCCAGGATTCTTTTCTGTATCTCAGCTCCATCCTTTTCACTCCTGATCAATGGATACCCGACGGAGTATTTTACTTCCACAGTCAGCCTTCGTCAAAGTTGTCCCCTCTCCCCTTCCCTCTTTATTATCTGCGTTGACTTTCTGTCGAGGGTGTTGCGAGCAGCGATGCGGGAATCGATCATTCTTCCTTTCATTCCTGCGCCAGACTCTCCTCTGATCTCCCATCTTTTATTTGCAGATGACTGCCTACTTTTGGGTAGAGCTTCAGCTGGCTGTGCCCAGGGCTTCCAGAGGGTTATCGAGACTACTGCTTGGCATCTGGCTAGAGAGTCAATTTTCACAAATCGGGCATTTACTTTAGCCCTAAGACTCCTTCTCGGTTGCGTCGCCAGATCCTAGATACCCTTGGGATCGTGGAGCGCCATAGCCCTCTCACATATTTAGGTGTGCCTATATCAGGATCCATACTCTCTACGGCTAACTGTTCCTCTCTGTTTCAGGCAGTCCATGACAGAATTCAGGGATGGCAGAGCAGATCCCTCTCTTCTATGGGTAGGATTATCCTTGTTCGTTCTATTCTTATGTTTCTGCCTATATATTTGCTCTCTAATGCTATTATCCCGAAGACCTTTTATCCTCAAATTGAAGCAGCTATTTCGGGCATTCCCCTAGGATTCTACCTCGACCCGTAGGAGGATCCATTTGGTGAGCTAGCACTCTATTTGCCAACTGAGTCGGCATGGTGGTCCGGGGATTCAGTCCCTAGTCGCTAGGAGAGAGGCTCTTCTGGGAAGACACCTTGCCAGATATTTCTTGTGTCCGGATGGTCTGTGGCCGTTCATGATGAGAGCCTGCTATGGTGACCATTCGGTGATCCTCGATGGCTCCTATTGCCCTCCTAGATGTTGCTCAATTATCTGGAGGGAAATGATTGCGAGGGCTCCGCTAATCACTCCCCATCTCTCCTGGGTAGTTAGAGACGACAGATCTATCCATTTTTTGATGGACCTTTGGATTTCGGATCTTCCTTTGGCATAATGGCCAACCTTTTATTATTGATATTCCGGAGTCACTCTCCATTGCCGATCTCATGGTGCAGGGTCAGTCTCAATGGGATAGCGATGTGGTCTTTTCGGTGTTTGGGGCTATCCTTGTTTCTCGGGTCTTGTCCATTCTTCTGCCTATCTTTCCTGGACCAGATGTCAGGTTTGGAGGCAGTCTTCTTCTCTCCAAGTTCCCATGTCTCAGCTCATGCCTATTTTCTCCCCGGTTCATCCCACCTCTTCACCTTTGGGCTGGATCTGGTCATTGTCGATTCACCCTAGGATCTCTCTCTTCCTGTGGAAGGTGGCCCGACGTTACCTTCCTACTAGACAACTCCTTGCTTCTAGAGGCATTCACATCTCCCCGGATTGCTCTCTATGTGGGGAGGTCGACGAGACCCAGATTCATGCCCTATTTCTTTGTGCTAGGGCTCAGAGGGTCTGGCAGGAGGCGGGCTTTGCTTAGATCTGCTCTCAGGCCGATGATATTGAGGAGGTCTTCTTTCGCATCCTCAGATCCTCAGACCTCCCCTTTACTACTTCTCTCCTGGCTTATATCGCTTACCATATTTGGCTATCCAAGAATGAGCTCATTTTCAGCTCTGTCAGATGTTCTCCCTGCATCATTGTTGCCAAAGCGGCGGCTTCTGCCTCTGAGTTCTTCCGATCGTCTGGGTGTTTTTCAGAGATCTGGGGTTCCCGACTCACTCCTTGAGCGCCCCTTCGGGTTTTCATATCTTGGAAACCCCCTCCACACCTATTTACCGTCAACTTTGACAGGAGCTTTCGTCAGAGACTGGGGGGAGTTGCCTTTGTCATCCGGGACCATCGTCTGGGGATTCTGGGTGCGGGTGATTTTCCTCTCCTGGATTCTACTATCCCCATGACGGAGTTATATGCTGCCCGGGCCGGTATCAGGTATGCCCGCCGGATCCTCCATTTGGACCGTCTGATTATTGAGGGAGACTCATTGATGGTCATCTCCTGTATTCGACGGCTACTGACTTCTTCTTCGACTCACCCTGTTTTGCAAAACATTGGTGTTCCGTTACAGGGCTGTGTCTCGATTCAGATTCGACTTATTTTTAGAGAGGCTAACCCGGCCGCCGACTGGATCGCCTCCTTTGTCGCCCGCCACTCTGTTCCGACTCTTTGGTCCGATTGGCAGGCCTCTCCTGTATAGCTTAGGGATATCATCTTTTCGGACTTTTTATGTTGTATTCACTCTCGCTCTTCTTAATGAATACATCATTTTATCAAAAAAAAAAAAAATAAAAATAAAAATAATAATAATAATAATAATTTGGTTATTCTAATAATTCTAGTATAAATTTTACTTAAATGAATAAATATCTCGGTTTTTCTCCCCTTTTTTTTTCACTGGCTAAATGATCGTGAAAAATTTCTTTGATATGACAATTGACAAATGGATTTAGTGATTTATGAATTTTGCTATTTTTTTGTGGAAGTACTCGTGGATAACAAATCTTTGATACTGTCAGCAACCGGTGGCTATGGTACTAATGCTGCGATGCCGTCATCCATCTCAAGCTTGTTTTTGGCAGAATATATAATAAATATATTAGCTAATAAGTTTACCATATTTATATTTGTTAATTTTTTTATCAGAAATTAGTTGAACTCCTTTCCGAACTGTTTGGGAATTATCTGCATATTATATCAATATGGCAAAAAACTAACAATTAAATTAACCAAAGATTCTCTGAAACGTTTCAATATACTAGTATCTAAATTTTTCTGTGTCCATTTTTACTTCCAATAGCAACTACACATAAATTGCTCGTTCTGAACTGCCGAGGAGCCTCGTGATCTCTGAAGATTAGAAAATAGTTTCAACTTTCCAGGCCTCAGAATTTACTACAGGAACAAAAACAATCGACGAACACGAGGACCCAACAATCTGAAATAGGAAAGCTAGCTACCGTCGTATATTTGGCTTTGCAATTATATAACCATTCAAATTTAAGATTTCTTCGATCTGAAAATTTCTCTTTGTTTGTTGTACATATATAACCATTCCGATTGGTTGAAAATTTTTGGAGTTCAATTGTATTATCGCATTTTGAGTATTATTTTCTCCGGAGCTGAACTTCTCGATGTAGCATGTTGGTTCTGATCTGAAAGTTGTAGGGCTTGGAAGCTCCTGTTGCTTTAAGCTAGTGGAGAAATTATATCCTATACTGTGTGCACCATGCGGCCATATACCATGCCAATCATTGAGATGTATTTTATGGATTCCATTCGTCATATATATGCTTGTCTTGGTGATCGGCTCACAAGAATGCATCTTGGTGATCATGGTGCATCGTCACATTGGTGCACGCGATATACTTTCTCTGGCTAGTGATAGGTGCTGAAGGTTTAAAAGATTTCCCATAGAATCTAACCACACACAACTTATGAAAGCTCCAACGGCTATCCATAATCATGCAAGTTTTGCGCAGACGGTTCTCTTCCATTTTTTCTCTTTTTCTTTCTTGATTTATGTTCAGAAGGTTCACTTAATTTTATGTTTCAGAAACTTTCTTTTTGAAATATGCTGGGGGTTGTAATATCCATCACCTATATATCATACTTGCTAAAAAGCAATTAAAAGGGGTAATATAAATTGTCTAGCAAAAGCAACCTTTCAACTACCACATGTACCACCAATGAGAAGCATCCATTGATATCGCATGCCCAGTGGAAATGCTCCTCCTGAGCCTGTTATATTAATAACTCGACATTATAGTTTAATAGCATCATCTAATGGATTTTTTTTTTTTTTTTTAAATCCTGTCCTTTTTTCTATATCATTATCCTTTCAGTTTTCAAATCAGTGCTGTCTTGTTTCCATATTAAATAGCTAAAGCCATTTGGCCATTCTTAACAATAGGAAGAAGAACCCTTTCTGGACTCGGCACCAGGAAAAGTAATACATAAGAACAAAATATAATTATTGATCCGCAGATTATTCTTTTGGAACACAATTTTTCATCTTTTAAATGATAACGTCATCGAAGACGATTCCGTCGACGTAAGCCGAATCCTAAAATGAAAGTGTTCCATCGAATCATATCCATGGAAACAACAAACAGATTCTGCAGCGGACAGAGATTCTCTCTCCAACTAAAATTTCCGATTTGACCGTAAGCACCTTGGCAAACGTTAAATTTTTCCAGCATCCCATTTCTAACTTCTTTTGATCAAGAGCAAATGAAAAATGTACCTCAAAATGCAGCAACTCTAACAAATTAAAGCATTCATTTTTCATTTCCTTTCGATGATCTCATCGAATACAAGTACTGAACATATATAAATTGCTAGAATAAAATTCTCATTTCCAACAATTTGAAGCATCTGATTAATCTGCTTCTTTCTTATTCAGTGGGGAGGGCATCATGCATCTCTTCTATGGGATGCGTCGAGAAGATATGTTGGCGATGACTGGAATTGCGTTAGTCAAAGATCAGATCAGGGAGAAAAAATGGAACTTTTTCCATCATCTCTGCATTAAATCCCCAAGTTCCATAATGTCTCAACGGAACGGGGGGATGGGGGGCAACTGTTATGGCCGTTACAATGACGTGGCATGTCTCAAATTCCGCCGGGCGTGATTCGAGCCACGTGGAATTTTTTCGGCAGAACGGGGACGGTCCAGCAATGTCAGATGTGGGTCCACCTCGGCCGAAGTCAAGATCGGGCCGGGCCAACCTGCTCCTTCGCCAGGTGTCCGCCCAGGAGGGATCCACCTCGGCCGAAGTCGAGCGCCTCTCTGCCGCTGTGCCAGGTGTCCGCCCAGGAGGGGTCCAGCTCGGCCGAAGCCGGCGGCCCCTTCCTCCCTCGCCGGGTGGCGCCCTGAGATGGTGCCACCTCGGCCGAGGTCGAGCCGGGCCCTCTGCTGCTCCTTCGCCAGGTGTCCGCCTAGGAGGGGTCCACCTCGGCCGAAGTCGAGCGCCTCTCTGTCGCTCCGCCAAGTGTCCGACCAGGAGGGGTCCACCTTGGTCGAAGCCGACGGCCCCTTCCTCCCTCGCCGGGTGGCACCCTGAGATGGTGCCACCTCGACCGAGGTCGAGCTGGGCCCTCTGCTGCTCCTTCGCCAGGTGTCCGCCCAGGAGGTGTCCACCTCGGCCGAAGTCGAGCGTCTCTCTACCGCTCCGCCAGGTGTCCGCCCAAGAGGTATCCACCTCGGCCGAGGCTGGCGGCCCCTTCCTCCCTCGCCGGGTGGCGCCCTGAGACGGTGCCACCTCGGCCGAGGTAGAGCCGGGCCCTCTGCTTCTCCTTCGCCAGGTGTCCGCCCAGGAGGGGTCCACTTTGGTCGAAGTCGAGCGCCTCTCTACCGCTCCGCCAGGTGTCCGCCCAGGAGGGGTCCACCTCGGCCGAAGCCGGCGGCCCCTTCCCCCCTCACCGGGTGGCGCCCTAAGACAGTGCCACCTCGGCCGAGGTCGGGCCGGGCCCTCTGCTGCTCCTTCACCAGGTGTCCGCCCAGGAGGGTTCCACCTCGGCCGAAGTCGAGTGCCTCTCTGCCGCTCCGCCAGGTGTCCACCTCGACAGAAGCCGGCGACCCCTTCCTCCCTCGCCGGGTGGCGCCCTGAGACGGTGCCACCTCGACCGAGGTCGAGACGGTGCCACCTCGACCGAGGTCGAGCCGGGCCCTCTGCTGCTCCTTCGCTAGATTTCTGCCCAGGAGGGGTCCACCTCGGCCGATGTCGAGCACCCCGCGTGGTGAGGCCGCCGAGGAGCAAAAGTACAAGTTCCGAGACTGCCCCTCGAGCAGCGCGCGCCACACCCCGAGAGGAGCGCAGGTACGGTCGATAGCAATGCGCGAAACCTCGTTTACATCGGCCCGATAGGTTTCACAGCCAAGAAGCAAAATCCTGACAAGACAGGACTCGGTAACGGGCGTTGTCGGCGCCTGGGAAAGAGAGTTCTCGTGCTCGGCCCCAAGATCTGGCCAGCATCCTCCCTCTACCCTTTCCTCGCTAGGCTCGGCAAGCAAGACAAGGAGGCCGCCGGGTTCTTAGACCCAAAGGGGAAAGGGATAAGAGAGGGAGAGAAGGAGGTGAATGCAAGAGGGAGCCTCCCAGGGGCAGGAGGCTGGAGGCAGCGTGATGGATAAAAGAATGGGAAGAGCGGACGACTAGGTAAGGGAGAAAAAAGGGCTGGGAAAAGGAAAGATACCAAGAGCAGGATCCAAGATCCCGAGAGGAATCCCTTGGCGCAAGCTCGGTGGAGGAACCTGGCCCAATTTCTATTCTTCCTGAGACCTTCTTTACAAATAGAATCTTTAAGCCTGGGACTCCTAGAGGGGCCCACCTTGGAGACTCTGTTCCATCTCGCCATTTTCTAACTTGACCGCTGGAGCCCCCTCGCCGGGATCCTCGACCAGGGTTTCTGACCTTGTCTTGCAGGATCGGGAGTCCGGAGACCTCGAGGCGAGACGGCCTGATCAAGTCACCAGCTATGAAGCTACAGGTGCAGCGGCGAGATCGGCAACAATTTGCTTAACTAAATTTAAAAAAATATAAATTATAAAATTCAAATTATGAAAATAATAAAAATTTTATTTTCCATCGATTCTGTCATCTATTCGGTTCTCGGTCCTGTCATCGTTCCGATCGCTAGTCCGACTATCAGGATCGATCATTGGTTCACTTACTGGTCTTGCTACTGATCCGATCATCCGTCCACCTACTGATCTGATCATCGATCCACATATCGGTCTTAAAATGATAAGAATCATTTATTTGTTCAAGTAAATTAAAAATTATATAAAATATAAAATTAAATTTATGAAAATAATAAATTATTTTAGAATTTATTAAAATTCATGATTGAGTTAATTTTTAATTTTTTAAATTAAATTTTAATTAAAAGAATATTATTTGGTGAAATCGTAGATACAATCGGCGATTTATCATTATTTTATTTTAAACAATTTTTTAATAATTTTTATTTTTTTAATTTTTAATGTAATTTGGTAAATAATATATTTAAAATATTTTAATTTAATATATATTAATTATTTAATAATAATAATAATACAATTTTCTTTTTTCAGTAAAATCGTGGAAGGATCCGACCCTCGGTCCTGTCACCGTCCCGATCACCAGTCCGGCTACCACCAGGATCCGACCATCGGTTCACCTACCGGTCCTGCTACCAGTCTGACCATCGGTCCACCTATCGGTCAGACCATCGATCCACATATCGGTCCTGCAATGCGGTAGTTGGTAGGTTGCTTTTGCTAAATTATGATCTTGGTAAACCCTTTTTTTGGGAGGAAAAAGAGATCTAAGCAGGACTAGAACCGGACCGGTCCAAAATTCATCGACGGAAACTTGGATCGAGTTTCGGGCCAAATTTTAAAAATTTTCGGGTCGAGCCCGGACATCCTTTTGGCCCGAAAATTGAATGGACTCTATTTTAAAGCCCGAAGTCTAGCCCGATATACTTAAAATCCAGCCCGAAGCTCGACACGATTTCGGGCCGGCCCGAAGCCCATTGGGCTAGTCCGGTCCAGTTCCAGACGATGGGCTTTGGGCTGAAAATCCGAAGCTCGACCCGATTTCAAGCCGGCCCGAAGCCCGTTGGACTAGCCCGATCCAGTTCTAGACAAAGGGCTTTGGGCTGGCCGATATCAAGTCCTAGATCTTAGTGAACTTGTGCTAGACAATTTATATGCCTCTTTTAATTGCTTTTCAGCAAGGATGATATGGGTGATGGATATTACAACCCCCAGCATATTTCAAAAAGAAAGTTTCCGAAACATATTCCTTATATGTACATCCATCCAGCTCGGGTGTATTATTTTCTTCCTTCCATCCCGTGTGGCTCACCTCTCACATATTAAATTCTCTCCCGGAGAATCAGAGTCAACAGCTTCTTGTCCGGTGGAGGGAGGACGAACCAAGAGAATACGTCTTGTTCCGTGACAGAAGCTTATTCGCGCCGGATTCTTACACCACACCATGCTTCCGTTCTCCAGACCCTTTTTCTCATTTCCACTTTAACAGGAAAAGTAGGGAATGCTTCTACCATGAACGCTACCTTAACATCCTGTATCTCTGGAATTCCTGTTTAATTAATTGTTCTTTCCAAGACCTCCAAGGCCATTACATGCTGCATAGCTTTAACATAGCAAGGCAAGGCAATGATTCATGCTTTCAAGAGAAGCCTGAAACCATGGTATCACGCACAGCAAATTAAACACAGGTCTTATTACCATAATTTAATTACGTAGATAATGCAGTGGCAAGCAACGTAAAGTTTTACATAGCCATCTTGGAATGCTGAGTGCTGACTTCCGGACAGCTAAACTCAGCCTTTTATTTCCATAATTTTATTACATGATACAGTAGCAAGCACCAGATCTTTTACGTAGATATATACTCCTGGACGGATAAATCACCCAAGTGCAAGGTTAGCCACGACCACCAGGCCCACCATTCCCACCAGGGTTGCTGCCAACGTTGATGCTTCCACTGTTCTCAATCTTCTGATCATTCTTATTATTATCACCTTCATTATTCAAAACCGCATTTTTCGTCATTGCGGGATATTTGGAACCGTTGTCATTGTACGGGACCGGTGCAGGTGGCCCGGACGACTTACCATTCCGTTGAGGAGGGTGATTATCCGTCAGCCAGTTGAAAATCCCTCGAGCAGCTCCATGTATAGCTCCGTCCAAAGGGGCAAAGGGGAAGGCGAGCACGTCAGCTGCTCGGTGCGCCTTATCGAACCCACGCTCGACAGCATCCCTTACACGATTTTTGACTTGCTCGCTCGTCATGCTCTCCGAGCACTTGCTGGCCTCACACACTCACACGTCGATCAGCTCTGCCTTTCACCGACGGAGGTGAACGGGGCTATATATAGACTCGAGGGAAGTTTATTTTTTTTTAAAAAAAAAAAAAATCTAATTTTTTTTGGTAAAGAAAGAGGGGAGGAGTTAGATCCCGGGCATGGCGACGGTCCTCTAACTCCAGATGGTCCTGTAACTCCAGCCAAGAAATGAAGATGAGTATGCTAACCTGACTACTACTGGAATCAGCCGAGTTATTCAACAAGAACTCCAGATTATTTTAATAACTTTTTTTTTTGGACTATTTTTTATTTTTTATTTTATTTCTAGATTTTTCAGTCAAAATATATCTAAATCAGGACTCGAACATCTGCTAGCTGATCGTGAAAAAAATCTCGCAACCAATTGCACCACTCATCGGTGACTTCTTGTCCGCTTCAATGACACGGTCTGATATTTATTCGAACAAATCGATGCTGGATTTTAAAATGATCTATGCACGTAAAAGGAATAAAAAGCAAGTGGAGTCTAAAGCATTCGGACCGGATGACGCCGAATAAAAAAAGTAGGGTTGACCGTGATACCTGCCAACCATGAACATACAATAACAATAATAAACCAAAAAAAAAAAAAAAAAGTTTGATCCGTTATCTATCGCGATGATACTGTCTGATATACATATAAGGAATATGATCTTGCTGGATAGATGTATATATAAGGAATAACAAATTGACATATAGATCTTGCCGGATATATATAGATGCACATAAAAGGAATAAAAAAATAGACAAGCACTAACTCTTAAAACGACCTTGCAAGGTAGATGGATGCACATAAAAGGAATAAAAAAAATTTAAGAAAGACCAGATGGTACCGACTTTTCTTGTATAATTAAACTATTCCAAGCGGATTATGCAAATTGCTAGGATAAAATGAAATTTCTAGTGGATCAGGGATATTCTTGAGATGACATCGATCTGTCCCAGTAATTTAACCTGGCTGCTGAGATAAAGATAAAGACCAATATACTACGCTAACATTCTTATGCAAATTAATGTTGCTAAAGATCCTCGTGGATTTTCATTATAAAGCTATGATAGATAGAAATAAATGCCTGGAAGTTCATCCGAGAAGCTAAAATGACATCCAAAAGATATTCTAGAATGATAGGAATATCGAGAGGAATTTTCTTTGCCTACGCTTAAAAGCCATTCCTGCCACTCTTTTCTGCCAGAGGATCTCTTTTCTAGCCGTCAGCCTCTTACTTCAATTAGGTTTTAATCAGGTTATTCATAGATGAGATGATGGAAAAAGTTCCATTTTTTCTCCCTGATCTGATCTTTGACTAACGCAATTCCAGTCATCGCCAACATATCTTCTCGACGCATCCCATAGAAGAGATGCATGATGCCCTCCCCACTGAATAAGAAAGAAGCAGATTAATCAGATGCTTCAAATTGTTGGAAATGAGAATTTTATTCTAGCAATTTATATATGTTCAGTACTTGTATTCGATGAGATCATCGAAAGGAAATGAAAAATGAATGCTTTAATTTGTTAGAGTTGCTGCATTTTGAGGTACATTTTTCATTTGCTCTTGATCAAAAGAAGTTAGAAATGGGATGCTGGAAAAATTTAACGTTTGCCAAGGTGCTTACGGTCAAATCGGAAATTTTAGTTGGAGAGAGAATCTCTGTCCGCTGCAGAATCTGTTTGTTGTTTCCATGGATATGATTCGATGGAACACTTTCATTTTAGGATTCGGCTTACGTCGACGGAATCGTCTTCGATGACGTTATCATTTAAAAGATGAAAAATTGTGTTCCAAAAGAATAATCTGCGGATCAATAATTATATTTTGTTCTTATGTATTACTTTTCCTGGTGCCGAGTCCAGAAAGGGTTCTTCTTCCTTCCTATTGTTAAGAATGGCCAAATGGCTTTAGCTATTTAATATGGAAACAAGACAGCACTGATTTGAAAACTGAAAGGATAATGATATAGAAAAAAGGACAGGATTTAAAAAAAAAAAAAAAATCCATTAGATGATGCTATTAAACTATAATGTCGAGTTATTAATATAACAGGCTCAGGAGGAGCATTTCCACTGGGCATGCGATATCAATGGATGCTTCTCATTGGTGGTACATGTGGTAGTTGAAAGGTTGCTTTTGCTAGACAATTTATATTACCCCTTTTAATTGCTTTTTAGCAAGTATGATATATAGGTGATGGATATTACAACCCCCAGCATATTTCAAAAAGAAAGTTTCTGAAACATAAAATTAAGGGAACCTTCTGAACATAAATCAAGAAAGAAAAAGAGAAAAAATGGAAGAGAACCGTCTGCGCAAAACTTGCATGATTATGGATAGCCGTTGGAGCTTTCATAAGTTCTCTGTGGTTAGATTCTATGGGAAATCTTTTAAACCTTCAGCACCTATCACTAGCCAGAGAAAGTATATCCTTCATTGCGTGCACCAATGTGACGATGCACCATGATCACCAAGATGCATTCTTGTGAGCCGATCACCAAGACAAGCATATATATGACGAATGGAATCCATAAAATACATCGCAATGATTGGCATGGTATATGGCCGCATGGTGCACACAGTATAGGATATAATTTCTCCACTAGCTTAAAGCAACACGAGCTTCCAAGCCCTACAACTTTCAGATCAGAACCAACATGCTACATCGAGAAGTTCAGCTCCGGAGAAAATAATACTCAAAATGCGATAATACAATTGAACTCCAAAATTTTTCAACCAATCGGAATGGTTATATATGTACAACAGACAAAGAGAAATTTTCAGATCGAAGAAAATCTTAAATTTGAATGGTTATATAATTGCAAAGCCAAATATACGACGGTAGCTAGCTTTCCTATTTCAGATTGTTGGGTCCTCGTGTTCGTCGATTGTTTTTGTTCCTGTAGTAAATTCTGAGGCCTGGAAAGTTGAAACTATTTTCTAATCTTCAGAGATCACGAGGCTCCTCGGCAGTTCAGAACGAGCAATTTATGTGTAGTTGCTATTGGAAGTAAAAATGGACACAGAAAAATTTAGTTACTAGTATATTGAAACGTTTCAGAGAATCTTTGGTTAATTTAATTGTTAGTTTTTTGCCATATTGATATAATATGCAGATAATTCCCAAACAGTTCGGAAAGGAGTTCAACTAATTTCTGATAAAAAAATTAACAAATATAAATATGGTAAACTTATTAGCTAATATATTTATTATATATTCTGCCAAAAAAAAGCTTGAGATGGATGACGGCATTGCAGCATTAGTACCATAGCCACCGGTTGCTAACAGTATCAAAGATTTGTTATCCACGAGTACTTCCACAAAAAAATAGCAAAATTCATAAATCACTAAATCCATTTGTCAATTGTCATATCAAAGAAATTTTTCACGATCATTTAGCCAGTGAAAAAAAAAGGGGTGAAAAACCGAGATATTTTATTCATTTAAGTAAAATTTATACTAGAATGATTAGAATAACCAAATTATTATTATTATTATTATTATTATTATTATTATTATTATTATTATTATTATTATTATTATTATTTTGATAAATATTATTATTATTATTTTGATAAATATTATTATTATTATTTTGATAAATATTATTATTATTATTTTGATAAAATGGTGTATTCATTAAGAAGAGCGAGAGTGAATATAACCTAAAAAGTCCGAAAAGACGATATCCCTAAGCTATACAGGAGAGGCCTGCCAATCGGACCAAAGAGTCGGAACAGAGTGGCGGGCTACAAAGAAGGCGATCCAGTCGGCGGCCGGGTTAGCCTCTCTAAAAATAAGTCGAATCTGAATCGAGACACAGCCCTGTAACGGAACACCAATGTTTCGCAAAACAGGATGGGTCGAAGAAGCAGTCAGTAGCCGTCGAATATAGGAGATGACCATCAATGAGTCTCCCTCAATAATCAGACGGTCCAAATGAAGGATCCGGCGGGCATACCTGATACCGGCCCAGACAGCATATAACTCCGTTATGGGGACAGTAGAATCCAGGAGAGGAAAATCACCTGCACCCAGAATCCCCAGACGATGGTCCCGGATGACAAAGGCAACTCCCCCTAGTCTCTGATGAAGGCTCCTGTCAAAGTTGACGGTAAACAGGTGTGGAAGGGGGGGTTTCCAAGATATGAAAATCCGAAGGGGCGCTCAAGGAGTGAGTCGGAAACCCCAGATCTCTTGGTAAATCGCAAAAAAAAAATTATTGGTAAATCGCAAAAAAAAAATATTGAAAGGAAAGAAATTTTTAATTTTAAAATATTGATTATATTAAAAAAAAATTATTAAAAATAAATTTTTTTAAAAAAAATTTAAAGAAAATAACCTGTAAATACTTATAATATCTGATAATATTTCTGTATCAAAATTTTATAAAAAAATAAAAGTACCACCAATGAGAAGCATCCATTGACATCGCGTGCCCAGTGGAAATGCTCCTGAGCCTGTTATATTAATAACTCAACATTATAGTTTAATAGCATCATCTAATGGATTTTGTTTTTTAAATCCTGTCCTTTTTCTATATCATTATCCTTTCAGTTTTCAAATCAGTGCTGTCTTGCTTCCGTATTAAATAGCTAAAGCCATTTGGCCATTCTTAACAATAGGAAGAAGAACCCTTCTAGACTCGGTACACACAAAGCTAAGAAAAGCAATACATAATATTACGATCGGTATCAACTCTCTCTAATACCAGTTATTATAGAAGCGGAACTTGGTATTAATTCTCTTTAATATCGATTATTATAGAAGCGAAACAGGATCATCGATTGTCGATGTCAATAGCACAAGAGAAAGAAGAAAAGATAGCAAATATAATTTTTCGGGTATACAAAAGATTTCACTATGAAAAATAAATTTATAAATTGAACTCTCTCTCAACCCCATATAAGTCTCAACAAGAAACCCCGAATCTTTCTCTCAAGCTCTCAATCAGCCCTCTACAAGAGACCTCTCACCTCCTTTTCGTCATCACTCTATATGTATCTCCGTCCACGAATTTGTAGCATCCACTGCATAGAGAATCTCCACTACAAGAAAATCCAATTTTAGCAACCAATTTTGTAACTGAATTTTTTGGTTACATTTGTGACCGATTTTGCAACTGATTAATTTTTTTAATAAATTAGAAACCGATTTAAATTGGATGCAAATTCAGTTGCAAAATTATCATTTTGCAACCGATTTTGCAATCGAAATAGAAATTGATTTAAAAAAAAAATTAATTTTTTTTATAAAAATTTTACAACTAATTTTTTGGTTGCAAAATTATAAAAAATAAAAAATAATTTTAAATAAAAATTTGCGACCGAAATATCGGTTGCAAAAAAACTGGAAAATTTTTTTTTTGAAAAATGTTTTTTTAAAATTTTGCAACCGAGATTTTGGTTGCAAAAAAAAAAAGATAATTAAAAATCTTATTTAAAATATTTTTTAAAAATTTTGCAACCAAATTTTTAGTTGCAAATTTTAATTTAAAATTAATTTTAATATTTTTGAATTTTGTAACCGATTTTGCAACCGAATTTTTATTTTTTTTCAGAAATTTATTTTTTTGCAACCGATTTTGCAACCGATTTTTTATTTTTTTTTCAAAAATTTATTTTTTTGCAACTGATTTTGTAACCGATTTTTTTAAAAAAAATTGATTTTTTTAAAAATCAATTTTTTTAAAATTTTGCAACCGAATTTTCGGTTGCAAATTTTCATTTAAAACTAAATATAATTTTTTTAGAATTTTGCAACCAAAAATTCGGTTGCAAAAAAATGATAATTGAAAAATATTTTTTTAAATTTTTTTCTTAATTTTGCAACCGAAAATTCAATTGCAAAAAAATGATAATTTAGAAATATTTATTCTGGATCATTCATTCGAGTCGGCTCGGATGAATCAAGTCGGCTCAGATTCTCAGAACTATGAAACCTCACTCTGGTCGAGTCGGCTTGGATCCTCAGAAGGATGAAACCTCACTCGGCAGAATCGAGTCGGCTCGGCAGAATCGAGTCGGCTCGGATTCTTAGAACTATGAAATCTCACGCTGGTCGAGTCGGCTCGGCAGAATCGAGTCGGCTCGGATTCTTAGAACTATGAAATCTCACGCTGGTCGAGTCGGCTCGGCAGAATCGAGTCGGCTCGGATTCTTAGAACTATGAAATCTCACGCTGGTCGAGTCGGCTCGGATTAATTACAGTTTTACCATTCTAGAGTCAACTCTATTAAATAATTACAGTTCTGCCATTCGAGTCGGCTCGGCTTGGATTAATTACAATTCTGCCATTCTAGTTGAGTCAATTCTATAGAATAATTACAGTTTTGCCATTCTGAAAAAATTGGCTCGTGTGAACTTCCTCCAAATGCTTTCAAACTTCTCCAAACTTCTTCCAAACCATTTTAAACATCTTGTAAACCTATGTTACTCTACAAAAATAATCTTTACAAAGATAATTAGTAATATATCTTGCATCAATATTTTGTAATGATCAAAATCAATCCTAAGGTCAACATTTTGCAACTGAATTTTTGGTTGCAAAAAAAATATTTTTTTAATTTTGTTTAGAAATTCCCGGTTATTAATAGGCTTTTCTTTTTCGACGATGCCCTAGCCCCTCTTCTTTTTCTTTCGTTCTCCCTTCCATCGATTCTCCAAATCCCAAATCTTCCTCCACGGTCGACACCGGACGCCTCCCTCGACGGCCAACGCCTCGCTCCCCTCGACGGTCGGCTCCAGGTACCACCTACCCCACCGGCTCTCCCTTCCTCAACTCCGAGCCCCACCGGCTCCGGGTACCGCCTACCCCACCGGCTCTCCCTTCCTCAACTCCGAGCCCCGCCGGTCGTCAGGTACCGCCAACCCCTCCGGCTCTCCCTTCCTCAACTCCGAGCCCCACCGGCTCTGGGTACCGCCTACGCCTCCGACTCTCCCTTCCTCAGCTCGGATCCTCACCGGCTCCGAGTACCGCCTACCACACCGGCTCTCCCTTCCTCAGCTCCGAGCCCCGCCAGCTCCGGGTACCGCCTACCCCACCGGCTCTTCCTTCCTCAGCTCTGAGCCTTGCCAGCTCTGGGTACTGCCACCCCACCGACTCTCCCTTCCTCAGCTCCGAGCCCCGCCGGTCGCCGGGTACCGTCAACCCCTCCGGATCTTCCTTCCTCAACTCCGAGCCCCACCGGCTTTGGGTACCGCCTACCCCTCCAACTCTCCCTTCCTCAGCTTCGATCCTCACCGGCTCCGGGTACCGCCTATCCCACCAGCTCTACCTTCTTTAGCTCTGAGCCCTGCCGGCCACCGGGTACCGCCTACCGCACCGACTCTCCCTTCCACAGCTCCGAGCCCCACCGACCGCCGGGTACCGCCTACCTCTTGCTATTGATTACTTTCATGTGTCATTTCCTAACTTGTCTTAACACTAAGAACTAAAGAGGAATCAAAAAGTTTGGAACATATTTTCTTTTATGCAATGCTTCTCCTTTGGTATGTGTTGCCGTCTAGATCGCCGTGGCTGGTAGCTCTTACGTGGCCTAGGTGAGTGGGCTCCGTGCCAGCGTCACCTGGCTCGTTGGTCAGAGACGATCAAGGGTAACATAGTCATAGTTGAGATGAAAGAGGCTTGGTACTGTAGTGGCCCTCCTGTGGGCCTCTCCAGTGAGGAGTAATCTTCCTCCTTATTGTCCCCCAGCCGGGCGATACCTGCAAAATAGGGGAGACCTGCACCGGGGATTTCGGCAAAGGCACTTCGACGATCAAGTCAGCGGGACGATCGAAGGAAATAAGAGACCTCTGAGACGGAGAGCTTGGGGGACTCTCCGCTATCAGAGGGTGAGAAACAATGCAAGAGTGAAGAGAGTGTGTTGTCTCTTACCCCTCTTACCTCTTCCCGCTGCTCTTATGTAGGCGAGTGGCTCTTGGTGTTCAGAGGGGCACGTTCTTCTTGGTATAGGCCTGTGAAGCTTCTGCAGGCCTGGGAGGCTTAGGTAGGTTGGTCAACTTCCCCTTTCTTGATGGTTCAAGAGGTTGGTGGAGGAGCACAGCGCCTCGAATGTGGCGCTATTCACTAGTTAGTGTAAACGGTAGCTTAGGAAACTTAAATGCAAACCTTTCTTTGCAGGCAGCATGTCAGGCGTCGTATCATAGGACCCACGTGGAGGGGGATCCATGGAAAGAGCGCCGGGCCCATGTGGATGGGCTAGCCGGGACGCCGCTTCAAGTTGCCATGCGGGCACGCGGACCGAGAGAAGGCCCGCGAGGGCCTTCATGCACGCTGATCGAGATGACGTACTAGGCCCCATTTACGTAGGCACGGACCCATGCTTGCGGGTGAGGTCGCGTCGAACCGGAGCCGAGGGAACCGGGCCGCAGGAGTCGGATCGCTGTGGGCGTGCCGCGAGCGCACTGCGAGCGTGCCGAGCTTGGCCAAAACTGAAGGAGCCGGGGCTCGGGGGCCCTCTGCCCTGGACGTACCGCGATGCCGAGCTCGGAGGTGCCGAGCCGGGGCATGCCGGGGAGGTCGGTGGAGCCTCGCGGGGCACTGTCGGGGTGCCGATGCAGGGCCGGAACCGGACCGGGCGAAGTCAGGGGAACCAAACCCTTGCCGGATGGGAGCACGCAGAGCCGGAGATGGAGCTTGGGCGGTGCAGAGGTCGGCTGGAAGCCGGAGGAGCCGGGGGACCCGTCACCAGGCTCGGAGGTGCCAGGGTACCCGCGCCGGGCCTGGAGGCGCCGAGCCTGTCGCGCCGGAGAAGCCAGAGGCGCCAGGTGCACTGGGGTGTGCCGCACCGGGCTCGGATGAGCTGGGGGACCAGTCATCGGGCTCGGAGGTGCCTGGGCCATGCCATGCCAGCACAGGGGCGCCGGAGCGGCGAGCTCGGGGACACCAGGGCGCTGCGCCGAGCTCGGAGGTGCTGAGCATGCCACCGCCGAGCTCGGAGGCGTCGGGCGTGCCGCCCCTGGCTCGGAGGTGCCGGGGGGACCGCGCCATGCCGAGCATGGAGGCGTCGGGCGGTGCTCGGGCAATGTAGGGCCGGAGCCGAAGCTTGGGGCATGCGGAGTCGAGCTGGGGGCCGGCCTTCGCACCGTGGGCGAGGTCGAGCGGAGCCACGCGGGTCACTGCCGGGGTGCCGTCGGGCTGAACCAGACTGGACGAGGGCCGTGCCGGGCTTGGAGGCTCCCGGATCGTGCCACGCTGGGCACGGAGGTTCTTGGACGGTGCAGCGCCGGAGCCAAGGAGAGGCCGGGGCATGCGGAGTCGAGCTGGGGGCCGGCCTTCGCGCGATGGGCGAGGTCGGGCGGAGCCACGCGAGTCGCTGCCGGGGTGCCGTGGTCGAGCTGAGCTGGACTTGACGGCCGAAGGGAGGCCGAGGTACTGAGGTTCCCCGTCGAGGTGGGGCCGAGCCGAGCTGGGCCAAACTGCCACGTGGCCGAAGTGGGGCCGAGCCGAGCTGGGCCGAATCGCCACGTGGCCGAAATGGGGCCGAACCGAGCTAGGCCGAATCGCCACGTGGACGAAGTGGGGCCGAGCCGAGCTGGGCTGAACCGCCACATGGCCGAAGTGGGGCCGAGCCGAGCTGGGTTGAACCGCCACATGGCCGAAGTGGAGAAGTACGTGGCCGCACCAGCCTCCAAGGAGGGCGCGTGTCAGGGCCGAATGGATCTTGTTTACTATTGTAACAGATGCCCCCACTCCCTGAGTCCAAAACGTCTTCGTTTTGGATAAAGAGAGTATTATCACCCATTCGGCTCTGCACCTTAGCGGGCTCTATACCGACTGCAAGAAGTTAGTCGCTAAATGAAACTGAACTTACCAAAGGTTAGCTGTTGGTCTTTGAAGGCCTAGGTGAAGGCATCAAGTCTGGCTGTCCTTTTCATGAACAGGGAATGTCCTGCAACACAACTTAAAAGGTGTTGTCTTTGAAACTTACTTGCCTGTAGGTGTTTTTACCTTGAGTTAGGTGTTTCAGTTCTTCTTTGACCAGGTAGAAGGTGGTACCATGGAGGCTTAGATTGGTGAGGTGTATAACTTGGGTGCTCACATATATGACCGGGCATATAGTTAAGGTGGCCGAGCTTAGAATATCTGTCGAAACCTTTGATGAAGGTATTGAAGTCGCTAGAAGATAGGAGCCATCCCGGTTGAGGAAGCCTAAGGAGCTGGAGAGAGAAATCGACTCAGGCCAGATGCTCGACCTCGAGGGAGCAACGCTCGACCATGGGGGAGATGTCCTGGCGGAGAAACTCAAGGGAGCAGGAGTTCGACTCAGGCCAGATGCTCGACCTCGAGGGAGCAACGCTCGACCACGGGGGAGCCATCCTGGCGGAGGAACTCAAGGGAGCAGGAGTTCGACTCAGGCCAGATGCTCGACCTCGAGGGAGCAATGCTCGACCACGGGGGAGCCATCCTGGTGAAGGAACTCAAGGGAGTAAGAGTTCGACTCAGGCCAGATGCTCGACCTCGAGGGAGCAACGCTCGACCTCGGGGGAGTCATCCTGGCGGAGGAACTCAAGGGAGAACACGCGGACTGAAGTTCGAGCCTTCACGCTGGAACAGGGTTCCGAGGCACCTTCCAGATCGAAGTTTAGGATCACGTGGGGGAACTGGGTTCCGCGCCACCTTCCAGACCGGAGTCCAGGATCATGTGGGGGAACCGGGTTCCGCGCCACCTTCCAGACCGGAGTCCAGGATCATGTGGGGGAACCGGGTTCCGCGCCACCTTCCAGACCGAAGTCCAGGATCACGTGGGGGAATTGGGTTCTGCGTCACCTTCCAGACCGAAGTCCAGGATCACGTGGGGGAACTGGGTTCCGCGCCACCTTCCAGACCGGAGTCCAGGATCACGTGGGGGAACTGGGTTCCGCGCCACCTTCCAGATCGAAATCCAGGATCACGTGGGGGAACTAGGTTCCGCGCCACCTTCCAGACTGAACCTCGGGGCCGCAGGCTGGAGTTGAGCCTTGCGCGACCTACCATGCTGTTCTCCAGGATTTTGTACTAGAACTGGGTTCCGTTATGCCGGAACTGGGATCCGGGCTTCCTTCGTCAGACTCGGAGTCAGACAGATGAGCTCCTGTAATGATGAAGAGCAAAGTTGCACCAAAGATGAACTTTAATTTTTGAGGAGAGATTCTTACATCCTCCGTGAGGTGGCAGAGCTGTTTGGCATGCTAGGAGACGAGCCACAAATGGTTGGACCTTCAGAGCTACCTATGGACATCTCCGGACTATGGTCAGGAGGTAGATGCGGGGCTCAGTGGGGAGCTTGGCTTCAGCTCGACTGAATCAAGAGGCATGACTCCAGCTCAGCTCTATTTGATTTCAGCTTGGCTGAGCTGAGGAGCTTGATTTCAGCTCTTAACTTCGTCGGACTTGGAGTCGGACGGGTGAGTTCCTGTATTGGTGAAGAACAAAGTTGCACCAAAGAGGAACTTTAATTATTGAGGAGGGATTCTTACATCCTTCGTGAGGTGGCAGAGCTGTTTGGCATGCTAGGAGGCGAGCCACAAATGGTTGGACCTTCAGAGCTACCTATGGACATCTCCGGACTATGGTCAGGAGGTACATGCGGGGCTCAGTGGGGAGCTTGACTTCAGCTCGGCCGAGTTGAGGAGCTTGATCTCAGCTCGGCTTCATTTGAGTTCGACGGACTTGGAGTCAGGCGGACGTGTTCCTGTGTTGGTGAAGGACAAAGTTGCACCAGAGAGGAACTTTAATTATTAAGGAGGGGTCATTACCTCCTTCATTGGATGGTAGAGCCACCGGTTCGCCATGCTAGGAGACGAGTCATGAACGGTTGGAGCTCCAGAGCTTCCCATGGATATCTCCGAACTTTGAGCACAGCAAATGCCAAACTGTCAGTTTTCTCGGTAGATGGCGGGACTTCTTTGAGTCTCCGCGGACATCTCCAGACTGTGAGTAAGGCAAGAGCTGAACTGAGAGTCATGCAGTAGATGTGGGGCTTGGTGAGGAGCTGCAGCTTGGCTTAATTGAGTTCAGCTCGGCTTAACTGAGGAGCTTGATTTCAGCTCTTAACTTCATTTGAGTTCGCCGGACTTGGAGTCGGGTGGATGAGTTCCTGTGTTCCCCCTTCCCATGGACTGTTGGAGCTCCAGAGCTTCCCATGGACATCTCCGGACTTTAAGCACAGCAAATGCCAAACTTACAGTTTTCTCGGTAGATGGCGGGACTTCTTTGAGTCTCCACAGACATCTCCAGACTATGAGTAAGGCAAGAGCTGAACTGAGAGTCATGCGATAGATGTGGGATTCAACTCTTTGGTGCCGGAGAGTGTGCGATCCGGGCTTTGATCAAGAATTCTTGCGCCAGGCTATGACTGGCTCTGGCAGGTCGTAGTGCTTGCCCTTGATAGTGGTACAGGAGCCCTTGTAAAACTGAAACACAGTTTTTTATTTTGTAAAGGTAGCGCGGAAGGAGTTACCTATTGAACTCCGATTATATGAATAAACAAAGACATATTTCTTCCTTGTGCAGGCTGGAATTAGGTTTGCCGACCGCCATCTTGGGAGAGAGCGAGACTCCTTTGCATGTAAGAATACAACTCGGTTGCATGAGGGAGCAAGGCTCCGTTGCAGGGGAAGGAACTTCATGGCATGGGGGGGGAGACTCCACTGCATGGGAGGAGGCTCCATTGCATGGGAGGAAACTCTGTTGCATGGAAGACGAAGAGACTCCCGTTGCATGAGGGAGTAAGCTCCGTTGCATGGGAGCAAACTCCATTGCATGGGAAGGAACTTCATGGCATGGGGGGGAGACTCCGCTGCATGGGAGGAGGCTCTGTTGCATGTTGCATGGGAGAGGAAGAGACTCCCGTTGCATGAGGGAGTAAGCTCCGTTGCATGGATTTCTTTCTTCTTCACGATGGACAAACCCTCTCTTCTTTTTCCCTTCTTCTCTCTTCTTTTTTTTTTTTCTTTTTTTTTTTTTTTTTTGGCGGGGCTCCTGGATGGTGGTATCGCTGGGAGGTGGCTCCATCCTTGGCTTGATGTCGTTGCCCCATCCAGGATAGCGATGCACCTTTACAGCTTAAGGTTTTTGATCAAGGTCGTTCCTTGGGGCCTCGAGAGAGGGAGAAGTTCTCGTGCCCCCATCCCCGTGCCCCCGGTCTGCCCCCCGGGGACTAAGGACCAAGGTGAAAACCGTCGTCCCACCTTGTTGAGGAGCGTGGATCCACCCCCTACCTGGCATGCCAATCTGTTGCCGCCTAAATCGCCGTGGCCGGTAGCTCTTACGTGGCCTAGGTGAGTGGGCTCCATGCCAGCATCACCGGGCTCGTTGGTCGGAGACGATCAAGGGGAACATAGTCGTAGTTGGGATGAAAGGGGCTTGGTACTGTAGTGGCCCTCCTGTGGGCCTCTCCAGTGAGGAGTAATCTTCCTCCTTATTGTCTCCCAGCCGGGCGATACCTGCAAAATAGGGGAGACCTGCACCGGGGATTCCGGCAAAGGCACTCCGACGATCAAGTCAGCGGGATGATCGAAGGAAATAAAAGACCTCTGAGATGGAGAGCTTGGGGGACTCTCCGCTATCAGAGGGTGAGAAACAATGCAAGAGTGAAGATAGTGTGTTGTCTCTTACCCCTCTTACCTCTTCCCGCTGCTCTTATGTAGACGAGTGGCTCTTGGTGTTCAGAGGGGCACGTTCTTCTTGGTATAGGCCTGTGAAGCTTCTGCAGGCCTGGGAGGCTTAGGTAGGTTGGTCAACTTCCCCTTTCTTGATGGTTCAAGAGGTTGGTGGAGGAGCACAGCGCCTCGGATGTGGCGCTATTCACTAGTTAGTGTAAATGGTAGCTTAGGAAACTTAAATGCAAACCTTTCTTTGCAGGCGGTGTGTCAGGCGGCGTATCATAGGACCCACGTGGAGGGTGTCCATGGAAAGAGCGCCGGGCCCATGTGGATGGGCTAGCCGGGACGCCGCTTCAAGTTGCCATGCGGGCACGTGGACCGAGAGAAGGCCCGCGGGGGCCTTCATAAACGCTGATCGAGGTGACGTGCGAGGCCCCATTTACGTAGGCACGGACCCATGCATGCGGGTGAGGTCGCGTTGGACCGGAGCCGGGGGAACCGGGCCGCAGGAGTCGGACCGCTGCGGGCATGCCGCGAGCGCACTACGAGCGTGCCGAGCTTGGCCAGAACTGAAGGAGCCGGGGCTCGGGGGCCCTCTACCCTGGACATGCCGCGATGCCGAGCTCGGAGGTGCTGAGCCGGGGCGCGCCGGGGAGGTCGGTGGAGCCTCGCGGGGCACTGCCAGGGTGCCGATGCAGGGCCGAAATCGGACCGGGCGAAGTCAGGGGAACCAAAACCTTGCCGGACGGGAGCACGCGGAGCTGGAGATGGAGCTTGGGCGGTGCAGAGGTTGGCTGGAAGCCGGAGGAGCCGGGGGACCCGTCACCGGGCTCGGAGGCGTTGGGGTACCCGCGCCGGGCCTGGAGGCACCGAGCCTGTTGTGTCGGAGAAGCCGGAGGCGCTGGGTGCACTGGGGCATGCCGCGCCGGAGAAGCTGAAGGCACCGGGTGCACTGGGGCGTGCCGTGCCGGGCTCGGACGAGCTGGGGGACCTGTCACCGGGCTCGGAGGCACCGAGGCCACGCCATGCCGGCACAGGGGCACCGGAGCGGCGAGCTCGGGGACGCCAGGGCGCTGCGCCGGGCTCGAAGGTGCTGAGCATGCCGCCGCCGAGCTCGGAGGCGTCGGGCGTGCCGCCGCCCGGCTCGGAGGCACCGGGGGGACCGCGCCGCGCCGGGCATGGAGGCATCGGGCGATGCAGGGCCGGAGCCGAAGCTTGGGGCGTGCGGAGTCAAGCTGGGGGCCGGCCTTCGCGCCGTGGGCGAGGTTGGGCGGAGCCATGAGGGTCGCTGCCGGGGTGCCGGCGGGCTGAACCGGACCGGACAAGGGCCGCGCTAGGCTCGGAGGCTCCCGGACCGTGCCGCGCTGGGCACGGAGGTTCTTGGACGGTGCAGCGCCGGAGCCAAGGAGAGGCCGGGGCGTGCGGAGTCGAGTTGGGGGCCGGCCTTTGCACCGTGGGCGAGGTCGGGCGGAGCCACGCGGGTCGCTGCTGGGGTGCTATCGGGCTGAACCGGACCGGACGAGGGCCGCGCCTGGCTCAGAGGCTCCCGGACCGCGCTGCGCTGGGCACGGAGGTTCTTGGACGGTGCAGCGCCGGAGCCAAGGAGAGGCCGGGGTGTGCGGAGTCGAGCTGGGGGCCGACCTTCGCGCCGTGGGCGAGGTCGGGCGGAGCCACGCGAGTCACTGCCGGGGTGCCATGGTCGAGCCGAGCTAGACTCGACGGCCGAAGGGAGTCCAAGATACTAAGGTTCCCCGCCGAGATGGGGTCGAGCCGAGCTGGGCCAAATCGCCATGTGGCCGAAGTGGGGCCGAGCCGAGCTGGGCCGAATCGCCACGTGGCCGAAGTGGGGCCTAGCCGAGCTGGGCCAAATCGCCATGTGGCCGAAGTTGGGCCGAGCCGAGCTGGGCTGAACCGCCACATGGCCGAAGTGGGGCCGAGCCGAGCTGGGCTGAACCGCCACATGGTTGAAGTGGAGAAGTATGTGGCCGCGCCAGCCTCCAAGGAGGGCGCGTGTCAGGGCCAAATGGATCTTGTTTACTACTGTAACAGTATGCATGCTATTTAAGTCTCACATGATATGAAATCATAGAAATCTTGCATGCTTTACATGATCATGGTTGATTTACATGTTTACATCTTTGTTTAGGTATTGGAAAATAGAAATTTACTATTCTTTTATTAGCTTTTTTTTTTCTTCGCTTGTGTTGACCATAGAAGATTTACTCTAAAATAACTCTCTATTTAGGTGCTTGAAGTTGGCAGACAAGTTGAAATTCTTCAATCATAATTGGAGCAAAGAGGAGTACCTTTGCCCAAAGGGCACATAATTGGCAAATTTGTACTCCCAAATCCAAATTGTAGGTGTTTATGAACATGAATCAACACTGATGTTTTGATGGCATCATGTTCTGTTCTCACCTGCATTTTATCTACATTCCACATGTATCTTTTTTTATATGACTCTGTTATTTTGAGTAGAAGTGGAACTTTTTTTAGACATGATTTATCTCAGGAAAATAAATTATTGTTTTCTAGATCATGTTATATCCAAATATTCAAAATCTAGTATAATTACCTAAGATTGTATATATATATATATATATATATATATATATATATATATATTCTACGGTGCCTAATGGATGCTTTATACTTCTCAGCTGTCTATGATAAATTTGTAAAATTCAGGATAAAAATTCATTTTACATAATTTTTTTTAATTATTCAATTTTAGCAACCGATTTTGCAATCGATTTTAATTTTTTTTCAAATTTTTATTTTTTTGTAATCGATTTTGTAACCAATTTTTTTTTTTAGATTTTTCTTTTGGCAACTAATTTTGCAATTGATTTTTTTTTATTTTTCAAAAATTATATTTTTTACAACCGATTTTACAACCGATTTTTTTTATTTTTCAAAAATTATTTTTTTTGCAACCGATTTTTTTTTTTTTTTTAAAATTATTTTTTTGCAAATTTTGCAATTTTTTTTGCGATTTTGCAACCAATTTTTTTTATTTTTCAGAAATTATTTTTTTGCAACCGATTTTGCAACCAATGAAATTAATTTTTTTACAACCGATTTTGCAACTGATGAAAATTAAATTTTTTGCAATAGATTTTGCAACCAATTTTTTTTTTTAAAAAAAAAAATTTAAAAAAAAATAAAAATCGATTGCTAAATCAGTTGCTAAATTTTGCAACCAAAAAAATCGGTCATAAATTTTTGTAACCTATGTTTTTGCAACCGACTAATTTCAGTTGCAAAATCGGTTGCAAATTAAATTTGCAACCGATTTTCAATTATTAGCAACCGAAAAATCGATTGCTAAAACTGGTTTTTCTTGTAGTGCTCACAAGAAGTCCAACAGTCTGAACGGAGTCCAAATCAAAATCCTGTAGCTCTCCCAATCACAGTTTGATTGTAATGCTACTCGTGACCGTCAATCGCATTGAGATCCATGCAGATTGCACCAAAATCGTGCCGCACGCGTCGCGCGCACGAGTTTCTTTCTTTTTTCTGGTTTCTCTACTGGGCCCCATGCATTTTTTTTGTCTCGTTCTGGGTTTCGTCTCTTTTTCCGTGGGTCCCGCGTGGATGTTTCTTCAAGTGTGGCATTGAGGCGCCGCTGGTCCAACAACCTCTACCTCGACTCAATGCACGGCCTTCATCTGACTTTAGAGATTCTAAGGATTCCAACGCCCCCATGCCTTGGGACAGTCACCTGATCATGGATGGACAAACATGGGAGTCGAGCCAGGCTGCTCGATCCCATCTTCGTCATGTACTGTGCTCACCTCGACCTAAAACCTGCTCGGAAAAGTCTCCTGCGGTAATAGGAACTACACTTTGTGACATCGCCTGTCGTCCTCCTAAGTCTCGATCCTATGCCCGATCCACCTACTATCGGAGCTCCACTTCGTACTGGACTCCTGTCTGCACCAGGGACTCCACCTCGCACTGGACCCCCTGTAAAGTAGTAGTGACCCCCACGTTTCTTTCCTTGCAGAACAATCCTATTGCCATGCAAGACCTTTAGGACTTCATCATCGGCTCTCCACATGTAGCCGCTTGAGTCCAATTTGCTAAGAAAAATTAGATTCTTACTAAAACTGGGTACGCATTGGACCTCATCCAGTTTCTTCACTGTCCCATCATGTACCTTCAAGCTGACTATCCCGACGCCCACGATCACACAGCTCGATGCATCTACTATGTGGACAGAACCCTCTCTACTGTCTAGAAAGTCAAACAGCTCTTTCCTGCAACAAACATGGTATGGACAGGCAGAATCCAAAACCCACTGGGAAGAAGAGGATACCTCGTCGAATACCAAGAATACATCGCTGATGTATCCGTCGTCGCCGCTATCAGCCATCGTCGTAACAGCCCTAGTCCGATCCCTGAGCTACGAGCAATCTCTAACACGATGCCCCAACTCATCGCATCAGAAACACCTGATCTTGCTGGCATCCTTTGACTTAGACCGTCCTCCTCGCGATCCTTTATCACTCCGCCTCCGGTTGCCTGGACCTCCAGAAACTGCCAACGTTGAGTTCCCACCTGAACTCGAAGCCTGGTTCTCCCTCTTGAGAACCTCGTTCTGAAGTAGCACCGATGTCACCTCCTCCATCTTGATGGTACTCTTTCCCACTAAAAGAGCAGTCACCAAGGACTCAAAGGACTGTGGTAGGGATGATAGCAACACAAGTGCCCGGGTCTTCTCAACTTTTTCACCGACACTGAGGAGATCGGTGAGGATCCTCTGAAAATTGCTTAGGTGCTCCTGCACACTCTGTCCCTCGGCCATCCACAATTGATAGAACTGCTTCCAAAGGAACAAGGTGTTGGTAAGAGACTTCGCCATGTACAGCTCCTCCAACTTCTCTCACAATGCCGTCGGAAAAGACTGGTTCAGTACATGGATCACCATATCATCCACCAGGTACAAGCGGATTGTGCTTACCGCCTGCATCTGAAGCCATTTCCAGGTCTTCTGCTCTATGGTGTTTGGTTTCTCCTCGCATATGAGAGCGTCGATTAGTCCTTGCTGGATAAGCACGTCTTTTATCCTTGCTTGCCAGAGGAAGAAGTTTTTCTTCCCATCTAACCTGCTGATTTTCATTTTAATTGTACTTGTCTTCTCCATCTTCTTCGATCTTGATCAACCACGAACAACCTGAGCTCTGATACCAGTTATTGGGATCGGTATCAACTCGTTCTGATACCGGTTATTGCGAAAGCGGAACGGGATCTCGATTGTCGATGTCGATACCACAAGAGAAAGAAGAAAAGATAACAAATACAATTTTTTGGGCATGCAAAAGGTTTCACTATGAAAAATAAACTTATAGATTGAACTCTCTCTCAACCCCATATAAGTATCTCTCAACAAGAAACCCTGACTCCTCTCAAGCTCTCAATCAGCCCTCTATAAGAGACTTCTCACCTCCTTTTTATCCTCTCTTTGTCTGTATCTTTGCTCATAAATTTGTAGCCTCCATCACGTAGAGAATCTCACAAGGAGTCCAACGGTCTAAACAGAGTCTAAATCGGAGTCCTGTAGCTCTCCCAATCATAGTTTGATTGCAACGCTACTTGTGACCGTCAATCATATTGAGATCCGTACAGTTTATGTCAGAATCGCGTGTACGGGTTTCCTTCTTTTTTCTGGTTTCTCTGCTGGGCCGTACGTATTTTTTTGTCTCCTTCTGGGTTTCATCTTTTTTTTCGTGGATCGTGCATGTAGGTATCTTCAAGTGGAGCGTTGAGGCGCCGCTGGTCCAATATATAAAAACAAAATATAATTGATCCGCAGATTTTTCAAGTTTCTAGAAAAGATTGTATTCTTTTGGAACACAATTTTTCATCTTCAAAATGATAACATAATCGAAGTTATTTTCATTGACGCAAGCCAAATCCTAAGATGAAAGTGTTCCATTGAATCATCATGATCCATGGAAACAACAAACAGATTCTGCAGCAGCCAAAGATTCTCTCTCCAACTAAAATTTCCTTTTTGGCCGCAAGCACCTTAGAAAATGTTCAACCTTTCCGGCATCCCATTTCAACTTCTTTTGATCAAGAGCGAATGAAAAATGTACCTTAAAATTCAGCAACTTCAACGAATTAAAGCATTCACTTTTCATTTCCTTTCAATGATCTCATCAAGCACTAAACATATATGAATTACTAGAATAAAATGGTAGCATAGCCAGCATTCATTTTTTACAAATTAGTGAATTCCATCAACCAAATCTACATAAGCATACTTAGAAATGTAACAACTTCTTTTCAAAAATCACACTATATATATATATATATCACCTATAGGTTAAAATCTTCTTTTGATAATTTTATTAAACGCACATCCTGATCAAATAAATCCAAAATGCAGGAAAATAAAGCTTACAAACCACAATAGAACAAGTCTTTTGGCATTTGTTAAGTTACATTACATACATGCGATAGAGACTAGTTGGAGAACAGTAAATTTCCTACAAAAAGTATCTTGTGGTTTAACTAGTTTTGTTGTCTTTACTGGTGTGAACCGTAGCACGGAGAGAGAAAAAAAAAGACCGCCAAGGCCGTAGCCCAGTTGATAAAAATCTAGCCTTACTATCGACTGATCATGAATTTGAGGAATGAACCTGGAGATGACTTGATTAAATCCAAAAATTATCCATGGGATATGTGATGGTTAGGGCGAGTGAGAGATTAAAGTTTTGTCTAATTCTTCGTTCTAACCAGCTGGTATCTTAATGGTATCGGACTGATATATTCATTTTTGGATGGAGAAAGGTTGTAAAAATCTAGTATCTTGAATTGAATATTTTTTGATGAGATAAGAACTTACGGAAATAGTTATACTGAATTTATCCCCTATCTTTTTTTAATATATATATTTTAAAAAAAATATATAGATGATCATGATTGGACATGAGAAGGGAAGAATAAAATAAACGGCCAAGAGTGACTTCTTTGGCCACCAATCATTGCGTGAAAATAGACTCGATTCTATGGTGGCCTTTAATTTAGTTATGTTTTTTTTTTTTGATGAATAAAAAAGAGAGGAAGGAGTTAGACTCCGAGTATAGTAATTCCCAGATGGTCTTCCAATCTTAGCCAAAAAATATTGGAAACACGATGTATATTAAATTTAGTGGTGTTTGACCTACAGTAGTTTTGTGTTCTATTGGTGGTTTACCGCTTGGTTTGGACCAAAGTCTAATGCGGCCCGGCCAAGATGGGGATATCGATGATGGTCGGGGCCCACACGGCTTGATGACTGCTTGTACTAAGGGTACCCACCAAAGTTTGAAGTATGCTGGTCCCACGAGTCAATTAAAATCATTTTAAGTGGGACAACTAAATGCATTATTTGATCGATGGTCAATCAATCACTAAAAAAAGATTACATTTCTCTCTTACCCCCCCACCCCAAAAAAAAAAAAAAAAAAATCTCATGCACGTTTATCTTTTTCAATATGCTGCATTGCAGTCAGCTTCCAACATTCTACAGTGCCAACCAATCTTGGCTCGGTTATTGGCATTCCTTCTGCAGTTAGAAGAACTTCAAGTTTGTATCCCAATGGTGGAGTCAAAATTATATTTTTGATAAAAATAAAATCTTACAACACATGCTTCTTACATGATTTGCATTACTGCTAGTACTATAATATTTTTTTTAAAAAAAATCTTAAAACATAATAACCGGTCCACTTAGTTTTATATTTTGAAAAATTTTCCTTTTAGATATGCTTGGGCTGGTCATTTGCTTGGGCAAATGCTAAACACTAGTTATAATGAAATCTAAATTGTCTCCATTGAGTCCACCGAGATCTCTTTTCTCATTAAAAAAAAAAAAAAAAGAAAAGAAAAGAACAAAAAAGGATTTTGCTCACGAGATCACAATTTAACAAAAGGAACCTGACAATTACCATATATTGTAGAGTTTTGTGGTACTCCCAAGTCTTGAAGAGACTTGAAAGACCATGACAGGGATATTCGAGGATCCCTGGAGCTTGAGAGCATATCCCAAGCGGGTCCTAGAGGTATTCCAGGGAATATTCTGAGTCTGATGTTGAGAAAACATATGAATCAGTTGGGTCAAGGGACTTGATCCAAATTTGAGTATTTTCTCATGTATATGATTTAGGGGAGAGTTTTCGAGAGATTGTAACATAATCCGGTCTGTGGGTTATGAGATTTTAGGCCCAGAGATGTAGTCGGTTTCCTTTTGATTTAAGAGGGGTGTTCATGATCTCTCTTTCTCATCGTGAGGAATCAGCATTAGGGTTACATCACGCGGAAGAAGGGCTTAGGACGTGGGTGTTCCACGGGCTTGGAAAACGAAACTGAGCGTGAGGGAGTCCACAGGTTTGGGAGTTTCTTCCTGGATTTCAGAGAGGAGGTTGGTGTATTGTGTCCTGTATCAAGATCTTCTCCAAGGATAATAATACAATCTCTTTTCTCATAATCTCTTCTATATCTTTTTCTACTTCTTGGTTTAAAAGAAGGCTACCATCATCTCGTCAAGGTCTCTCTTTCACGGTGCTTTCGCGGCATATACTCTCATCCGGGGATTTCCTAACAAGTGATATCAGAGCGAGTTCGAGCGTGGGAGAGGATTTTTCTACCCCAGGATCCCATTGAGGTGTTCTTAATCAAGGTATTTTTTGGATCAGGTTTCTCCAGGATTTCGGAGAAGGGTTCAGATCTAAGATTTTCTTAAGTTATTGAGATGAAGGATAAAATCTGGGACTGCTGTCTACACCCTCTTTACATCAGGTATCTTCCTTAAGGCTTTTGTCAATATTTCGTTGTTTGTGATTGTTTTGGATCATGGAAGGCAGCGAGGTGAAGATTGGTGTGGAGAAGTTTGATGAGAAAGGAAATTTCATCATATAGAAGGTTAGGGTGGAAAACTTGCTGGTTCAGATGGGATTTGATCTGGCTTTGGAAGATAGGCTAGGAGGTATGAATGACAAGGAGTGGATGTCCTTAGAGAAAAGGGCATGTGCCATGATTAGAACTTGTCTAGCGGATGATGTTTTGTATGGCGTGTTAGAGAAGAAGACATCCAAGAATTGTGATCGAGGTTGCACATCATGTACATGGAAAAAAATATGTGCAACAAGTTGGTGCTGAAGAAGCAATTGTATAGCCTTCGGATGCAAGAGGGTGAGGATGTTGCGGGATATATTCAGTGGTTCGACCGGATGAGCATGGATTTGCTCAACATTATGATGGATTTATAAGAAGAAGATAAAAGTCTACTGCTTTTATGTTCACTACCCGGGAGATTCGATCCTTTGGTGACTACACCACTGTATGGAAAGGAGACACTGGTGTTTGAGGAGATCATAATAATGCTAAGGTCCAATGAGCAGCGGGAACGGATGACGAAGAGGGAGATCTTCCAGGAGGGGGCTGTGTCAGAGAGGCCAAGGAAATAGAAGAAGAAAGGTGAACAGGTCAAAGGAAGAGTCGGATGAGCTCTTGGTTTCCAAGGAGCCTACAGGAGGTAGTATATCCGAAACGGTCTCGGAGGGATCCGCGGGAAGCAGAGGGTCCGAGGCAGCGACAGGGTTCGAGGTGCAGGTACAGGCTCAGTAGGGCAGCGTTGAGTGGCTAGCCTCGGGATTTCATTCTGTGACATCAGGGGGACTTCAGTCTCAGGTAGAGCACCGGGGAGAGGTGGCTTCGTAGGTGGAGCAGGTTTCGACACGAGATCGGAGTGGAGGGGTGCACAGGGAGGAGTCACATCCCAGCACCAGCACCATGGGTGATCGAGGTAGGTGGAGCGGCATGCACAGGTAGTGAGGCGTGGCCTAAGGAGATGGGGTCAGGTAGAGCTTCAGTTGCAGCGAGTGCCGGTTCAAGTTCGCTGTGTTCTCTCGAGGAAAGTCCAAGAAAAAGTCTAATGCAGCTGCCAAGTAGAAGGAAAGCTACAATGATGATATCAGGATACAAGTAAGGATTTTTAGCTATGGAGGCGGTCATCCCAAAAGCCTCCAAGGGCATGCAACAGCTGAAGGGTGTTGGCGGAGGCAAGGAGATCCGTACAAGGAGTTGTCAGGACGCGCAGTTACAGCGAGGTTGTGCAGGAGGATATTATCGGGTTTGCCAAGATTTGGAGGCACCAAGATGAAGATTGTAAGATTTTGTGGTGCTCCCAAGCTTTAGAAAGACTTGGAAGGTCATGACAGAGATGTTCGAGGATACCTGGGACTTGGGGGTGTGTCCCAAGCGGGTCCTGGAGGTGTTCTAGGGGATACTCTGAGTCTGAGATCAAGAAAACATGTAAATCAGTTAGGTCAGGGGGCTTGATCCAGGTTTGAGTGTTTTCTCATGTATGTGACTTAGGGGCGAGTTTTTGAGAGATTGTAACATAACCCGGTTTGTGGGTTATGGAGTTTTAGGTCCAGAGGTATAGTCGGTTCCCTTTTAGTTTAAGAGGGGTGTGCGAGATCTCTCTTTCTCATCGTGAGGAATCAGCGTGAGGGTTACATCACGCGGAAGAAGGACTTGGGACGTGGGTGTTCCACTGGCTTGGAGAAGGAAACCGAGCATGAGGGAGTCCGCATGTTTGGGAGTTTCTTCCTAGATTTCAGAGAGGAGGCTGATGTCTTGTGTCCTGTATTAAGATCTTCTCCAAGGATAATAATACAATCTCTTTTCTCCTAATCTTTTCTGTATATTTTTTCTTGCTTCTTTATGAATCAAGAAGGCTGCCATCATCTCGTCAGGATCTCTCTCACGGTGCTTCCGTGGTTAGGCGCTGATCCGGGATTCACAATAAATGGTATCATTACCTAGGATTCTCTACACATATACCATTGTTGAGAAGCATCACATTGTACCATATGCCTATTAGAAATGCTCCTGAAATTTCATGCGAATAATTCTAAATTCTGAAACCAATAAAATCATCTGAATAATTATCTTTGTTTAATCATTTTTCTTGTTTTATTATATAATTATTCTTTTACCTTTCTTTGTATAATTTTCATGTTAACTTTCTTAAGCCTTAAAAAAATTCTTAACAGTAGGAAGAACAATTCCTAGACTTGACACCCATGAATCTAAACAAACATTATACATACTAGATCTCCAGATTTACCCAATTATTTTTCTCACGAGTCTTTAAAATTTAGAACTCACATGGACATAGCATGCATGTTAACAATTCTCTCATGTTAAGAGTCTTCCAGGCTAGGATGGACCGCACTAAATTTTTTTAAAAAAATCAAAAAATATAAAAATAAATAATATTAATAAATAATTAAAATTAATTAAAAAAATTTTATAAATATTATTTAAATTATACTTATCTTATTTCATAAGATTAAATTCATTAATAAAGAAATCTATCGTAAAATTTTTAACTATCTCCTTATCAATATAAGTGACTAAATAATTGATAAAAAAGTCGTCTTCCATCTTGTTGCATAATCTGGTCTTGACAATCTTCATTTTTGAAAATATGTTCTCTATAGTAGTAGTTGAAATCGGAAGAGTAATAAGCGTTAGAGACTCGTAGAGGATGTCGCGCACCGGCCACAATAGTGGCAGCGTCGCGTCGAGTATCGTTGGCGTTGCATAATGGGATGTGACATCCATCGAGCGACGGTGCCAAAGATGATGGGATGTGAGTGCAGTAGTATTGGTGGGAGCCTGAGGCATGACGGGTGCCCACCCGTCCGTGCCCTCCAAGATCCGATTATGCTACGAGATGGATCCGGTCGCTAAGACGGTGCACGACTTCACTGCACGCAGTGTTCATCGGTACGACGAGGCTGACGAAGGCTACCAAGATGGTAGCATAGGCCAGCATATTTGTGGTATCTGGCCTTATGTATATGCAACCGCCTGGTCTCGTCGTGGGAGCGTTCTCGTCGATCGCATCACATGACAAGTCCGGCCACTATTTTATCGATCGGTGTGGTAAATGGGATGGTGCTGACTGCGTGCAGTGGCTTCGACCACGGTAAATTCTGGAGACGGGCGCTGGTCGAGTAACAAAAAGAAAATTTTATCTTCTTCTAAAAAATTATGAAATTTTTTTTAATAAAAATAAAAAATAAAATTGATAGTGATCCAACTTTCAAGTAAAAATAGCTAATTTATAGTATTTATTTTATTTTAATTTTTTTTTTAAGATTCTCCAAGTTATATTTAATCTCTCCAATTTTAGAAGGGCCAAATATATAAATATATATATATTTAAAAGTTTATATAAAATCTTAATTTATAAAAAAAATTAGGAGGGGCCAAGGGGTCTCCTTGCCCTCCCGGCGATTCATCCTTGTATATATTTAAAAATTTACAAAAAAATTTAACTTATAAAAAAATTTAAAAAAATAGGGGGGGGGGGGCGTGATAATGCGAGATGGCTATTAAATAATATTTAATTAACAATAGACTTTCCTGAATACCAAAAACTTTCTAAGTCCTTGATTATGTCCCTTCTTTTCTCTTCACACAGTGGCAAGCAACAAGTACGCAGTTAACTCCAGCAAGTATGAGACTGCAGCAACTGCAAGCCTAAAAAGATTTCAGAACCCCATACAGTACATAAGAAGCTCAAACCTGATCTCAACTTAGCAAAACAAAAACAGAGAGTGTAAGCCCTCATAGTACACATTGAAAAGAAAAAAGAAGAGAAGAAAGACAACATAAGCAAAACAAAGACAAAGCCATTCATTTCCTTTAGGAAAGGTAGGACTTGACAAACTATTGTAGCAACATTTATCAAAAAATATGAAAGAAAGCTAATATACCACACCACATATAATAAAAGCAACATCAATGCATGATAAGGAAAAAGACTTCCAACTTGGAACCATGCTGATTGATATAATTGGCTTGCAGAAGACTGATTAATTAGCAGCCACCATGATCCTTGAACATAGGGAGACGCAAGACTCTAGCTAATTTTTCCACAGCTTCAACAGTGAGGACAGCACCTCATTCATGTCCGGCCGGTCCTCAGCTGAGAAGCGGGTGCATGCCAGGGCCAGTTCCAGGACACCCACTACCTTTTCTTCTTCTTTTTCTGTCATGAGCTCCATGTCATGGTCTACTATCTCTAGAACACTGTCAACTCCACTTGTAAGTGCATTTTCCACAAACTGCTGCAGTGTTAGTGATACTTCTGTCTCTTCGATCATCCTGGTTGGCCTCCTCTTAGTGAAGAACTCCATCATAACTATTCCAAAGCTAAACACATCCACCTTCGTTGTTGCTCTCTTCATGTATGCAAGCTCTTCAAAAATATGAACACATTATTCAGTACAAGAAGCAAACAATGATGCATGCTCTTTTGATGGTAGATGCAAAGTGATGCTGGCAACATGAGAACATCATATTATTGATATTTCTTTAAGAATACATAGCTACTATTTGTGATCTAAATATTTGCTGTACTCGAAATATGTAGTAAAGCAGTCAAAAGTAAACTTTCTGATAGCCAAACATTGCATTTCTGTGATCAAGAAGAGTAAAAATGGGTCAGAGATGCATGTATCTACTACTGATTCATCTCCCATGGAGGGGGACCAACAACATCACCTGGTGCCATGTAGCCAATGGTGCCTTGGAACACTGAAGATGTGGATTGCTTCCTTTCATCCAGCAAATGAACTCCCAGCATGCGGGCCGTGCCAAAATCGCACACATGAGCCTCCCAATCTTGATCCAAAAGAATATTGGATGGTTTGACATCACAGTGGACAATAGGGAAGTCATAGCCTGAGTGCAGGTAAAGAAGACCATCAGCAACAGAGATACAAACTCTCAGCCGCTCATACAGCGTCCACCTTGATCGATCATGCACCGAATCATGTATGATGCTTTCCAAGTTCCCATTTTCCATGAACTCCAGGACCAGTGCCTTTAGCCTCCCTGTTTCCCAAGCATAACCCACAACTTTAACCAAATTCTTGTGCCTCAGATGGCTCAAGGTCACTAGCTCCCTGGAGAAACATTTTTCAGACTCAGCAGGAAACTGCTCCAAATTCAGTTTTTTCACTGCCACAGCCTGCCCATCAGTTCCCAGCCTGCCTTTATAGACAGTGCTCAAATTGCTGCCACCAATCACGTTGCCTGCTCCGAAGAAATCAGTAACAATCTCTAATTCACTTTTGGTGAATCTTTTCAGGCTCGGGATAACAAATGGTTCCCATCCGACATCTCTGGTGTTTTGCTTTCTATTGCTTCTCAGGAATCTGATCAGAAACAAAGACACCAACAGCAATAACAAAGAAAGAGATGACAGTACGACAGTAAGTACCAGTGCCTTACGAGAAAATCCATGGTTTTTCTTATTGCATGAAGGGAAGAATTTTGAGCCGCAGAGAGCTGGGTTTCCTTCCAAGCTAGATGGCTTCAGATTCCTAAATATGCCATTTTCTGGAACAGGACCTTCGAACTGGTTGAAGGAAAGATTAAGCTGTCTTAAATTTGCAAGGTTGGCCAAGCTCTCCGGAATCCTTCCACTGAACTCGTTGTGAGAAACATCAAGAGAAACAAGGTGCTTCAGATCTGCCATGTTGCTAGGGAGTTCTCCTTTCAACTCATTGTTTGAGAGATTTAAGCTTGTAAGCAAGTCAAATTCAGGGAAAACGTTGGCGGGTAGTTGACCTGATAGCATATTAACAGATAGATCAAGCAAGTATAGGTTCTTGCATCCTTTGAGTGCCGATGGGATGCTACCAGATAAATGGTTGTTCGATACATCGATCGCTTGGACCATGTTCAGACCCCCAAGCTCATCTGGCATGGAACCGACCAACATGTTGTTTGATAGATTGAGATAAAACTGCATGCTTGTCATGCTCGCTATCACATCCCCTGGAATAGATCCACTTAGGTGATTGTGGGAGAGATCCAATGCCAGCAGCTGCTTAAGACTCTCCATGGCTCTTGGAATGGAACCATCGAGCTTGTTACCATGTATATCCAAGTAAGAGAGCAGTTGAAGATTTGAGATGGCATCCGAAATCGGACCGACAAATCTATTGAGCTGCAACTCTAGATGCGTGAGTTGTTTCAGATTGAAAACCTGATGAGGGATCACACCTTCGAAAGAATTCTCTCCAAGAGAAAGTCCTTGCAAAAGTGATAGCTTTGATAGCTCTGAAGGGATTGGAGCAACAAATTTATTCCTACCGAGCTCTAAAGCAAATAACATGCTAAGATTGCCAATCCCTGGTGGGATCGTTCCAGACAGAGAGTTACCCTGCAACTGCAACATTCTTAAGCTGGCGAGTCGGCCGATTCCCCGACTCAGCGATCCCGTGAAATTGTTGTGACCCAAACTGAGAGTTGTGAGACTACTGCAGTTGAAAATGTCTTCAGGAATGGCTCCGGAGAGCAAGTTATCCCCAACTGAAAAGAATGTGAGGTTCTGCAATTTCCCCAAGCCCAGAGGCATCCCTCCTGTGAGTCTGTTGGAATTCATACTAACATTTCCCAGATGGGAACAGTTAACGATGCTTGAGGGTATTGGACCGCTCAAATAATTGCCTTGAATGATCAAACTTTTCAAGTTATAAAGTGATCCTAAGCTCGAAGGAATCGGCCCAGAAAGTGAATTCAGACTCAAAGCTAGATAAGAGAGGTTTGTCAAGTTCATCAGTGATGAAGGAATTCTCCCAGTCAACCTATTCTCATTAAGAGTCAGTGTCCTGAGTGAGCTCAGATCCCCAAGTTCAGACGGGATCGAACCATCTAAATCATTCTTAGAAAGGCCCAGGGATATTAACGACTTGCAACGAGATAGAGAGGGAGGAATGGTCGAGGATAGCTTATTATCATATAGTCGTAATGCTTGTAAATTAACAAGCTCTCCAAGCTCAGGAGGAATAGAACCAGTAATTCTATTGCTATAAATATTTAGCAGAGTGAGGTTTGTGCATCGTCCTAGTTCTGGTGGGATGTGCCCCACAAACAGATTGTGGAAAAGCTGAAGTATAATCAAGTGAGAAAAGTTCCCAATTTCAGGAGGTATGATGCCTGACAACTGATTGACACTCAAGTCTAGAGTTTTCATACCTGTTAGCTGACCAAATGAGAGTGGCAATGGACCAACCAAATTGTTCAAGTAAGCTTGGAATACCTCAAGATTAAGTAGATCGCCCATGCACGAAGGGATCGTGCCAGTCAAGTTATTCGTATCAAAGGCCAAAGCAGACAGTGCGGTGCAGTTGCAGATGCTTGGAGGGATGCTGCCATTGAAGAAGTTGGTGCTCAGGTCCAATAACTGAAGATTTTTCAAGTTGCCAAGTTCTGGAGGAATCGAACCAGAGAGATGATTGTCATATAGTGCCAACCCACCGAGCTCCGACAACAATCCTAGCTGAGGAGGGAGTGGGCCATAGAAAGAATTTGAAGAGAAGTCCAGGATCTGGAGAGTAGATATGTTTCCAAGGTATGGTGATATGGTGCCTCTGAGTTGCTTCTCGATGAGAGTGATCGAGATGACAGCGTTCGTCGAGGGGTCACAGTCCACCCCGGACCAGTTGCAATGATTTGTGGCGGCATTCCAATCCACCAATGCCCCGAGTGGATCATTGGAGACCGAAGCCTTGAAGGCCATCAAGCCCTCAACTTGGGGATCAGGAGTTGATGCCATGGAACCAACCGGTGTGAAATAATGGATACAGGGCAGAAGTAGCAAGAAAGCTATATACTGACCGACCGCCATTTTTCCGAGTCACGGATAAAGAGAGCAATGGGATTTGTGCATGGGGAGGATGAAACCTTGAAAAGATTCAGCTTTGAATCTTTTTTTTTTTTTTTTTTCTGAAACAAAGATAAAAGAGGTCGATGCTAGCTGCTAATGTGAAGGGAAGATGAAAACTTAAAAAGTTTTCAGTTTTGAAGCATTTTTCCTGAAACTAGGATGTAGAGGTCAATGAGATCGGTGCGAGGGGAGGTTGAAACATTAAAAAGCTTTCAGCTTTGAAGCATTTCGAATGAGACTGGCGTGGGGAGAGGCTGAAACCTTGAAAAGCCTTCAGCGTTGAAGCATTTGACGCAATTCGGTCAAAAGATTCTTTTCAAATGCTTCGATACAGGGGTATCAAGCCCTTTAGCTGTGAAAAATATCAACAAATAAAAGAAAAGGAAACTCATAGCAGCCGAGATTCCCTCGCCCGCCATAAAAACATGAAGGTACCTTGCCGACATCAAATTAATGAGAAAAAAAAGCCGGTCCCACATTTGGCAAAATGCGGCAGCTGTTACTGATAAGTGACCTCCAAAGGTCCAAACTTTCCTACCTAAATTGCATGTTTCTACTGACGTCATCATGAACCCATTTAAAAAATAAAACTCGAGATTACAACTAGATTCCACTCGAAATCATTCCGGTTTACATTGAAAGAACGACATTATTATCCAACTTATCCAAGGTTGCAAATAAATCGGGTTGACCTTTGACCTGATCCAGTCCGATTCGTTCAGACTTGATCCCGTCTATTTTTAAGGATCCATGAATCCGGATTGGATCCTAAAATTAGATTTATTTTATTTTTCTGAGCCGGATCTGGATTTATTCAATTTGGATTCAATACTCGGTTTGAACATATTAATACTATTATGATCATACCTATTTAAATTTTTAAATTATAATTTAAAATTTATATAAAATTTATTTTTAACATAATAATAAAGTTATAATTATTTTTATATCTTAATTTATTTTTAAGATAATATTATTTATTATCTATTTTATAGTTAATAATAATTAACTTTGTAATAATTAAAATATAATTATTTATATTTTATCCGGATCATACTTGGATCTAAATTTTTTAGATTAGAACTAAATTATTTTATGAATCCAATCTAATTCGAGTGATCGTTGGGTCGAAAATTTTTATAGTAAAAACGGTCCGATATAATTTAATTTTTTAATAAATTAAATTTAAATTTAATATTAAAATTTAATTTTAAAAAATTAAATTAAATTAAAATCACTCGTGATCAAATCCAAGCCAATCTATTTGTACCCCTGATCTTATCCGATGTCAATATCAAATCTGGTCAGAAAACCGATAGAAAGTGACGCGCGGGTTTGGGGTTTCTAATCCAGCAAAGGTGCGACTTTTCGGCTTGTTTTTAGAGATCAAAATCCGGCAAAAGGTCGCCGCCCACCGTATCCCGCGGGGAATTGTTCCAAGAAACGGCCGAAATGTGACTGCCTGGTCCTTCAAATCCCCAGACCTCCGTAATGGAAATGGAATTGGGATTTTTTTTAAAATATTATTTTATAAAATATTATTTACGGAGTTGTTGGGGTCATCCTAATTTTAATTATGGAAATAAGTATACAACTTAAAAAAAAAAAAAAAAAAAAAAAAATCGGTGCCACCTGTGATTTCAAGAAAACATGGATAAAATCTACAATTTCTCCTTTATTTTTTTATTTTAAATTTTAATAAAAAATAAAAATTAATATTTTTTAAAAAAAATTAGAAAAAACTTAAAAATAAAAAATAATAATATGATATTATAATAATATATTATTATATATTTTATTTTATAATAAATATTTTATATTTTAAAATATAATAAATATATTATAATATAGTATATTTGTTGATGTATGCATATTAAATATGGTGGTGGCGGTGTTGTATCAGTGCCGTCGACGCAGCATAACGAGATGAATGGCCGTATCGACGATAAGATAGGTACTGTACTGGCAGCAAGATTGGCTATCGGATCAAAAATTAGACTAGCGATCGGATTAATGATCGGACTGGTATCGATCTAGCAATCGAATTGATTATAAAATCGGTGACCAAAATCGGACTGACTGTTAAATTAATGGCTGAATTGGCGATGAAATTGACATGACTTTGCAGTCCGTAATGGAAATGGAATTGCAGTGGATGAGGACGGAGAATGGAACGAGCGGTGAACTCAACAAAAAGGACGGGAAAATAACCAGGAGAGCGATAAATGGTGGGGCCATCGCTGCCTGCCTGAAAGCTAATCTCCGTGTCCACGGCTCCTCGTTTGAGACCCGTTCCTTTTTTTAGGGTAAATAACGTACACTAGTATTTTTAGTTTTTTAAATAAATATTTTTAAATAATATTTAAATAAAAAATAATTTATTTCTATTTTTTATTTATTTAAAAATAATTTTGAAATTTATTATCTTTGATTTTTTATCACTATTTTTTAAAAATAAATTATTAGAATCTATCTATATTTTCATAATAATCTTTATTATGTAAATATATTTATTATATATATTTAATTTATATTATATTACATATAATTTTATATACTATAATATAAATAATATATTTTATATTATTATAATATTATATATTATAATTATATTGTATTATATATTCTATAATACATTATATAATAATAATGATGAATTATTTTATAATAATAAATTAATTATAATTATATAATATACTATTATATTATATTATATTATATTATATTATAATAACATAGTATATTATTACAATGTATATTATTGATGTGGTTGGATAGCTGACATGGGACGGGGAAACTGACGTGGAGTCCCCATCAGACGCCACGCTGGGTTCTCGACATGAGCCCCTTCGCTGGGCTAAGCTCCCCTGGAGCAGCACGGTCGCCTGCCGAAGCTGAGCTCCGTCCTCCATCAGGTCAGTTCCCGCGGGGCTGGATTGCCTAGGTCGGAGCCGAGTACGGGTTCCCCGCCCAAGGCGGGCCCTTTGAGTTCGGGCCCCGTGTCCAGGAGTCGAGCTCACGTCTCCACCGCCACGAGGCGCCCCTCCGAGGTCGGGTCCCCTGGGCTGGACGGCACCCCGCCCACCTCCTTCTGGCCGAGCTCGTTCGAAGCCGAGTTTCGCTGATCCGGAGTCGAGCTGAGCCCTCCTCCGCCCTGCCGAACTACCTTGAGGCAAGCCCACCGAAGGCAAGCCCCATCTTCCCAACTCAGTCCCCAATCCAGACTAAGGCGTCAGCCGCCAAGAGAGCAACACCTCCCCTACGAGGACAATGGCAGTCCTCCCGAGGGTCGTACGACAGCACCAGCCATGCCACCATTAATGCCCACGGCCGTCACTCACACCGGAAAGAAAGGAAAACTCACATCAAGGTGCCATACCCTCCACCGACCTGCCATACGACCGGAGAAAAGACCCCACCGGAGAGCACAAGTCCCGAGAGCGGTGGCCCGCCAATCGAGGTCCTGCCAGGCTTCCAGGAGGGGGGCAAGCAAAAGGAATGTTAGAGGCGTATAGAAGGTTCCCCGACTGTCAGACAGGAGAGGTGTCCCGTCTACAACACGATACCTCGTTGCACACGCCTGACAGCATGGGGAGATCCCGAGGCAAGCAAAGTAAAAGACCCAGCCGGAGCAAGCCAAAAGGAAGTAACCAAAGCAAATGCAAAAAAAAAAAAGGGAGAAAGGCCAGACAGGGGGATTGGACCACCTCGGCCACCACCTCTCCCAGCTCACTTTCATCTTTCATTCACATTACACTCACTCCTCCTAGCATGGAGCTCATCCAGAGGGGCTCGACCAGGAGGATCTATTCCCCTGAACTGTCACTGACTTAACTGTCGAAGCACCCCCGCCGGAATCCCCGACCCGGGTCATTGACGTTGTTTGCTGTAGGTCCCGAGGCACCGGAGGCATCCCAAGCAGGCGGATGCACGATCCTCGACGCCATCAGCAGCTACGGGCCACGACGATCCGAGCGGTAATAGATTGGCGCGCCAGGAAGGGGCGCAGAACGACACTTGATCCAGTTCAGGCCCCGCTCAGACAGTTCGTCGGGAGGATGGTGACCACTTGGGCGAGGGGAGCCTCTCTTGGCCGTGCGGAAGTGTCCCCTTCCCACGGGAACCCACACGGTCCGGAGATGGAGCCACCCACCCTGGTTCAGCCGCCTCCGCTAGAAGTTCAGCTGACCGCACTTACTCAGCAGATGCACACCCTCACTGCGGCAGTGTGCCAGCTGCAGCACCAGCATCGCTCCCTGGCTACTCACCAGCAATCGGAGACTCCCACGGCTCATGTCGCAGCACCCCGCAACAACCTGCGTTCTTTCCACAGGAGGCCTTCACAGCTGCGGGCCATTACCGACCCTCGGGGTAGTCGTCAAGCCCCGATGAAGCAACAACGGGCTAGGTCCACTGACGAAGAAAGCTGCTCACCGTACCTTGGCCGGGAGGCATCTAAACCCCAACAAGGCAGAAAGGGCAAAGCCCCTCGCCATGGGCACCATGCACCCATATCGCCTTCCCTGCCTCTCTCGACGGAGGGGTCGACGGATGAAGCCATCAGGTGCATGGCGGAGAAGTGTCTGGAGGAGCATGACCGCAAACTGGCGGAGCTGGCTCACCAGTTCGCCAACTTGCCCGGCTCTGCTAGCGAGCCGGCGGGCTATGACGTCCGCCCTCCGTTCTCCCAGGAGATTCAGGTGGAGCCGATCCCCCGTCGATTTCGCATGCTGCAGGTGGATCCTTACGACGGGACCACCGACCCCCTGAACCACCTGGAATGTTACTGGGCCCTCATGAGAGTCAAGGGGGCCACTAACGCTCTCCTATGCGTCGCCTTTCCTGCTACTCTCCGGAAGGTGGCTCGGGTGTGGTTCGCCCACCTCGAGCCGGAAAGTATCAACTCCTTCGCCCAGCTAGGGCAAAGGTTCGTAGCTCATTTCGATGCTTGTCGGAAGATGCCACGAGAGGCGGATAGCCTATTCTCCATCAGGCAACAAGATCGTGAGATGCTACGGGACTATGTGGCTCGCTTCAAGGCTACCGCACTGGAGATCTATAATTTGAAGAGCCGGTCGCAATGCTAGCTCTGAAGCGAGGGCTCAGGACTTCTCGCCTGACCTACTCGCTTGACAAGAAGCCCCCGAAGACTTACTCCGAGCTACTCTCCCGAGCTCAGAAGTACATCCATACCGAGGAGGCGGATCGTACAAGGCGGGAGCTCGATGGGCAGCCGCTGAAAAGATCAGCACCCGCCGAGGTGCCTGGGGCTCAAAGGCAGGGACCGCCAGCTCAGAGCTCCCGACCTGGACCAAGGCCAAGAAGCGCTCCCATCCCTGAGAGGAATTTCACCCCCTTCTCGCCCCGAGAACGAAGATCCTCATGAAGATCGAAGGCGAGACCTATCTGAGGTGCCCACCGCCGTTGAGGCCGTCCTCCAGCCATGACAAGATGAAGTACTATCATTTTCACCGTGACCACGGCCATGACACCGAGGAATGCCGCAGCCTCAAGTGGGAGATCGAAGAGCTCATCAAGAGGGGCTAACTCAAAAAATATGTGGGGGGCAGATCTCAATCGGAATCTCAGGCGCTCGTCGCCCTTCCATCAATTCTGGTGGTCGATAATCGCCCTACCGAGAAGCCGAAGGGGATGATACACTGGGGAGCCGAGCGTGCCTCCAAGAGGACCCGGGGGGCAGGGCATCCTGAGATTGTACTCCCCTTTATGAGGAGAGGGGAAGACGGGGAGAGAAATGTAAATAATGATGCTGTGGTCGTTGAAATGACGATCGCCAAGCATCCTGTAAAACGTATCATGATAGATAGTGGAAGCTCTACGGATGTGCTTTTCTACGATGCCTTCTCCATAATGGATCTTTCTTCTGCTCAGCTCAAGCATGTACATACCCCCCTTGTTGGTTCCACAGGGGACTTCGTAGGGGTGGAGGGAGAAATCACTCTCCCGATCACTGTCGAGACCCCACCTCGGCAGAGTACCATCATGATGACGTTCACGATTGTCAGGCTTCCCTCGCCTTACAACGTGATTTTGGGTGGACCTGGGCTCAACCTCCTCGACGTTGTTGTCTCTACTAAAAGATTGCTCGTACAATTCCCGACCCCTTGTGGCGTGGGGGAAATGAGGGGTACGTCCTAGCCGGTGCAGCACTGCTTCCAAACCCTTCCCGGGGCCCAGAGGCCCGAGGAGGGCCCCAAGGTGGACGAGCTCGACCAGAGGGTCTAGGACCCCAGAGGAGGCCCAGTCGAGCGCATGCTTCCTTACCAGCTCGGAGCCAACCAGACAAAGACCGTGCAAATCAGAGCCCAGCTGCCCGAGGAGGAGAAGGCTACGCTGCTGGAATTATTACGGGTGAATGCAGACATGTTTGCCTGGACGGCAGCAGACATGCCGGTATTCCCCCTGACATCATCATCCATAAGCTCAACGTCGATCCAAGGCACAGACCGGTTTGATAGAAGAAGAGAATCTTCGTCCCAGAAAGGGAGGCGGCCATCAATGAGGAGGTCGAGAAACTTTTGGCCACCGGCTTCGTTCGAGAGGTGCAATACCCAAGCTGGCTGGCGAATGTGGTGATGATGAAGAAGAACAATGGTAAGTGGAGGATCTGTGTAGATTACACCGACCTCAATAAGGCGTGCCCAAAGGATAGCTTCCCTTTGCCGAGATAGATCAGTTGGTGAACGGCACCTCGGGGCACAGGCTACTCTCCTTCATGGATGCATTCTCCGGGTACAACCAGATCCAGATGCACCCGGGGGATGAGGAGCACACTGCCTTTATTACCGACCGAGGGATATACTGCTACAGGATGATGCCCTTTGGCCTGAAGAATGCTGGAGCCACGTACCAACGTTTGGTCAATAAGGTCTTCAAAGATCAGATTGGCCGGAATGTGCAAGTGTACGTGGATGACATGCTCGTTATGAGCAAACAGAGCTCAGACCACATCGCCAACCTCGCCGAAGCCTTTGACAATCTCCGAAAGTACCAAATGAAGCTCAACCCAGCGAAGTGCACTTTTGGGATGGCGGCCGGAAAATTCCTCGACTTCATGGTCACCTAGAGAGGAATCGAAGCGAACCCGGAGAAGGTCCAGGCGATCCTTGATATGGAGCACCCAACATCCAAGAAGCAAGTTCAACGTCTGACAGGGAGGGTCGCAGCCCTAAGCCAGTTCACCTCAAGGTCGGCTGACTGCTAGCTCCCTTTCTTTAATAACTCCCTTTCTTCAAGGCGCTGCGCAAGATGCACGACTTCACCTGGACCGAAGAGTGCAAGGCGGCCTTTGAAGAGCTGAAAGAGTTCCAAACCTCTCCACCTATGCTGTCCAGACCAGAAGAGGGGGAAGAGCTCCTACTTTACCTGGCGATCACACCAGGGACTGTCAGCTCGGTCCTTGTCCGCATAGACCAGGACGGATCCCAAAAGCTGGTGTACTACACCAGCAAAATCCTCCATGATGCGGAGATCAGGTATACTCGCTCCGAGAAACTCATTTTTGCACTAATCATGTCTATGAAGCGCCTTAGGCCCTACTTCCAAGTGCATCCCATCGCGGTTGTCATCGATCAGCCGTTGAGGACCATATTAGGCCACCTCGAGACCTCCGGGAGACTGGCTAAATGGTCCCTGATGCTGAGCGAGTTCGACATTGCATACCAGCCGAGGTCATCGCAGAAGGCCCAGGTCCTAGTCGACTTTGTGGTCGAATGTACAAGGCCTCTCGAGGAGCCAGAGTGCATAGTCCTAGAGAGCCAAACTGAGCCCGGACCGCAAGAGGACCCTTGGATCCTCCACATGGACGGTGCCTCCAACTCCTGCAGAAGCGGGGCGGGCCTCATCCTCACCAATTCTGATGGAGTGGTGACGGAGTGTGCTCTCCGCTTCAAGTTCGCCATCACAAACAACCAGGCAGAGTACGAAGCACTCCTCGCGGGCCTAAGGGTGTCTCGCGAGCTGGGCGTGCAGAGCCTGAAGGTCTTCACCGACTCCCAACTAGTTGTCGGACAAGTCTCTGAAGAGTACGAGGCCCGAGATCCCCAGATGGTGAAGTACCTGGAGAAGGTTCGTTCGAGCATGGTAGGCTTCCGTTACTTCCATATTTTCCACATCCCTCATGGAGAAAATGCTCGTGCGAATGCGTTGTTGCAGCTCGCGACCCTACCGGACTCATCCCTAGGACGTGCCTACGTTGAGTATCTCGAGAGCCCAAGCTATGAGAGCCCGGACGAGGTGCAACAAGTGGTCCACGAGCCGAGCTAGATGGACAAGTACAACAAGTACATCCAGGACAGCTTCCTACCAGAGGACCGCAGAGAAGCCGGCCTCATCAAAAGGAAGGCCACCCATTTTGTTTTAATGGACAGCCACCTCTACCACATATTTTATTCCTACCCACTCTTGAAGTGCCTCAGGCCCATGGAGGCAGCCTTCGTGCTCCGGGAGATACACGAAGGACTCTGTGGGAATCATGTAGGAGGGAGGACTCTGGCTTACAAGGCACTTCGCCAGGGATATTTCTGGGAGACGATGAGGGAAGACACCATCGACTTCATCAAGAAGTGTGATAAATGCCAACGCAATTCCCACACACAGCGCCTACCGGTCGCACCGATCTCCCAATTGTCATCCTCCTGGCCTTTTGCACAGTGGGGGATGGACATTCTGGGACCGTTCCCCACCGTGCCAGGGCAGCGGAAGTTCCTGCTAGTGGCGATCGACTACTTCACCAAGTGGGTCGAGGCGGAGCCACTAGTTCGAATTACAGAAGCCAACATTCGGCAATTCTTCTGGAAGTCTGTCATCTGCCGCTTCGGACTCCCCAATTGCGTCATCACCGACAATGGGCGACAGTTCGACAACCAGGAGTTTGAAGGATTCTATGCCGAGCACAAGATCCAACATCGTTTCACCTCGGTTGCTCATCCCCAGACCAATGGTGAAGCCGAGGTGACTAATCGAACCATCCTTCAAGGACTCCGCACCAGGTTGGATCAGGCGAAGGACAGATGGGCAGAAGAACTTCAAGCATCCTGTGGGCCGACCATACAACGCCCAAAACGGCAACGGGTGAAACACCCTTCAACCTCGTCTTTGGATCTGAAGCAGTAATCCCAATCGAACTCAATGTGCCCACGCTCCGGGTGTAGCGATATGACGAGGCACAGAACTCGACACACCTCTTGCTCAACCTCGACCTCCTCGAAGAGACGAGGGACAAAGCCCGACTTCGAATGGTAGCATACCGATAACGGGTCGCCCGATATTACAATGCACAGGTGAAACCGAAGGTTTTCTGACTTGGCGACCTGGTGCTGCACCGGGCAGAAACGTCCCAACCCTGGGAGTGCAGCAAGCTCTCGCCGAACTGGGAAGGCTTTTATAAAGTAGCCGAGGCCCTCTCACAGGGGGCCTACTATCTTGAGGACCTGGATGGCGCCAGATTCTCGCGAACATGGAATGCTTGTAATCTGAGGAGATATTACCAGTAGTGTAAGTTTTTCCTCCGTTAGAAATAAAGACTTTCTTCTACACAATGGTTTATTTGCCTTGCAGGAATGTCAATGCCCTTGAGCCTAGCTCCTCGGCATTCAAGCCCGGAGAAATGTCCTCCGGCACCAAGCCCTGGGCCACCCCCAGGCACTCAAGCCTCGAGCCTAGCTCCTCGGTATCCAAGCTCAGAGAAACATCCTCCGGCACCAAGCCCTGGGCCGCCCGCAGGCACTCAAGCCTCGAGCTTAGCTCCTCAGCATCCAAGCCCGGAGAAACATCCTCCGGCACCAAGCCCTGGGTCGCCCCCAGGTACTCAAGCCTCGAGCCTAGCTCCTCGGCATTCAAGCCCAGAGAAACGTCCTCCGGCACCAAGCCCTGGACCGCCCCCAGGCACTCAAGCCTCGAGCCTAGCTCCTCGGCATTCAAGCCCGGAGAAACATCCTCCGGCACTAAGACCTGGGCCGCCCCCAGGCACTTAAGCCTCGAGCCCAACTCCTCGACATCCAAGCCCGGAGAAACGTCCTCCGGCACCAAGCCCTGGGCCGCCCCCAAGCACTCAAGCCTCAAGCCTAGCTCCTCAGCATCCAAGTCCAGAGAAACGTCCTCTGGCACAAAGCCTTGGGCTGCCCCCAAGCACTCAAGCCTCGAGCCTAGCTCCTCGGCATCCAAGCCCGGAGAAACGTCCTCCGGCCCCAAGCCCTGGGCTGCCCCCAGGCACTCAAGCCTCGAGCCTAGCTCCTCGGCATTCAAGCCTGGAGAAACGTCCTCTGGCACCAATCCCTGGGCTGCCCCCAGGCACTCAAGCCTCGAGCCTAGCTCCTCGGCATTCAATCCTGGAGAAACGTCCTCCGGCACCAAGCCCTGGGCTGCCCCCAGGCACTCAAGTCTCGAGCCTAGCTCCTCAGCATTCAAGCCCGGAGAAACGTCCTCCGGCACCAAGCCCTGGGCCGCCCCCAGGCACTCAAGCCTCGAGCCTAGCTCCTCAGCATTTAAGCTCGGAGAAACGTCCTCCGGCACCAAGCCCTGGGCCACCCCCAGGCACTCAAGCCTCGAGCCTAGCTGATGCGGAAAATAATGGGAATGACATGCTCTTAATCAAATTAGTAAAACTCAAATGAAAACAAAGCAATAAGAGTTAGCCATTCAAAGCAAAGAACCTAGATGTAAATAAAGGAAATTCTGAAATGTCACACAAAATCCTGAAATTTGTTCTATTCAAGATAATTAAGAGAGAAGGATCTTAGTGGTTAGGAAACCACTCAGATTAGAGCTAATTCACCTTACCAATTTCAGATCTGAAAGAGTTCATAAGAGGGCTTCCAGGCATTAAACTACTCTCTTGAATAACACACTCAGGGGGGGATTCTGGATGATAAGAAAATTATCCTAGGTAGGTTTTCTAGTTCTTAGCAAATCCAACCTCCTTCTTTGGAACTCAAGAATAAACCCGGGGATCCTGCAACAAAATTAGATGGAGGGATTAGGAAGAGAATTTATGATTGGGATAACAGAAATAAATAAACAAGATGGGAAGAGGTTGTGGAGGTTTGTCTTGAATCTTCCATGGCCCCTTAGCAGGATGACTTTAAGGTTTGTTGTAGAAACCCTTGTTGCACTAGTTGTTGATGAGGCAACCGTTGGCAAGCTCTTGGAAGATTTCCTCTAAGCCGAATTTATGCAAGATCTTGGAGTGGAGAGGGAGAGTTGTAGATTACAGGATATCAAAACTTCAAGGCCTCACACCTTACCCTCTCATAGGGTACCAAACATCACAAGCAAGAGAACTTCTTTGGAAAAGAAAGGCTATTTTCTTCATTCATCATGATCTACCCTTTTTACAAAAACCAAGGACTCTTATAAGAATTTCTTTGCAGCCTTGTTTGTTTTTGAATTCAAAATGCAACTCCTAGAAAGGTGGGTCATCCCCATGAATGTAGGAGAGATGGGTGGGGAGGTTGGCCAATTCAAAATTTCCTCTTTTTTGGCCAAATTTCCTTGAATTTGAACCTCCTTGTGATGTGGCAAGGAGGTGGCTTCCATGTGATGATGTGGCTTCTTTGGTGGTGAACCCATGGACCATGCTCCCTTTGACTAGACACTAACCCTTCATGATTTTGCAATTGGACTGGCCCGAACTTGACTTAAACAAGACTCAATGAAATTTGATTTAAACAGGACTCAATGAGACTTGACTCATGACTCAATTTAAAAGAAAATAAATGCAAAATTAAATTATTACAGGACTCAAATAAGAACTAAATTATTACATGACTCAAATAAGAACCTAGCTAAGCTTGCTGAAATCTCTTCTTGTGCCTGGTGTCCGCACCACTAGCTCCTCGGCATCCAAGCCCGGAGAAACGTCCTCCGGCACCAAGCCCTGAGCCGCCCCCAGGCACTCAAGCCTCGAGCCCAGCTCCTCGGCATCCAAGCCCGGAGAAATGCCCCCCGGCATCAAGTCGAAGCCCGACCTTCGAAGATCAAGCCCTGAGCCTAGCTCCAAGGCATTCAAGATCTGAGAGGTCCAAATCCGAAGCTGACATTCTCCGGCATCGAAGTCCTGAGCCCAGCGCCAAGACGGTGGGGCTCAAGCCCATATGAGATGAAGCTCCCCTCTCCGGCCTCCCTGCACTGAAAGAGGAGAAAAAAGAGAAGAAGAGAGGAGGAGAGAAGACATTTACACCACAATAAAGGAAAGGAGCCATGTCGGCTGAATGATTTTTCATTAATTGAGAATAAATATATATTACATTATCTTTCAGGCCCTGACAGGCCAGGCAACCCGGTTCAAAAAAAAAAAAAAACTATTACAGAATCATACTAGGCCGGCTCCTTCCCTAGGCGGTGCGCGGCCGGGACTTCTCCTTCTTCCGTCTCTGTCGCCGGGGTGCCTTCTTGAGCATCCCTCGGCAGAGGGGCTAATTCGACTACTGTCGTCGAGGGGGCCGACTCGGCCATCTCTGCCTTCGGTGCTAGTCCAACCATTGCCGCTACCGACACCGACTCAGTCGACTCCGGGGCCACCTTTGGGGGGGACCCGACCGGAGTAGTCCCTTGCTCTGCTACAACTACCTTCGAAGCTAGAGCGTTCTTCCCGGGGGCCCGGAGCATAGCTAGTCGCTCCTCGGAAAGGTCCCCCGTAGCTGGGTGCGGCAGTAGGCAAACCCCTTGGCAAAGGAGTCTGTTGCCGCCTCTTGAAGTCTTTTATATACTCGGGGGAGGCCTTGAAAGCGGCCACCGCATCGGCAGCCTCCTTCTGTGCGGCCTTTGCCCGGCACCTCGCTTCCTCCAGCTGCTTCCCGGCATGCTTAGCCTGCCGGATCGCCACCGCCATCCCCTTCTCGGTAGTTTCAGCGGAGCAGGTGGCGGCGGTAGCCTTCCCCTCCGCCTTCGCGGCCTTCTTTTCTGCGGCCGCTGCCCTCTTCTCGGCAGAGATGGCTCTATCCCTCGCCGCCTCCATCTCGGTCCGGAGCTCTTTCAGCCGGGTCCTCTTTGATTCGAGCTCTCCCTCGAGCTCCTTTTTGGGCCGGGTGGCGACGGCGACCTCGGCCTGGAGGCTCTTAACCCTCAGGTTAGCCTCCCGGGTCTCCTCGTCTTTCCGACCCGCCTCAGTCTTTAAGGACTCGAGCTCTGCCCGTCGCTCCTTGTCTCTTTTCTCCCAATTACGGCAGTAATCCCTGATGAGGATCAGCTCTCTGCCTTGCTGCATCAAAGGAAGCATGTTAGCTACAACGCTGAGAAGAGACAAAAGGCATCAAGGTAAGAGAGGAAGGACTTACGGCATACAAATTGGCGAAGGACGAGCCGATGACGTCACCCAGGAGCCTCCAGCTTCCTTATTGCCGGTCGCAGGACTGGACCGAGAAGTCCATCATTTGCTCGGCGAGGCTCGAGTCCTTCATCAACGAGACGTTGGGCCCCAATTGGAAGGGGACTCGGCGATAGTCCCTATCCTGCTTTCCCGCCGGTTCAGAACCCTCGGTGGCAGGAGGCGCCTCCAACGCCAGTTGCGAGCTCGGCGCCGCTTCGGGCCGCGCTTGGGTCGCCGGCCTGGTCTCTCTTAGCTCTCCTTCCTCCTCGATGTTGACAACCTCCGGAGTGGGGGCTGCTACCCTGGCTGCAGCGGTGGCCGACCTGGCACGGACAACCACCTCGGGCTCGGGCACCGGGACCAAATCGCGCTGCCCTGAAGGCTCATAGGCGGACTCGGCTGCCCTCTTTCACCTTCGTTCTGGAATTGGTGCATCCGACCCAGACTGCACCGGCCTTGCACCATCGTCGACCCGAGCCCTCTTCGGAGCGGGCTCGCCGGCCTCAGCTGCCTGCTCTCGTTCCTCAAAAAATAAGAGCAGCTCATCCATGGAGAATTTCATCCCTGCATAGGAGAAGACATGGTCGATTCCAGGCAAAAAAAAAAAAAGAAGAAGAAGAGAGAGAAAAAAGAAGAAGAAAACGAGAAGGGGGTGGCCAAGTTGAACTCACCTGGCTCCTGTGCCGAGCCAACCCCGGCCTCGCTGAGATTCTGCTCCGACAGCAACACCTCAAGTGAGGGGATCTCAACCAATCTGAGCAGCTCGTACAGGTCAAGGTCGGCTGCTTCGACGGAGGATTTCCTATTTGGAGACCGATCTGGGTCGCTCCAAACTCAATCGATCCCCTCGATCGAGGCGAAGAAGTACCTGCTCTTCCATCCCTTGATGGAGGAGGGGAGCTCGAATCTGATGCCCCGAGGGCGAGAAGAAAGGGACCACCACCCATCCTCGGTAGGGTGGCGTTTCAGGATGAAAAAGGCCATGAACAGGGAGAAACGGGCGACGATCCCGTGGAAATGACACAGAACGATGAAGCAAAATATCGTTATAATAGCATTGGGGACCAACTGGGCTAGGACAAGTCGGTAGTTGGTCAGAAAGGAAAGGAAGAAAGGGTGGACAGGAAATCAGAGACCCCCGTCGAAGGCCTCCTCATAGAAAGCGATCCGCCTAGGACTGCTAGATGTGACCCGCTCCCCCGGGCTAGGAACGGAAAGATGAATGGACTCAGGAACGCTGTAAGCATCCCGAATGGTCACAAGATCCTCGACGGTGATCACTGAAGCAATCCCACCGGGACTTATTGACCGAGAAGGTTCGGGTTCAGGGATAGGAGTAGGAGGAGGAGCAGGAAGAAGGGCCAAGCGAGGTGGAGGAGAAGACCCGGGTTCCCTAATGGCTACCGGGCCATGGAAAGGTCTCCTACTAAATTCATATCTTGCCGCCTCCATCTCCTCGTCGGAGGAAGAAGGAGTCCTCGGCCTGGAAGGTCCGGCCTTGGCTTGGCTGGAGGGATGGAAGTTCGGATCAAAGCGATCCATGGAAAAAAAGGAAGGTGACAAGGGAAAACCTACGACGATCCCTAGGCAGCGAGAAGGGAGAAAGAGCTAACTTGCTAAGTTCCTAGGAGGGCGACGACCACTGGAGAAGAAGAAGGTCGCTGTATGATGCCGGGCGTGAAAGATTCGAAAGAAGGTAAGTTTCAAAAGACTTACCCTTCTCTTCAAGAAAGCCTACGCCCGACCATACCATTACGGCCTCCCCAAGAGACTTGCCACGTGTCGCCGATCAACGAGGCCAGCGCCCCCAATCCGACTGCGGTCGCTTTGACTTCCGTGCCCGCCATAATTGCTCCCTAGACGTGGCCGCGTGGCACCCCCACACAGGCCCGCGGGATCGCCGAGCGAGGCGCCGCCGATATCAGTCATTATTGTACCAGATTTCTTCATCTTTCCATGTCAGCACCGCAATTACTCCCTCCGTCCCGAGCACCGTGCGCCAACAGACCTCGGGAGTGGGGGGCAAATGATGTGGTTGGATCGCTGACATAGGATGGGGAAATTGACATTGAGTCCCCATCAGACGCCATGCTGGGTTCTCAACATGAGCCCCTTCGTCGGGCTGAGCTCCCCTGGAGCAGCACGGTCGCCCGCTGAAGTAGAGCTCCGTCTTTCGCCAGGTCAGTTCCTGTCGGGCTGGATTGCCTAGGTCGGAGCCGAGTATGGGTTCCCCGCCTAAGGTGGGCCCCTTGAGTTCGGGCCCCGTGGTCAGGAGTCGAGCTCACGTCTCCTCCACCACGAGGCACCCCTCCGAGGTCCGGTCCCCTGGGCTGGGCAGCGCCCCGCCCACCTCCTTCTGTCCGAGCTCGTCTGAAGCCGAGTTCCACTGATCCGGAGTCGAGCTCAGCCCTCCTCCGCCCTGCCGAACTACCTCGAGGCAAGCCCACCGAAGGCGGGCCCTATCTTCCTAGCTCGGTCCCCAATCCAGACTAAGGCGTCAGCCACCAAGAGAGCAGCACCTCCCCTCCGAGGAAAATGGCGGTCCTCCTGAGGGTCGTATGACAGTACCAGCCATGCTGCCATTAATACCCACGGCCGTCACTCACACCGGAAAGAAAGGAAAACTCATGTCAAGGCACCATACCCTCCATCAACCTATCGTACGACCGAAGAAAAGACCCTATCGGAGAGTGTGGGTCCTGAGAGCGGCGGCCCGCCAATCGAGGTCCTGCCAGGCTTCCAGGAGGGGGGCAAGCAGAAGAAATGTCAAAGGCGTATTGAAGGTTCCCCGACTGTCAGACAGGAGAAGTGTCCCGTCTATGACTCGATACCTCGTCGCACACGCCTGACAGCATGGAAAGATCCCGAGGCAAGCCAAAGTAAAAGACCCAGCTGGAGTAAGCCAAAAGGAGGTAACCAAAGCAAACACAAAAAAAAAATAAGGGAGAAAGGCCAGACAGGGGGATTGGACCACCTCGACCACCACCTCTCCTAGCTCACTTTCATCTTTCATTCACATTACACTCACTCCTCCTAGCATGGATCTCATCCAGAGGGGCTCGACCAGGAGGATCTGTTTCCCTGGACCGTCACTGACTTGACCGTCGGAGCGCCCCCGCCGGAATTCCCGGCCCGGGTCACTGACGTTGTTTATTGTAGGTCCCGAGGCACCGGAAGTATCCCAAGCAGGCGGACGCGCGATCCTCGACACCATCAGCAGCTACGGGCTATGTCGATCCGGGCGGCAATAATTATATTATTATTATGATATGATTATTATTATTATTATATACAATTAAGGGTGTTTTTTTGGTAATGAAAAGGGATAAGGGGATAAATCCCGGTGTAGCTACCCCCGCAGGCCCTCACCTTGCCGGGTAATGTTCGATTCGAGATGCTTAGATTTTTACGGTCTCTCCCCACCTAATGGTGAGTATGTCAACCTGACATCACTAAGATGCTGGCTTGTAGAACGGGGACAAAGGAGAAAATCCTGATCTCTCATTCACATCAACTGTCACAGGCTCCAAGAAAATTTCTGGATTTAATCGAGTCTCGGATTTAATCGAGTCACATGCGAGATCTGCCTTGAACCCGCGACCTGTTGGTAGTGAGGCAAGGCCTCTACCAACTGGGTTACCGTCTTAGCGGTTAAGGATGTTGCCTTCGAACCTCAGAAAGAGAAATGCTCGAAACAAAGTAAGTGGGGAACATGGATAGTTGTGGCCACGAAAGGTGCTATGTGCTAAAGTTTTTTAAAAAGTCTTTCACAAAAGAAATCCTCTAATCGGAATTTATTCAGCATGAGACCTTATGAACCTTAAGTTAGTGAAGTTTGGAGAATAAATGAAAATTAAAGAGGAAGAAAATGACATAGCCTCCTTTTACTTATCCAAAATTAGCTTATCTCTAGGGATCCCTTCTTATCTATATTTATAGTGACTCGAGATAATCAGATTCTGTTGAGAGGTAACTTTTTTATTTTGAACATAATAATTTTTTTATTAATGCTAATCTCTTTTTAATGAGAGTAACAATCTGTCATAATAATTTTCTATTACGATAGTTATATTCTCTTGTCTTGCACCTTATTCAAGTGTCTTGGACCATGATATCAATGTGCCTTACTCGTCGATGATGTTTCGACATTCAAAAGCTAACCACTTTAATCTGCTAGACATACTTATCTTTAACATTTAGTCAGATCCAAGTAACTTCTCTAGCCATTGCTTGTTATAGGATGTCAAATCATTTAATTTGTAATCACTCATGGTTAGGTCTTTAAGCACCACAATTGCTCGGCTTCGATATTTCAAGATCAAGTTGGTCAGTCATCATAGTTTAGTTATCGATTTGGTACCTTATTAGATAGGTATGAGTAAATGGTATAACAGTTGCCATCCACTTTCAATTCCGAGATATTTTATCATCTTGGAAGAAGGAGTCGTGTTAATGATATACTCGATCTCGAGCTCTACCAACTTATTTTTTCGTGTTGGCCGCTACCAATGATGCCTTAAAAAGTTATGCAAAGGCAAAAGAAAATTAATATGAAGAAAAAAATTTAAAAAAAATATGGATAAAGATGAGAGGAGATTAGAAACCGGGAAAAAGGATGGTGATGGAGAGGAGATTGATTTGGAAAAAGAAAGAGTTTTGATAGGAAAAGAAGCCAAGGTATTGAGAGGGTATTGATATCCTAGGGGCATTATCGTGCAAAGATATTGGGAGGGCAATATATTATTTTTTTAAAAAAAAATAATTTCTTGCAAATGCCAAGCATTTAGTGTCGACGGAAAGGAGGAGGGTGCCCCATAAGTCAACTATTTCCACCGAATCCAAGTGGACCCGCTCAAGAAAATGGCATTGGCCGGAGCTCACACGGCTCGTTGACTGCTTGTACTGACCTACGAACAAGGTTGAAGCATACTGCCCCATAAGTCAACTATTTCCACCAGCAAAGATCAAAATAATCGTTTTGAGAGGGACAAGCAAATGCGCTATTTGCTGGATGGTCAATCACTCACCGGAGATTAGATTTGTTTTTTTTTACAAAAAAAAAAAAAAAAAAAAAAAAAAAAAAAACAAAGATTAGATTTCTCATGCAAGGTACCTTCTTCGCTAAATAGCATGATATACTGATGTCATAGTGTATCCGTTGAAAAAAATAAAAAAAAAAAATTCAAGATTTCAATTAGATTAGACTATGCTCGGACTCATCTTGATTTTTATATTATTTTAAAAAAATAGATCATGGATTCGAGACATGACTCTGTCAAAGACTAGATTAAATTTAGAAATTATCTTCTAAAATCTCCAATAATTGGATGAACGAGAGAACTTCTTCTACTCCATACTGATCGGCTAACATATTGGTGGTGTCGAGTTGATGCATCCATCCTTGGATAAAAAAAAGGCTGCGAAAATCTAGTAACCTGAATCAAATTTTTTTTAACATAACGAAGGCATGCAAGATAGCTACGCCAAATTTATTCTTTTTAATTTTTTTAACAAAAAAATAGTTTTTTTTTTTTTTTGATGAACCAAAAAGGAAAGGGGGAGAATAAATTTCCGTCGTAGCTATCCCCACCGGACCCCCTCCTGGGGGGACCATGTTTGATGCGGGTATGTCAGCCTGGCTCCATTAAACTGCCAGAGGTAGGTCCAGAGTGGAACGCTCTCCCTGCATTCCAGAAAAATTTTCGGGATTTAATCGAATAACCCGCAATGCTCAAGTCTCGAACCAGCAAGGCTCAAGCCTCGAACCCGCAAGGTTCAAGACTCAAACCCATGATCGGAAGAACGGGAAACAAAGATTCCGTCAACTGCACTATCAACTTAATGATAAAAAAAAAAAAACCAGCAATTTTACCCATCTCATCGAACATCAAGATCAGACATGGCTAGAAAATCGATAGAAGCTGACCCGTGGGCCTTCTAATCCAGCCGAAGGCGGCTTTTGGCATGTTATATATATATATATATATATATATATATATATATCGTTCACACGATGGAAACAAAGGCGGCTGAGGTCCCACCAGCGACCGGTAGGCACGGGGGGACGTTGCCCGCCGGGAATTGCTCCAAGAAACGATCGAAAGTCGACGACTCGGTCTTCCAGATCCGCAAGCGAAGCATTGGAATGGGAATTCGGTAGACGAGGAGGGAGAATGCATGGGGGGCGGGGGAAGTGGTGGGCTCGACCAACAGGACGAGAACGGCCGACGGAGGGGGTAAAAATGGTGGTCGGGATTTTCTTCGCTGCTTGAAAGCGGGCATGTCGGTACCTATTTAGATCCGATCCAATCTATTTTTAAGGATCTATGAATCTGAATCGGATCTGGATTTACTGAATTTGGATCCGACCCAACCCGACTTGACTCGAACCTGCTAATGCTGTTATGATCATATCTATTTGAATCTTTAAATTATAATTAAAAACTTGTATAGGACTTATTTTAATATGGAGATGGAGTTATAATTATTTTTATATCTTGATTTATTTTTAAAATAATATTATTTATTATCTATTTTATGATCAATAATAATTGACCGTGTAATAATTAAAATATAGCTGTCTATATTTGATCCGGATCATATCTAGATCCAAATTTTTTATATTAAAAATGAGTTATTCATGAACCAGATCCGATCCAAATGACCTGTTGGATTGAAAACTCTGATAGTGGACCTGACCTGACCCAATTCGATTTTTTACTAGGTTAGATCTGGATCTAATATTAAGATCCAATCAAAGAACTAGATCGGATCGGGATCGCTCATGATCGATTCGATCCGACCCATTTTTACCCTTACTTGGTAGCATGCATTCCATTCATCATATGCTCATCCCAATCATCAGTCCATCACAACATGCCTCGATGATTATGAGTGCTCCAATTTGACCATTTATGTAATGCACATAATTTTTTTTTTTCGGAGAAAGGCAGCTAGGGTGATATCACCAAATATTAAAATTTGGCATTATTCAATAATGAAGCCATCATCAATAAGATAACTGATATTAATCGAGTATAATTTAGATTTAGATTGTAATCGAGTCCACTTACCTTGAACGAAGCAAGTCTAGTTTGGATTTTGAAAATTAATTTGATGGACTTGATTATTATTAGCTTGACTTGACATGATTATAACCCAGTTTCCAGGCATCATGAAATGCCAAATGACATTTACATTTATTTGACCGTATTAAATGAGTTACTTATGAAAGACTCTTTTTTTCTTTTTCTTTTATTTAATGACTGTGCTTTTATTTATTTATTTATTTATTGGTAGAAATTTAGTGCATATATTTTATACTTTAAAACTCATCATGCAGACTCATAAATCCAAAGTTAACTCTCACAAGTTTTTTAGACAGTTTTTTTTTTGGTAAAAGGAATAGGGATTCGGGGTGAGGGAACAAATCCCGGTGTAATTATTCCTTCGGCCTCCATCCCAGCAGATAATATTTTTTAGATAATTTTTAGTAACATTAAGTTTGGATAAGATTTGAATATTTAACCAGAGCTTAGCCTAGTCATTTAATACAATCATGTCTTGTACGATAACCATAGTCCATTTCAATATTATCCTTTACCAGATTTTCATCGAAGAAAGTCATTGGAGATTGTCTTTTAGTATATTGAATATTAAAAAAATATAACAATATAATGAAATATTAAGTGTTATATATGCTGCAACTTCTCTCCCATTTCAAAATCCTATTATTTCAATTCTCACCCAACCCCACAGCCCCATTGTTCCCAAGTTCTACATGCATTAAGGAGTTCCGTTATTAACATGGAGATACTCGTTGATAGCATATCACATATTTGTTGATATTTCTTATTTATTTTTAGTTATTAATTTAATGCTAATTTAAGGCTTTTGTGCCCATGTATATAAATAACTTAGAGATTAGTGTTCAAGTATTGATTATATATTATCAAGTCTTGATATTAAAGGCTCTCCGGATACTTGACCAAGTCTTGGAATCAACTATAAGAAAATTTTTATTGTGCCAAGATCCTATGCATGATTTTTAGAACGATAAAAAAAAAAAAAATTGTTTCCAAAAATTGATTTGAATAAATCATAGATATGTAAATTTCATAGAACAAAATAATAATTTTAGATTTATGATGCGTACCTGTATTTACCATTAATCTATCAAATTTGTAATAGATGCTCACATGAACATCAAAGACCAAGTCACTCTCTCCAGCATCCTCTCTTTTTATAGGCCACTATTCAATGGGACAAAGTATGAGAACTAATCTCACGAAAAAAATATAATTATATGAGAAATGGAGTGGGGACCTAGCTTATTTATAAGCAAACATTTAACAAGCCCTTCGATTATGGATCAAGTTGGGCCAAGGCCTACACTGTGCTGCCTCAACCGCATTAATCAACATAAGGCGCTTATAGCCCAAACACCAAAGAATCATACACAACATTGGACTATATACATATCTATCAACATGGATCGTAAAATCAATCAAATTTTAACAAACTAAAATAAAATAAATAATAATTAATGGTAGCGCATAATTAGAAAAATATTTTTTTTTTACTTGAGCAACATTAATTATGATTTTGAAAATATTTTATTTCAAAGTTACTTTTGGGTTAGACACAACATATGGCCACGAAAATATATGATCTATAACTAGCACCTACAAATAACTTGGTTCAACAATATCAATCATGCTCAATCAGAAGTGTCATTGCATTCCTTATTTGATACATGACCTACTCATGGTTATAAGCACTACTAATACTATCAACATGAGCCTTGGTATGGTAGTGTAGCAAACAAATAATATTCAAAATTGATCCAAATAAAACATGCTATTTTTATTATCGGTCCACCAATTTTTCTTCAACATTCTTGAAAATAAAATAAGCAAGAGAAATTTCAATGGCTTCAATAATAACAAGCCATTCTGTCTCACATACTCAATATGGTATCAATGATGAGATAGCACAATATATCTGAGACTTAATACCTGATCTCAGTTTTTATATTACAAGTACATAAACAACAAATCAAGATCATATATGATACAACATATTTAAGGTATAAATAATAAATAAATAAATAAGGACTTTAATATAACAAGCCATTTTAAACAAGAGCACATATTTATATAACAAGTACATAAACAACAAATCAAGATTATGTATGATACAATATATTTGAGGTATAAATAATAAATAAATAAATAAATAAAGACTTTAAACATAACAAGCCATTTTTAACAAGAGCATCATGTGCATCATCATAAAAAAAAGATTTTAGGCAAAGAATATGACATACTTTTGAGCTCCAATAATGATGTCAATATAATAAAAATACAAAACCATTTTGGAAAACAAATTTTTTAGGTCCAATATATATATATATATATATATATATATATATATATATATCTTTTCAAAAAAAATAAAAAGTCAACACAATTAGGATATAAAGCATTCAAAAATATATCTCTTTTGGGTAAATAGTTTTTTTAAGCCCAATATACCTCCATCTTTGATAATTTGATCTAGTTAAGATCTCAACAATAACATTGTTATTATTAACATAAAAATAACTGTATAATCAAAGATGGCAGGAATACAAAATATTAGTCAATGAACATATATATAAATGATATACAAGAGTCCAAATACAATATTATATTTTCTTCTTTGGGTAAAATATGTAATATGCATAAGTACTCTTTACATGAAGTCACAAGCAAATAAAATATCTTAATATTCACGAACCTATTCTCTTTGGATAAATAGATTCAAGAAAACTAGAGTATCCTTGCAACATAATATCACATACTATCTTTTCTAGTTAAAACATACAACAATCCCCTTTAGACATGGCGTTATATATCATAACCAAAAAAAAAAAAATTATAATGAAAAAATCTCATGGATAACATAAATAAATTCTTTGATGATAAATATTTATGTCAACCCATAAAATTATTCATATAGAAAAATAAATATCCAATCAAAAATAAAATAACATACTTTAACTATATGTATGCCATAAAATATCAATCCGAAATGGGATACTTAACAATATATACCCCACTGATTAAAATATAATATTATATTATATTTAAACTGTCACTTCTATCAATAACACTTACTACACAACTATAAACTATCTTTGGATAAGAATTATAACATATAATAAGTATCACAATTATTTACAGTTATTTTTAGATCAACTGTAATAGATACATCAATATATAATTTTAAAAAATATAATAAAAGATAAAATAATTAGTCCTCAATAACTCAACTAATTCATAGAGTGCTCCGAACTTTTTAGGACTATACAAAAATATACTTAAATTATATAATAATGAATAAAATTATATATAAATAATTTATAAATTATTTAAATATTTTATTATATATGAATAGCTCAATCTAAATATTTTTTAAATCATTATGAATCCAACAGTCCAAAAATCATTCAAATCGAATGTAAAACGAATAAGTTATAGCAATTTTATCAAAAAATCAATAATATAGGACTAAACCATAAATTACAGAAATATAAGAACTTTTCTATAAAATATATTTTCAGAAAATGACAAGGACCAAGATATAAATTTTGAGAACTGATTTGTAATATTCAAAATATCAGGGGACCTATATATAATTTTATATGGACCCATATGTAATTTAAAATTGTATTGGGACTAAATTGCAAACGTTCCCTTAATCTAATTGAATCTAGCTCAATGAGATTGGGTTTGGTTTGGCTAATTGGTCAAGTATAAATTAAATGAATTTGGATTTTCGATTTAAAACTTGAAAATCCAAAATCCAAAGTCCACTTAAGATACCATCTTTCTTCTATTTCTTTAATATTATTGGTTTTACCATTGAACGGAAGGAGAGAAGCCATTAATGGCTACTTCCCTATGCTTCTTCCCACCTGAGGGCCCCGGCCATCTAGACCATCGATAGAGACCCAAAAGAGGGGATTTAAATGCCGGAGAAGGAGGTCCGTCCTTCCTTTTTTTTAATATGATCCGATCTCAGAAAAGAGGTAGGCAAAATCGACACCCACTACTTAGCCTCCGAATGGATGCGAGGCAAGCCGCTTCAAGCAATGGAAGGGAGGAAAGAGGAGAAGACAAGGTGTTGGATCATCCTATAGGGTGGGTAGATAGGAGAAGGAAATCAAGGAAATAAATTAAAAATAAAATCTAGAAGGAAACTAGGATCCTTCTCCATGAAACAAATTAAAAACAAAAGAGATTTTAAATCATGCACAGTCGCTTTGATATCAATTGTACAAAAATTTTTATTATCCCAAGATCCTATGCATGATTTCTAGAATTCCAAAAATAATATTATTTTTAAAAGTTGATTTGAGCAAACAATAGATCTATAAAATCTCATAGAATAAAATAATAATTTTAGATTTTGGATGCATACCTATATTTGTCATTAATCTATCAAACCTATAATAAATGCTCACATGAATATCAAAGACTAAGTCCTCTCCAGCATCCTCTCTCTCCATAGATGGCTATTCGATGGGACAAGCCATGAGAACAAATCTCACAAAAATAAATATAATTATATGAGGAATGGGGAGATGACCTAATCTATTTATAAGCAAACTCTTAATAAACCCTTCCATCACGGGTCAAGTTGGGCCAAGGCCTACACTGTACTGTCTCAACTACAACCAATATAAGGTGCTCGTGCCCAAACACAAAAGGATTATATACAACATTGGGTTATATACTTGTCTAACAACATGGATCATAAAATCAATCTATTTTTAATAAAATAAAATAATAATTAATGGTAGTCCATAATTAGAAAAAAAACTCTTATATCAACTTGACACAAATAATTTTCGAGTCAAATTTTGAAGAATTTAATTTAAGGCAAATTCTATTAGAAAATAAATTAATTATGTTAAGCTCGTGATAAGATGACAGGTGATCATTTATGGTAAGTAGTCTATCATGTTATCCTACAACTCATCCAAGAAACAAGGTAAATAGGTTATGTCCTATTAGCTACAAGTTTAAGTAATTCCTAGATACATTAGCTCTTTTGAAATTGAGGGCAAAGCTAGTTATGGAGACGTGGATTTCAAGTATAACAGAATCTCAAAAAAAGAGAGATAGAAAATCTTTGTATATCTTTTTTAATAATATAAGAGGCTCTATATATATAACAGTAATATATCCCTACTTGATATGTTTTCTAAATATGAATTATATATGTTGCCGCCCAAATCATCGTGGCCCGTAGCTGCTAGTGGTGCCGGGTGTTCCGTGTCCGCCCGCGGGAGATGCCTCCGGTGCCTTGGGACCTACAAGAAAGCCAAATCAGTGACCCGGGCCAGGGATTCCGGCGGGGGCACTCCGACGGTCAAGTCAGTGACGATCCAGGGAAACAAATCCTCCTAGTCGAGCCCTTCTGGATGAGCTCCATGTTAGGAGTAAATATAGTGTAAGTGAAAGATGAGGACGAGCTGGAAATGGTGTTGGCCGAGGTGGTCTTGCCCTCCTCTCTGGCCTTCTTCCCTTGTGTCGCTCTGGTTCCTCTCTCGAATTGAAAAGTATGCTATGGGTATTCTTCCTTTTGGGTTAGATGCCGGTACCTCTTTTTTTCACCCTGGTGGGGTTCTCTACCTTGGTTTGCTTTGGAATCTCTCCCTGCTGTCGTGTATGGCAAGGTACCGTGACGTGGACAGGACATCTCTCCTGTTTTGACAGTCAGGGAAGCCTCCATAGATTTCTGACATTCCTTCTGCCTATCCCTCTCCTGGAAACCTGACAGGGCCTCGATCGACGGGCCATCGATCTTGGGACCCGCGCTCTCCGGTAGGGTCTTTTCTTCGGTTGTACGGCAGATCGGCAGAGGGTATGGCACCTTGATGTGAGCTTTTCTTTCTTTCTGGAGTGAGTGACGGCCGAGGGCATTGATTGCGGCATGGTTGGTGTCGTACGGCCCTCGGGAGCATCGTCACTGTCCTCGGAGGAGAGGTATGGCTTCCTTGGCGGCCGGTGCGCTGGTTTGAACAGAGGGCCGAGCTGGAGAGGCAGGGCACATCTTCGGTAGACTCGCCTTGATGCTGCTCGGCAGGACGGAGGTGGACCGAGCTCGGTTGTGGAGGGGCGCCTCGTGGTGGAGGAGGCTGAGCTCGACTCCTGACCGCGGGGCCCGACCTCAGATGAGCTCGGTGCCGGGGTGCCGACCAGCCCAGGGGACCTGAGCTCGGAGGGGCGCCTCGTGGTGGAGGAGGCTGAGCTCGACTCCTGACCACGGGACCCGATCTCGAGGGGTCCGCCTTAGGTGGGAACTCGGACTTGGCTTCGGCCTAGACGTTCCGGGCTTGCAGGAACGGACCTAGCGAAGGACGGAGCTTGCCTTCGGCGGGCAGAGGTGTTGCTTCGGAGAAGCTCAGCTCGGCAAAGGCGCTCATGTTAAAAGCTTGTCATGGCGTCTGATGAAGACTCCACGTCAGCTGCCTCGTGCCACGTCAGCGTTCCAGCCACATCACCAAGTATAAGTATGAATTAAAGCCCGTAGTTCGTCCTGCATAGCTTGCTGCCAACATGAATCAGAACAAGTCTCACAATAAGTATATGGCTTATGAAAGTTGGAAATAGTAGAATAACAATAATAATTTTTCTGGAGATAAAAGGAAGGTTTATCCTTAATGGTATGAGTGGACTGACATGCAGGAAGAAGTTCGGATCCCAGAGAAGATGGCGGGAATTGAGTTTGGCTCGGAGGTAAGGTTGTCATGGCAGGATCATCCAGGAGAGGCCGATCCATAGGAGGTGTAGGGGTGACAACACAATAAGGAGAAGAAGGTTCAATGACCAAGTCTGTGCGGAGAGGATGTGTGGGGCCGAAGAAGAAGATGATGAAGACCTGAAAGACTTAAGAAGAAAAGGATCAAGGAGACAAGAAGTGAAGTAAGGAGGGAAGGACATGGTACAAGGGTGGAACTGGGATAATAAATCAAACATCGCATATTCTTAGAAAATAACATGATGAGAGATGCGAAGATGTTGTGACACAGGATTCCAACAGTGATAGCCATTATGTTTTAGACTGCAACCCAAGAAACAACAGAGATGAGAGTGACTCTAAAACTTATTGCATTCATGTGCATAAAGAAGAACAAAGCAGCTTCAACTAAAGATCCAAAATATGGAATAATCAGGGGCTTGACCACAGAGATGCTCATATAAAAATTGATAAGTAGTGATAGGGGAGGGAAGGCGATTGATAGTATAGATGCCAATGAGGGCAGCCTCATCCCAGACTATTCAGGACAAGATGCAGAGAGGAGCAAAGCATGAGTTATATTAAGAATATGATGATGCTTGCATTCAGCCGACCATTCTATACAGAGGTGCCAAGACAAGAATATTAGAAAAGGATACTATGTTGGCATAAGAGATGAAAGAAGGAGTCCCTGTATTCTATAGCATTGTCAGAATGAAGATGTTTGATGCAGCAAGAGAATTGTGTATGAACCATGATGATAAAATCAGAGTAAATTTGATAAAGTTTAGATTGATTTTTAAATAGATAAAGCCAAGTAAAGCGAGAGTAAATATCAATAAAGGTAACAAAATAGTGTAACCCATCCATGATGGGATGAGGTGCAAAATCCTAAACATCAAAGTGAATAAGATCAAAAGGAGTATTAGCATGTGATTCATTATTATTAAAAGGTAAAGCAGGTTATTTTGATAGTTGACAAGATATATATTGAGTAGTGTCATTATGGACCGATCAAATCTACCATTAGAAACTAAAGAACGAAGAGAACCAAAGGAGACATGACCAAGATGAGAATGCCAATGAACGAGGGATGTGAAGGTATAGGATATAGTAAAGACAGCTGAGGCATGGATAAGGGTATATCGAGGCAAGTAAGAGCAAATAGGCAACCATCTATATGCCCGATCCCAAGAACTTGCCCCATCTGAGGATCCTACACATGGCAACTAAAGTGAGAAAATAAAACATCATAGCCAAATTTACAAAGTTGTTCTAGAGAAATGAGATTGAGAGTAAGTTTAGAAAGTAAAAATATATAAGGTAGGGATAAAGTAAAGATTGTGACATGACCAATGTGAGAGACAGATAAGGTAGTGCCATTAGTAGTATATATCAAAGGAGCATCGAAAGTAAGAGTTTTAGTATGAAAAAGTCATGGATCAAAAATCAAGGTACCAAGTTAAACTACCTGAGACAGTAGACAAGACAGTGAAAAAAATGTATTAGCTTAAGATTTGTATTAATCAAAAAATGCCTGTAGATCACTCAGAGAAAGAGTGACTTGTGAAGATGGAGGGGATTCATTGGTGACAACAATAGCAGGATGGGCCTTAGAACCGGATGGAGCATGGAATCTAGGATGCTGCCCAGGTGGTTTGTGGCCAAAAGATTGAGCAAGAGGAGCTTTCAGGCATTCCTGTTGATAGTGCCTAGGGCCAATATTATAGCAGTGGTGATACTTGTAAGTAGGACAAGCCCAAAAAGTGTGACCAGTCTCCTTGTAATAACTATACTTAGAAGGTCCAGAAGAAGAGCAAAAGCAATGTCTAGGGGCCGCTATATTATGAATAGGTGCAACAAGTGAAGGCTCAGTAGAGCAGGCCCAAGAAGTATCATGACGTGTCTCCTCTAATAAAAGTTCAACAATGGTAGTCTCCAAAATAGAGAGAGAGTTGTAGTAGAGCAAAGAGACTCGAACCAGCTCATAGTCATCAGAAAGTGCCATCAAAAAGTAAATAAGATGGTTCTGCTTATAATGTTGGAGAATAGCATATATATCATCCTTAGATAAAGTCAGATCAAGTTGAGATCAAATAGTATGAATCTCAGTAAGAAATGCATTAAGTGTTTGATTGAGGGTTTGGTGAAGATGATGAAGAGTTTGACAGAGCTGATAGTAATGAGACAGTCCAACGGTAGAGAAACGAGTTGCAAGAAAGTCCCATATAGTTTTAGCGATTTCGTAAGTGCCAAGTTGAGTACGAACAGTGAGTGCGCCGAGCTATTGCGAATCCAAGTAATAATTTTGTAATTCTTAGCAACCCATTCGTACTTGCACTTAAGGATTGCTGCATCAGTTTCATCTTTAAGTTGAGTGGGTGGAAATTCATCACCAGTGACATAGTCCTACACTTGACTTTCTTTAAGAAAGCTAGACATCTCCTAGCTCCAAAGGATATAATTGGATGAGTGGACTTAGAATGGTGGCAATAGGATAAGTGGACTCAGATTGATCCATACCTGGATATGGAGATCCGAAATGAGTAGATATATAGAAAAGTAGGATTGGCCCAAGGATCGAGATCTCGATCAAGTGGTGTCGGAGATCTGAACTCAGTGCAGAGCGAGATAGGTGGACTCACGGCTTGTGTAAGTGGAGACCATGATACACAAGCACTCTCACCATGAGAATGAGTAGCGATCCTGCGTGGCCAATGACAGAGAAGAAGTTGGCAGAGAGTACCAAAGAGGACGAGGCCAGATAGGCTCTAAGATCTCAAGATGGGCTCGATTACTTGGCTTGGTTTCGTGGATTTGGTACCATGATGGGCTCGAAGGCTCGATCATAGATCAGGGAAGGAAACACAAATAATAATGAATGAAAAGATTGTCAATGGAGAAATCTCAAGTGCACCAGCTTTGATACCATGTAAGAGAATCTTAGAAAAAAGAGAAAAATGGAAAATCTTTGTATATCCTTCTCAATGATTCAAGAGGCTCTATATATAGAGTGTTAATAAATCCCTACTTGATATATTCCTTAAATAAGTATTGTACATAATCGCAAATATATGATAATAAATTTCAATAATATATACTAATATATTATATTCTAGTAATATATGTTAACAGTATATTTTAGTAATATATGTTAATAATATATTCTAGCGATATATGTTAATACAAGATATTCTAACATCGAGAAAGAAAATATTATCCATGAAAAAGCATGCGATCCAAGAAAACTATCCAGCTCCATTAAAATGATTGTCTTTCTTTTCTCAATTAAATTTTAATATTTTGTGGTTTTAAGTTCTCCACTCAGTACATATTCTTCCTTCCATCGTTAACTTATTCCTATTTCTCAGCAACAACTATATTTGGAAATATTCCACAAATGTCTTTGTACAGACATTTAAACATTTATAAGTTTGTCTTTATATGTAAAATAAAAATAAAATCTAAGTACCTACATGTCAGTCCAATCCCAAAAATAAAATAAAATAAAATAAAATAAAAACTAAATCAAATCAAATCAAAAAATAGGTATAGCCAGCCTATTGTGACAACTTGGCTGAATAAATTGCTCAAAGTATGACTTTAGAGAAAGAGAGAGAGAGAGAGGGAGAGAGAAGGAAAAACTCCAACTTTAAATGTATTGGTCTTGTTGAAAGTAAGGATAGTTGATGGAAGTTAATTTAGTGGCTACACATAGGCTCGAAAGAAATTATATTCTATAACCTATGTATCATGCCGATCAAATTGTCTCATTTACGAAAATTTCATTCATCATGCACTTATCTCGCTCATTGACCCATAAAATTAATCGAGACAATCCGGTCTATACCTATGTACCATGCCAATCAAGTTATCTCATTTACGAAAATTCCATTCATCATGCGTTCGTGTCGATTATTGACCCACAAAATTGAGACGGTCCAGTTGGCATGATACATGTACTCGTTTGGATGTTTGACCCATGAAAATGAGACGATTTGGTTGGCATGTTTGGCATGATATATGGCCTTGTTGGTCCACACGGTGTAGAATATAATTTGCTTGGACTTAGACTGTATGCAATATTCTAGATTCATCTTCTTCTAAATTATTAAGAGCTAGGCTAGCCTACTCGCGAGCATTGCCAAAGTTCAAAATTCTATTATGATAGCCATGAAAGTAAAACACCAAGTTCTCAACCATTCCTTCTCTTACTAGCAATCAAGAGGAGTCTATGTCTCTCGGACCAACTATAAAATACCATTAAAAATTATTTTTTAAATTTATTTTGTCATTTTAAGAATTAATAAAATAGCATATGAAGGTCGATAATGAAAATAGTATTTCGACAAAATTTTGTATTATTCTTGGATTTCATGTTTACTCTTCATTGGAACTAATAAATATCTGTAATTAAAAACTATAGAGATTCGAGTGACAATGTTTGAAAACAGAAAGCTTCTCTTCCGCTTGCTGCACCGTCCAATTCTTTTTTTTTTTTTCTTTTTTTTTTTCTTGAATTTTGAAAATAAAAACAAAAAACAAAAGCAATACCAAAAGTGCCCTAAAATTTCAAACTTTAACATATGATCTCACGTATGATCTCAGTTTTTTTGTTTTTTTTTTTTTGGGTTAGGCACAAGATTTCTCACTTATCTTCTTTTACAGGTCTCATGGCAAGCTTTAATTAACCAAATTCCAACTACTAAGACGGTAGCCCGATTGATAGAGACCTTATCTTACTACCAACAGGTCATGGGTTCGAGGCATGATCTCGCGGATGACTCGATTAAATCTAGATATTTTTTGGAACCCATGACCGTTGGTATGAGTGAGAGGTCAGGACTGACCTATTCTACTGGCCGGCGTCTTAGTAGTGTCAGGTTGACCTACTCACCATTTAGTAGGGACTGACCTATTCTACTGGCCGGCGTCTTAGTAGTGTCAGGTTGACCTACTCACCATTTGTAGGGAAAGACTGCTCAAAGGTCTTGTACCGAACATTATCTGGCGAAGTGGCGAAGCGGGGGCCTAAGGGAGTAGCTACAGTGAAAAAGATGTGGGATGCTTTTAAAAAAATATACGGATGTAAAAAAAAAATATCAGCCATGTTTACTGTCTTATGAGCAAATTTTTATACTTCGATAAGATGGGCGCTCTATCAATGACTATTTTATACTTCGATAAAATGGGCGCTCTATCAATGACTATACCCGCACCATCCTTCTGAATGGTACTAACAAAAATTTGGTAAACCTGACATTGCAAAACCAGCTATTACTTCTCCAGCCACTACTGTCACTATTGCCTTTACGAGTATTGTTCTCCATGAGTGATATTATACTTACCAAGTATGATAAATTATTTTAGTCACATGTCTTTACTTTTCTTGCTTCTCCATCTTTAGGATTTGCTTATGCTACTGTTCATGGTAAGTCCTGGCTTCTCAACTCTATTACCTCCACTCATATGATAGGTAATTGATTTTTATTCTCTACTCTATCCCTTTCCTCAACTCATACTCTTCTATCTTGGATGAAGGAAAAGTGGTTGCCTCATCTTTATCTCTTGATAAAATTTTATATATTCCTAATTTTTCTTTTAGTCCTCTCTACAAGTCATCTCATCCATTCTTTGGGCTATTTCGTCATATTTTTTCCTTCCTACAATGTTTTCAAGATCTTTAGACCGAAAAGTAGATTTGTGGCGGGCATGAGTTGTGAGATCTCTACTATTTGGATATGAAACATGCTGTTGTTATTGCTTGTCCTACTACTTAGGATTTGGATATCTCTTTCTGGCGTTGCAAACTTGACCATCCTGCACTTTTATTCTATGGTCACTTTGTTCCTGTTCCATCTATATTATCCTCTTTACCTTGTGCTGCTTATGAGTTTGGCAAAGCATCATCGGGCTTCTTTTTTCTCTAAAATCTCACATTGGTGTACTACTCTTTTTGAGCTTATACACTCTGATATCTGGGATCTCGGTCCTATATCATCTCATCTTGGATTCCGATATTTTGTTATCTCTAATATCTCTCATTGGTGTACTACTCTTTCTGAGCTTATACACTCTAACATCTGGGATCCCCATCCTATATTATCTCATCATAGATTTCGATACTTTGTTACCTTTACTGACAATGGTTTTCGAGTCACTTGGATCTATCTTCTTCTAAGTCAGTTTGAAATCTTCTGTGCATTCTCAAACTTTTATATGAAAATAAAGACTCAATTTTCTATACCTATTAAGACTCTTAGAACTGATAATGCATTAGAATTTATAAGTTCCTTATTTAAACAATTTTATGCTTCTCATGATATTATCTATTAGACCTCCTGTACGTACACTTCTCAACAGAATGTGGTGGCTGAATGTATGAATCATATCCTCTCGAATATGGCTCGTACCTTGATATTTCAAATACATATGCCTAAATAATATTCAGGGGATATTGTTCTTACTGCCTGTTATCTCATTAATCGTCTTCCATCTTCTATTCTTGCTGGTTAGCCTCCATTTGCTTGTATTTATCTTAATAGGTCTTTGTTTCCACTAGCTCCTTGGATGTTTGGTTGTATCTACTTTGTTCACTTACGTGGCCTTGGGCTTGACAAACTATTTTCCCGATCTGTTAATTGTATTTTCTTGGATTATTCTCGAACATAAAAGGAATATAGGTGTTATGATCTTGTCACCCAACATCACTTCGTTTCGACTGATGTGACTTTCTTTGAGTCGTCGCATTCATCTCTCCTTCCAAGACTCATTTGGAACCTTTGCCGGATCTTCTCTTCTGACACCAACTCCATCCCTACAAGGTTTCCTTCCTTATTTCCTGAGCAATTTTTGAAGACTCTGCCAATAGTTCCTCCTATTTTGTAGGATTATCAGTGCTGCTAGTAACCTACACCTCATTTTCACACTAATCTGCCTTCTCCATCTTCGATTTCTGATCTTGAGGTACGTGACATTGATCTTTCCATTCTCTTTGCAAAAATAAATGTATATATACCATGCATTCTATTGCTGATTATATCTTTCTAGACTATTTTAGTTCTTCTTTCCGATGCTTTGCCTTGTCTATCTCATCTGTGTCTATTCCTAGGACTTATTCAGAAGTACTGTCCAGTCCATCCTGAAAAGTCACTATGGATAATGAAATGAATACTCTTAAGATCTTGTTTGGCTAAGCTTTTTATAATAAGCTTTTGAAGCTTTTGAAAATAGAGTTTTTTAGAAGGAGAGTTGTTGAAAAGTAAAACTTTTATAAAAAATTATTTACTATTTGGTAATTACATTTTTAAAGTATATTTAATAAAATCAAAATAGCTTCCCGATATAATCTTGAAAGTATTTTTGATTGAAAGTTCTAAAATAGAGCTTCTTTAAAATAGATAGTTTTAACTTTGTGGTAAAGCCAAAATAGCTTTTATATTTTTTATCAAACACTATTTCAATTATCTAAAGTACTTTTCGAAAACCAAAAAGTGCTTTCTAGCCCTCCAAAATCTTAGCCAAACAAGACCTTATTAGCCGTGGTAGTTGGGAGCATAATGGGTGTCCAGCCTGTTCAATGCAAATAAGTGTTTACTGTCAAATACATGCCATATAGATCCATTGATCGATACAAAGCTCACTTGGTTGCTAAGAACTTTATTCAGACTTACGCAATTGATTACTATGAGATATTTTCTTTTGTGGCTCGGACGAATTATATTCGAGTGGTATTCTTTATTACTGTTAATCGAGATTGGTCGATCATCCAAATGGATGTCAAAAATGCATTTCTCTATGATGATCTTTTTGAAAATATCTATATGAAGCAACCATCAAAATATATTGCTTAGGAAGAGTATCAACTACCAAGCTTAAAAAGGCTATCTATGATTTGAAACAGAATTTTCATGCCTGGTTTGACAAGTTTCAGAGATTGTTGCCGGTATATATCTCAAATGCTTATAGCTTGATCACTCAATCTTTATCAGAAAAAGTTCATAGAAAATCATTGTACTTATTCTTTATATCGATGATATTATCCTTACCGGTGATGACACAAAGGGCATTCCTGATGTCAAACAACATATTCAATCTTATTTTGTTATCAAGGATATTGACGGGACAAGGTGCTTCTTGGTATTGAAATTACTTACTGTTCCGATGAGATTAATTTTTCTTAGCAAAAATATATACTTAATCTACTTGCAGAAACTAGATTACTAGAATATAAACCTATCAGCACTTTGATGGTTACCAATCACAACAATCTATCTAAAATAATAAGAATGATTTTCCAAATCCAGCTCAAGACTGTAGATTGGTTGAAAGACTAATATACCTCACCATTATACGATTAAATATTTTTTTAGCAATTAGATTGGTCAACCAATACATGCACAAGCCGAAAAAAGATATTAAAAAGCAACTATGAAAATTCTCCATTATATAAAAAACTCTTTAGAAAAAAAAAAATACTATTCAAGAAATCTGAACATCTTGATATTAAAATATACTCATACATATTATACAAGATTTGTAAACGATCAACGCTCTGTCTCGGACTATTGTACATATATTGAAAAAAAATAGTCACATGAAAAAGCAAGAAATAAAATATTATGACAAGATCAAATGTGAAGGTAGAATGCAAAGCAATGATCCATACTGCCTATGAGATGATATGACTTAAGTCTTTTATAAAAGATTCAGGATTTACCTATACAAAACCAATGGATATGTATTGTGACAATCAAGCAAGAATTTATATTACTAGTAATACAGTCTTTCATGTGCAGACTAAGCACATAGAGATGGACTATCATTTTATACAAGAAATCATTTTAAGTGAAAGATTAATATATCTTATACCAGTTCAGCAAGCAGACATCTTCACCAAAGCTTTCAACTATACTTGATTTTTCTACTATATGTTCCGAGCATGACTTAGTTGACATACGCTCCAACTCGAAGGAGATTGTTAGAATTAGGAAAGAGAACAACTGATCTTATGTTATTTTCTAGAATATCAAACTCTGTCTTGATCATATTAAGAATATTACTATAATCATGTTATGAGTTGTATTATCCTGTACTCTATTTAAAAATCTCTACGACCCTAATTTTAATATAATAATATTTCTTTTTTCTTAACAATTACGTTGGTATATATGCGAATTTTTTTATCGAGCTAGAAATGCTCGTACCCCTACGTTACATTTTTTTTTTTAAAAATGCAGGATGCTCAGTTTGACAGGTTGGGTGAAAGGTCATGAACCAAAATTATTAATTCATTTGTTAGTTTAATTTCTAATACAATATTTGAATAATTATACTTGAATAAGTAAAGTTTTTGATCATGATGAATCTATTTAATTTATAATTTTAATTATTTATTATTTTAAATAAATCCTAGTTTTATTAAAGTTATAATGTATTTAGTAAATCTTACATAATCTCTGGGACATCATTTTAGGGATGATGCGACCTTGTCATGTCGCTGGCCTAAGTGTTAATTTCGAAGCATGACTATTAATTTTCATTCAAAATTACAGTCATGAACAATATGGTTGATAACTTAATAGCAAACACCTTACATGCGAGATGAAAAGGGAATCTCAACCTTTAACAGGATTGTGCTGTCCTCAGCAGCCAAATTAACTTTGAGCAAAATCTTGATGAGATTTTGCTACTTCGACCTTAAAAAAGTAAAGGCCCACATCATCCAAGAGACATGCAGTAACTCAAACAAGGCTTCAAAGCCAATCCGAAGGTTGTCCTCGATCCCTTGTTCATCCTCTCGGCCATCCATGATCCTGATCTATCTGGCTCCTACACTTTTAAGTATTCGAATTGGATAAGATCTTAGATTGTATTTGATTCCTTAATTTCACCTAAAATAAATCCCTATCCCGGGCTTATTCTTCTAAACAACTAAAAATCAAGATAGGCCGTCCAAAATAAGTTATTTTGACCGATCCTCGATATTCTAAAGTAAGAATCCTTTCGTGAATCATGAAATAGCTTGTTCCAGATTATTTTCTTTCTATACGATGAATCCTAAACATTACCTGTACCGAAATAAAATTATTATTTCAGATTTCTAGCCAAATAGAAATATGAAATTACAAGGATAAATAACTATTATCGGAGAATTGATATTTCTATTCTAGAAATAAAATTTTTTTTTTTTTTTTTTATCCGAACACTACCTTAAAAGAATATGGAATGCTCCCACGGCTGTAACCGTATGGACGGGATGCTCCTCACCCTTAGGAACAGAATGCTTCCACGGTTGTGACCGCATTATCTTCTACCCTCCATGTATGCTGCTTATTGGGAATACAAATGCAATGCATTTTAACCTTTAATTCCCAAGTTTACACATCTGAAACAAGAAGAAGCAATAGCACCATACCTTCATTATGGGCCTGTCCAGTAAATCATATATATACAAAATCGAAGGTTAAAATGCTTTTTTGCCAGAATTTGAGATCAAAATTGAATTCCATCATATTGTTCCATGCTTCACCAGACAAACAGGGTATTCTTATAGAATGGGGCCGACTCCTATCAACTAGCAAGTAAAATGGATCCGATAATTTGATCTAAAAGACCAAATCTAAATGGAATTAAACCAAAGCACATATAATTCCTGAAAGGATAAAAATGAGCTAAAAGGGGTCGGGTAGTGTCACCTGGGCATGAAGAAACTCAGCACCAGACAAGCCAGCATCTGCACTGCACCCTCGCCACCAAAAGTTTGAAACTCTTCTTCTGGCTCCATGTCACAGTGGCACCAGACTTGGAGCCCCTCCAAAGCCAAAAATGCCCTCCCAAGATTTGGATCCTTGGACAAAGAAGACAAGGGCATATTTGACATCAGAGGAAGACAACCAGGCACTGGCATTGTCTCGACCAGGAAGACAATGCCAGTGCCTGGTTGTCATCCCAAAGCTGGCCAATGGCCACGCTACCATAAATAAGAAAGGCTTTAAGATTGCAGATCACCTGGAAATAGGTAGCCCTTTCCAAGGGCCATCATAGAAAATGAAATAAGTCGGCCTTTAAGGGTTACCTCATGTAGCTCGTGGGTCACTTCTATTAATATACTGCAAGGCCCGGTGTTATTGGGTCGATGGACTGAAATCGGCGGTCCTTGCCGATTTTAATTCGAATTTATCCTGGCATCGAATCACGGAATGACCGGCGAAAGAAGCAGAGAAGGCGGTCGACGGCGCTTGGGGATAAGGATCTTCCTCGAGTTTTAAGGGCTCCCCGCATGCCTCTGCTCCAGCCAGACCTCTCCTCCTCCGATGGATGCTGAAGCCAACGCCGATTTCATCGGACGATTCCTCGTATGCCCTGGCCAATTTGAAGGCCGTCTTCCTCCGGTGGCCGCCAAGTTTGACGTCGACCTCACCGGTAAGTACCATATCCTTTAATTTCCACTCGAGGTGGGAACGAGCAGTGGCGGTCAGCGGGAACCCATCTCCTCTTGAGCGTGGGCTCGAGCGGGGACGATCGGCCGAGGGGGGGGGGGGGGGGGGGGGAACTTCGTTTTGGGTTCTCGACGGGTGGCCGAACAGCCATCGAAGGGACTGCCAGTCCCTTCCTTTCCTTCCGGCGATCTTTCCCGGGTGATCGATCGCGATGATCGCCACCTTTCCTTCCGGTTTCCGTGGAGGGGGAGGGGCTTGCTCGACCTGTTAACAGAGAAGGATCGACTCTGTTAACAGGGGTTGGGCCGGGTTTTGTGTTGGGCCGGGCCTGTTTCTGGGATGGGCCGATCCCGTAAAGGTACCGTTTGAAAAATAATAATAAAATAATATATGTAATAATAATAATAATAATAATTAATAAATAAAAGAAAGGTGGGGAAGGGAGGAAAAGAACTGTTATTAGAGGATATTCCAGGAAATTTAGTTTATATTTAATTCCTTTTTAATTTGTAATTCAGGATCGTCGTTGTCTCTGGAAGATCGGGTCTAGGGAATTGAACTGCACGTTGTTGATGGATGCTCTTGGGTAAGTTATCTTGACCTCTGATGTTGTATGCTAATATATATATATTATGAATTAATAAATATATATATTATATCTGCATTTGATTGCATTGGATTGGGTGCATCGTGTTGATGTGGGTGCATCGTGTTGGTGTGATGTGAGTGCATTATGTTGGTGTGGATGCATTGTGCTGGTGTGAATGCATTGTGTCGGTGTAGGTATTCTCTAGTCCGACTATGATCACACGAGGACCTAGTCTCCTTTTGGGCCTCCAGCGGGGCTATCGCTGGCACATGATCGTTGAGCGGTATGTGACACAGGAGCTAGTTGCTTTATTTTAGCCATGTATGGTAGGCACATGCAGAGGATGCATGTTTCTCGTGTGATACTCAGAGCTAATTTTTCTTTTGGACCTCCAGCAGGGCTATTGCTGGTACATGACTGTTGAGCAGTATGTGACACAGGATCTAGTTTCTTTTAGGGCGAGCCACGGGCCGATCGTGGCCATAGTCAGAGGAACTAGGAGAGTAAAGTAAATGATTGGCCATCCATAGTCATGTCGTGTCTGTTGCATTTAAGTGTACATATTTGTATAGTATTGCTGGTATATTATTTTGATATGAATATCTTGTATGTGTGTTGTATATATTACTGGTTGTTATTGACATATTTGTATATGTATATTAGAGGTGATGATAACTTACTGAGCATGTTTTGCTCATTCCTTATTTTTCTATGTTTTTGTTGCATATCCAGAAAATCAAGCGGGCTTGGGACCAGTCAGTGAAAAGCTAGGATTTAGGTGTTAATCCCTGAATTTATATTTTATTTATATTTTATTTTCTGTTAATCTTTATGAAAAGTTGTTCCTTACCATTGTTTGGCTATTGATTTGAAAGTTAGGCCTGGCATGATCTCTAAGAGATACCTAGGATTGTGCGGCCGATCATGTAGCCGATCCTTGATCTGGATTCGGGACATGACATGTACTGTACTACCTTAGTGAACCACACCTGGGGTAAGATAAAATCACCAGCATGGATCAAAGTTATTGCAAGCAAATGAAGTATTGTTTGGATCATTCCGAACCGAATCAAATTGGCATTAGTTTGCTATCATGCTAAGCCATCACTCTACCTCATTGGGATTGATTAGAGCATGACTCATTCACCGGTAAAAATTGCTGGCAAGCATCTTAACAAATGCGCCCAAAGGCAGTGTTAAGATTTCCTTCTCAGTAGTTGAATTCTCGGATTTAGTTTTGATTGTCCAAGTTGATGCATCCCCAAAATTTCATTAGAAACTAAAAATGTTTGCCATATGTTAGGATATAACAATCATGATCACCAAACATTTAAAGACCAAACCAAGAAATAATTATAATTGATGACTCATTGAGAGTATTTTTAAAACTTAATTCTAAATCAACATAAATGAATAATGGAGATGGTTTGCTTGCAAACTTGCCAACTGAAACGAATGGTTTTTAAGTAGTCTTCCAGAAAAATATTATTGCTGTTGTTACAAAAATGGCAAACGAGGAAGGAGCATGAATGTCATGCATGAAAATAATGTTTTACCAATGACATTCTTTCAATATATTAAATGTAACATAACAATAACACTACAGAAAGAGATCAACAAGTCCTACGCCAACTAATAACCACCCTTAGAATTTATGATGGCTCGTTACTCCTTGCAGAAGGCTATATATATATATATATATATATATATTCCTATCTAGGTCCCTTTCTCAGATAGTACAAAATTCTTAGATCCATCCTTATATTGTGGGACTGGAAACATTCCCGGTCTCCCATCTTTTATTTACGAACGACTGCCTGTTACTTGGCCGGACTTCCCTGGCTAATGCTAGGGGCTTCAGGAGGACAGTGGAGCATTACTGTCAGGCTTCAGGCCAGAGGGTTAATTTTCAAAAGTCTGGGATATATTTTAGTCCTAAAACTACCCTCGACGTCCGGAGCAGGATTACTCACATGTTGGGCATTCAAGAGCAACAAGGCCTGTTGCATTATCTGGGTATTCCTATTTCTGGTACCAGACTTACTACGCTCGACTGCGCTCCCCTTGTGGCTTCTGTGACGGATAGGATTGGAGGATGGCAGGCCAGATCTTTATTCGCCATGGACAGGCTCACTCTTGTCCGGTCAGTATACGCGTCTTTTTCTGTTTATCTTCTCTCTAATTCTTTTATACCCAGGAGGGTCATTCTCAAGATTGAGCAGATAATTCGGGTTTTTCTCTAGAACTCCTCTACTGATCGGAGGAGGATACATCTTATGAGCTGGGAAAATGTCTGCCGACCGATGCATGAGGGGGGTTTGGGCATCACTTCTCTTCTTGCAATGAGAGATGCTTTTATGACCCGGCATGCGCCAGGTTTTTTCTATGTCCGGACACTATATGGTCTTCTTTCATGAGGGCCAAATATGATGACATCCCTTTGTATCCCAGTGATTGCTCTACTTCCACGAGGAGGCCATCGATTGTTAGGAGAGAGATGATTGCCAGAGCCCCGATTGTAGTCTCCCAGATCTCCTGGGTGCTAGGAGATGGCCGATCAGTTAGCTTCATGAATGATTCCTGGATTTCGGACATTCCTTTAAGCAGATGGCCCACCTTCATCTCTGTTCTGACTCCGGCCTCTGTTACCGTAACTGACCTTCACAGACCAGGTCTTTCATCTTGGGACACGGACAGGGTTTTGCCTATTTTTGGGGACATCCTTGGATACAGGGTCCTGTCTATTCTACTTCCGGTCCATCCTTGCTCTGACATCAGAGTTTGGAGACACACTACCTCGACCAGGGTGCCTATCGGGAATCTCACTCCTACGCCTGATCGGGATCTTTATATCTCCAGGAGCTATTACTAGATTTGGACCCTGCCGGTGCATCCTAGAGTTTCACTCTTTATTTGGAAACTCGCTTGGCACCGCCTCCCCACGCGGGAGTTTATCACCTCTAGAGGGATCCATATCACTCCAGAATGCCCCTTTTGTGAGATTCAGTTGGAGACGCAGACTCATGCCATATTCCATTGCGGCCGTGCTAGTCGGATCTGGGCTCTGGCGGGATTCTATGGTATACCTGCTCAGCCTGATCACATTCTGGATATTTTTTATATCTTACTGCGGACGGCACCTATGATCCAGGTTTCTTTTATTGCTTATCTGACATATCATATTTGGATTTCTAAAAATGACCGGATATTCACATCTTTGAGGCATTCCTCTATGATTCTGGTTGAGAGGGCCAGGATAGCTGCGATGGAGTATTGTAGATCTGCCGTGATGTCGACTGAGATCTAGGATTCCCCTTTCGCTCTTCGAGCGACCCGGAAGATTTTTATTACCTGGGAATCCCCTCTTCCGCCCTTTGTCACTATTAGCTTTGATGGGAGCCTCCGCTGCAGGATAAGCGGAGCAAGTTTCATTATTAGGGATTCATCGTTGGATTTCATGGCAGCTGGGTATACCCCTTGTTTCGACTCTTCGATGCCGGCCCTTGAATTTTATGCTGCATGGGCTAGGATCAGATATGCTCATCAGGTACTAGGCCTAGACCATCTTATCATTAAGGAAGATTCTGCCACCGTCATTTCTTAGATCTCGCAGACTTCCTTCACACAGGTGGCTCATCCGATAGTCAAGGACATTAGACTCATGCTACATGATTGCCCTTCTCTGACTATCAGACACATTTTCAGGGAGGCTAACTCAGCAGCTGACTGGATAACCTCTTATGTTGCTCAGCATACTGACTCTATTTTATAGACTAATTGACAGACTGCTCTGTATAGCTTAGAAATATTTTACTTTCTGACTTCTTAGATTATATTCATCTACGTTCAATTTAATGAATACACCATTTAATCAAAAAAAATATATTATATCATGGTATGCTCCACGTAATCATGCATGCCGATATTTACAGCCGTTTGTTCCTATAACAGTGCAACAAAATGCCCACAAATGGATGGCCATGATTTGTGGCATGCACGATGTTATAGTGAATGCCCTGTAGGATATAATTTCTCCCAGAACATCCATTATATATTCATATTCCACCTGCCTGCAGAATTTAATTATATATTACAAGAGTGCAGCAGGCCAATACCACTTATCAGAATCCCATTCCCCTGGCACAAAGAGACAACGGTCATGTGTCCCAAGGATGCAACAGAGTTCCAATTAATATAAGCAACCATATATTATTGAAGAACTTCGTTTTACCCACTATATATATATATATACGGGCTTACATGGTTTTCACACTCTCTCCCAATCTCTCCACGCCGTACCAACCACCAAGGGGTAAAGAAAACTGGGACAGCTAAGGGGTTGGCTTGGCTGCTTCTCGCTCCAATTGGATAGAAGCATCCAAAAAATAATAATTAGAATACACAAACACAGAGCAAGAATAACACACCTAAATGTATATATAATATCAATTTTGGCCCCCCCCCCCCCCCAAGCCGGCGGGGATGGGATAAAGATGGACCGGGACGATCCGGGCCGTCAGATCATATCACATCGAGAAATGACTTGGGGGTTTCTCTCTCGTTAGAGGCGCCGCTTGATTTGATGTGATGGGAGTGCAAGAAACACGGAGGACCACCCACCACCGAAGTCCACAAGGAACAGGGATTTAAAATTGAATCAAAGTGGGGTCAAAATTATGCAGCTGAGGCACAGGTGCTTCTGCTGCTGGTACTGGGTCTGGCCAGTCTTGGCCTGCTGCTTCTCAGTTCGTTTTTACCCTCATTATTATTTTTTTTATTTATTATTATTATTATTATTTTTTATTATTTTTTGATAAATCGGAAAAGTAGGAAAGAATTATATCCATCCCGGACGGTCCCCAACCCCAGTAAAAAATGTTCGATGCACGATATATATTAATTTTTTCGCAGCCGTTCCCTACCAGAAGATGAGTACGTCAACCTAACAATCACTATCTTATTAAATTTTTTCGCAGCCGTTTCTCGTTCGAAGATGAGTACGTCAACCTGACTATCACTGTCCAAAAATAAGTACGTCAACCTGACTGCCACTGACACTTTTTTCATTATCACCAACCATTTTTTTTATTTTTTATTTTATCTTCAAATTTTTTTATCAAAATATGTCTAAATCAAAACTCAAACACCAAAAATAAATAAATCAACCTGACTGACGCTTTTTTTCGCTATCACCAATTATTTTTTTATTTTTTATTTTATTCCAGACTTTCTCGTCAGGATATATCTAAACCAAAACTCAAATCCATCAATTTATTACGAAAAAAAATTTACAACCAGCCGCACCGCTGGCCGGTGGTTATTTATTTATTTTTTTTATAGACTACACTCGTCAACAAAACACCACTAACATTAATGCCGATCATATTTATATTAATTATATAAATAAGAAATATATTAGTGCGAACATTAGTCTCTGTAGTAATATTTGTTAAAAATATTACAGGGTAGGTGCAGTAATAGTAGAATATTAAGTATTACAGTAGTAGAGTAAAATATTAAATAGTAGTAGGAGAAGAATGTTAACTAGTACTACTAAAGATTAATGTCTCATATTCATGTTTCATTACTGCAACACAATGCTAATACTAGTACCAATGATGATGATAAATAATAATAATAATAATAATAATAATAATAATAATAATAAAACAACCTGTTATAAGCAATGTGCTACATAAGAACAACCGGCAAGATCTATCAAAATACTAAAGCCTGATAAAGACTTGGTCCAACTGCCAGCTGGCTTGAAAAATCCAGATGGAACGGTGGATATGGATATCAACTAATAAAAGTTAAAACAACGAGGAAATTAATCTCTATAAAAAGACGGATAAGTATTTGGAAAAAGAAGAGAAGGTGTATTAATCGAATGGGTGAGGAACGGAGACACGTACCACATGGGTACAACTGTACGGAGACGAGGACACGTACCCCATGCGTGCCTTTTTTTTAAAAAAAATACATTATAGCTAGTATATGCGCACTATAGAGAAAGGGTATACAATATTAACAAGCGCGCTCCACTAATTGCACATTTTAAAGAATTTAAATCTGATACGACTACAGTGCGCGTATATCAAGGGCTCGGAGAACATCATAACGGCTAGGAATTCGAAGCACGCATGCAGCTAGAAAACCGGCCCGGGCCGCCGAGCCAACATAAAAATAGACCGGACGGCTCGGCGTACTCTAGCAAAACCATGCATCACACGCATAACATTCAACACCTCAACGGCGCAAACACCGACAAGACGCAAAAGTGCGCCGCGAGGGAGAAGGAAATTAAAAAAAAAAAAATTCTACATCAGAATCCAAAAATAAAATAAAGAATAAAAGTACTATAAAGTAAGAACAAGCTACATTTAAGCATACAACAAATATTTATATTCAATAAAAAAAAAAAACTGATGCCATTCATAACTTTATTTAATTTTATATAATATTTATAAATTATTACAAAAATAAATAATTTTATTAATATATTGTTAATTTGATTTGTTATTTATTTAATAATATATTTGATTTTGATTCTAGGATGATAAAATTTAATTCTCTAATTTATATCCATATTCATTTTTATGAAAAAAATATAAATATAAATTATTACATCAAACAAACATAATCAATCCGTATTTTGATCCTATTCAAAAGCTAACATTCGCCAAATAAAAGTATTAGTATTTGAACCAGTTTTTAGTAGCATAAGTGCCACGCCAAACACTACAGCGAAACAAAGCTAACATACTCGGCGGCGGAGATTTAACCCAAAAAAAAAAAAAAACACAACCGGGTCACTTCTTTCTTCAGTTCCATCCAACAATTTACCACCAAAAAAAAACGAAAACCACGTCCAAACCAATAGATCAAAAATAAAAGCTCGAAAAACAATATTTACAGGCGGATCTAAACAAAATAAACCCCAACCCCAAAAGATTTTGGAGGAAAAAAAAAGTAATCAGTTATAAAGGTTTTTCCCCTATTTTCTAGAGATTTTTCTGATTTTATTTGGAGGCGGGTTTTACCTCATCTCTCCAAGGCTTCTCTCCCTTCATCTTAGCGCCGGCGCCGCTCCCGCTCCGGCCCGACGAGTGCGAGCCGGGCGGTCCGTCCCGTTCCTTCTTCTGGGCCGAGAAGAGCTGGCCGAACCCGAAAACCGACACCGACTTAGCGGAGCCGCGGAGCGAGCAGACCGGGACGTTGAGAACCGGAGTGACCCGGACGTTGGCCGAGTAAGATCGCTCCATCCCCCTGGGCCGGACCCTCGGACCGCCGTGGAAGCTCCCAGGGCTGCTCGAGCTCCGCTCCAACCCCTGGAACACGACCTTCCCTGCCGGGTTCATCCGCGGGCTGTCCACCGACAGTCCAAGAGGGGGCGGAGGAGGCGGCGCCGGCGCCGCTGGGTCCGACGCCCGGCGGACCGTGCTCCGGCCTATCCTCACCGGCGGGTGGGTTTCGCCTACCGTCGTGGCGGCGGAGGATGTAGGCCGGGCCACGCGGAGCCGCGGCGTGTTCCGGCTGAGCGAGATCGGGATCTGGGCCGCAGGCTTCTCGGAGTCGAGGGAGAGACGGGGAAGATCCTCATGCTCGGGGCCGGACGAGGAGGAGGAGGAGAGGGACAGCCGAGAGATGGACACCGACTCCGAGTCCGAGTCGCGGAGCAGCGGAAGGCTGAGAATCGAGTCCGCCGGCGGCGATCTAGTGTTCCGGTGGAGGAAATGCTTCAGAGTTTTGGCGTTCGGGTTCTTGGAGGCGGCGGCGGCGGAGGGCTTCTGGGCATCGGGCTTCGGGCTCTGCGCCTTCTTGAGGCCCAGCAGCTCCTTCCACCGGCTGGAACACCGCGGTGCCTTGGGGGAGAAGACATAGGGGTCCGACCCGGCGACAATCTCCGCCCTCCGCCGCGACTTCAGCAGCTCAGGCGACCGGATCTCGGTGGCGGAGGACTTCAGCTGCAGCGGGACCAACTTGCCGTCAGAGAAGAGCTCGTCGGCCGGGAGCATGGCGACGGGATCCTGAAGACGGAACTCGAAGTCGACCAGGTCCTTGGCGGGGGCCTCTGGATCGGGGTTCTCCGGCGGGTTACCTAAAATAGGCGCCGGCAGGGCGGTGGAGGGGGCTGGCGAGGACTGGTCGCCGTCGGCGATGTCGCGGCTGAAGGAGATTCGAGGGCTTAGCCAGCCGTAGGAGGAGTAGGCCGCCGTAGGGCAGTCGAGAAAGCCCTCCGGCGAGACTCCGACGTTGTTCACGAGGGCCGAGGCCATCATCGACCATGAATCGGGGAAAGATCGCCGGGAACGCAGCAAAAACTCGCCGATGTTTTGATGGAGAGGAGAGGGGATCAAATGTAGGGGAACGGAGCCCAACGGTTCATTTATAGAAGCAGGTATTTTTTTTGGGCGAGTGAGGAAGCGACACGTAGAACGCTTTGCGGCAGAGGAATCCAGGAGGCTTCGTGTAGTCGCTTTCGAAATGAATACCCCCCATGTTTGGTAAAATTACGGAGTTAGTATCGTCTAAGATCTCTTCATTTAAATGATAGCAAAGTCTGGTTAATGGAGATTAATGACTAATGGAGATCTTTTCATGCAGTGAAGTTGTATGGAAAATTTCACCTGAGGATGTGATAGATGATACCAATTCATAATAACTGAATTAATTAGAGCCTAGGTTTTTTTGCAAGAAAAAATATAAAAAAAACCTAATTGAGAGAGAAAATTAGAGTTTGGTTTATGCAGCCGTGAGGCCGCTTTTTTTTTTTTGGGTTAACAAAAAGGGTGAGGAGAGGGAAGAAAACCTTCCGATATAGATCTTCACTCGGATCCCAATCCGTTAGATTTTTATTCGATTCGGACTGTAATTTTTCATGTACCATTCTTATCGAAAAAAAAATAGAAAAGAAAGATTAATATTTTCAATCAAAAGTATAGAACTTTGATTTTTGATAAATTACTAAAAATGTAGTCTCGAAAGATCTATAAAACTTTTATTCTATTGTTACTGGATGTGAATCACATGCTAATCTAGATAGAGATTTTTTTTTTTTTTTTTTGTGTATCTTTCAATGATTTGATTATGTTGATCAAGTTATATTACAAAAAACAAAAGAAAGAAAGAAAGAAAAAAACAGCGTTTCATGAGGTTTGAGAAAATATTTGAATTTTTTTATTAACCAAAAGAGATAGGAAAAAAATTTTTGATATAGCTATCTCACAGGCTCCCATCCCGTCAGGTAATATTCGATTCGAGATACTCAGATTTTTACAGTCTCTCTCCACCTAATAGTGAGTACATCAATATGACACCACAAGACACCGCCTAGTAGAACGGGAATAAAAGGAAAGACCCTGATCTCTCACTCACATTAACTATCGCAGGTTTCATGAAAATTTCTGGATTTAATCGAGTCACCCGTGAGATCATGCCTCGAATCCGCGACCAGTTGGGAGTGAGAAAAAATATATATTTGCAATTATTTGCTCACTTGAGAAGGGAGGGTCTTTTCCGGGGTTCAGGCAGAAGTTTCACACCATTTCTCAAACCATTCAAAACAAAATAAATAAGTGTAAATAATAATTAAAACCTCTTTCAAATCCTTTTTAAGATGTAGAAATATTTTTTAAGAGAATTTTAGTCATAAATTTAATTATTGACTAGAAAAAATTCAAAGCTCTATGCAACACTACTATACAAATAATAAGATAGCGAAGAATTTAGATCATTTCAAATAGCAAATATAATTAAGGATCCAAGTCAAAAATGGATAATGAATTACCAGATCAATGCCACTCAGTGTATTGCTTGAAAAGAAAGGGAATAAAAAATTTTTCTAATAGGATCGCTATTAATACGGCCAAGCACGCATTTGCGATATAATCAGCAAGAAATAAATAAATAAACAGAAAAACACAAGAAACAAGAACCAAAACCAGCGAGAGACGAGGATTTTACGTGGTTCACCCAAACTGGGCTATGTCCACGGTGGCACAGGATCTGCAAGGCTTCACGAAGAGTTGAATCAGGTACAAGCCCTCAAAACACTCTCTCACAGAAACTCTTTTAATCCCCTTAAAAGATTTCAGAATTTCTCTCAAATGCACCCGGAGGTACTCATAAAACCTCTCAGATATTCTCTCTAAAACCTCACTTACAAACCTCTCAAAAAATCCTATTTTTTCATCAATAATCATAAACCCTCACAGCCTCTATTTATATAGAGTACAAGAAACATGGCTCGTAGGCATCCAAGAACCCAAAAAAATACAAAACTCTAGACTCCCAATCTCTATAGAAGACTTCTGGGCAGTTGGATTGAGACAAACAAGTGCCTCATATGAAGCCACGTCACCGCGCCAAAATCCGTGCGTGTAAAAACGGAACGCACGCCCAGCGTCCAACCACCTGGGCCTGGGTCGCGCGACGCACACCCGCGCGCGTGGGTTGGTGAACATGGATCGGGGCTTTCGAGATTAAAACTAGTCTCCATCTACAACAATCTCCCACTTGGAGATTAATTGACATCAACCTTTGATTCGCCTTCTTTCTCAGTGCCGCACTCTCCTGATCTATCTCTTGGAAATGTTCACCAAGTTGCAACAGAAACTCAACTTGTCTCTGCTCACAACCTTGGTGAACATATCTGCAGGGTTCTTGGCACCATCAATCTTCTCCAGCTTCAGCCACTCCTCATCCAATACACTGCGTATGAAATGATACCTAAGTTGAATGTGTTTGGTTCTTGCATGAAATGCTGGATTCCTGGCCAAGTAAACTGCACTCTAGCTGTCACTCCATAGCGTATTACAATTGTGCTTCTTGCTGAGCTCCTCCATCAACCTCTATAACCATATCATCTCTTTACTAGCTTCAGTGATCGCCACATACTCAGCTTCCGTAGTTGACAAAGCCACTATCTTCTGCAACTAAGATACCCAGCTCACTGCTGTATTACCGACAGTAAAAACATAACCAGTGGTGCTCCTCCTACTGTCTCTGTCACCAGAGTGATCTGCATCTACAAATCCCTGTACTGGAAGACTGTCACCTTCATTGCACAAACTGTAAGTTGATGTACCCCTGAGATATCTCAAGATCCACTTCACTGCATTCCAATGCTTCTTGCCTGGATTCTGCATGTATCTACTGACTGCTCCCACTGCTTGTGCGATGTCTGGTCTTGTGCAAACCATTGCATACATCAGACTTCCCACAGCTGAGGCATATGGAACTCTAATCATCTCATCCCTTGCCTACTAAGTTGTTGGACACAACTGCTTGCTAAGCTTGAAGTGTGCTGCCAAAGGTGTTGACACTGCCTTTGCGTTCTCCATATTGAACCTCTTCAGCACCTTCTCTACATAGTCATCTTGAGATAACCACAGCTTCCATTGCTTCCTATCTCTCTTGATCCTCATGCCAAGAATCTGCTTCGCCTCTCCCAAATCCTTCATTGAGAACTTCTTTGCCATCAGTTTCTTGAGCTCTTCAATCTTTCTCATACTAGAACCTGCTACAAGCATATCATCCACATACAAGGATAAAACAATAAACTCATTATTTACGAACCTTTGGTAGTACACGCAGTGATCTGACTGGCATCTGGTGAAGCCCTTCTCTAGCATGAAACTGTCAAACTTGAGGTACCACTGTCGCGGAGCCTGCTTCAGACCATACAAGCTTTTCTTCAGTCTGCAGACCATGTCTTCCTTTTCCTTGACCTGAAAACCTTCTGGCTAGTGCATGTACAGCTCCTTCTCAAAATCTTCATGAAGAAATGCTGTCTTCACATCTACCTACTCTAGATGAAGATCCTCCGCTGCTACCATGCTCAGAATCACCCTGATGGATGTCATCTTGACCACTGGAAAAAAAACCTCCTGAAAGTCAATTCCCTCTTTCTGTGCATAACCTTTGACAACTAACCTTGCCTTGTATCTTTTGGTACCATCGATCTCATTCTTCATCTTGTACACCCATTTGTTGAACAGAGCTTTCTTGCCAGCGGGTAACTTCACAAGATCCCAAGTCTTGTTCTGCTTCAAAGAGTCCATCTCCTCTTTCATAGCCAACTCCCACTTGACCTTAGCTTCATCCTGCATGGCTTCAACAAAACACTCTGGTTCTTCATAATCTGTGTACAAAACATAATCATTAGCAGAATACCTCTGTGATGGCCTGGTAACCCTCGTGGACCTCCTCAACTATGGGGACACCGACTGAGGTACCGGTGTATGCATGTGGCTGTCTGCTTCAACCGCATCTTCCTCCTCCACATCCTCAAAGTTTTCATCTTCAGTTTGCACTCGGGGAATCTCTTCATCTCTGACAGGATCGAGTTCTATAAATTCCTGTTTCTTTTCTTCCACTGCATCCTTCCTGTCTTTGTAAGTATGCTCTTCATCAAATACCACATTCCTTCTCCGAATGATCTTATTGTTCTGAAAATCCCAGAGCTTGTAGCCATACTCATCGCCACAGTATCCAATGAAAACACACTTTGTAGACTTTGATTTTAACTTACTCCTCTTCTCTTTCTCAATCAGAGAATAAGCAATACAGCCAAACACTTTAAGAAAAGAAAGTTTTACAGGTTTTCCTGTCCAAACCTCCTCTGGAATCCCACCATCCAATGCACTGGATGGACTCCTGTTGATCAAATACACTACGGTGTCCAGTGCTGCCGTCCAAAAATATGTAGGTAGACCTGAGTCAAACCTCATACTCCTCTCTCTCTCAAGAATGGTCATGTTCATTCTTTCTACCACACCATTCTACTCTGGTATCCCTGGGACGGTCTTGATCCTTCTGATTCTATGCTCTGCGCAGTAAACATCAAACTCTCTGCTATAGTATTCACCACCGCTATCTGTCTTGAGACATTTGAGGCTTGCTCCAGTCTGGTTTTCACACATGACTCTCAATCTCTTGAAGATGCCAAAAACCTCAGACTTTTCCTTCATAGCAAACACCCAGACTTTCCTACTGAAATCATCTATAAACATGACAAAGTACTTATTTCCCGCATATGATGCCACTGGTGCTGGACCCCAGACATCTGAATGAACCAACTCCAGCCTTTCAGTCTTCTTCTGAGTTCTTGCTAACTGAAAACTTACAGCTTTCTGTTTACCATATATACACTCTTCACAAAACTCTAGATTCACCTTCTTTAGCCCAGGTAGAAGCTCTCTCCTGTGTAGAATACTCAAGTTCTTCTCACTAAGATGACCGAGCCTCTTGTGCTATAATGTAGTCACTGTACCCGTGTCTCCTGTTGCCACTGAAACTGAACTCCCACTATCTACCAAGAAGTAGAGAGTGCCAGTCCGCTTCCCTTTGACAATAACCATAGACCCTTTAGTAATCTTCCACTGAGAATTACTAAAGACGGATACATAACCCTCATCATCAAGCTGACTGGTAGAAATTAGGTTTTTCCTTAAATCTGGAATGTATCTAGCTTGTGCAAGTCTCAATTCTCCGCCTGTCACTGGCTTCAGTACAATTGTTCTTCTACCAACAATTCTGCATTGCTGTCCATTGCCAACTGTGACATGACCAAAATCTTCTTGGACAAAATCTAAAAATAGGTATCTCTTAGAGCTGCAATGGTAAGAAGCGCCTAAGTCTACAAACCACAAATCTGAGTTTGCCCCATCGCCGGCTGACAGGAACACATCCTCAAACTCCTGTCGTATAGTACTCACAACATTTGCTTTCTGACCTTCTGACTTGCTCTTTGCACCTTTTTTCTTTCTTCTTACCCCAACAATCCTTGCTCATGTGACCTTTCTTCCCGCAGTTCCAACACTTCATGGGAAATCTCCCTTTGGACTTTCCTCTGCTCTTGGACCGGCCTTTCTCTGACTTCTTCCTCTCCTGTGATCTTCCTCTGGTATCCACCATAAGTGCAGTACTTGTAGAAGTCCCACCCACAGTCTTTCTTCTCACTCATCATTCAATATACAATTAACTGCATCATTGAATGTAAAGGTACCTGATACCGAGTTGCTGACTGTCATTACAAGATTGTCCCAGCTCTCTGGCAAAGAACACAAGAAAAGAAGAGCCCTGAAAGAATCATCAAAAGTGATAGAAACCGACTCCAATTGATTGATCATCATGTTGAACTCGTTCAGATGCTTCGTCACTGAACCATTCTCAGCCATCTTCAAATTGAAAAGCTTTTTTATGAGAAATATTTTGTTTGAGGTGGAAGGTTTTTCATACAGCTTTGTTAAAGCGATCATCAAATCCACAGTGGTCTTTTCCTTTGCAATATTATACGCCACTTGAGGTGTCAATGACAATCTGATCGTAGCCAGGGCTTTCCTATCCAGAATCATCCAATATGAGTCGCTCATTGAATCTGGCTTCTCCCCTTCCAATGGAAGGTAAAGATCCTTCTGATATAGGTAGTCCGTAATTTGCATCCTCCACCATCCGAAATTGTGACCATTAAATTTTTCAATTTTGATCTTGTCTTATGCCATCTCTTTGTTGATTTATCTGACCGTAATAATAGAAAGGAACCTGGCTTTAATACCAATTTGAAAAGAAAGGGAACAAAAAATTTCTCTAATAGGATCGTTATTAATACGGCCAAGCATGCAGTTACGATATAATCAACAAGAAATAAATAAATAAACAAAAAAATGCAAGAAACAAGAATCAAAACAAGCAAGAGACGAGGATTTTACGTGGTTCACCCAAGCTGGGTTACATCCACGGCGGCACAGGATCTACAAGGCTTCACTAAGAGTTGAATCAGGTACAAGCCCTCAAAACACTCTCTCTCAGAAACTCTTTTAATCCCCTTAAAAGATTTCAGGATTTCTCTCAAATGCACCCGGAGGTATTCATAAAATCTCTCAGATATTCTCTTTGAAATCTCACTTACAAACCTCTCAAAAAATCATATTTTTTCATCAATAATCATAAACCCTCACAGCCTCTGTTTATATAGAGTACAAGAAACAGGGCTCGTAGGCATCCAAGAACCCAAAAAAATACAAAACTCTAGACTTTTAATATCCATAGAAGACTTCTGGATAGTTGGATCGAGACAAACAAGTACCTCATATGAAGCCACGTCACCGCGCCAAAATCCATGCGCGTAAAAACAGAACGCACGCCCAGCGTCCAACCACCTGGGCCTGGGTCGCACGACGCACACCCGCGCACGTGGGTTGGTGAACATGGATCGGGGCTTTCAGGATGGAAATTAGTCTCCATCTACAACATTGCTAACATTATTGGAGAAATTAGACATATTTCTATAAGAACAGGGCATACTTTACATGAAACAAGGGACTAAGTATTTAGAAGAAAAAATCAAAAAATATGAGTATAATACCTTCGCAACAAAACCAGAATATAAAATGACAAACAATTTTAGAGGTGGAGCTCAATTTCCTCACCTAACTAGATAATAAAATTAATAGCTTGAATTGTTTGATCTCCAAACACTATAATAAATTATTTTTAAATAACAAAGAGATGGACTTTGAAAGAAGGGAGCATCAATACACACCTTGCAATTCTATAATTTAGTTTTTCTATGATATATAATCAACTTGGTTATGCTCCACAATCAATAATATTATACAAATAATAAGATAGAGAAGAATTTAGATTATCTCGTATAGCAAATGTAATTTAAGATCCAAGTCAAATAAGGGATAAGGAATTATCAGATCAATGCTACTCATTGTATTGCTAAGATCATTGGCAAAATTAGACATATTTCTATAAGAACTGGGTATATTTTACATGAAACAAGGGATTGAGTATGTAGAAGAAAAAAATTAAAAAATATAAGTAGAATACCTTGGCAACAAAGACCAGAATATAAAATGACAAACAATCTTAGAGATGGAGCTCAATTTCCTCACCAAACTAGATAATAAAATTAATAACTTGAATTGTTTGATCTTCAACCACTTTAATAAATTATTTTTAAATAACAAAGAGATGGACTTTGAAAGAAGGGAGCATCAACACATACCATGCAATTCTATAATTTAGTTTTTCTATGACATATAATCAACTTGGTTATTCTCCACAATCATTTTCTTCATTTAGTAAATACTATTTCTGATCATTGCAAAGCAAAAAATTGAATTTTCACAATGCTCTAATATCATGTACTATCCATCCTAAGATGTTGGAAAAATATACACCTTAATTATTAAAACATCTTGTCTCATATTGTAGATGGTTTTAATTTACTCTCATTTTCTTAAAAAAGATGACAGAGCATTTCTTTAAAAAAAAATCGATATATATATATATATATATATATATATATATATATATATAGAGAGAGAGAGAGAGAGAGAGAGAGAGAACCTATGGCACACTAAGATCATTTGTTGCACAATTATAAGATAGATTTTGATTGGCATCCAGGTGCAATAGAGATTATGCCTCTTTAGTCAAAACCAACTTAAAATATCCTAATCAATATATAATAGAACAACCATTAATTTAACCAAATTATGAACCATGGCATTGACAACAAGGAATTATGTATGGGATTCTCAAAGCCATCTAATTTCATTGTCCAAAGGCTAACATTAATTGAAGGAACACCAATCATTATATGATTATGGATTATTAAATAGGTGCAATATGGTTACTTGAATGGCCCAAGAAAATATTTGTCTTGAAATTAAAAATGTATAGTTTTTATTCAACATTGGTTCAAGACTTGACCATTATTTTCAAGAATATTGATAGATCTCATTTTGCATTCCAAAACTTGACCATTATGTTTATACATCATAAGGAGACATGGCTATCGATGTAAAGAGATGTTGTATATCATAAGATTTACCCCAAAAAAAATAAAAGTAACAAGTGCACTATAGTATGCTGATAAATGCAAAAATAGTTGATAAAAGGTAAATAAAGATAGAGGATAATGTCTATTGTGGATCATCTTAAGGTGGTGCTGATTGGGACTCAGCTCAGACGGGACTGGAGCGGGAGTGGATGAGCTAACGTAGAGTTAGAGAGGTCTCACATAATCCTATCACCATGAGTCAATCATGCAAGATGGAGAAGACCAGAAAGTCCAACACACCATGAGTGGATTTTCGGTGGTAGACCCTCTGATGCCTGAGTCAATCTCCTGGAGAGGCAAACAGAGGAGGCTTGGAGTCCTCTCTAAATTTGGAATAAAAGTGGAAGAGGAGCCAGTGAAGAAGTGGGGGAGAGATAGAGAGAGATGAAACAGAATTTGCAGAGAAAGGGGATCTTAATGCATTTAAGTCCTGCTTCCCAAAGGATTGTGCTCGGAGGAGTAGAGTCGTGGGGGCCCGGAGTACTTCCGGGTGAAATGAGAAGTGTATGTGTCAATGGTCCATGGGATCTCAGATGATGAGCTATGGAAGACTCAATTCAGGAAACTTGAGGTGTGCATTATTGATGGAAGAGTAAAAAGAGGGTACCTTTGTGGTGAAAAGTGGTGGCTCTTGAAAAGAGGGGGCTCTCTGATCCATCTCCTTTGTCTTTCCATGTTCTTCTTCTCCTTTTTTTAATTAGAGGATTACCAGAAATCAAGTTATAGATATGTATCTGATATCTAAAGATAGGAGGATGATAACTGGCATGTTCTAACTACTGCAGGCATGTTCGAAGTGGGGAACCACACTACTATAGGTGAGATAGAGAGTGGTAGTTGGTATGGCACATCCCTGGGATAAGGCATTCCTCAAGCGATAAATATTAATGACCGCCATTCCAGGAGCATGCGCGGATAGGTAAACTGAGCGGGCCGGCAATGATTGATGGGCACATCATTTTGAGTCCACTTGATGACGCAGGATAAATAATTAAAGTCTAATTATCAGAGAATAGCAGAAAATATTTTTTTAGATTTTTTCAAAATTTTAAGGAAGACTAAAGGAGACAGTAAAGAAAACTAGTTCTAGCTAATTATCCGCAAGTAAATCTACAAAGTATCTAGAAAAAAATAGGAACTGATGGCTAAGAAACCACCGAAACTAAAATTTTCTTTCAACAAATCAGAGATCATAGAGAAGGGAATAGGATTTAAGTTTTATCAACGTAGATCGTCTCTTTAATGCAGCTATGGCTGGACTCTCAAGACTCTGCAACAGGATTTCAAGATCTCGATCCCGGGCTCCGATCTTCTATGCGATGCCGGTTTTGAGACAAGAATACCTGTCTTTGATTCCAGATCACCTGCAAATACTTAACAAAGAAAACTAAAGTAAGAAGTAGCAAAGGAAGAAAAATAACTGAAAGGGAAGGGTTAGAAGAAGTGGCTAGGTTTTTTTGTCGGCTGGATAGGTAGGATAACTAGAGCCTCGCATCCCGCGATGTTCCAAAGAACAAAGGAAAATGGCTTCACACCCCGCGATGCACACAATAAAGAAAAAAATTTTGACAGTCTCTTTATTGATGAATAATAATAATAATTACAAGGGGGTTGATGAGGTATTTATAGATCCTCAACCAGTAGTGTAAGGGATTCAAACACTAGACTTTTTCTCCCTTGGACTACAACTCCTAGAATTCTGCACTGGGCAGCCTGGACTCTTGCTTGTTGGGCTGATCTGGACTCCTATCCAAAGTGGGCGGCAATCATGAGATTCTCTTCCCTCTTGGGCACCAACTATGAGGATTGATGAGGTGGCTTGATGTAGGGTCAAGGTGCTCCATCACTTGGCCATGGTTGTTGGACTCTCGAGTCTTGATGTTGTAAGCTTTTGTTGGATTAAAATGGTTGAAGTAGAAACCCTTCCAACCTTCTCCATTTTAGGTGACAAGATGAAATAAAATTCCTTGGAATTTGGCATTGGAAAGAGGGTAGGAAGAGTGGGTCGACTCCTTGGATTTGGTATGGAATTCTTGAAGTGAATGGCGCCAAATGGGAAGAGTCCTTCTTAGTTATTTATCTTAAAATAAGTTGGCATGAAATCTCTTCTCATGTGGGTGCTAATTGCTTCTTTAGCAGCCAACCAAAAAGTAAAGACATGGCATGTGAGATGTCTTGGGTGATGTGGCGAGGGATGTCCAAACATGTCATGTGTTGATGTCCCCTGATGATGTGGCAAGTGTTGTCCAAATTCTTGAAAAGGTGGCGCCAAGAACAAGCTGATCTGAGCTAGCACATGGAGTCACATGGCTTGTCTTCGGCTAGCACATGGGTCTTCAATTGGGTGTACATGAAGTCACATGAGTCTTTAATTGAGTCCCCCTTGTATTACAGGACTTAATAACTAATTTTTACAAGATTCAAAACCAAATAACTAAAATTCCATTTGATCAATTGGAACCCAATTTGATCAATAGGCAAGACCTTATGTAACAAAAAAGAATAAATTGGTAAACAAGGTTTGGCCCAATAGGATTTGACACAACCGATAAATGGGATTTTGACTCAATGTGATAAAAAGGGTTTAGCTCAAAAGGCTAAATAACAAAACCCTAATTACAGTTGGTAAAAAGGGCTAACCCTAACTAAGCCAAAATAATAGAATTTAAAATAAAATATTTACATGGTAAAAGGGGTTAGGTTCGGGGCTTTATTCATAGGTGATCCACAGGGATGTGGGTTCAACCTGTCGATACCAATTCCTCCCGGGTGGGAGGAACTCGATCCTATCGGGTATGGATCAATGTCGCTATGATAGCGCTCTAGCAAGTCTAGGTCAACTCTTTACAACTCTTTTCAGGTCGTCCTTACCAATGAACCAGATATCGCTGGAAATCTTTGTTCCAGGTAGCAATGATCTTGTCATCCAAGATCCACTCAATCTTGTCTCTCCGGGCTGGTGGTATGGCAGGTGGACACACTTGGGTTAGTTCACTCTTAAGGGCTGGACTAGGCCCAAATGGCACACTAGAAATCAACGTTGGCTCCCTATACTCAATAAGGTATGAAACGTTGAAAGTTGAACTAATACCTAGTTCATGTGATAACTCGAGCATATAGGTATTAGATCCAATTTTTCTAATCACTTTGTATAGTCCACTACTACGGGCATGTAACTTTTTCATGGTTCTAGATAGGAACCGTTCAGGTCATAGTTTAACCATGACAAAGTCTCCTTCATTGAATTCTTTGAATCTTTTTCTTGAATTAGCCATATGATTCTTATACAATTCTTTAATGTGTTGTGAATATGACTTGCAAACGTATAATAGACTCAACTATGCATTTCTAGTGAAGAAAAAATATTTATTTATTTATTTATATTTTTTTGTCTTTTTAAGTTCTTAATTTCAATTTTGTGTTTGACCCTTGGTCGACGGGTGACATGCAGATGAAAGTTTGACATGCACTCCTAATAGATGCCATAAGATTCTCCAGAAATAAGTAGCAAATCTAATAGGATCAAAGATTTGATGAAACAAGCTAACCTTAACAAAACATAACCTAATGGTTCTAGAAACATTGGAAGCGTCAGGAAATGGTAAGAAATAAGAAGTGGATTCGGGGGTGACTTGGTAGGGTAGGAAATAAGAAAAGAGTTCAGGGATTTATCCTAGACTAATGGGGTTGACCTTAAAGTTTAGACATTGATTCATACCTACAGGGAATAAAGGGTCAGCCTGAAAAAATGACGAGTCAAAAATTTTAGGAAAAAGTTCTTCAATTGGGACTGATGGAGTGAATTCTTCCTGAAGTTGCTGGTTTGGAAAAATCAAGTCCTTGCCGATTACTATAGGACTAAACTCTATAGCTTGACTCTTTTCTAATGTTTTCTTAGGTAAGGTCTCAGTAGTAGGGTTAGACTCATCATGGGTCTCTTTTTCTAAGGGTCCTACCAGTATAGTTTTAGTCAGGGTACAGTCAGGATTATCTAACTCTGGTCTGGCTTCAATCTGGGTGTCTACTACGTCAGCTAATTCTGGGTTAGGCATATATATTTCCTCTACTCCCTCATACTCATCCGCTAAGTTCACCTCAGCCTCATACACTTCCACTTCAATGTCATCCTAGTGAACCAATAGGGTAGTAAGAGTAGGTCGATTAAGAAAAAAGGGCTAGGATCTTAGCTAGTAGGGGTGAGTCAGCTCGGATTAGGGTTGGGTCGGCTCGGGTAAGAATCAGGTCGACTCCACTGAGGAATGGGTTGACTCTGGTGGATTTGACTAGATCCTAGTTTTTGGTAAGGAGCACTAATCCTAATGGGTTTTAGTCAACTAAGCAAAACCTGACTAGCACTAGGTTGATACCTAGGGGTCTTGGGTTCCTTGGGCTCATAGGATATGGGTCATGGATCTGGGTTCGCAGGAGTTGGGTTCAAAAGATCTGGGTGTATAGAACTAGGTTCATATGATCTGGATAGGTACTTTCTCTAAGTTTAAGTTTCATGTCGCTCCAGGTAGTTATGGGCATGTCTCTTCTTCGTCTAATCATTCTTTCAACATCATCCTAATAAATTCTAGCCTGGCGTACTAATTTAAGCTTAGCAAACTTAAACTTTCTTTCATCAGATACTAGTTCCCTCTCAAAATACAGATCCATACCTTCTTCTTAATCATTATAATCCTCAAAATCAAGATCACTACCAAATGTAGGTGCTTCTACCCTAAAGTTCCTAGTGACTCTCTCATCCTGGTCTATGGAATCATAATTGGGTCTCCTATGGTTATTCTCCCATATTTGGTCCTGGTTTGGGGGTCTCCTAGGGTTGGGCTCCAGGAATGGGTCAGTGTGTGTCTCAAATTTAGGCTGAGTATGGGTATTTCGGGTCCTTTCTAGGTTTCCTAAATGGTCATCTAGTCGGTCAAACCTATTGTTCATTTGGGTACATTGTTCAGTCATGAATCTTAGAAAGGTTTCAAGGTTGTACTCCATGGTCAAACTGGGTTGATTTTGAGTAGGTTGATAGGGTGTGCCTGACCTAGTTGCCATGCAATGCAATCACATGAACTCGACTCGGACTAGGATTTCCTAGACCTAGAGCTCAAGTAGAATAGGTTAGCTCAAATTTCAGCCAATTCAATAATTATCCTATCCATTGGCCAGGTAAGAGGTGGGGTTGTAGGAGGCTCCCCCTGCTCTCACAGGGTCCTAATTAAAAACCACAAAACCGCTTAGGGCGTTTGCCTCTGGACCTCTAGCCTTAGACACCAATTCAAGTGATAATCAAAGGATTGGGTGCACTAGCTTTCACACAATACTTGGAACCCGACCTGTTGGTGTTCCTAGCTCACTAGAGCAATTAAGTCTAATTAATTTTAATTAGGTTAGGATCGATGAAAAGGTGGTGGTTGTGGGCCGAGGAAGGGTGATGAAATCCCGCCCTTATGTAGATATTGAGTGCCCTTAAGATTAGGTTTGAATGATGATAGCAAGCATATGAAGATGCAATTAGGATTTCCAAGTTTTTTTTTTTAACAAAGATATATTTTGCAAAAAAGTACCTAACATGCAAAAATTAAAATATACAAAATTTATGCAAAAAGAACCCTAAACTAGAATTGCTGAGAATTTAGGGCAGAACTATTCTCAGGCATATCAGAGATTCAAATAACTTAAAATCTGAATTAAATTATGAGAAAATTTTGATAAATACTATCAATTATGAGGAATCCAGCAAAATAAGAATCAGGATTTTCTAATCTTCCTACATGCAAAAATAATTAAAATAATAAACTATATACTGGGATGGATGTGATGCAAAAAATTAACCCTAAAGATGCCTATCTCTTTATTTTCTTTTTCAAGGGTCAATCACAGCTGCACCCCTACACGGCATAAGAAATCCCTTTTGAATGGGATGTGAGGGTGTTGTAGCCTTACTTTTTCCTATGACCGGACGGCTATGGTGAAGCACCCGATCTGAGTACTTAAAGAGAAACTAAGTCCTAACCTGGTATGCGAAAATTTTAGCACAAGAGCGATTAAATCCTAGTTTAACCTGCTTTAATACCAAAACTGATGCAGGATAAATCATTAAAGCTAATTATCAAAGAATAGCAGAGAATAATTTTTTAGATTTTTTTAAATTTTTAAGGAAGACTTAAAGGAGACAGTAAAGGAAACTAGTTCTAGCTGATTACCCGCAAGTAAATATATAAAGTAACTAGAAAAAGAAACAGGAATTGATGGCTAAGAAACCACCGAAACTAGGATTTTCTTTCAACAAATCAGAGATCATAGAGAAAGAAATATGATTTAAGTTTTACCAACGTAGATCGTCTCTCTGATGTAGATTTGGCTAGACATTCAAGACTCTACAGCAGGGTTTCAAGATCTCGATCCCGAGCTCTGATCTTCCGTGCAATGCTAGTTCCGAGGCAAGAATACCTGTCTTTGATTCCAAATCACCTGTAAACACTCAACAAAGAAAACTAAAGTTAAGAAGTAGCAAAGGATAGAAAATAAATAAAAGGGAAGGGTTAGAAGAAGTGGCTAGGTTTTCTTGTCGACTGGATAGGTAGGATAACTAGGGCCTTGCACCCTGCAATGTTCTGAAGAACAAAGGAAAATGGCCTTACACCCTGCGATGCACCCAGCAAAGGAAGAAATTTTGATAGAGTCTCTTTATTGATGAATAATAATAATTATTATAAGGAAGTTGATGGGATATTTATAGACCCTCAACCAGTGGTGTAAGGGATTCAAACACTAGACTTTTTCTTCCTTAGACTACAACTCCTAGAATTCTGCTCTGGGCAGCCTGGACTCTTGCTTGTTGGGCTGATCTGGACTCCTATCCAAGTGGACGGAAATCATGAAATTCTTATCCATCTTGGGCACCAACTATGAGGATTGATGAGGTGATTTGATGTAGGATCAAGGTACTTCATCACTTGGCCATGGTTGTTGGACTCCTGAGTCTTAATGTTGTAAGCTTCTGTAGAAACCCTTCCAACCTTCTCCATTTTAGGCGACAAGATGAAATAAAATTCCTTGGAATTTGGCATTAGAAAGAGGGTAGGAAGAATGGGCCGACTCCTTGGATTTGGCATGGAATTCTTGAAGTGAATGGCGCCAAATGGGAAGAGTCCTTCTAGTTTCTTATATTAAAATAAGTTGGCGTGAAATATCTTCTCATGTGGGCCTAATTGCTTCTTAAGAGGCCGACCAAAAAGTAAAGACATGGCATGTGGGATGTCCTGGATGATGTGGCGAGGGATATCCAAGCATGTCATGTGTTGATGTCCCCTAATAATGTGGCAGGTGTTGTCCAAATTCTTGAAAAGGTGGCGCCAAGAACAAGCTGACCTAAGCTAGCACATGAAGTCACATAACTTGTCTTGGGCTAGCACATGGATCTTTAATTGGGTGTACATGAAGTCACATGGGTCTTCAATTAGGTCTCCCTTGTATTACAGGACTCAATAACTAATTTTTACAAGACTCAAAACCAAGTAACTAAAGCCCCATTTGATCAATTGGAACCCAATTTGATCAATAGGCAAGATCTGATGTAACAAAAAAAAATAAATTGGTAAATAGGGTTTGGCCCAATAGGGTTTGACACAACCGATAAATGGGATTTTGATTCAATGTGGTAAAAATGGTTTAGCCCAAAAGACTAAATAACAAAACCCTAATTACAGTTGATAAAAAAAGCTAACCCTGACTAAGCCAAAATAACATAATTTAAAATAAAATATTTATATGATAAAAGGGGTTGGGTTCAGGGCTTTATTCACAGGTGATCCACAAGGATGTGGGTTCAAGCTGTCGATATTTTCTGGCCCTGGTGTCTACACCACTTGATCAAGTGCTGGGAGGTTGCCTCACCTCCTAAGCTGGCTGACACATATCCAGAAAGGGTTGAAGCCTGGTTGCCATACTGGACCACTAAACCCTGACATATCAGATGCCCCCCACATCCTTGCCCATGTAATTTGATCTTTGTGGTCTTTGGTCAAGGAAGTAGAGATCTTCCTAGTCTAGCTAGGCACGGGGGCCTACTTATGCTAAAGCGAAGCTGAATGTTTATAGCTAGCATGGTGAGACTACGTTAGATGAGACAGCTCGTAACAGAGATGGCAAGGCTATGCTGGACGATGTAGTTGTTGGGAATTATGTCCCAAAACCAATCACCTAGGTTGTAGGCGGTTGTGCTCAGTATTGTAATTTGTATATGAATTAATAAAACTTTATTTTGGTAGCTCATCACATTATACATTTCCCTGTAATGAACTATATTTTTGTGATGAAGTCCTTAGGACTGCACTAACTTCGATATAGAGAGAATATATCGAGTGGTCATTTAAAAAGGTTCACTACCAAAGGATATATTGTACAGGACGGCAATGTATCAAGTATAGGTTGTTGTGGTTCACATCGTTTGGTTATCCTCTTGAACAAAGAAGTGTGGTGACACTGATGTAATCTGTAAGTGGGATGTGTGACATCTCATTAAACGTGATTCCGTGGAGCTCCTTTCTGCCAAAGGATTGCTCGCGATTGGATATGGGTATATGTGTCCCTCCGACCTGAGGTCATCATGGTAGCTTGTAAGCAACTCCCTGTGCTTTGGTACCGGATTACCCGAATTTCTAATCCGGTGATGAAAGGTTTCTGGGTACAGGCAAGTACTTGTGGAGCAATGGTGGACCAAGATGGAATTGACCTGTCCAAGTTGTTTGGATTGAATGTATCGCAGTGTCTCAATTTAGCAAATCCTTGACCGAGGTAGTCCTAGTGAGAAGTTACTGGACTTGCAAGGTTGAGACATGTTGTAGATTGACTCAATTAGGGTTGGCAGTTTAACCCTTGGTCATCTTAAGCATTGGAGGTCAAAGGGATGAATTATACGGTAACCATATGCCAGAAGTTCGATAGATTGCTTTCGCATTTTTGGCCTATCCGGATGCCGGGATCCATTGCTAGATGGTATATTGTACTGGTACTAGAAATGTTCCAGTGCTACTGTTTAGGTTCAAACCTATGAGGTCACATGCCATTGAAGATTTCTTTCTGATTCAGGAACCGATCAACGATTGGGAATCGTTTCGGTATTAAGGTCAAACGGACTGATTGAGCACATATTGGATTTTTCTGGTCTAATTTGGATCGACCAGGATTAGTTTGGATCGACCAGGATTGGTTTGGGTCAACCAGAAATTGTTCCTGGTAGACCAGGACTGAACCCAATTTTCTTACATATCGGTTTGGTCGGATCAGGATTTGTTGAACCGGTTTTGGGTTTTTGATAAACCGGTTTTTTACAAAGCTTGATGTTTTATCTTGGATTCCTCTTCTCATGTTTTTTGCCCTGTTTTCCGTTTGGATGGGATATGATCGCGTGGAGATCGGCTTGAGCGTGGGAGATCAGATAGCACAGCGATCGGAGATAGGTCTCTCGGTGGTTCTCTCCTGCAGGTCTTCCCCTCTCTCTCGATCTCGCTTTCTAGTCTTCACGGTCTTTCCCTGCTAGGGTGTTCTCAGCCCGTGGTTCTCTTCCAGCGATCGGTTCCCAAGGAGATCACTCCCGCACGCTTTTCCCATCCCTCGCGTATACTTCCCCGTTTTTCTCGGGTGGTTCTCCACCTCTTATAAAATCTGGCAGCAGGCCGTGGGTTGAGTGGTAGAGAGAACAGAATAACGAGAGAGAAGAAGGAACAGTGCGTGTGGGAGTTAGGAAGAAAATTGGGCTTCACGGATTTTTTTTTATCCCCTTTCTTGCTATCAGGCCGTGCGTTTTGGTTGCTGGCCATGAAATGTTTTGAGGGGAGAAACAGGGGAAGTAAGAGGTTAATTTTTACCGATCCGGGCATGAGATTTTGTGACAAATTTCTGTGTGCGGAAATTTGTTTAAGTGTTCCGTGATTTCCTTGCCGGGTTCTTTAGTTTCCACTGTGTGCTATTCGTGGAGTCCAAGGTGGTTTTGGAGAAGACCGTCCATGAGATATGTTAAATTTTTCTGCTCCACATATCCTGACCTGTTTTTGGATTCCTAATAGACTAGCATCCATCCGAGAGTTGGATCAGCGAGAGCCCATACGTGGATATTCTAGAGGGTAGATACTTTGACACCTCGAGAGTTTGCACCGATCCTCTCCTCTTCTTGCTTATATCTTATTTGCCGTTGAAAGAGTTCAACGGGTCGCTGCTCTGATCTGTTCTTTAAATTGAGGGAGTCAAGGTATATTTTATTTTGGTTATCATGCATACCTAGATCCAGTTATTATATGATTTATTATTATTGCACTTGCCTATACATACATATATATTTTGTTATATGCATCATAATATGTTAGATCCTGTGCATGAGTAGATTTTTCCGTATGCTAATTAAAAATTTTTAATTATGTAATACCTGCTCCCTAGTATTGCATGCCTAGGATAGGCTTCCGCTGCACCAGGTTTTCCTTCAATAGCTCGTGGCAAATATAGTGAGGTGCACAGTAGGTTTTTCCGTATGCTAATTAAAAATTTTTAATTATGCAATACCTGCTCCCTAGTGTTGCATGCCTAGGATAGGCTTCCGCTGCACCAGGTTTTCCTTCAATAGCTCGTGGCAAATATAGTGAGGTTGCACTGGGTGAGGCAACTCGCCAAGATCCATGTGGGGACCTGGCATAGTTCTTGGGAGGCAGCATCACTAAAAGCGGTAATAATTTTAAAAGTTGTTGAGGTAAGTCATCCACCTGGGATGTTACAACATGCCCCTCCCAGGACGGTGCCATAGATGGTGAATCGATGTGGGATGCGTCAATTGTTTGAGTTAAAATTGGCACCCTTCCTTCAGGGAATAGATTGGTCATTTCGACAGATACATATCTGAGCATGCTAGGGTCAGTTAAGCTCTTCGCATTCTCATGGTGTCCAAGCAGTGGAGTGATAGGAAAGAGGAGAGGAGCTTGAAAGAAATGTAATAGTGGCTATCTGTTGTGGGTTTTTCTGTCCTTTTCTCCCTCCTTTTGCTCTTACTTTTGATGCACAGCAATCATATGAGCGAAGGAGTCGGGCATGACATCTGAAACCATGGTCTTCATCCTAATAGAGGAGAAAGTCCTTTAATTAGGAAAGAAGTTTGTCCTTGTGATGGGCATCCACCTCAAGATTCCTAGAAAGAGTGAGTCGATCATTGGGGGGATAGCAACGAGAGTTGCCCTTCATGAGGAGTCACTAGAAGCGGGTCTCAGGATTCCCATACTTTTGGCAATGTCAGACCTATTACAGCGATACAACCTATGCCCAGTGCAATTGGTCTCCAATGCTTGAAGGGCCATTATTGGCTTTTTCAGTTTGATGGTTTACCATCGCATGAAACCTAGAGCAAAAGTGTTTCACTACTTCTTCCATGTGAAAGCCTCTCAAGGGTGGTACTATATCTCCCCTTGCAAGGAGTTTAGCTTCCTAGCCAGCTTGGCAAAGCTACAGGGTTGGAAGTCGTGATTATTTTTCATGGCTTCCCCATCTTCATGGCTATTTCCTGGATGCTGGGACGAGGTAGAGCCTTCATGATTGTTAGATCCTCTAATGTTGCTAGAATCAAAGCAAATTATGTTGGATGAGCTGTCGTTGATACAGGTCCCGCCATACAATATTCTTCTTTTAGAGAGCTGACTGAAGGCCCTTTATGCGACGAAATTTCTTTATCCTAAAATAGATTCTCGCCAACTATTTGGTGAACAGTCCCTTGTCTATTTTCTCTTTTAGATTGGGGTGACTCTATCTTCTGGTGCAGTTTTGATGATCCGTGACAAGCTACCAACCATAGTCATCAATGAACCTTTTTTTTCACCTCAAACTAATCCAAAGGAAAAGAGGGCGCATTCTCGATCCCCTATGAAAAGGACAGGAAAGGCAAAGATGAACAAAGGACCATCTTTGTCCTCGGATCTTGCCTCGTGCTTCAGTGAAGCACTGGTCGTAGGAGCGATGACGGAGGTTGCAGCACCCTTTGACTTAGGGGGCGCCTCTGCAACTAGTGTGGGCAAAGCTCTGGAGGGAATAAAGGAGGGGTCGACAGTCATTGAGAAAACTCGAGTAGAGGTCGGTGAACCTCATCCAAGGATTTGGAAGCCGGGAGGCTTACTACTTAACAGGGGCTTAGGGGTTTTGTAACCCGACCCGAGAGTTTGATAGCTCTGTCAAGGTGCTTGGGACAACCTTGCCCAAGGCTTTGGAAGCTAGGAGGCTTATCACTTAACCAGGACTTAGGGGTATTGTGACCCTTTTTGAAAGTCTGATAGCTCTATCAGGGTACTTGGAACAACCTCATCCAAGACTTTGGAAGCTGAGAGGCTTATTACTTAACCCTACCAAGGATGCCTAGGAGACTAACCGCCTAGCCAGGAATCAGGGCCTAACCTGGGCATCTGATTGCTCAATCGAGCATTCAGGAATAAGGGGTGTAGGAACCCCACCTGAGTTAGCTTCATCCTAGGTCTTTCAAAAATGTCCCTAACCTCACTCATTTTCTCTTTTTGGATGAAAGAGGAAAGGAGTTTCATTGAACAAGTCAGGTACAACAACTAGGGATATATCTTATTAGTAGTATGGTCAGGGATTATCAGATAGGGCTGGAAGTGGATCGGGCCAGGCTAGGCCATACCCCTACCCGAGCCTGGCCCGAAAAAAAATTTGGGCTTTGGACCGGGCTTAGGCCTGATTTATTTTAAAAAAACTAGAACCCGATCCTAGTCCAAGCCCGAACCTGAGCCTAGCTCGAGCTCGATTAGGCCGGGCTGAACTAGACTTTGATTTGAGCCAGCGCGAATTAAAGCCCGATTGGACTTGTCAAATTAAATATGAAATGATAAAATGAAGTTTACTAGCACATATTTCAAAAAAAACTTGAAAGATTAAAATCCTAAAACTATCGAGCTGGTGGGCTGGCTCGGGTTGGGCCTTATTCAAACCGGGTTCAGGCCGGACTAAGGGAGAGCCTGAGCCTAGCCCGAAAATTAAATAGATTCTATTTTTAGGCCAAAGCCTGGCCTGATCTACTTCAGGCCTAGCTTGAAGCCCGACCCGGCTTCGAGCCGACTCGAAACCCATCGGGCTGGCCCAAGCCCAGTTCCAGTCCTATTATTAGAGTTTCAAGTTTTGGCAATGGGTATGCTATCTGGATGCTCCAACCGATATGTACCAAGCCGAACCACTTCAATGACATAATAGGGTCCTTTTCAATTAGGGAAGAGCTTCCGTGCTCTACAAGTTGGCTGATTGCTGCCTTGCAGAGGATGAATTCTTCTAATCAAAACTACTTCACCTTTACACAGATGTTGAAATAGCATGCAATACATTGTTGGTATGTAGCCATTCGAACTCAAGCTCTGTAAGGACCTCTTTCAAGAGGTCGAGATCTTTCTTGAGGACTTTCGAGTTATGCCGCTCGTCATAAGCTTTGACTCGGGATGATGGTAGGCCCAACTCCAAAGTGATGATAGCCTCGATCCTAGAGATGAGGTTGAATGGCATCTCGTATATTGGGCACCGGTGCATGGTGCGATAGGCATAGAGGATGCTGTGTAGCTCTTCCACCCAGAGTCCTTTGATTTTTTTCAATCTGATCTTCAACCCTTGGAGGATCGTCTAGTTGGTGACTTTAGCTTCTCTGTTTATCTATGGGTATGCAACTGAAGTAAACCAGTGACTGATTCGTAGGTCTTCCCAAAACTTATCGAAGGATGCACTATCAAATTGTCTACTATTTTCAATGATGATGATATGAGAGAGCCTGAAGTGATAAATTATCGACCTCCAGATGAAGTTTCGTGCATTACACTCAGTGATCCGGGCCAGGGATTCCACCTTGACCTACTTGGTAAAGTAATCGATGGCGATAATCAGAAACTTCTTCTAGCTGATGGTCAGTAAGAAATGGCCGAGGATGTCTATCCCCCACTGATTGAAGGACCAAGGAGAGCTCAAGGAGCCAAGAGGTATGGTAGGTTAATACTAGATGTTGGCATGTCTTTAGCAATGATCATAGTACCGTATGCACTTGATGGCGTCCTTGAGTATGCTCAGCAAGTAGTACCCTTGTCTCAGAATCTTGTAAGCCAAGGTGTGGCCTCCGACATGGCTGCCACAAATCCCTTCGTGGACCTCTTGAAGGGTGATGTCTGCTTCTAACGGTCGAAGGCAATGAAGGACAAGTAAAAAGTAGGCTTGCTTGTATAGCTTTCCCTCGATTACCATAAATAGGGTGGATCGACGTCTGAGCTTTCTTACCTTAGCCACATCTTCTGGCCGCATTCCTTTCTGTAGATAGTGGGTCAAGGGGTCCATCCAGCAAGGCTCTTGGCTTGCTTGTAGGATCAGAGATGGCTCTTTCTTGATACTTGGCTTCTCAAGGTTCTCCAAGTCTGCAATCTTTGAAATATTCACATAACCGGAGGTGGCCAGCCTTAAGAGCAAGTTCACTTGGATATTCTCTATCTGGGGAATTTGTACAATTTCAAAGGAAAGGAAGATTGGGGTGATTTCTCTTACATAACGAAGCATGAATCTACCCAACTATTAGCTGAGAGTCACTGAAAACTTTGAGATGTTGAATCCCAAGTTCGTAAGCGAGCTTCAACCCCACAAAAAGGGTTTCATATTTTACCTCATTGTTGGAGGCCCTAAAGTTGAAGCGGAGTGCCTGCTCAATGATAACTATTTTCAAACTAGCAAAGATCATCCCAGTCCCAGACCCTCCAGCATTGGAAGAACCATCAACGTGAAAAGTCTAAGGCTCGTCTACAGGCATGGACTCCATGTGAGTCGGCCTAATTTTTACCTTGTCGGGGATGGTGCACTCCATAATAAAGTTTGCCAGAGCTTGGACCTTGATGGAGGGGCTAGGCTAATATCGGATGTTGAACTCATCCAATTCCACTGCCCATTTGGCAACCCTTTCAGAGGCATCGACCTTCTACAAGATATGTCACAGAGATTGTTCCTACAGAACCACGACCGGATGCATTTAAAAATAAGGGTGGAGTCACCTTATTGAAATTAGGAGGGTGGAGGCGACCTTCTCCATCTTCAGGTGCCGGGTTTCTGAATCTTTGAGTACTCAATTAATGTAGTAAACTAGCTTTTGTACTCCATCTTTTTGGATGAGCACTAAATTCACGACCATGAGAGAGATGGCTAGATAGAGGTAGAGTATTTCTCCTACAACCAGCATTGTAAGGAATGGCATAGTTGCCAAGTAGGTCTTGAGCTATTCGAAGGTAGTCTGGCACTCCATCCATCGAAAGTCCTTGATCTATCTTAAGACTTTGAAAAGGGATAGGTACTTATCACCGAACCTTGCCATGAACCAGTTTAGCGAGGTAACTGATCCCACAAGATATTGGGCCTCCTTTCGGCTTCTAGGGGGTGTCATCTCCAGGATCACTCAAAGCTTCTCGAGATTCGTTTTGATTCTATAGTATGATACCATGAGATCTAGGAATTTTCCTTAGGAAACCCTAAAAGCATACTTGTTGGAGTTGATCCGTATGGGATACTTACATAGGATTTAGAAGGTCTCTTCCAAGTCTGCCATGTGCTGATCTTCCTTGTTACTTTTCACTAACATGTCATCGACATAATCTTTCATATTATGCTCAATCTGATTACTGAAGACCTTATTAATGAGGCACTGGTAAGTTGCTTCCACATTTTTTAGACCAAAAGACATGACCTTATAGTAGTATAACCCCTGGTCAGTAATGAATGTGGTCTTCTCCTCATCCTCTAGTACCATCTAGATATGGTTATATCCAAAAAGGCATCTATGAAGTTGAGAGTCTCATGCCTGGAAGTCGAGTCTACCAGTTGATCGATCCGTGGCAGAGAGAAAAATCCTTCAGGTAGGCCTTGTTCAAGTTGGTGAAGTCGATACACGCCCACTACTTGTGGTTAGCTTTTTTTACTAGGACAATATTGGTGAGCCAATTGGAATACTGGACTTCATGGATGAACTTAGCCTTCAAAAGCTTCTCCACTTCTTATTTGATGGCACGCTGGCACTTAGAGACGAAGCTTCTCTTCTTTTGGTGAATGGGGGGTATGCAAGGTCAACATTAAGATGATGCACTATGATTGTGGGGTCAAAGTCTGGCATGTCAGCCATCGTCCATGTGAAGATTTTAGTGTTCACACATAGGAACTCCATTAGTCAAGCTTTGGACTTCTCACTCTACTCACTCCCGATATATAGCACTAAGGAGGAGTTAGCTAGATCCAGAGGAACAGGGATCAATTCTTCTGCAAGCTTCCCATGCTACAGCTTTTGTTAACCTGGGGATCAAGGCTTTCAATGGATATAGCTTCTTTCGATTTCTACTTGAGGGTCTCCACGTAGCATGACCTTGCCAAGGCTTGATCACCTCATATCTCGCCCATCTCATGGGAAGTAGGAAACTTCATTAATAGGTGGTAGATTGAGACCATGGCCTGCAAAGCATTCAGGCTGGGCCTCCACAGGATAGCATTGAGGTGGCTAGTATCCTGACCACCAAGAACTCCAAGAGGGATGTAGCCTATCTCGGGGCCCGGTCGGTTGTCACAAGTAGTGTCACGATACCTTTGACATGAATGGCATCCCTAGAAAAGCTAATCAAGAGTGTTTGGCCTTTGGAGACAATCCTTGGGCAATCCCATCCTAGAAAAGATATCATAAAATAAGATGTTTGTCAAGCTTTCATTATCCACCAGGATTCTCTTTACATCACAGTTGAAAATAGCAAGGAAACAATCACAGGATCATCATATGGGAACATAACTTCATCGATGTCATCAATAGAAAAGGTGATGGATTCCTCCCTAGCCCTCTGGTACTTGGGTTGAGGGATTTCCACTTGGGCTGCCCTTGGTATGTGCTTGTCGCCTAGAGAAACTTGCCTTCCAGTGGCTAGTCCGCCAGAAATTATTCCAACATGGATTTGTTCTCCATAAAGGGTTCAGTCACCGACTGGGGCTCCTAACCAGTAGCCTCCAAAGCATGGGGCTGATCAATGTAGCTGCATATGGAGCCCCATTGAATCAATGACTCGATCTCCTTCTTTAGGAAAATGCGATCTTTGGTATCATGCCCGTAGTCCCGATAAAATTGATAACATTTTTTTGGATCCTTCCGAGCTTTCTTGTTCATCTTTCCCGGCCACTAGATAAAATCCTGACCTTTGATTTTCATCAAGATTATCCTTGAGGGGCATTCAAGAGAGTGAATTCCTCCTAATGGGGTGATTTGGGGCTTCCAAACTGGTGACGGGACTCTTTGTCCTGCTTCCTTTTCTACTGTTATTGCTGGAGAAGAGATGGATGGAAGCAATCCTTTCGAGGATATTTCCAGTCCCCCTTCTCCTTCAGCTTCTCTACCATGCCTTTTCCAACATTGATATATTTTTCTACTCAGGCTAAAAGCTTAGGAAGGCTCTGGAGAAATCTCTTGGAGAGAGAAAAGTAGAAGCTACCTCCATGTAGCCCTCTCTTCAAGGTCTACATGGTAACAGAGGGTTCGAGGCCATGAACCTTTGGCACGGTCGCTTTGAAGCGATCCATATAATGGTGGAGGGACACACATTCCTCTTATTGAACTGAGAAGAGGAAGTCGAACCCTCGCTCTCGCCACTTGCTACTCTAAAATTGGGCTGCAAACCTCTAGCTGAACTCCTCAAAGGATCGAATCAACCTTGACTAAAGCCAAGTTTATGAGGCTCTCACTACTTCCCTTAAGGTAGTAGGGAAGGTCTTGCACATAAGGGCATCCACTACCCCATAGAGAAGCATGAGGGACCTGAAGCTCTCCAAGTGGTTGAACGAATCGGATGTGTCATCATAGGCCTCCATGTCAAGGGGCTTGAAGTAGTGGGATATCGGTTTCTCCATGATCTTATAGGAGAATGGGGGGGCGAACCATGAACTGGGGCTCACAGCTTGAAGTTAGATTATGCTGGTGAAGCTCTCTCAAGTAGACATCTACCTTCTAGAGCTTACAGGCCAGCTTGCCTTGCTGTCTGGATCACCGGACGGGGTGAGGGCTTGAAGACTCCTCCAGCAAAGCATCCTATGGAGGATGAGGAAATAGAAACAAAAAAGTTAGATGAGCGTGCCTCACCTGGCTTTCGACAGGAGGGGTGACTCTGATACATGGTAGGTTGAGGCGAGGCTTGGAGGGGAGCTCGCCTTGCTCTCTTGGCTGACCACCTCGCTTAGGGGATGTTTGGCTCTGTGGTAGGGACTACCCTAATCTAGGCCTATGCCCTAGGCTTGCCACACGATGCAAGCTATTCACCTAGCCTGGGGGAAGGTGAGCACGAGATAGATGGTTAGTGGGTGGGCTCCTGCTCGAGCCTAGGTGAGGCCTGCTGAAGACTTTGTACTAAGGTTATCAGTGCCTAAACTTGCTAGAAGAGTACAAAAATTGCTCGATGGTAATGGTCAAAGCAACTGGATGCCCCGCTTCTTCTCCTTCCAATAGGAGCAAAGAAGGGGTGGCTAAGGCTATTGATGCCTCGGCATGGGTGAACATGACGGTCCTCTTTTCCTTGGCCATAATGCAAGCCAAGGACAAAGCAATACCAAAGATAAACTCCAATCCTTAATGAAGTTGTTTGGACATGTAACCCTTTCTCTAGTACCAATTTATTACAGATCTCTCGAAGGTGGTGCTAACTCGAGCTCAACTCGAATGGGGCTAGAGCAAAAATGGATGGCTGATGTGGAGGTAGGGAGGCCTCGTAATATCTTTTCATCAAGAGTTGGTCCTATAAGACAGAGAAGACCAGAAAGTTTGATACATCAGTAGTGGGTTCCTGATGGTGGACCCTCCAATGCCTAAGTCAATCTCCTAGAAAGGCAAATAGAGAAGGCTTAGAGCTCTGGATTTGGAATAATAGTGAAAGAGGAGCTGGAAAAGAAATGGAGGAGAGACAGAGAGATGAAACGAAATCTGTAGAGGAAGAGGATCTCAATGCGTTTGAGTCCCACTTCCTAGAGGATGGCACATGGAGGAATGAAGTTGCAGGGGCCACAGTATTTTAGGGTGAAATGAGAAGTGTACGTGTCAACGGCCCATGGAATCTCACTTAGGTGATGAGCCCTAGAAGACTCAATCTAGGGAACTCGGAATGTGCATTGATGGGAGAGCAAGAAGAGGGTCCCTTTGTGATGAAAGGTGATGGCTCTTGAGAAGAGCGGGCTCTATGATCCGTTTTCTTTGTCTCCCCTTTTCTTCTTCTTTTTCTTTTTCTTTCTTACCTGGAGGGTTATCAAGAACCAAGTTATAAGCATGTACTTAACACCTAAAGATAAGGGATGATGGTTGGTGTTGTACCATGACGGCTCACCCTCAGCAAGAACCGGCCCAGTCCTGCGGTCCGACCTGACCGCCCTTCCCATCGCTCTCCTTCGGAGGTCCAACCCACCGGAGCTGAGGTCTGAACGACCCTCTCCTGCTGGGGTCCAGCCCATCTCTCTCCTTCGGAGGTCCGACCCACTGGAGCTGAGGTCCGAACGACCCTCTCCTGTTGGGGTCCGGCCCATCGCTCTCTTTCGGAGGTCCGACCCACCAGAGTTGAGGTCCGAACGACCCTCTCCTGCTAGGGTCCGGCCCATCGCTCTCCTTCGGAGGTCCGACCCACCGGAGCTGAGGTTCAAACGACCCTCTCCTACTGGGGTCCGACCCATCGCTCTCCTTCGGAGGCTTGGCCTTTGGTTCGACTGATCGACTGTCTCACGACCGACGTTCGACAAGCGAGTCTTAGCATCCAGGATATTCCAGAAGCACCTTTTTGTTACTGCGGGATCCTGCTATCCCAACGGCCCTGTTCCATTACTTCCACGATGCCGCTGTATCTACATGCCACGTGGCCACTCTCCAGATTCTCCTAGGGGCAGATCGGTCTTTCTCAGCCTCTCCCCTAATGAATTTTGGACTGTTCCATGGCTATATAAGGTACCTGGGGGATCCCGTTCGAAGGTAGAACGACTCTTCCATCTCTAGAGACTGTTCATTCCTTGATTCCTCCATTCTGTTACCCTCAATCTCCTGCTAACTTAAGCATCGGAGGGTCCCCTGCCGGAACATCACTGGTGCCCTTGGAGACTTTGTTGCAGGTTCGCCCTGGAGAAGAGCGCTCCAGCCCATCCAGCCATCCCGATTCCCGGTCCAGGAGTTGACGCAGCAACAGATTGGTGCTAGAGGAAGGGGGCGTCTCTTTCTTCTAAAAGGAGGAATCCATCATCCCGGCAAGAAAATGGCTAAGGGAAGAGCTCCAAATGCCACCGCCAGGAGGGATATCTCTCCTTCCAAGTCTAAGGAGCCTCTCAGGAGGAATGATTTTATTGCCACCGCCCCTATTGCTACAGAACCTACCATCACTTTGGGGTTGCACTAATTTCAAACCATGGTAAATCGCATTGAAACCCTTATGGTTGCGGTTCAGCATTTCCAGGAAGCAGCCGACAACTGACAGCAACTACCAGCCGCTTCCTGCACCAATCCTTCGATTGCTGCTGAGAGAGGCCGACGACTAGAGATCCCTCAGCATGGTTCTCACGCTGTCGCGGGGCCTTGGAGGTCCTTGGGTGACCGCGCTGATGGCAAGAGGGTGAGGTCTGCTTCGCCCTCCTACACCGAATCCATCCCGTTCGGCGATCAGCTTACCGCCGAACCTCCGAAGGACTATGCCAGCAAGATCATGCGCATGGAGGAGCGCATTGCTGAAATCGCCCTCCGGTAGAAGGCCGAAGGGGGACAGGTATACGACTCCCGTCCTCCATTCTCTGAGAAGATTCTGGTGGAGACGATCCCCCGCCACTTCAAAATCTCACAGGTAGACCCTTACTATGGTACCACTGATTCGATGGACCATCTGGGCATGTACAAAGCCCATATGATGGTCCAAGGCACCTCCGACGCTCTCCATTGTATCGCCTTCCCTGCAACCCTCAAGAAGACCGCCCATATATGGTTCTCCACCATCTGGCTAGGTACGATCCACTCCTTCCCTCAACTCGAATCACTTTTTCTTTCCCATTTCAGGACCAGCAGTCGGACCCCGAGGAATATTGACTGCCTCTTCCTCGTGCTGCAAAAGGAGGGAGAGACCCTTCAGGATTTCATGGCCCATTTCAACTCAGCAGCCATGGAAGTCCCAGATTTGAATGAGGTTGTAGCGATGTCAGCCTTCAAGTGAGGGCTTCGCTCGTCCAGGCTGACCTTCTCCCTGGACAAGAAACATCCGACAAGCTACGGTGATCTCCTAGCCAGAGTGCAGAAGTATGCCCTGGCGGAAGAACAAGCAGCCGGCCGACGTCAAGCTGAAGGAAGGCCGGCCCCCAAGAAGCAGAGCGATAAAGCTCCCAAAGTCCGACCTCCGAGTGATAGTTGGCGGTCAGCCCAATGCCGAAGTCCGAAGCCGAGGGACTTCCCTCGAAGGTTCGAGACTTATGCACCTCTGTCCCTACCAAGAGAGAAGATCCTGATGGAGATCGAGAACGAGACCTTTCTGCAAAGGCCTCAGCCGATGAGGGGCCCTCCTGTCCTAAGGAACAAAGATAAATTATGTCATTTCCATAGGGATCATAGGCACGGTACTGAAGAGTGCCTACAGCTGAAGGATGCCATTGAAGATCTCATTCGAAGGGGATACCTGTGCAAGTATGTATGACCCCATCGGGACCGGGCAGAAGCATCAAACGCCCGAATCCCTCCGGAGGAGACGGAGCTCCCCAATCAGAGGCCAACTGGTGGGGATGTCGGCATGCTGCATCGGTGATCCGAAGGAAGTAATGAGGCCAAGACCAATATTGCTAAAAGGTCTCAGGGCTCCAATGCCATCACCTTCTCTGATGAAGATCTCCTAGAAACTCATGTTTTTGAGAACGATCCTGTAGTCGTGCGGCAGTGATTGCTAGTTACGATGTAAGGAGAATACTTGTTGATAATGGAAGCTCGACAGAGGTATTATTGTATGATGCTTTTGTAAGAATGAATCTATCCATATCCATGATGTGGGAATCCCCCGCACCGTTGACAGGCTTCGGGGGCAACTCCGTCGGAGTGGAAGGAAAAATAATTCTCCCTGTGACAATTGGGACGGAGCCTCTCCAGAAAACCCTCATTAATTTTGTGGTCATTCGGACGACCTCGCATTACAATGCTATCTTGGACCGATCGGTCCTCAACAAATTCAGAGCCATCGTATCCACTTACCACCTGTTGGCGAAATTCTCGACCAAGAGCGGGGTCGGAGTGATGAGGGGAGACCGTTGGATGGCCAGACAGTGTCTAACCATTATGAATCAACAGTCAGAAGGTCATCCCACCCTGGAGCAACTTGACCCAAGGGTTGAGGCCGATGGCCTCGGTCAGCCAGGGAAAGGATTCTATTTGTTTCCCTTCGAGAGAATGATCCCACCAAGTCCTTCAGATTGGAGGCTCCCTCAGTGGAGACCTTAAGTCAGAGCTGATCGACTTTCTTAAAAGTAACGCCGACGTCTTTGCTTGGTCGGCGTCGGACATGCCTGGAATACCATCGGAGGTCATCACTCACCAACTCAAGATCAATCCGACCTACCGACCCGTCCGACAGAAGAAAAGGAGCTTCACTGTCGAAAGATAGAAAGCCATTGATGAGGAAGTAAAGAAGCTCCGTGATGCTGGCTTCATCAGAGAAGTCCACTACCCTGAGTGGCTGGCGAATGTGGTTATGGTGAAGAAGTCCAACGAGAAGTGGAGGATCTGTGTGGATTACACCGACCTCAATAAGGCCTATCCGAAGAACAGCTTCCCAGTACCCAAAATTGATCAGCTGGTGGATGCCACAGCCGGCCACCAACTTCTCAGCTTTATGGATTCCTTTTCCGGCTACAATCAAATAAAGATGCATCCGGAAGATGAGGAGAAGACCGCCTTCGTCACTGACAAGGGTCTGTACTGTTATCGGATGATGCCCTTCGGCTTGAAGAACGCCGGCGCCACTTTTCGAAGGTTGATCAATCGGGTGTTCGAAGGTCAGCTGGGTAGGAACATGGAGACTTATGTGGACGACATGATAGTGAAGAGTCTCCATAAGGCTGACCACATCAAGGACCTGCAGGAATCCTTTGATGCACTCAGGCGCCATCGGATGAAGCTGAACCCCACGAAATGCACTTTTGGGATAACTTCTGGCAAATTTCTTGGTTTTATGGTAACATAGAGGAGAATTGAAGTGAATCCCGACAAGATAAAAGCCATCATGGAGATGGTGCACCCGACCAACAAAAAGTAGGTCCAAGAGCTTACCGGTCGAATCGCCTCTCTCGGCCATTTTATCTCCCGTTCGATTGAGAAGTCCCTGCCATTCCTCAAGACCCTGTGCCGGTCGGACGGTTTTGTTTGGACTGATAAGTGTCAGTCGACTTTCAAAACACTGAAGGAGTACTTGAAGAACCCTCCGTTGCTGGCCAAGCCAACAGAGGGGGAGCCTTTGTACCTCTACCTTTCGACGTTAGACGAAGTGATCTGTGCCATCCTTGTGCGAGTCGGAGAGGACGGACAGCAAAAGCCTATCTATTATATCAGCAAAGTCTTTCACGATGCCGAAACAAGGTACCCCAAGATGCAAAAGTTAATATACTCCTTGGTCACATCTGCTAAGCGGCTCCGACCGTACTTCCAAGCGCATCCGATTGTAGTGCTGACCGACCTATCCCTCAAGGCAATCCTTCGGAGCCCAGATACATCTGGTCGACTAGCCAAGTGGGCTGTCAAGTTAGGGGAGTTCGACATCTCTTTCCAGCCACGTTCTGCTTTGAAGGCCCACGTAATTGCTGACTTCATTGCAGAGTGCACGTGGAGACAGGAGATACCTCCTCGAATGGCCGAAGTACCTAAAGCTGATGCTGTCTATAAAGTAGAACCAGCATGGACTCTCCATGTGGACGGAGCGTCCAACCTCGCAGGTTGTGGGGCCGGACTAATTCTGGCCGACCCAAACGGGGAGAACCTGGAGTATGTATTATATTTTTTATTTCAGGTGTCAAATAATCAAGCGGAGTACGAAGCCCTCCTTGCAGGGCTGCAGATCGCCAACGAACTGGGAATCAGCCAACTTAGAGTTTTCTCCGACTCCCAGCTGGTGGTCAATCAAGTGAAGGGAGAATGAAACCAGGGATCCGGCCCTGCAAAATATTTAGACAAGGTACAAAACCTCATTCCTTGGTTCAAATTTTTCGAAATCCTTCACATACCTCGTCTGCAGAACTCTTGGGCGGACGCTCTATTGAGGTTGGCTACGGCCGCCAGCGGGACTTCTGACCGAACCTTTGTGGAGTATTTGCGGCACCCTAGCATTACCGAAGAGCCGATCGAGGTCCACCAGGTGGAACATGAAGCTTCTTGGATGGATCCAATCCTTACTTTCCTGGCCAAGGAAACTCTTCCGGAAGATCCAGCGGAGGCCAAGCAGGTGCTCTTGATGGCCTCTAAGTACATCATCCTTGACGGTGTCCTTTATAAGCGATCATTCTCGCAGCCGCTATTGAAGTGCTTGGGGCCGGCAGACGCCGACTACGCCCTCAGAGAAGTCCATGAAAGCATTTGTAGCGACCACCTCGGAGGGAGATCCTTAGCTTACAAGATCATCCGGCAGGGATATTACTAGCCCACCATCCAGAAGGACGCGTCGGACTTCGTCCGAAGGTGTGACGCGTGTCAGAGGTACTCCGTCATTCAAAGGAGACCCGCCAGTGAGATGACTCCGATCATCGCCCCATGGCCGTTCGCACAGTGGGGGATGGATATCCTGGGACCCTTTCCCCCGACCTCCAAGCAACGAAAATTTTTGCTTGTTGCTATCGACTATTTCACCAAGTGGGTGGAAGCCGAACCACTAGCACAGATAATGGAGGCTAAGGTGGAGAACTTCGTCCGGAACAATATCATCTTTCGATTCGGCATTTCCCGGATGATTATTATGGACAATGGAAGATAATTTGATAACTCTAAGTTTCAGGATTTCTGTCAGCAATATCATGTCTCTCACCGACTTACTTCGGTCGGCCACCCTAAGTGCAACAGAGAGGCTGAAGTCACCAACCGAACAATCTTGCATGGGCTGAAGACCCGGCTCAATGAAGCAAAGGGACTTTGGGCGGAGGAACTCCATTCAGTATTATAGGCATATCGGACGACTGGCAGAGCATCGACCGGCGAAACTCTGTTCAACCTTACTTGCGGAAGTGAAGCTGTCATCCCTATTGAAACTTCTCTTCAATCTCTCCGGATTGACCACTACTCCGAACCGGCCAACTCCGAGCGCGAAGGGCTAACCTGGACTTGCTTAAGAAAACTAGACTTCGAGCAAGCATGAAGATGGCGGTATGCCGCCAAAAGATGGCGAAATATTACAACTCGCGAGTCAAGCCGTGAGCTTTCCAAGTCGAAGACTTGGTCCTGCGGAGGGCCAAAATCTCGAGGCCGCAAGGCAAGCTTTCCCTAGATTGGGAAGGACCTTATCGGGTCATCGAAGTGGTTTGAGCCGGCACCTACCGACTTGAATTTTTGGACGGACGGCAGTTGACGCGTCCGTGGAATGTAGACAACCTCCGCAAGTACTATCAATGATGTTCATATTTCTTCTACGAACCACTTCCAAAGGTCTGACTCCGGTCGGCAAAGGCTCTAGGGCAGCCCACTTCCGAAAGTCCGACCCCGGTCGGCAAAGGCTCTAGGGAAACCCACTTCCGAAAGTCCGACCCCGATCGGCAAAGGCTCTAGGGCAGCCTACTTCCGAAAGTCCGACTCCGGTCAGCAAAGGCTCTAGGGCAGCCCACTTCCAAAAGTCTGATCCCGGTCGGCAAAGGCTCTAGGGCAGCCTACTTCCGAAAGTTTGACTCCGGTCAACAAAGGCTCTAGGGCAGCCCACTTCCGAAAGTCCGACCCCGGTCGGCAAAGGCTCTAGGGCAGTCCACTTCCGAAAGTCCGATCCTGGTCGGTAAAGGCTCTAGGGCAGCCCACTTTCGAAAGTCCGATCCCGGTTGGTAAAGGCTTTAGAGCAGCCCACTTTCGAAAGTCCGATCCCGGTAGGTAAAGGCTCTAGGGCAGCCCACTTCCGAAAGCCCGACTCCGGTCGACAAAGGCTCTAGGATAGCCCACTTCCGAAAGTCCGACCTCGATCGGCAAGGGCTCTAGGGCAGCCCAATCTGGAAAGCCGACGGACCAACACTTTGGATAAATTCCCTAAGCTTGTTGCTCCGGCCTGAGCTGAAATCCGACCGTTGTCTCAACTACTTCTGGATCCGGAAAGTCGACGGACCAACACTTAGGATAAATTCCCTAAGCTTGTTGCTCCGGCCTGAGCTGAAATCCGACCGCTGCCTCAACTACTTCTGGGTCCAGAAAGCCGACGGACCAACACTTAGGATAAATTTCCTAAGCTTGTTGCTCCGGCCTGAGCTAAAATTCGACCGCTGCTCCAACCGCTTCTAGCTCCGAAAAGCCGACGGACTAACACTCAGGATAAATTTCCTAAGTTTGTTGCTCCGGCCTGAGCTGAAATCCGATCACCGTCCTAGTCTATTCTCGGTCCGGAAGGCCAACGGGCCAGTACTTAGAGTGGAAATCCTAAGAGAATCCAGTTCGGCCTGGGCTACTATTCAACACTTGCCTTGAAGGTCCGACTGTCTGCTCAGATCAGCCGACTAATCTACACTTAGCAAAATTTCAAAGAGAAAAAGATAAGACATTGAGAAAGAAATGTTTCAATACTTCAAAAGATGTCTTTACAAAACTGAAGGTCAGACCTTTACAAATAATTAGGTCTGACCCTCGAAAATTACATCTACGACCACTTCGGCCCCCTCAGCAACAACAGCCGCTCCGGCCTCCTCGGCCCCTTCGGCTACCTTCGCCTCAACTCTAGCTTGGGCGTCCGCTCTGGCTACTTCCGCAATGACCTCCACCAGGGCGTCGGCCGCTTGGGCAGTCGGGTCTGTCCCACCCAAAGCTTCTGCTTCCGCCGGCTTCGACGACTGAAGGAACACCAGATCGAGTTCTGGGAAGGCGGCACTAACCTTTCCCAGGCACTCGTCGTACCCATACTCGAAGCCGACCAACCCGGCTTTGTTCATCTCCTCCGTAAAGTCCTCGCAGGCATTGTATCTGCAACGGCCTTCTCGCCGGCCGTCTTCAGTAGATCTTGGGCTGTCTTCAGCAGGCCCTTGTATATCTCTGTTGATGCCTCATACCCCTTCGCGCGGATGTCAAGATCGGTCAGACGACCCTCCTCGACAGCCAGCCGACGGGCAAGGGTCTTAACCTTCTTCTTCTTCTTGTCCTTCAGCCTTGCCTCCCAATCCGCCTTCTGGGTAAGCAAGTCTTCCACCTATTTCTTTTGGGCCTCCAATTCGTCCCACAGTGGGGACACTTCTGCCACTGCGGCCCTCAAGCTGAGCACCTCTTCCCTGGAAGCCGTCAGCGCCTCCTAGGCTGTGTCCCTCGCCAGCTCGGCTGCTTCGGCCTTCTGGGTTAACTGCTCTTTTATATAGAGCAGCTCATCCAGTCCCTCGTCCATCAGGAGGTTGTCCTTAACAAGCTGCCGACAGATTCTCACGGTTAGAGAATTACCAGTCATAAATCCCAAGTGAAGGCAGGAAGAGTAAAACTTACCCCCGGAAGATGGCGGAGAGAACTTATGGCTACCTCGTTCACCGACCGCCCGTCAATGTCGGGGGTGGCCCTCTGAAGCTGTTCCTTCGCTTCCTCAGCAGCACGCCATAGTAGGCGCTCCTCCTCCCCCAGGGCACCGGCGGCCCTCTCACCAACGACCGACGGCCCCTCTCCCATAGGGGTTCTCTGGGTTGTCGGGGGGATCATTGCAGTCGTCTCCAATGGCGAGGATGCAGGGGCTGCTCCCGCCCCTGTCGACATCGTACACCTCTCTTCTATCTGGGCGCCCGGCTGTCCGACCGATGAAGATCATTCGGAAGTAATAAGTCTGCGATGTTTAGTCAGGGGCATGTCATCCCCTGACTTGACCGACACCACCACGGCGGACGGTTCTGCCGTCCATCATTTCTTTGGCCTTTCGGGTGCCAGATCAGCCGCCCGCTTCTTCGGCTCTTGCGGTGTTGGCTCCGCGATGCGGATGGCTCTCCGTTGAGTAGATCGTGCTGAGAGGACTGCCCGATCCGTCTTCATCTTCCCGCCTGTCAACAATCAAGGTCAGAGTTAATCGTCAAGCCAACTAGAAAATAAGAAAAAGAAGTGATCTCTCTCTCTACGTGACTCTCGTCCTACCTAGCATCGGCTGCTGACTAAGTCCGGCCTGGTGGAGGCTCTCCTCAAGAAGCATAAAGCCGACGAACTTTGGATCCTCTCCCTTCAATTTGTGGAAGTCAGCCTCGTCGGCCCTCGAGACTTTCCTTCCATTCAAAGCATTCGGCCTCGGCTCCCTCCAGGCCGCCTCAAAGCCCCATGGCTCAAGGCTGTCTACAAGGAAGTATCGGGACTTCCATCCGTAAATTGCGGACGGAAGTCCCCCTAGAATCTTTTGGCCAGGGCATGGACTGAACATCCACCACTCCTGACTTCGGAAGTCCTGCTTTAGTAAAAAGAAAATTGAAAATAGGGATACCCTAGGCTCTATGTCGGCCTCCCGATAGAGGAATACAAAGCCGCACAGGACCCTAATGCTGTTCGACGTCAGCTGGGAAGGTGTGATCCTATAAATATTGAAGACCTGGATGAAAAAGCTATGAATTGGAAAACGAAGACCGGCTTTCAGGTAGTCTTCGTACATGGGGAGGGCTCTTAAGTTCTGGTGTGGACACCAGAAGCCGAAAGAAACTTCACTCCAACAAGGTTAGCCTTATCCCAATTTGGATCGAAGATAATTAGGTTACCTTGTATCCTTTATTTCAAAAATATTTTATTTTGAAGAGTCATTTCCTTTTCAAGAGTCCTGTAATTAATTTTGAGTTTCAAATCAAGAGTGTTTATTGAGTCCTGTAATTACTTTTAAAATTTCATTTCTTGTAAGTCCATTTCAAGTTTTAAAGTCTAGGTCAGTCTAGTCAGTTTAGTTGAGTTAAGTCTAATTCAGTTGAGTTAAGTCTAATCAAGTCTTAAAGCCATGAAAGCCAGCAACAAGACTCAAATTCTAGACCCCAGAATTTGACCACATGAAGAAGAGAAGACACATCAACCAAGCAAGAGAAAAGGACCATCAACTAGGACCATTGGGCGCCACATGTCATTCTTATCCAAGTAGAAGACCACCTCACCATGCCACGTCATCAGGTGCAACTTCACTAGCCACCTCATCACCCTTTAGGCGCCAACAAGGGAGATTCAAATTCAAGGAGGTTGGCCACATCCCTCCAAGTCCTCCACCAAATCCTCCAACCCCCCCCACATCCCTCCAAACTCTCCACCAAATCCTCCAACCACCCTTGTAATCCTCCTCGATTTGGGGAGTTTTTAAATTTCAAAAGCTAGCTTTGTGAGGCTATTAAAAGCCTTGGACTCCCATTGTAAAAGAGATTGATTTTGGGAATGAATGAAAATTGAAGTTGAAATTTTGGAAGTAGAAGTTGTCTTGTATTTTTTTCTTATGTAAAAGTTTTCCATCCTCTTCCTCCACACCAAAGCCATTCTTTTTCCCTAGCAAAGCATCTTCCAAGCTCAAGTGAAGGCATTGGAGTCGGCCAGATCTACTCAAATTTCTGTTCTTAGTTCATCAATTCTTCCATCCCTTCTATATGTTCCTATCCTTCTTCCTTAACTTTGATCTTCATTGCAGGGTCCTTCGAAGTCTTTGAGTTGTGGGCTGGGTTCACCTTAACAAAGAACAAACAAGCTGAAGCCCCAAGTCCAGGGTTCTGATCTCTGTTATCCAGATTCTTCAGTTCTGAGCATTGGTAGTTTCAAGGTATGAATCAAAAGAAGGTTGGAAAGCTCATCAAGGTAAGTCCACAATCATTAGCCCCTATTGTCTAGATCTTCTTCCTTCTTAGTTTAGGATTGTGTCTAATCAAGTAAAAGTCCAATTTCTTATAATCCTTAAGTCTTATTATGATGAGTACAATGCTAGTGTAATTAGGTTTCATTGCTCTACAAACCATATTCAAAATATTAATCATATCCGTGCCGCATCATTCTTGGTATCAGAGCATGGTTGCATTAGGGTAGAATAGTTTTCTTTAAATCCAAGCAAGATCTAAAATTCACGCCTCCTGAGCGGGTGTACTCCAGTACACTGTCACGACCCATGGGAATAATGAGCCCCTGGCCAGACGTGAGTTTTTAGATTGAAGTTTTGGGTAAGCCATTGCACTTGTTTGATTAGGTTCTGTTTTCTGAAAATTTGCATCTATTTACTGTAACCCGTCTGCAGCTCCAAAGGCAAGTCACTGATTTTTTATTGAAATATTTTTTTCTTGTTCCTTTTTAAGTCAGTTATCACCATATTAAATTTCATCATCAGAAAAAAATTATAAAAAAAATAAAAATTTCTGCAGTTCGACACTGTCATTAGGGTTATGTTCTGTCCTTTTTATTTATCTTCATTTGTAGGATCTGCTTAGATTAGTATAGATTTTAGTTTTAAAATTCCTTTCATCTACATTGAAACATATAAGTTAGGAATCCTCTGTGAATTTTTCAGAATTTTTGGATATCTTTTTCATCACGTTTTCCATACCACTTTCAAACTGCAACACACTTCTGCAACACCTTTGCATTTCATTCATCTCATGAGAAATCAAATTAAGGGCATCAATTTGACATAGGGTCAGGATTTCATCACCTGTCCCTAGCCCAAAAATCACCAACCAGCATATCGATCCCAGCCCATTAATTAAAATTGAGTAGAACGTTAATTGCCCTAGTGGGTTAGGGACACCAACAAATTGGGTTCAGGTTAGGGTCAAGTTAACTGTGTCAGCTAATTGGTGTGTGCTTACTGGCTTGGTGTCTAGGATTGGTGCATCAGGGCTTGTGATTTGGTCCGCCTACCTGGCCAATCTCAGATTGATGTCTAAGGTTGGCAATCAGGGACCTTCACTCCCCACCACCTACCTGGCTAAGTCCCATAAGTACTACTAGCTAGTTGGTTCACTTAATTAGACCTCTAATTTGTGCTCTAGGTCTAGGAAACCTTAGCTCGAGCTTGAGTCCATTTGCATGCATGACAACTAGAGCAGGGACACCATATTCACCAATCCAAGCCCAGTCCAGTGTAGCCATGGACCCGAATCTTGAAACCATGCTGAAAGGCCTAAATGATCTAATGGCCTAATTAAACCAAATGCTAGCTAAACAATTTTCCTTAGACCAACCAACTCCTACTTTCCCATTAGCTCATATGAATGATAGGAGTAAGAACCCTGAAGTACAAGTTGAGTTCATGAATACTCAAGACTTAGGGTATCCTCAAATTGAAGGGCTAGGGAAGGAAGAAGGCAAGTCTGAACCTAGTAAATATGTGTATGAGAGTAACATAAGTTTAATAGATGAATATGAAGGGGAAGACTGTGAAGAGAACAACTGTTAGCCTTATCCCAATTTGGATCGAAGATAATTAGGTTACCTTGTATCCTTTAGTTCAAAAATATTTTATTTTGAAGAGTCATTTCCTTTTCAAGAGTCCTGTAATTAATTTTGAGTTTCAAATCAAGAGTGTTTATTGAGTCCTGTAATTACTTTTAAAATTTCATTTCTTGTAAGTCCATTTCAAGTTTTAAAGTCTAGGTCAGTCTAGTCAGTTTAGTTGAGTTAAGTCTAATTCAGTTGAGTTAAGTCTAATCAAGTCTTAAAGCCATGAAAGCCAGCAACAAGACTCAAATTCTAGACCCCAGAATTTGACCACATGAAGAAGAGAAGACACATCAACCAAGCAAGAGAAAAGGACCATCAACTAGGACCATTGGGCGCCACATGTCATTCTTATCCAAGTAGAAGACCACCTCACCATGCCACGTCATCAGGTGCAACTTCACTAGCCACCTCATCACCCTTTGGGCGCCAACAAGGGAGATTCAAATTCAAGGAGGTTGGCCACATCCCTCCAAGTCCTCCACCAAATCCTCCAACCCCCCCCACATCCCTCCAAACTCTCCACCAAATCCTCCAACCACCCTTGTAATCCTCCTCGATTTGGGGAGTTTTTAAATTTCAAAAGCTAGCACCCTGGTCTGGTATGCACATGAGAATTTACCATGGGTTCCTAGCAAATGCCATAAGGTTTTCCAAACGTAGGTAGCAAAAGGAATAGGCTTTAAAGGCTCATGCAACCTAGTAATCTCATCAAAATGAAACTTAATGGCTCTAAAATTAGGATAAGACTTAAGGAAAGGCAGGAAATAGGAATCCGAGTCTTGGGATAATTTAGGAGAATCTTGAAACAGACCTTGGTTACTCATGATGACCTTAAGATTTGAATATTGATCTACAGGCGGGATGCTTCTAGGTAGTTGAAGGTCATCAGGAAAGTCTTCTAAAATAATGATTGGGTTCTTCTCAGGTACCTGAAGGAGTTCTTGTGTTGAAGCTAAAGTATTGGGTTCTTCCTGAGGGCATTGTCTTACGGGAACCAAATCCTCACTAAATTTTGGTTGTTAATACTTTAGCTTCAACACAAGAACTCCTTCAGGTACCTGAGAAGAACCCAATCATTATTTTAGAAGACTTTCCTGATGACCTTCAACTACCTAGAAGCATCCCGCCTGTAGATCAATATTCAAATCTTAAGGTCATCATGAGTAACCAAGGTCTGTTTCAAGATTCTCCTAAATTATCCCAAGACTCGGATTCCTATTTCCTGCCTTTCCTTAAGTCTTATCCTAATTTTAGAGCCATTAAGTTTCATTTTGATGAGATTACTAGGTTGCATGAGCCTTTAAAGCCTATTCCTTTTGCTACCTACGTTTGGAAAACCTTATGGCATTTGCTAGGAACCCATGGTAAATTCTCATGTGCATACCAGACCAGGGTCAAACCTAGAGAGTCATTAATCTGTTAGGTTTAGGCCCTAGAGAGTCCAATAAAATTCCTCTCAATAAAGATGCCTAGTTCAGTTTGCATTTCGTAAGTGCTTGTGTAAGTTTCTGAGTCTGCTGAGTCTTTTGCACAGCATGTCACAAATCTGCATAAAGAAATCAGTAATAAGATCAACCTGAGCAATGAAACTTATAAACACTTAGCTGACTCACATAAGAGGGCTAAAGAATTCTGTGAAGGGGATTATGCGATGATTAGGCTCAACCCTGAACGGTTTCCCCCTGGAACCATAAAGAAGCTGCATGCCCGTGGAGCGGGACCTTTTAAGATCTTAAAGAAAATAGGGCCTAATGCATATGTTTTGAAACTTCCACCTGATATGGGTATTAGTACAACCTTCAATGTTTCAGACCTAGTAGAATACAAAGAACCACTACTAATACCTAGTGAGCCTTTTGAGCCAGAAACTTTCATTGAGAGTGAACATATTTCCGAGTGTCCACCACCAACCTTACCTGAGCAGAGAGAGAGGATTGAGAGAATCCTGGATGACAAGATCATTACTACCAGGAATAAGGACTATCAGCGATACCTGGTTCAATGGCAAGGTCGACCTGAGTCCGACAACTCTTGGATTACTCGAGAGGACCTGCAAAGACTTAACCCAGACTTGTTCGAGCATTACCAGGGAAAAACTGAACCATACTCGACTGGGTCGAGTTCTGCCCATCCCAGGAGAATTGGTGTGGACACCAGAAGCCGAAAGAAACTTCACTCCAACAAGGTTAGCCTTATCCCAATTTGGATCGAAGATAATTAGGTTACCTTGTATCCTTTAGTTCAAAAATATTTTATTTTGAAGAGTCATTTCCTTTTCAAGAGTCCTGTAATTAATTTTGAGTTTCAAATCAAGAGTGTTTATTGAGTCCTGTAATTACTTTTAAAATTTCATTTCTTGTAAGTCCATTTCAAGTTTTAAAGTCTAGGTCAGTCTAGTCAGTTTAGTTGAGTTAAGTCTAATTCAGTTGAGTTAAGTCTAATCAAGTCTTAAAGCCATGAAAGCCAGCAACAAGACTCAAATTCTAGACCCCAGAATTTGACCACATGAAGAAGAGAAGACACATCAACCAAGCAAGAGAAAAGGACCATCAACTAGGACCATTGGGCGCCACATGTCATTCTTATCCAAGTAGAAGACCACCTCACCATGCCACGTCATCAGGTGCAACTTCACTAGCCACCTCATCACCCTTTGGGCGCCAACAAGGGAGATTCAAATTCAAGGAGGTTGGCCACATCCCTCCAAGTCCTCCACCAAATCCTCCAACCCCCCTCCCCACATCCCTCCAAACTCTCCACCAAATCCTCCAACCACCCTTGTAATCCTCCTCGATTTGGGGAGTTTTTAAATTTCAAAAGCTAGCTTTGTGAGGCTATTAAAAGCCTTGGACTTCCATTGTAAAAGAGATTGATTTTGGGAATGAATGAAAATTGAAGTTGAAATTTTGGAAGTAGAAGTTGTCTTGTATTTTTTTCTTATGTGAAAGTTTTCCATCCTCTTCCTCCACACCAAAGCCATTCTTTTTCCCTAGCAAAGCATCTTCCAAGCTCAAGTGAAGGCATTGGAGTCGGCCAGATCTACTCAAATTTCTGTTCTTAGTTCATCAATTCTTCCATCCCTTCTATATGTTCCTATCCTTCTTCCTTAACTTTGATCTTCATTGCAGGGTCCTTCGAAGTCTTTGAGTTGTGGGCTGGGTTCACCTTAACAAAGAACAAACAAGCTGAAGCCCCAAGTCCAGGGTTCTGATCTCTGTTATCCAGATTCTTCAGTTATGAGCATTGGTAGTTTCAAGGTATGAATCAAAAGAAGGTTGGAAAGCTCATCAAGGTAAGTCCACAATCATTAGCCCCTATTGTCTAGATCTTCTTCCTTCTTAGTTTAGGATTGTGTCTAATCAAGTAAAAGTCCAATTTCTTATAATCCTTAAGTCTTATTATGATGAGTACAATGCTAGTGTAATTAGGTTTCATTGCTCTACAAACCATATTCAAAATATTAATCATATCCGTGCCGCATCAAGTTCATAGGTCCGTTCACCCTACCCTCTCGGCTGGGGATGATCAGGTGTAAGGTGGAAGGGATGTTATAGATGATCCTAAGATTCTCGACCCTCTCTCGGGTCATGGCCGATGGGATGTCGAAGGGACCAGGTTTCCTATGACCGCGAGCCACAACCATCCTAAAATGGGTTGCAGAGAATGAAGGCGGTGGGGGAAGATGAAGATGGGACTAACCTGATTCTCTGGGTCTCTAAAGGAGCCTAAAAGTAGCGCGGGGAGGGAGGAGGCAACTTTCTCTTCCAGCAGAAACACAGCAACAGGTTCCTTCGGGGTGCTACCCTCCTCCTTTTATAGGCATCCCGGGGGCCGCGTCCCAACGCATCCCCCACGTGCCGAGATCCGACGGTCGCTGCTTCAGTTCTCGAGTTGGACGGGAATCCGAGGGGATGCACCGGATCATATCCGGCCACAATCCTCGTGACAGTCGAAGCAACGGCGGATGGGGCGCTCCGGCAAGTGCACCAACCGTCCTGATGGCGTCACGTGTCCCACGTCGCATCAAGAATCCAAATAGGCAACTGCCAGGTGCCATACCGGCCATAACTGCTCCCCTTATCCTCGCCAACCAGGCACTGACACCTGTCCCGGAGCAAAAATCGGGACAGGAGGCGGCCGGACACAGCATACCGAATCGGATTCGCCATCATTTGAAAGGCTGGAGCATTTACTGCCATTTAATGCCCTCGCCCTTCGAGCCTACGGACTCACTCGAAGCACAAGGGCAAAGGGAACAACTGTTGTACCATGACGGCTCACCCTCAGCAAGAACCGGCCCAGTCTTGCGATCCGACCTGACCGCCCTTCCCATCGCTCTCCTTCGGAGGTCCGACCCACCGGAGCTGAGGTCTGAACGACCCTCTCCTGCTGGGGTCCAGCCCATCACTCTCCTTCGGAGGTCCGACCCACTGGAGCTGAGGTCCGAACGACCCTCTCCTGCTGGGGTCCGACCCATCGCTCTCTTTCGGAGGTCCGACCCACCGGAGTTGAGGTCCGAACGACCCTCTCCTGCTAGGGTCCGGCCCATCGCTCTCCTTCGGAGGTCCGACCCACCAGAGCTGAGGTCCAAACGATCCTCTCCTGCTGGGGTCCGGCCCATCGCTCTCCTTCGGAGGCTTGGCCTTTGGTTCGACTGATCGACTGTCTCACGACCGACGTTCGACAAGCGAGTCTCAGCATCCAGGGTATTCCAGAAGCACCTTTTTGTTACTGCGGGATCCTGCTATCCCAACAGCCCTGCTCCACTACTTCCACGATGCCGCCGTATCTGCATGCCACGTGGCCACTCTCCAGATTCTCCTAGGGGCAGATCGTTCTTTCTCAGCCTCTCCCCTAATGGATTTTGGACTGTTCCGCGCCTATATAAGGTACCTAGGGGACCCCGTTCGAAGGTAGAACGACTCTTCCCTCTCTAGAGATTGTTCATTCCTTGATTCCTCTATTATGTTGCCCTCAATCCCCTGCTAACTTAAGCATCGGAGGGTCCCCCACCGAAACACCACCGGCGCTCTTGGAAACTTTGTTGCAGGTTTGCCCGGGAGAAAAGCGCTCCATCCCATCCAGCCATCCCGGTTCTCGGTCCAGGAGTTGACACAGCAATAGCTGGTATGTTCCGGCTGTTGCAGGCATGCTCAGAGTGAGGAACCATGCCACGGTAGGTGAGGCCGAGAGTGGTAACTAGCATGGTATGATCCTGTGGCAAGGAATTTTTCAGGTGAAAATATTAATAACTACATTTTGGGAGCACACGCCATTTTGAGTCCATATGGTGAGGCGTTATGAGGTTGCCTCACCATCTGAGCTAGCTAATATGCAGGGGCGGACCACACCAAGTTTTGTACGGGGGCCAAAAAATATGATACTATATCATAGTAAGTTAGGAAATATACCATGATACCTACCAAGCCAAATATAGATGAAACGAGTGGAGGCATGGAGCTCCAGTATCAGGCTATGGGTAGGAATTCTGGATAGAGAAGGAGCCGGCGATGGGTAGCCGGATAGGAGCGATGGTTGCTGGCTGGGAAAAAGAAGAGGAGTTGACTGTAAGAGAGGCGAAGCCATGAAGGAGACGACGGGTGGGGTTGGCCGTCGGTGGCGGGTGGCCTGTCAATGGCAGCGGTGGTGGGGTTGGCATCGCGATGGTTGCCGATTAGGGAAGAGAGGAGTCTGCGACTCGACGAGGAAGAGAGGTGAAGAAGACGATGTGAAGGGGCTGGCGGTTGGGGAAGAGAGGAGTCAGTCGGTGGTGGCCGACGGGTAAGGTTTGGGGATTGGGAAAAGCTTCAGTGCAAGGGTATAGCAAATGGAATTTGAGTTGGATCATTGCATGTAAATTCTTCACTGATTTTTTTTTTTAAGATTCTTTGGGACTGATTTTTTTTATGAGATTCATGGATTTCGATTTTTTTTTTAAAATTTTTTTATCAATTTTTTTGGGTTTTTTTGAGATGAAGAAAGAAATTTTAGGAGGCAAGATACCTAAAATTTGGAAAAAATTGAAAGATTATTAAAAGAAAATTATAGAAAAATACTTAACCCAAAAGATTATGGAATAATGAGGCGGGGCCCGACGGTCCGCCCCTGCTGACATGTATTTGGAGAAGCTCGGAGCCTGGTTGCCATGCTGGACCACTGGACAATATTAATATTATTTTTTTGTTAAAAAAAAAGTTTTAATGATGGCATGGAAATGTCTACAAAAATAGTAGAAGTAAAAGATTATGCCAAATAAAAGCCCGGACATAACTCTAACTTAACTACCTTGCTCGAGCAACCGAAGCTCTTAGCTGATCATTTAGCAAGCAGCATTGGGTTGGTATAGGAAACAAGCTCCAAAAGCTATTTTAACTGGATTGTTTTAGAGCTGAGCTGGGCTTAATTACACTGAGGCCCCACTAAACTGATCCCATGCTTCATTAGAAGAGCATCTTGGGTTGTTTACGTCTCTGGCCCTGGACAGTAAGAGTGGTATTTTCATTATCCATAATTACTAATGATATAAAATTCTTGATCAGACCATAGTGGCACTCCCATAATTATAATAGCAACCAGTGGCAATTTTGCAACTATACGCAGCAACTCTAAAGCCTTTTCGGCCGTAACGGTACTTTAGCTTGTCACTTCAATTCCGGCTGCTAAAAATTTCCCTATATCCAAATCCTCGTCTCCCGCGCAGTCCCAGTTTTTCACGCGCGCGGTCGCGGCCCACGTTGACCCCCCACCCTGTCCGTCACGTGACACCTATCCAAATCTTATCCCTTTCCCCTCCATCCCATCCGTCCATATCTCCGACCTCCTCATCTAACGGCTGCGGACGCTCCGAACTGCGAACGGCTTCCCAAGGCCGACACCTGGCGGTGGCGGCAGGCCGTACGGGCCACGGCGCTGGGCTACAGCCAGTCATCCCGGACGGCTAGGTGCGCTCGAACGGCGCGCGCATGATGCCCCTGGAGTACGGAGGTAATTACGAAAACGGTACTGACATGAGTGGTAGCTTTTATTGTCGCACGGTCAGATCAGCGCCTCCTCCGCCGTCGCTTTCGTGTGGCCCGCTGCACCGGGTGGTCCACGATATCGCATCGCGTCTTGTAGAGGGATCTCGGGCCCACGGATCGGACGGCCGGGAGGCGTCACCTTCCCCCACGGTCCCTGTGGTTACGTAAGAGAGCTCAATCATTCGATTCGTGGTGGAATGACCATGTTACCCTTGATATTGTCGATGTCAGGCGGCTAAATTAACTCAGTAGGAGGGTATTTTAGGGATTGAAATGTGTTGGGGCTCACCGTAGACGCACCTCATCGATGACAAACATGTGCCGCGGTCTCTCCAGCAGACCGACACTGTTAAATGCACTTGAGAAACACATGGCTGCTACCTTATTTAATTCTTATATTTGATTAAATTTTTCGAACGCTTAAAACCTTATTGAACCTTTTGGTATATTGATTGCGATGATCAACATCATTAATTTGCCACCAAATACATTACGGCAATAACATTGTTTGTTTTTTTTTTTTTTTTTTGAATAAAATCGATATATTTTCTTTATCAAATGAGAAGCAATAAAGTTTCGAGAGCACCGTACCCAAATAATACTTGGTATTGGAACGATGGTGCCTCTACTCTATGGTTACAAAGAATACTAGCAGGTAGCAATGCTAGTGGCTGCCAGTGATGTATTTCATAAATTTATCATTTTTCGATAACAAAAAATTAATATAATTATAAAAAACTTGATCATTCATGAAATGTTGGCATGCTCATAGATGAAAGGAATTTGCCATGTTTGGCAAAGTCTTGGTACATAATTTGGATAGTATGTCTTTTGGTAAGCATTGGAGCTCATATAATGGTTTTTTTTTTTTTTCATTGTCCTGGATGATCAATGAAAATTATAAAACAGAACTTGTTGCTTATTTTTATATATAAAAAATATTTTATAAAAAGTATATATTATTTTGCCTTAGACTTGACAAATAATAACCATATTCTGTAAAAAAAAATAACAATAATACCAATATTCCCGTAAACGCTCTAATGGGGGCAAATCAAGTACAATAACCGTAGTAACCGTACTATTGTCTAAATGTAAACATGAGAACGTGACACGCCGATAATTTTTATTATTTTATTATCAGTCTGCGGTAATTATGTCCTCTTTCTGGATTCCGTGGTCCACGGAATTCTATTAGGGGAGACCACCGATCAGGCGGTCGCGGCGGTCGACGCGTGTCGCCAAATAAAAGCTGGCATGAGATCGACGCTGATTTGGATGTCTGATGAGCCGCCACGTTGCCTGCAGGTTTCCTGCCAGGTTCGTACTTTGTATTCTTGTGGCTCATTTTGAGCCGTCGACATCATGGAATGCAGACCGTTCATTTGGTGGGTTTCCGCTTTGATTGAACGGTCCGGATTGGTCAATTTTGTTGATGGAGGGGTGATCTTTGAAGCGCGGCTTGTGACATGCACGACAAAGGAATCTCCGCCGGGTTCTGGTCGCATAAAATTTATATACGTGGGAGCATTTCTTTACCAATGGAGCTTGTGGGACCCACGTTTTGTGGTCACGTCGTCGGCTTGTTAATTGGATATTACGGAGAAATTATTGTCGGGACCATGGCAAAACTCGGAGCATATGTACGGTAGGTTTGCATTAACGAAACATTGATATTCAAGTTAAGAATATATATAATAGGTCTTGTTCGTCCGGCTGACATCAGTGATAGCTAGATTGACATATTTATTTTTGAATAAAAAATAATCATGAAAAAATTAATATATATCATATTGAATATTTTCTGGCTGGGATTGGGGACTATCTGGGGTGGCCACGCCCAGAGTCTAACTCCACCCCTTTTTGTTTATCAAAAAAAAAATATTGATACTCGGCAACGTGGCATGTTATTCATCATGGGATTTGGCATGGTCCATTAGACCCGGTCCATGAAATAATTAAACATTATTATGGATTGGATTAGATTGCTATCTATGATAACTTAATTATTATTTTTTTTTGATAAACCGGTGTATTCATTGCATAATACGAAAACGAATACAACCTAAAAAGTCAGAAAGTATAACATGACTAGGCTGGACGGGGGCCAAGCACCAATCGGACCATAATACAGATCCCGTATGTTGAGCAACATAGGAGGCTATCCAGTCTGCAGTCGAGTTAGCCTCCCTATAAATATGCCTAATAGTTGTAGTTGAAGTCTAATATCCCTGACTATAGGATGATCCGCGGTCGTAGAAGAAGGATGTGAAATCCAAGAAATAACGGTGGCAGAGTCACCCTCAATAATTAGACAATCGAGATGGAGAACCTGCCTAGCATACCGAATTCCGGCCCAAGCAGCATAAAGCTCTAAGGTCGGAACGGAAGAATCCGAAAGGGGGATGCCTCCGGCGGCAAGGAACCCCGACAAGAATCCCTGATAACAAACCCTGCACCGCCCATCCTGCAGCGTAGGCTCCCATCAAAACTGACCGTGATGCAAGACGGAGGAGGGGGCTCCCAGGTAATAAAAACCCTCCGGGATGCTCGAGGAGCGGAGAGGGAACCCCAGGTCTCCGTATTTGTCACAGTAGAGGTACAATACTCCATAGCAGCAATTCGGGCTCGCTCCACCAGCATTATTGGGGATGATCTTGTCTTTGCAAAGATCCGTTCATTTCTGGACATTCATATATAATAAGCCAGATAAGCAATAAAGGATACGTGGATCTTGGGGGCAGTCCGAAGCAGAGCATAGAAGGCATCAGGCATGATGCCAGATAAGACAGTGGGGTCATGGAAGCCCGCCAAAACCCAAATCCTCCTTGCACGAGGGCAAAAAAAGATAGCATGCGTCTGGGACTCCGTTGGCATCCCATAGAAAGGACAATTCGGAGAAATATGGATACCCCTGGAGCTGAGGAGCTCGCGGGTGGGGAGGCGATGCCAAGCGAGTTTCCAGATAAAAAGGGAGAATCTAGGATGCACTGGCAAAGTCCAAATCCAGTGATAGCTCCTAAAGAAATACTGATCGGAGGAACTCCGATGAGGAACTCCGAGCAATGAGGTCAGAGATTGGCACCCGGGAGGATGTGGTATGTCGCCAAACTCGGATATCAGGATATGTATGAACAGGGAGAGGAATGGAGAGAACCCTGGAACCGAGAATATGGCCGAATATAGAGAGAACTACCTCCGTATCCCAGGTGGCAAGTCCCGACCGCCGAAGGTCAGCAATAGTCATCGAAGGGGGCGTGAGAATAGATACGAAGGTAGGCCACCGAATCAGAGGAATATCTGATATCCAGGGGTCATACATGAATCTGATGGATCGGCCATACCCCAGTACCCATGACAGCTATGGGGTGACGATCAGTGCCCAAGCAAGAAGCTCATGCCAAACAATCGATGACTTCCTAGTGGGTCTAGGACAATCACCAGGATCCATAGGGATATCACCATACTTGGCTCTCATGAAAGAGGCCCACATAGTATCCGGACATAAGAAGAATCTGGTAGCATGTCTGGTCAAGAATGCCTCTGTCCTTTCTAGGAGAGAAGGAATACTGAGGCCACCAGTGTGAGTAGGAGTGCAAACAATGTCCTATCTCATCAGATGAATTCTCCGCTTAGCGTAGGAAGAATCCCAGAGGAAAGACCTAATCATCTACTCCAGCTTGCCAACGACTCCCTTCAAAATGAAAGAATTGGAGAGCATGTATACCGGGAGAGAGGCAAGGACTGAGCGGATAAGAGTAAGCCTGCCCATCACAGAGAGGGATATGGCCTGCCATCCAGCGATCCTATCTACGACAGATGCAAGAAGAGGTGCACAATCCTGGTTGGTAAGTGTGGCTCCAGAAATGGGTATCTCCAAGTACTGGAGGGGTCCGTGTCGCTCCCGGATGCCCAGCATGTCAGTGATCCTGCTTCGGAGAGCAGGGCCAATCTTGGGGCTAAAGTAAATTCCCGATTTGTGGAAATTAACCCTCTGGCCAGAAGCATAACAGTAGTTCTCAACTACTCTGCTGAGTCCCCTGGCATTAGATATAGAGGCCCGCCCAAGCAGAAGACAGTCATCTGCAAAAAGGAGATGAGAGATCGGGGGGGCTCCAGGCACAGTAATATAAGGTTGGATCTAAGAATCCCGCACCGCCGTTGAAAGGGATATGGATAGGAAATTAGCACAAATGATAAATAAATAAGGGGACAGAGGACAACCTTGTCGGAGGCCGTGGGAGGAATGAAAGAATTCCGTAGGGGATCCATTAATCAATATAGAGAAAGCCGGAGCATTAATACAAGCCATAATTTTTGAAATCCAGGACAGGTGAAACCCAAAGTCCTCCAGAGATCTGCAAAGAAAGGTCCAGTCAACACAGTCATAGTCCCTCTCCATATCGAGCTTGATAGCCATCAAACTATGGCGCTGCGAAGCTCGATGAAGATCAGTCATAAATTCTTGGGCAATAAGAATATTATCAGTGATGTTGCAGCCTCCAATAAAAGCTCCTTTCTCATGACTAATCAGCTTTGGGAGAATCAGTCTCATCCTGTTCGCCAATAATTTAGCAAAAATTTTGTAAAGAGTATTGCAGAGACTGATAGGCCTATAATGTGCAGGCAAAGATGGATCCCGTCTCTTCGGAATGAGGGTAATAAATGTCTACTTCCAGTTGGGAGACATAGTGGCCGTATTAAAGAAGAGTTGAACCGCAGCAACCATGTCAGCCCTCAGAAACTCCAAGAAAGATTGAAAGACAAAGGGTGGGAAGCCATCAGGGCTAGGGGCTTTGTCCTATGCCAGGGACCAAAGAGTAGATTTGACTTCCTCAGTAACCTGGGTTAGGAGATCATAATTCTGGAGAGCAGTAACAGAATTCTGGGAAGGAACTGGAGAGATAAAAGGATAAGTGAGATTAGGAGCAGTCCACCTGGTGGAGAAGTAGTGGAGGAAATGCCTCTGAATGTCAGCCTCGTCCTCAATCCAACCATCCTGGTCAGAATAAATAGCTCGAATAGTGTTGGTATGCCTCCTAATGACAGTAGCATGATGAAAGAAACGGGTGTTCCTGTCCCCCTCCCTCATCCATTGCACCCTAGATTTTTGCCTCCAAAGGACTTCCTAATTCTGAAGAAGGGTATGATGGTGGGCAAGAGAATTCTAGAGGGCATTTAGATCATCATCAAATAAGTGGCCTTAGGCATCCTCCTTGATTTGCAGATCATGAATAGAGGCTTCAACCAACTTAATTTGATTTATAAGATTATCAACCTCAACCTTGTTCCACCAAAGAAGACGTCTCCTTAGAAGCACCAATCTCCTAGAAATCCTGTAAGCCGCATCCCCCCGAACAGGTATACACCAGACCTTCCTTGCTATCTCCTTGGCTTTGGGATATGACAGCCAAAACTTTTCAAATCTAAAGGGCCTAGGTCTGGGAGGGGGGGCAGTCATAGTGAGAAGAATGGGGGCATGATCCGAGGAAATTCTGCTAAGGTGGTAAACATTGTGATCCAGAAAAAGAGAAAGCCAAGAGGGCGTAGCAAAATATCTGTCCAGCCTCTCCCTGACTCTGGCCTGCCCCGATCTATTGTTGCACCAGGTATGACGAGGACTCTGGAAGCCTAAGTCAATCAGGCCACTGTCCTGGATAAAGGCAAAAAATTCCTTGGTGCTAACATTCGGTATAAAGGGTCTTCCACCATGCTTGTCCTCCTTCCTTTCGATAGTATTGAAATCTCTAGCAACTACCGTAGGGATCCCCCAGTTTATTAAAGTAGAGGCTTCCTCCCATACCACTCTCCTTTCTCTGCAGGACGTGCTTGCATATACACCACAGATGAGCCAGGAGGGACGATCAGGTTCAGACACAACAATAGCCACGAGCTGAGGCGATCTATGGAAAATATCAATCCTTGCTACCGTGGAGTCCTAGCTAACAATAATGCCTCCAGCTCACCCTTGAGAAGGCACGGCATAGAAACCCCAGTCCCTGGGAAAATGATGCCTGAAACCTTGAAGAGTAGGACCAGCAATCTTTGTCTCAAGCAAAATATAGATCTATGGATGATTTACTTGTAGATATCTATGATAGGTAGAAAGGAAGGAGGGTTTGTTCGCCCCCTAACATTCCAAACAAAAAGTTTCATAAGTACAAGATCAGGTATGAGGTTCGGACCCCTATCCAACCTCCAAACCTTTAATTGCAGTGGATTGCATAACTGGAACATTAACTAACTGTTCCCCTTCACCAGTTTTCCCAGTGATCCCTAGGGCATTTTTGACCCTGTCACAAACATCGATGTGCGCCACCCTTTCAGATGCAAGGTCAGACTTCAAAGGTATTGGAGGCTGACTTGAAGCATGAGAATCTTCCTTTGGTACCACTTGCCCATCAGCCTTGACTGAAATCCTTTCGGCCTTCTATGTAATCCCCAGATTCAGTTTTTTGGCATCGCCTGATGAACCCTGCAGTGCAATTTCCGGCTTCCTTGCTAGCTCCTTCAATCGTGGGAGCTTCACAGCACCCTCCTTCACAGCTTCCTCCTGGACCTACACTTCATGGGAGTCAACAAGCAAAGGGTCTTGTACTACAAGCTCCTCACCCCCAAAAACTCCAGGCACCATGTTCTCCAACCTCTCACCCCCCATACCCAACCCCTCAACGAAGGACCCTGGTTGGTCAGTTAGCCCTATCCTCCCCTCGGAAGACCCACTTTCCCCCTCAGAGCCCCGTCCCTCCCCTCGGACCGAATGTGAAACCACTACCAAAAGCTTCAAACCACGGCCCTCCTTCATAGCAGCAGGAATGACACCTCCCAATGGAGCTTGTACCCCAGAGCACTCCCCTAACTGGCCGGCACCCTCCCTTCCGGCCTTAGCATCAATCCTTCGCCACTCCCTTTTCCTCTCCCTCTTTCTATTCTCTGAAGACCCCGAAGATGGATGAAGAGCAGCAGAACTTATAACTCCTGGGTTAACACCCTCCGGGACATTCACAGGGGCTAAGGGACATACCTGACCCTTGGATGTCGTGGAAGATTTCAAGGAAGACGGTGACGAGGATCTGGACCGGCTTCTACTCCGCTTTAGAGAAACCGTTCCATAATCCACCATACCCTGGTCCCGGTTGGCTTCTTCCGGTGGGAGAATCTGCATGGTGTCCGCCAGCGCCTGGAAGAAGCTCGCTCCAGCCTCCTTCATTGACCCTTTACCCTCCGAGACGTCCGACCCTAAGGCAGCCGGTGAATTCCTTCTCGCCACCTTGGTTGGCTTTTGCCAACCTTCAGAGTCCAAGGGAGACATGGGAGTAGAAGAGTGGCGAGTGGGAGAAGACCTCGAAGGGGAAGAAGAAGGTGGGTCAAGGGATGATATCGGAGCCTTACCGCGGTCTGGCATCGAGGCAACCTTAGGAGTGACCCCCTCTAGCGCACTGGGCGCACCCTCGAAGTTATTAGCCAAGGTCCGAAGGTAAGTACCTCACCTTCCAGCTTGGAGTTAGACCCCAGGACCCTAGAGTTCTGGACCCCCTGGCCCTCAACAAAGTTCCCAGGGCACAACACTGGATCGTTGGTAGCCGGCATTCCCTGTTCATCCTTAAAAGGGCAACCTTCAACAAGATGGCCGATTCTTCCACAGCAGAAGCAAACAGCCGGTATACTCTTGTTGGGAAATGTGTCCTAAAGCCAATTACTACTGTAGACAGTTGTACATTTGATGTAATTGTATATGAATTATATTATTGAATAAAATGTATATTCTGGCAGTTCATCACTATTTTATCTTTCTGTAATGAGTTCTTGAATGATGAAGTCCTTAGGACTATTTGTATGTGATATAGAGAGAATATATCATATAGTCCTAAAATTGTTCGCGACCAAATGATACACTTATTTCAGAATGATAGTATATCAAGTATAGGTCGTTGTGTGCCATAGTCATTGGTTGTCCTCTTAACCAAGGAGTGTGGAGACACTGGTATGGCATGCAGATGTTATGTTTGACATTTCATCGAACGTGACCCGTCTGTTCTTTTTCTGCCTAGAGTTTTGATATGGACGTAGTTATCCCTCAGACATGAGATCGTCATGGTAGCTTGCGAGCAACTCACTGTACTTTGGTGCTGGACTATCTGGATTTCTAATCCAGGAACGGAAGGTTTCTGGGTGCAGTTAAGTACTCGTGTAGTAGTGATTAGATCAAGATGGGATTGACCCCTCCAAAGTGTTTGGAGCAGATATCTTACTGTGTTTCAATTTAGCAAAACCTTAGCCAGGGTAGTCTCTGTAAAGTGTTACAGGACTTGTGAGGTTGAGACACATTGTTGATGGACTTTATGGGTTGGGCAGTCAAAGGGATTAATTACAAGGTTTCCATATCTCCTGGTTCTTGATTGTTGCTCTGCAACTTTGACCTATCCGGACGTCGGGTGTCATTGCTAGATGGCGACTTTGACTGGTATTGGAAATGTTCCAGTGCTACCGGCTTAGTGTTCGAACCTATGGGGTCACACACCATAGGGGTTTCTACTTGATCTAGTGATCGGAGAACGATTGGGAATCGTTCGTGGACTCACAAAGGAAAAGTGTTTTTTCTTTACCCAAGTGTCGATACTTGATATTCTTGAAAGTGTCGACATTTGTATAAGTGTTGACATTTGTTGATTTCGCAAGTGTAGACACTTGATGTCACAAAAGGTTGTGACATAAAATTTTCACTAATAGTTGGTGATGCATGGAGGTGAATTAAGTAATGTGATTACTTGATAGCCCAATTTGATTGAGCTATAAAAATCTGGAACGAATCAAATAGGATTTGGTTCAAAATAGGTTTGGGTCCAATTGGGTTGAACCCAATGTATGCACACTTGATCCAATTGATTTCAGTTATGAACTAAAATCAATTAACACATTAATCTGAATTTAAATAAGTTTAAATTCATTTTTGGGGAGTTATGTAACTTCCCATGACCATAACTCCCCATAACTACCCATTACCACTCCATTATCACCCATAACTCTCCACTTTCCCTCTCCCTCACCATCTACATAATGGGCTGAAATGGAAGGACGAAAATAAGAAAAAATTCAGCAAAGAAATGCTGGAAAAAATCAAAGGGAAGAAAGGGAAGAAACTAGGAAAGGTTCTAGTTTTATGGATGTGAGATATTTGGAAAAGAGTGTGCATATTTGTACCTAGTGATCTAGGTCTTAGAATTGAGTTTTTGGGAAGGGTTCCAATGACTCATTCTCTATCTCTTAAGTTTCTTCATTCATTCGGAGAGTCCGGCATCGAAAGAAGAAAAGGAGTTCCGATCAAATTGTTCCGCAACAAGCTAGCACTTGGAGTGGAAGTAGATTTTGAAAGAGCCCTGGTGTGAACCACCTGTAGAGGCCGGACATGTGTGCGGCTAAGCAGAGTTCTTCCTCCTGCTCCTGGATCTTTCACAGTGGAGAGCGTCTCCATTTCATACGAGGTATGGTTTTACATATATAGATATGTTGCTCTGAAATGTTCATAGCACGAGTTCATGATTTCATAGTTTATATTAATCATTCATGCAAAGATCTTGGGCTAAGTAGCATAGAATAATTCTAAAAGCATGTTTAGATTAAATGTTAATCCATTTATCATGCTTCCGCTGCATGTTATTTTGAAAAAGTTTTAAAATAGAAAGCATGCTCGCTACTAGTTTTCCTTTCAACTCTCATAGACACACTGGTGCCAAAACACAGAGTTCCTTCCTTGGATCCGGACTCTGGGCAACAGAGGTTTTGAAGCATCAAGCTCCATCCGGATCCTTGCAAATCCAGTTTTCCTCATATGGTCAGTGAAATTATCCAGAGATAGAGGCTTACCTGCCTCTCCAGCAACCGCCATGATAGCTGAAGGATCCCAATATTCCAAAGGCAAGTCAGGCAGCCTCATCCACACAACAGTACGGTTGACGGGGCTTCTTCCTGGAACAAAATCTATCTGCCACGGTGCCAGCGTCATGAGCTGGCCGACGACATACCATGGCCCCGCCCCCAAAACCCGCTTGCAGTCATCCTTTGAAGGTAACCGGACGACGAAGTGGTCCTCCCCCACCAGAAATATTTTGGGGTCCAAGCTGATCTGCAACCTCTACCGGATCTCCGTGGACAGCCGGACTCCTTGTACCCGGTGACCAAGACTGCAGAAGATGACCACAAGGCCCTCCCACTTCCTCCTCGCATCGTCGATGATCGACTCCGGCAAGACAAGGACCTTTGAGAAGCTTAGCTGCAGCCTCTCCATCTCTTCCTCCATTAGCTTGTGCGCTATCCACATCGACGCTCGTGGCGGACCGTGCACTACGTTCGCCCATGTATGGCCGGCCTCCTCTTTGCCATCGGAGCTGGAGGCCTTTCCTTCTGCTGCTTGCTCCATCATCAAACTAAGCACAGCACTGTGACAAACCCAAACCCTCTTGCGAACTCTCAGAGAAGACGGCGTGGAAACCAGTACACTCCGACCGCCAGTCGAACTCAAGAAAAACACATTTACATAGACATTTTTGTTTTATGATAACTTTATAAACAATGAATAACTGACCTAGGACATATAAACAATGAATAACTGACCTAGAAACTTCAACATTTTGAACTCTGGAGCATTTTTAAGTCCAATGATTTTATTTGACCTGGTCTTATTACTGAACAATTTTCTCTCTTTTATACTTTTTGAAAAACAACAATTTGAGCTCTATTCATTTTGGCAGAGCACTACCTTAACACTAGGGTTGGCACTGGCACAAATATTAATAACTATTATTTGGCTATTTTACTTTTTTTTTTTGATAAAACAAAAATGGGGGAGGAGTTAGACCCAAGGCGTGGCCACCCCCATACGGTCCCCAACCCAGTCAGGGAATGTTGATACACGGTGCATAATAATTTTTTCGTAGCCGTTCTCCATCCGAAGTTAAGTACGTCAACCTGACTACCACTGGCGTTAGCTGAGTGAATGGAATTTATTATATAAATAGAATTTATTAATATATCCCTAACTTTTTCACTACCACCAGCCAACAGGGGCTCCAGGATTATTTTATTAATTTTTCTCTTTTTTTGATTTTACTCCCGGACTATTTTTTATTTTATCCCCGACTTTCCAGTCAAAATATGTCCAAACCAGGACTCGAACCCCTGCCAGCTGGTTGTGAGAAAAATCTCACAACTAACTGCACCATTCACCAGTGGCAACTATTTTTACTATTACTAGAAATAATAATAGTAATAGCAATACTAGTAGCAGTAATATACCAAATCCTAGAAAGTGCTGGACTTCAATTTTTTTCTCCAGTACTCCACACACTCACTCTCTCTCTCTCTTCCTAAATCAAGTAATTCTCTCACCTATGAATTGCACCTTCCTTATTATTATTGCTAATAAGTAGTTGCAATAAAAGTAAGAAACCTAGCTCTTCAAATGCTAGTAGGGATGGCAATGGATCAGATTCGGGCTAGATTTTTAACTATTCAACTCAAACCTGAATACCTAATAAATTATCTAAACCCAGTCCAAATACTATTGGGACTGGATTTTTTTTATCCAAATCCATCTTAATCGGGTATCGGATAATTCGAATTTACCTGACCCAAATCTAATTGAGTCACATTAAATATTTTTTATTTTTATTAATTTTAAAATTATCTACCATTCTATAAATCATATATATATTAAATAAATAAAATTCAACTACATTTTTAGTTTAACAGTACTTAGTTTCATATTTAATCAAAATAAAATATATTTAATAAAATATAAAATATATATATATATTAAATATTAAAAGATCCAACTGGAGCATTAAATGGAGAGCGGAGTACTCACTGTGAAAAGCAGCGGAAGGATCCTGAGCAAGGTGGCTGCGGTCCTGGCCCCCCTCAGACGGTGGTCCTGGGGTTGGGTCCCATACTCCATCATCTTCTCCACTAGCCCCTGTTGTGGATGACGGAGGCACTGCTAGGGAGCCCTGCCCTGGGTGCGGGGAGCTCGGAGGAAGGCTGAGCGGGAGTCCCTCCAGCTTGAGAAGCTATGGTCGGTGAGGCCGCCGCCACGGTCGTGGATGTCGTCGGAACGGTGGGTGCTGCAACTGTCGGAGAAGGTGCTGGTCGCACCTCCTCCTTGCTCCCATCGAGATCGATGACCTCTGTGGCGGGAGTCTGCCACTAGGGTGGCACTGAGACCGTATCGGCCACCCTCTGCCCAGAGCCCAGAGTGGGCCTGGGCCCCTGATCCATCTCCATGCGGACCCTCTTCGGTGAAGTCTCCTGGGTTGCGCTTGAAGCACCCCTCTTCCGGGCCCCCTCCATCAGGCTCTCTATAGAGAACATTCCTGAAAAGAGAAGAGGTCAGTAAAAATAAAAAAGAGAAGAAGAAAAAGAAAGGAGCCCGAGCCTCACCGATCGCCCGGATCGGGCAAACCCCCGCCTCGAACAGGTTCTGCTCTGAGAGCAGAACCTCGAGGGAAGGGACCACCATCGTCTATCAGCTGGGAGTAGACGTCCTGGTCAGCCGACTCAACCTGAGAGTTTCGATTTGGGGACCGGTCTGGTTCACTCCAGACTGAGTCAACGTCCCCACCGAAACAAAGAAGAATCGGTTCTTCCATCCCTTGATTGAGGTGGGGAGGTCAAACCGAAGATACCTAGGCCGGGGGGAGAGATACCACCAGCCATCATCGATAGAACAATGCTTCAGGGTGAAGAGAGCCCTGAACAGTGAGAAACGGATGACAAACCATGGAAGTGGCACTAAACGATGAAGGCGAAGATGACCCTGATGGCATTAGGAGCCAACTAGGCTGGGACAAGACGGAAGTTACTAAGGAATGAAAGGAAGAACGGGTAAAGAGGAAACCGAAGACCCCCGGCAAGGAAGTCCTCGTAGAACGCAACTCTGCTAGGGCCGCTTGAAGTCACGCGCTCCCTCGGCCCTGGAAGTGAAAGCTGGATGTAGTCCCACCCCATACGTATTCGAATGAAGCCGAAGGGACCGGAATTAGTCTCTACCACCGGAGGGGGGAGGGCAAAGATGGGAACAACAGGAATGACAGGGAGGAGCCCTAGAAGCCCTAGGGACTTCGATGGTTATACCGCCCGGCTGCAACTGCCACCGGACGTCAATGGGAACGTCATCCTCCAAAGAGGAGGATGATGGAGTCCTCAGTCGAGACGGATCGGCCTCGTCCGGGTTAGAAGAGAAATGGCGACGATGCCCTGAAGGAGCCATCGAGACAAAGGATGCGAAGGAAGGTCTGGTTCGGGAGGACTAGGACTCGAGAAGAAGCAGAAGAGAAAATGTGGGTTGCAAGACACTCACGGGATATTTTGGCGGAAGAATGGCAACCTGAGGGGTGAAGAAGGACCGCTGCAACCGCCAGCGAGGTGTGAGAAAGCCAAGAGTCCTCATTTCCGAAAAGTCTCCTCTCTTTTTAAAACCGATCAACAGCGGCCGTATAGCCCCTTTTTGCCTAGGCCACCAGATGAGCACCACATGTGGAGACGCCTGACGATGATTCTTCAGTTCACTGGAAACCACCTCGGGTCTGGCATGGTGCAATTATGGCCCATCGATTGCACAGACGTGGAGCGGTCCCATTGGATCTCGGGTGCGATAAACGGTGCGACGATAATCAAGGAAATTATTTTGCGAGATTTCTGTCCTTCCATGTTATCTCTGCATGAACTCCCCACGTCCTTACTGCGGCACTCCAACGAGACTTGGGAGTAGGGGGAAACTGATATGGCAAGATCGCTGACATGGAGCATACGACAACATAGCTGGTAGCCAGGCGATGCCATGTGGCATTCTCCTCTGAGCTCTCCTGCCAGGTGGCTTGACCAGCGTCGCACCTACCTCCCCGACTCGGCACCTCTCCGCCCCTTCGCCAAGTGTCGACCCAGGAGGGGTCCACCTCGATCGAAGTGGTCCTGCCTTTGCTCCTCCGCCAGGTGGCACCTTATATGGGTTTCCCTCGGTCGGAGTCAAGCTGGGCACCCCTACTCCTTCGCCAGGTGGTGCCCCTTGATGGATCTACCTTGGTTGAAGTTGAGCTTGCCTCTGCCCCTTTGCCTGGTGTCGACCCAGGAGGGGTCCACCTCGGTCGAAGTGGGCATGCCCTGCTCCTCCGCCAGGTGGCTCCCTAAATGGGTCCATCTCGTTTGGATCGAGTCGGGCACCTCTGCTCCTTCGCCAGGTGGCCCTTATGGGTCCACCTCGAAGTCGAGCTACCTCTGCCCTTCTAGTGTCGACCCAGAGGGGTCCACGTCGAAGTGGGCCTGCCCCTGCTCCTCCGCCAGGTGCACCCTAGATGGATCCACCTCATCCTGAGTCGAGCCGGGCACCTCTGCTCCTTCGCCAGGTGGTGCCCCTTGATGGGTCCACCTTGGCGAAGTCGAGCCTGCCTCTGGCCCTTCTCCAGTGTCGACCCAAGAGGGGTCCACCATCGAAGTGGGCCTGCCTGCTCCTCCACCAGGTGCACCCCTAGATGGGTCCACCTCGCCTGAGTCGAGCCGGGCACCTTGCTCCTTCGCCAGGTGGCGCCCCTTGATGGGTCCACCTCGGTCGAAGTCGAGCCTGCCTCTGCCCAGGTGTCGACCAGAGGGATCCACCTTGATCGAAGTGGACCTGCCTCTGCTCCTCCACCAGGTGGCACCCCCAGATGTCCACCTCGACCTGAGTCAGCCGGCACCTCTGCTCCTTCACTAGGTGGCGCCCCTTGATGGGTCCACCTCGAGAAGTCGAGCCTGCCTCTGCCCAGGTGTCGACCAGGGGGGTCCACCTCAGTCGAAGTGGCCTGCCCTTCTCCTCCGCCAGGTGGCACCCTAGATGGTCCACCTCGGCCTGAGTCAGCCGGCACCTCTGCTCCTTCGCCAGTGGCACCCCTTATGGTCCACCTCGATCGAAGTCGAGCCTTCCTCTGCCCCTTCGCCAGGTGTCGACCCAGGAGGGGTCCACCTTGACGAAGTGGCCTGCCCTGCTCCTCTGCAGGTGGCACCTCAGATGGTCCACTCGGCCTGAGTCAGCCGGCACCTCTGCTCGTTCCGCCAGTGGCGCCTCTCAGACGGGTCCACCTCGGTCGAAGTTGAGCCTTCTGCCCGCGGAGCATGGAAGAACCGAGGTGCAAGCCCCGAGGATGCTGCTGAGGATGGCGCGCACAGGCGACGCATTCAGTACGACATCCTCAGGCCTGTAACAATGCGCGGAACCTCATTTACACTAGTTTGGGAAGGACTCCGTGGAAGAACCGAGGTGCAAGCCCCGAGGATGCTGCTGAGGATGGCGCGCACAGGCGACGCATTCAGTACGACATCCTCAGGCCTGTAACATGCGCGGAACCTCATTTACACTAGTTTGGGAAGGACACCCTGCTCGAGGTACCAGATCTGGTGCCCGGTAACCTGGTGCTCCAAAAGGGAGAGCCACGGTCAACGCCTCGAGCCCAAGGATGCCTTCGCGGTGATCGGGGCCCCGCCTAGTTTCCTTTTTTCATGACTACATGATAGACGAGACATTCTCACCACTTAACTCCCAACCGTAAGGGAAGACGGCCTCGGGAGAACAATCGATAAATGCCGCTGACCTTCAAGGCCTCTCCTGGAGGGAGAATCGAGGCACTAAAGTATCCAACGGTCTCAAAGGGGCACCACGGGCAAGAAAAAGTAAGCAATCAAGAGGGCAAGCACAGGCATGTGGAGAAGGGGCGATTCTGAGACGGAAGCTCAGAGGAACTCGCAGGAGCGAGCTCGATTGCAAGAACTGGAGTGCCAGTCCCTCTCGCTCTGACTCACCTTTTCATCAAAGATTCCTCTAAGCACGGAGACCCAGTGGGGATCCGTCTTAGTGGATCTGTTCCACTTTACTGCTCTCTAACTTGACCATCGGAGTGTCCCCGTCGGGATCTCCAACCCTGATCTCTAACCTCATTTTGCAGGTCCGGGAGCGTTGGGAAACTGTAGCAAAGGGGATCGCAGTCCGGTGCCAATTCATAGCTGCAGGCCACAGCGGTAAGGTCGGGAACAGATCCTAACTAACTCTCAATCAGAAAAAAAAATATTTTCACTCTCCTTTCCTCTCAGCCTTTTTGGAAAGCACTTTGGCTCCTAAGAAATCATGCCGACTCAGTAAGCAGTCGATTAGTTATCAATTTTAGCTTGAGTTTGCTGCTGGTTGGCTTCTAAATGTCAGGTCAAGTACCTTTATGGTCATACTTTTGAGATAGCTATGTCGAACAAGATCTTCAATCTTGTTCTTTAATTGGAAGCAATATTTAGTATCGTGGCCATGATCTCTGTGGAAATGATAGTACTTATTTTTGTCATGAAAAGTTGAAGGCTTCATCGGGTAAAGGTCTTCGAAAAAATTACTCTCCTTCTATCTCTATAAGAATTTTCGATCTGGGAACGAGAAGAGAGTAAAGTTATTTGATTTATCGACCAAGTTTCTCGGACTAGAGTTTGCTGGCTAGACAAGTGAGGCTTTTCAGTTTGGCCCCCGCTTGACTCCCTCTTGGCTTACTTCTTTCTTGGCTTATCATTGTCTTCTTGCTGGGTAACAACACTTTCCTCCACACGAATATATTTCTAGACACGGGCCAATAGCTACGAGTAAGACTTAGGATAAGTCTTATCTAAAAAGTAGGTGAATCGAGAAGAGTGGAGTTCCCTCTTCATGGCCAGCATGTCCATATACTTGTATAGGTTGTAGATCTTTAACATGACCATCTTAAATTAGACTACGTAGTCTTTCGATGACTCTCCATCTTATTACTAGATAGAGAAAGGACTTTCAAGCTCTTGTGGTATCTTTCAGTTAGGATTGAAGTATGCCACAAATTGCCCCTCCAATTGTTTAAAGAAGTGAACGCTCCTTAACTGAAGTCCCGAGTATTATACTCAGGCCACCTTGCAAAGAGTGGCTAGGAGGGCAAGGCAAAACAAGGCATTGGTAGTGCTCTGAATCTGCATGAAAGCCTTGTAGCTCTCCAAGTGATCCAGTGGATCTGTGGTGACATCGTAGGGATCTATCTAGGGCATCTTAAATACATTCAGCATCGGTTCCTCCATAAGTTATTTGGAAAGAGGTGGTTTAAATTAAACTTGGTCAGATCACAACTCCCTCCTTACAAATTGGCCAGTCGATGGCTAACTTCACTCATCCTGCATTCATAGTCATCAAGGTGTTGTTCGATCAATCATCGAATAGCCTTATCAATAGATCTTTCTTGCAAATATTTGGATTCAAACAGGGAACGATAGTGCTTTTCCCTTTTCAGCTTTTTTTCCTGTTATCAATCATCATGCTAGGAGCTTACTAGATGCATAGAGAGGGATTATGATTAGTGGATAATATGTTGGTGAGAGGACCTCCCATGAGGGGATTGGTGACTTGCTCGGCGAGGCGGGTGAGACCAGGATTGGTGGAAAGTTCATTGGTGATGAGATCTCCCTCCTAGAGATTGATGATTAGGACGTTTGCAAGCAATAGTGAAGCAATTGGGATCTCTAGCTGCTACTGTTTCACCATAAAAAGTTGCTGCTATTGCCTGCTGCACCACTGCACCATCATGATCAGGGCCTGAACTTTCTATGCCAAAGTGACAAGTAAATCCAATTAGGTCATTGGTGGTGGGAGAGATGGAGTGAAAGGTTCTGGGGCTTAGCTAGATACTACTCCTCAGATGCAAAGGCATTTGGTATGTGTTACAGTGGTCACCAGCCCATTTGGCCCCGGCATGGCACCCTCCTTGGTCGCTAACGCGGCCACATACTTCTCCACCATGGCCCCACCTCGGTCGTGAGTGGAGTCTTGTTTCTTTGCTGCCCAGTCTGCGCTGAGGCCAGACCCAGTCGGCTCCGGCCACTCCTAGCAAGGCACCACGTCCGTACCTCTGTTCGTGTGCACGGGAGGTGCGCGCAACCAGATTATTCAGCCAGAGTCCACCCCCGCGCACGTCCATGCTAGGGCAAACCCGCGCCCCAGGCTCACGCATGCAGCACGCCTCCATCCTCTCCGGCGCCTGGTCCGACCACGGGATGCCATCGCCCGCTCCGGCATCCAGCCCACCTCGGCTCCGCCGCCCCGGTGTCGATCCGCCCCTCAGCTCCGCCCTCTCCAACACCCCGTCCACCCATGGGAGGCCTGCGGGAGGCCTCTGCCCGCTCCGTCCGGTCCACTTGCGGGAGCCCAAGGCCACGCCTCCGAGCTCCGGCTCCACTTGACCTCGCCCACGGTGCGAAGGCCGGCCCCAGCTCGCCTCCGCCCGCTCCACCTCCCTCGGCAACGGCGCTCAGCACGACCGCAGCACGCCCCCGGCGCACCCATGATGGCCCCAACTCCTCCCGCGCCAGCTCCAGTGTCTAGCCAACCTCGGTACGGCGACCCCGTGCTGGCAAGTCCGCACGCCCACCTCGGCAACGGTGCCCAGCTCACTCGCAGGAGGCCTCCGCCTCACCTCCATCCGGTCCGATGCTCAGCATGCCCGTGGCACGCCACCAGTGCGCCCGCGGTCGCCCCAGCTCCTCCCGTGCACACTCCGGTGTCCAGCCGACCTCATCACAGCGACCCCGCGTCGGCGCTCCCGCGTCCAGAGCAACAGGGCCCCGCTCCGGCTCCTCCGGCTCAACCCGGCGTGACCCCAGCTCGACGCCCCCGTATCCAGGGCAGCAAGGCCCCGCTCCAGCTCTAGTTCGGCACCCCGGTCCGGCCCTTCCGCCCATCTCAGCTCGTGCCGGTCTAGGCCCGCGCCTCAGCCCGGCACGGACCCAGTTTCGCACCACGGACCCAGCACGGCCCCGCTCCGGCTCCTCCGGTTCCGCCCAACCTCACCCACGGTGCGAAGGCCAGCCCCAGCTCGCTTCTGCCCGCCTGGCACGCCCACGGCACGCCCGGCTCCAGCCGGCTCTGCCTTGCGAGGCTATGCCCGCGCTTGGCTCTGCTTCACCCAGGTCCGGTCCTTCCACTCGCAGTAGCTCCGGAACACCTGAAATCCGTGGCACCCATTTCAGCACACCCGCATGGATCCAGGTCCATCTGCACCTGCTCTGCGCCCCGGCATGCCCGCGGTCCAGCTCCGCCCTCCCACGATCTGGCTTTGACTGGGAGCAGTGTATGGGACTGCAACACGTGGGTTCACACCCACATGCATAGAGTCTTGTACCTCACCTCGATCAGCATGTATGGAGGCCCCCACGGGCCTTCTCTCGGTCCACGTGCCCGTATGGTAACCTGGAGTAGTGTCCCAGCCAACTCGGCACTTCGGCGTCTCAACCCAGCTTGGCCACTGAGAGCATCGCACGGTTCTATCTCATCCACGTGGGCCTGGCACTCTTTCCAAGGACCCCCATTCACGTGGGTCCTATGGCACACCGCCTGCAAAGAAGGTTTGCATTTAAGCTTCCCAAGTCACAGTTTACACTAACTAGTGAATAGTGCCCTGTCCAATGTACTGTACCCCTGCACCAACTTCCTGAACCACCAAGAAGAAGAAGGTTCACCAGCCCGTCATGACCTCACAGGCTATCCTAGCCTGACAAGTCTACATCAAGACCAGCACGTCTCCCCCGAACGACAAGAGCCATTCGTCTACATAAAGACCGGCAGGCCACAAGTAAGGGGAGGTAAGAAAGAGATAACACACTCTCTTCATTCTTACATTATCGTCCATTTTCTATCACCCTTTGGCAGCAGAGAGTCCTCCAAGCTATTCTCCTCAGAGGTCTCTTATTTCCTTCGATCGTCCCACTGACTTGATTGTCGGAGTGTCTTTGCCGGAATCCCCGGCCCAGGTCTCCCCTGTTTTGTAGGTCTGCCCGACGGAGGGATGATACAGAGAAGATTTATCCCACTAGAGAGGCCCACAGAAGGATCATAGCATAGCTTCAAGCCCTTTCATCCCTGCAACGACCTCTCCGAGCAATGCGACTCAACCGAGCCCCGTGACGGAGGGTATGTTCCCCTTGATCATCTCCGACTGACGAGCCCGGTGATGCTGGCGGGGAGTCCACTCACCCGGGCCACGTAAGAAGCTGCAGGCCACGGTGATCTAGGCGACAACAGTTTGGTTGGTGGAAGCGTCTTGCACTCAAGTGATCACTATTAGGCTCTAAGCTTCGGGATCTTTAAGATGATGAGAGCCCCCTACTTGACATGCCAACTTGTTGCCATCAAATCACTTTTCACAAAAACTCAGGCAATGCTTGAGGATCTTGCATGTTACTCCGGTGAAAAAGAGGTATCACTTTCGATGACTCTCTCAAGTGGAGACCTGCAAGAACAATCTATGAGCTTGGATTTCTGGCAGGGGACCCTTCGACACTCAAATTAATAAAGAGTGAATATGCTACAATAGCTGGAGCTGAGAGCAATAGTAATAAAGATGATTAAATGAGCATGACATCAATGTAAGGATGTGTTGCTTTCATTGGAGGTCTCCTGTTTTCAATTTATAGAGCTACATGGGATAACTGAATGCTATTAGGAAGGTGACATCTTCTAATAAGTATAATAAATTTTGGATGGGATATAGGATTCTGTCCCTGAAATCTTTTCTATTGAGATCATGGTGGGTGTAGCGATCCTACTTGTGACTACTTTTGTTGGAGTAGTTTTAACTTATTGGCTACAATTTTCACAATGATAGCTAGAATTTGTCTACCTTTTGCCACCACACTCAGATATCATGGACTTTGAATATTAAAATGGTTTACCTGGCACTGAGAGAGAGAGCCTAAACATTGCAACCTATCATTCCCGACTAAGTATATCTAGGCAACTAGTCATGATCGAATATTTATTCAGTAGATGTATACGAAAGAATGTTAACAATCAAGTTTGACAACTTGTAATCACTCAGTACATAGTTTTGTAGTATATTCGATGTAGTGACCGACTTAGTTGGCTTTTACTTAGTCAATTACTGGATGAACCTTAGTCGGTACCCATCTCCTTCTTACTTGCTTGATGCATAGTTGGTAGTCCGGTTTTTCTGAGATTAAGTAGTTACCATAACAGATCTTATTAATAACCCTTTTTCTAAGATGATTAGAGGCTATGATTGTCGGGTTTTTTTTTTTTTTGAAATCAATTTAGTCAAAAAAAAAAAAAAATTGCATTGAGATTGGTGGGCCTCCATAGTTAATCATGTGAAAAAGATTAAAAAAAAAACTCTTTGAGCTCTTTTATAGGGCTTCATGCAAAACAAAACAATATTAAGAATCATGTTTATTTGGCATCATTCGAGAACACAACCCTCCAACATATATGTGCCTGTGGGGACTTCTGGCGTGAGATCGCCACGAAGGATGCTTCGTCTTTTTAGTTGTTGGTTTAATTTGGTCCCTGGACGACGTCTTTTTGTCGATTAGACGACTAAACCAAATCAGCAAAACCAAAGTATTTTGTAGGCCCATAGATCTCGACCACTCTTGGTCAAAGATCCAACGGTGTATGATGTGCTGGCTCACCTTATCCTAGGGTGGGCCAACATGCTCAAGGGCTGTTAGGTTGGTCCGGGTACGTACACAGATCACGGTGGGTAAGATGGGATGGCTGACCAGCTAGTGGGACCAGCAGGTCAAACTGAGAGGTCCCACCAAAGATTTTTTTTTTAATAAAAAATAGGATAGGGATTTTTATCTCAGCGTCCCATTCTGTTTTCCAGTTCGCTAGACCTTTATTCGATACATGCTACAAATTTTCGTTTACTTTTTCTACTTTCCGGGATTTACTCGAACCGGTGAGTATGTCAGTCTAGCCCCTTTACGACGTTGGAGTATCAGCCGGTCCACTCCCAGTCACTATCTCTATCGGATAGTGCGGTTGGTAAAGACTTGGCTCCCTTTGCCTGGTCATGGATTCGAGGAATGATCCCGTGGATGACTCGATTAAAATTCTGAAATTTCTGGGTTGATAGCTGTGACTTGTGAGTATAATACAATGATAATATTTGAAAGGATAATAAGTTATTTTAGAAATAGGAATTCGGCTCTTTCAAGAGTAGTATATATATTTTTTTATTTTAGATTTTTGTTTGATTTGAAATCTGGTATTCCATTTTATTCCAATGTAATTAATAAAGTATTGTTCCAAATGGTATTTGGATGATATGAAAATAAACTTGTATTTTATTAGGAATAGATAAAGAATTTTTTAGAAATCTCAATAATATTCCTGACCAAATAATAAGGTAAAATGAGTTATCAAATATTTTTTAATTTTGTAATTACTTAACTAAATTATTTTATACTAATTAATTTAACATTATGATCTATTAAAATTTTATTATGCTAATTAATTCATGGGTACGATCTATTAAAATAATTAATTAAATTATTTTATACTAATTTATTTATTATTATGATATATTTAAATTATGTTATAATAATTAATTTATTATTATAATCGATTAAAATAATAAATAAAATTATTTTATATTATGTAATTTATTATTATGATATATTAAAATTATGTTGTACTAATTAATTTATTAATATAATATATTAAAATAATTAAATATATTATTTTATTTATTTAATTTTTATTATGATCTATTAAAAGTATATTATATTTGTTGTACCATGACGGCTCATCCTTGGCCAGAACCGGCCCTGTTCTGCGGTCCGACTCGACCGCCCATCTCAAGGCTCCAACTAAAGAGGTCCGACCCACCAGAGCTAAGGTCCGAACGACCCTCTTCCGCTGGGATCTGGCCCATCACTTTCCGTCGGAGGTTCAATCGACCGACTGTCTCACGACCGACGTCCGACAGGCGAGCCTTAGCATCCAGGGTGTTCCAGAAGCACCTTTCTGTTGCTGCGGGATCCTGCTATCCCAACGGCCCTGCTCCACTACTTCTACGATGCCGCTGTATCTACACACCATGTGGCCACTCTCCAGATTCTTCTAGGAGCAGATCGGTCTTTTCCAGCCTCTTTCCTAACGGATTTTAGACTATTCCACGCCTATATAAGGTACCTGGGGGATCCCGTTCGAAGGTAGAACAACTCTTCCCTTTCCAGAGACTGTTCATCCCTTGATTCCTTCATTATGTTGCCTTCAATCTCCTGCTAACTTAAGCATCGGAGGGTCCCCCGCCAGAACACCACCGATGCCCTTGGGGACTTTTCTGCAGGTTCGCCCAGGAGAGGAGCGCTCCAGCCCATCCAGCCGTCCCGGTTCCCGGTCCAGGAGTTGACGCAGCAACAATATTAATTAATTTATTATTATTATATATTAAAATAATTAAAAACTATATCATACTAATTAATTTTTAGAAATTTCAATAATACCCTTGAAATAAAGAAAGCTGAAATACGCCTATTTTATTGGGGGGCATGGAATAAGAAAATGGGAATAGGGAGAGTTGACTGGAATATCAATTCCAGCAGGGCCCACTCTCTTTTTTAGGGCTGTTTGGGAGAATAACATGGAATAAGGCTCTATTTCATGCCCTATTCCAGCATTCAAACACTACCTATGTTGATAGATAATTATTTTTTATACTATTAATTTTTTTTAAAAAAAAAGGAATAGGAAGGTAAATTTGTCATAGTTATTTTCGCAGGCTCCCATCTTATTCATTGAAAAATGTTCGAGTCAAGGCATGGGCCTCAGAAAATAATTTCTGAAGTTAATCGAGTATTCCACAGAGTCGAATCCGTGACTAGTTGTTTATGAGATAAGATCCCAACCAGCTGGACTACCATCTTAGCGGTACTAGTTTATTTTTTAAGAACAACATTAGTTTGTATCGTTCGGGATTAAAATTTAAATAAAGGATGAGGGATGCCAACTAGTTAAATTTAATCTTGGCTGGACAAAGATGCTAGAATTTAAATTTAAAAAAAAGGCATATAAAAAATTTATAGGTATATATTTAGTTTCATATTAGTTATATATTAGATAGATTTTAAATATTTATATAAAATCAGAAAATTTAAATAATATTTTATAATTCTAAATTTTGGATGAAGTTTAGAATTATAATAATTTTTTTAAAACTTTTATATTAAATTAAAAATTACATTCAATCCATAAGGAACTTTATATCAAGATTTAGTTTTACAAGTTATAATAAGAAGATAAAAACTCATAGAATTACTTCGTTGTGCCTTTGGAAAACAAACCTGATTCAATTGATTCAATAAAAAGAGAGTGAAAGGTAGGAAAATTGAAGAAAATTGTTAAAAAACTAGCGAGATTTTTAGTCGAATAGTTTAGAACTTAGAAAATATGTTATGTTTCATAATTTTTTAGTTTCGAAGAGCCAAATGCCAAAGTGTCTGCTCTAGAAAACTCCTTTTCCCATTCTTAAATCTTAGATCACTAACCAAACCACCCCAGTTGATAGAGGTAGACTGGTCATGGATAACAACTAATCTCTCAGAATTTTTAATATCTACCGGTCCCTTTTGGCATTAGCTAAATTTGTTTCTCTTGAAGTTGATAGCCATCAAACAAGTATACCAACGACCTCTACGGGGTAGTGCGGTTGGTAAAGACTTGGCTCTTTCCTTGCCTGGTCACAGATTCGAGGAATGATCAAATGGATGACTCGATTAAAATTTTAAAATTTTCAAATGTACGTGACTGGAAGGTGGACCGGCTGATATTCCGACATCGTAGAGGGGCTAGGTTGACGTACTCACCGATTTATGTAAACTTCGGAGGGTAAAGAAGGTACGTGAAAATTTGTAGCCTGTATCGAATAAAGGCTTAGCGGGTTAGGGGTCAGAATGGGATGCTACACTGGAATAAAATCAACCCCCCGTTTGTTTTATCAAAAAAAAAAAAAAAAAAATGAAAAAGAAAGAAAAAGAATACCAACTGCATCAGGACTTTCAAATTGGGGCAGTTGGGTAACATCCAAAGGAATCCAGTGGATCCAAGGCTGGGGTGGTGGACCATGATGGCCACCACAAGAAGCAAGGGAAAAGTTAAAGGCATCAAAATCTACTAGCATAGCCTTTTTGGACACCTATCTTCTAAACAAATGCCAACTTGTATCAGAAGAGAAAGAGGTGGTGAAACCTTCTGCCCATATGGATGGGGATCACAATGCTCATGTGATGATAGGGTGAAGGATATGATTTGGATACTGACCCACCTTCCTCTAGGGGGGGCAATTCCTAAGCCCTTTTTAGGGCATGGAACATGGAATCCTAATCTCTTTTCCCATATCTTACTCCAAAATCAAGAGGACAAGCATTATTATATGTCTGTGGTGGGAGCCCTGTGGTGGCTCGCTCATTCACTCCCAAAAGAGGTATGGGTAAAGGGAATTCACAAGGTGTTTGATGTGCTTGTGTTGATGCAATGATTATTTTCCTTTTGGTGGCTTTTTGGAAGGACTGCCAAAGCCAGCAACTGTGAACCATGTGATGGTTCAAGTCACCTTGCAGAGGGGATTGCACTTTCTGTACCTTGTGGTAGGCCTTTTGGAATTATTGATATCATGATTCCTTCAAATTTTGTTCAATTGCTCTTGGTTGTTAAATTTCAAGTATTTTGAATTAGCCACTAAAAATTCTACTAACCAACGTTTACCATATCAACCGAAAGATGATCATACTAGTTTGGGTTATATCATACCATACTGATATTCGATACTTCAAGCTATATCATATCAAAATATATTTCGACACTGTAATATGATTATATCGATATAGGATCTGGTACCGAGATGATGAATTTTACTGCTAATTATGTTGAATCATATAAAATCTGCTACTAATAATGTTATCGTCGTCGTCGTTATTATTCTTGCTTGTTTAATAGATTCTTCAAAGGATCCGGTGAATGCAACATTACTTCCTTATGTATTTACATGATGTAATCTTCTAGAGTACAAGAATATTACAAATTTTGATAGAAGTCAATCTAGATAGACAACATAAATCAATATCAACAAAAATATCATTTTTTTTTTTTTTCATTTTTGATAGAAAGTTAAAGAATTTTTCAGACGATTGAGTCAACTAATCACCCCTTCCAATTTGGCAACAATATGGCTTTAAAATACTAACTTTTGCTTTAACTATCATTTCATGCATCTTTCTTAATAGTTAGTGACTTATAATTTGGTAATATGCCTTATAAATGTATCTAAAGTTACAACCACAAACACATGGCATGCATAAATTTGACACATGGCATCAAATGTCAAGCTGTTGACTCCATTTATTGATTTTGATGATAAGCAAAATATTTAAGTATAATTTGAGGACTAATTTTTGCTTTAAGTATGTTTTCAATTGAAAGGATGCTCACACAAATCGAAGAAGCCCAATTGTATTGAAGAACCAAGTTTGAGTGGGATGAATGCATAAATCAAGTCTTGGAAACTCAAAAATTATTTGAATGGATGTTCAAGGGAAATAGAAATAAGTTCAACCATTTTCTGTAAACTTTTTGGTGATGTGTCGACTCAAGGTATCGACACATGAGATGATGTGTCGACACATGAAGATGGTGTGTCGACTCCAGATGGCACGCAACATAACTCCAAATGGCACAGATGATGTGTCGATATATGAACCCTATGTATCGATTCAAAGTGTCAACACATGGATCAACACATCGTTTGAGAATTTCAAGCAGTAGAACATGCAGAAGATGATGGAGCATTTGATATGTCGACACATGGATTTTATGTGTCGACTCCATTGAGAATGTGTCGACACAGATGATTTTTTCAGAGAATCTGAATGAACTATTTTGAACTTATGTCGACTCAAAAAGAGTATGTGTCGACCTAATGTGTTGACATATGAAGAGCAAGTGTCGATACATGGAGTTCTAACAATAGTAACGGCTAGTTTTTTCTTGAGCAGAACTCTCTCTTTTGTCCCCCAACGGCTAGTTTCCGTGCTTAACGGCTAGATTTCTGTTTTGGGGACTTGCAAAGGTATTTAAATGGCTTCAAATCAATTCAAAAGAAGAGAGAAGCACTTGCATTGAATAAAAAAGAGATTTTAAAGAAAAAAGAAGAAAGAAGAGCCTTAACTCCAATTCATTCAAAGCTCAACCACTCTCAAGCCAAAGAGAAGCCTTCCAAGCATTCAAAGATATCAAGTGCATTGAAGATCATTCCTTCTTGGATATTTAAAAGGCTTCATCAAGAGCAAATCAACTATACTTCGAGCTACATTGTTTTATTTGCTTTTACTTTGAAAGCTTACATTGGTTCCTTCTGTTTATACTTCATATCTTATATAGGGTTCTTGGTTAGCCTTTGTAAAACCAAGGAAGGTTATTGGTTAGCCTTGTGAAAGCCATTAAGATTGGTGGTTAGCCCGCAAAACCACTAAGATTCTTAGTTAATCCGAAAAACCAAGGGAGGTTGTTGGTTAGCCTTGTGAAAACTAATTAGGTTCTTGGTTAGCCCGCAAAACCAAGGGAGGTTGTGACTTGTAAACCTTGTAAAACAAGTTGGGTTTTGATTAGTGAGCCCAAAAAACTAATCGGCTGTAATCGAGGAGATTATAGTGAATTCTCAAGGAGATCTTGGGGAGTGGATGTAGGTGCATTGTTGGCACCAAACCACTATATATTATTGAGTTTGTGATTGCTTGTCTCTTCCTCCTAGCTTTTTATAATTCTCTCATTGCCTTTAATTTCTGCTGCACTTTTACATTAGAGCTTTACATTTAAATTATAGTACCATGTATTGATTGAATTGCTACTTGTTTATCAAGCTTAGTCTTAAATAATTTTTTAAAGACCCAATTCACCTCCCCTCTTGGGTTGCTATCTAGGCAACAAGTGGTATCAGAGCATTGTTCTCAGTTTATAGGCTTTACCACCTTGAGTAAAGATTTATGACAACCCCAATTGGTACTAGTGTAGTCGAGGGACAAGCCTCGAATAGACTTCCATTTTTCAATGGTGCAAATTACACTTATTGAAAAACTAGGATGAGAATTTATATGCATTCTATAGACTATAACTTATGGAAGTAGTAGATAAAGGTCCTCATGTTCATTCGGTGGTAGTTAATGGTGTTTCCATCCCAAAACTTGAAGAGGATTGGGATGAAAATGATATTAAACAATCCGAGATCAATACTAAGGCAATGAATCTCTTGTATTGTGTATTAGATCCTAGTGAGTTCAATAGGATATCTACATGCACGTCTGTCAAAGAAATATGGGACACTCTTGAGGTTACTCATGAGGGTACCGATCAAGTGAAGAACACCAAGATAAATATGTTAGTGCACACATATGAGATGTTCCGGATGGAACCAAATGAATCAATTACTGATATGTATACTCGTTTTATAAATATTGTAAATGCTATGAGGAGTCTTGATAAAATCATATCTAATGCAGATCTTGTGAATAAAATTCTTAGATCACTACCGACGTTGTGGGATCCAAAGATGACCGCAATTCAAGAGGCAAAAGATGTAGAAAAGCTTCCACTTGAGTAGCTGGTAGGATCACTTATGACCTATGAGCTCAACTTGAAACAAAAATCAATGGACTTGGATAAGAAGAAGAAGGGGATCGCTTTCAAATCAAATGTGCAAGAAGAATCCTCTATTGATGAGTCCAATGATGATGAAGAAGAAGAAGGTGAAGAAGCCCTCCTTGCCCGCAAGTTTAGAAAATTTATGAAGAGGAGAAAATTTCCATACAAAAAGAAGCTTCAATTCAAAGAGAAAAAAAGGAAAAGGAGAAGGAAGTACCTACTTGTTTTGAATGCAAAACGCCCAGACATTATAAATTTGATTGTCCTCTCCTTAAGAAATCAAGAAAGAAATTGAGGAAGAAAGTAATGATAGCTACTTGGAGTGATAGTGAGGACTCCAGTTCAGAAGAAGAGCAGACTGAAACGGCAAATCTCTGCTTTATGGCACTTCAAGACAATGAAGAGGTATGTTCCGATTCTGAATTAGATTTTACTTTTGATGAACTAAGAAGTGCATTTGAAGAATTAATGTATGATTATAAAGTAGTTTTATCTGAAAATAGAAAACTGAAAAAGCATGCTAATAGTTTTTCAGTAGAAAATAATTCTTTGCTTAATGATGTTAGTTCTTTGAAAATTAAGCTAGATGTTTTGGAAAAGAAAAATAATGCCTTAACTATGAAAAATAAAGTTCTTAAAAGACCAAAACATGTTATTTCTAATAATGATCTCTTAAAGAAAAACAAGGATTTAGAACTTAAAAATGAGAAATACAAAAATGAACTTGAAAAAATTAAACCTTTTGTTGGTAAGTTCACTTATAGTTCTGAAAAACTGAATTTACTTTTAAACAATCAAAGAGCTGTTTTTAACAAAGCAGGTTTAAGATACAAACCCCAAAACAACAAAAGTATTTTAAAAAAATTTTTATGCCTGCATCATCCAGCATTACTTGTTTTACTTGCAAGAAGTTAGGTCATAAATCATACCAATGCAATTTTAGAAAAATTATGTCTTATGGTAAAATTTGGGTTCCAAAAGGAACCACCTTAAATGCTAACCCTAAAGGACCCAAGTTAGCTTGGGTACCTAAAGTCAAAGCTTGATTTTATTGCAGGTGTGTCTTGCAACCAAGGAAAACAAACGTGTTTGGTATCTTGATAGTGGTTGCTCAAGGCACATGACTGGAGATGTGAAGCAATTCAATTCTCTTGAAGCTTTGAATGGAGGGAGTGTGACCTTCGGTGATAATAGTAAAGGTAAAATCATTGGAATTGGTAAGGTTTACATAACTCCTTCTAATAGTATTAGTAATGTACTTCTAGTAGATGGTCTAAAGCATAATCTATTAAGTATTAGTCAGTTTTGCGATAAAGGTTTTCAAGTAATTTTTAAATCATCATATTGCATGATTTCTAGTCTTAATCTGAATGGAGTGCAATTCATTGGAAAAATGCATGGAAATATCTATCTTGTAGATCTTGATGATCTATCTTTACCTAATGGAGAATGCCTTGTTGCAATAAATTTAACAAAAGAAGAGACTAGTTGGTTATGGCATAGAAGGTTAGGGCATGCTAGTATGTACCTTATTTCAAAACTTTGTAAAAAAAATTTAGTTAGAGATTTACCTGAAATAAGTTTTGAAAAAGATAGAATTTGCCAAGGTTGTCAATTTGGAAAACAAGTTAGAACTTCTTTTAAACCAAAGGATTTGTAGCTACTAGTAGACCACTTGAACTACTCCATATGGATCTCTTTGGACTAACTAGAACATCAAGTCTAGGAGGCAAGAGATATAGATTAGTTATTGTGGACGATTTTTCGAGATTTACTTGGGTTTTCTTCTTAGCTCAAAAAGATGAATCGTTTTCAGTATTTATAAAGTTTTATAGAAAAGTTTCCAACGAAAAAGGTGTTTCTGTTGTGTGTATCCGCAGTGATCATGGAACAGAATTTGAAAATCAAGATTTCAAAATTTTTGTAATGAAAAAGGAATAGAACACAATTTCTCTGCACCTAGGACACCTCAGTAGAATGGGGTAGTAAAAAAAAAAATCGTACTTTAGAAGAAATGGCACGCACTATGCTTTGCGAAAATAATTTGCCAAGATATTTTTGGGCTGAAGCTATAAATACAGCCTGTTATGTTTTAAATCGTGTTTTAATACGTCCTATTTTAAAGAAAACACCATATGAGCTTTGGAACCAAAGAAAATCAACTTTGAAATATTTTCGAGTTTTTGGTTGTAAATGTTATGTTTGAACAATGGAAAAGATCATTTAGGAAAGTTCGATGCCAAGTCTGATGAAGGTATCTTCTTAGGATACTCTACATCGAGCAGGGCATACGAGTATTCAACAAACGAACTTTAGTTGTAGAAGAGTCAGTACATGTATTGTTTGAAGAATGTTCTAACCTATCCTCGAGAAAAGAGGAAACATCTGATAGCTGTGCAGGTGCTGACAAGCTTCAGAAATTAACATTGGAAGATCAAGCTCAACCGAGTGAAGAAAGTCAAGACAAGGATATAAAAGAAGATGATACTCCAGCACGTCATGATCTACCCAAGGAGTGGAGGTATGCTCATAGACATCCTAAGGAATTAATCTTAGGTGATCAATCTAAAGGGATAAGAACTAGAGCTTCTATTAGAAATGAATGTGATTACATAGCTTTTGTATCTCAAGTAGAACCTAAATGTTTTGAAGAAGCTGAAAAAGATGCTAATTGGATGAATGCTAAGAAAGAAGAATTAATACAATTTGACAGAAATAATGTTTGGACACTTGTAGAAAGACCACCTAATGTTTCAATCATTGGCACTAAATGGGTATTTAGAAATAAGTTAGATGAAAATGGTTTTGTCATAAGAAATAAGGCTAGGCTAGTTGCTAAAGGCTACAATCAGGAGGAAGGGATTGACTTTGATGAAACTTTTGCTCCTGTTGCTAGACTTGAAGCAATTAGACTATTGCTGGCTTTCGCATGTTTTATGAATTTCAAATTATTTCAAATAGATATTAAAAATGCTTTCTTAAATGGTTTCATAAATGAAAAGGTTTTTGTTGAACAACCACCAGGATTTGAAAATCATGCACATCCTGATCATGTTTTCAAACTGCACAAAGTACTTTATGGATTAAAGCAAGCACCTAGAGCATGGTATGAAAGGTTAAGCAAATTTCTTATTGAAAATGGATTTTCTAGAGGAAATGTTGACAAAACTTTATTTTTGAAAAGGAAAGATGCTGATTTATTGGTAGTACAAGTTTATGTTGATGACATCATTTTCGGTGCTACTAATGAATTTCTTTGTCAATAGTTTGCTAAGCTTATGCAGGGTGAGTTCGAGATGAGCATGATGGGAGAACTCAACTTCTTCCTCGGACTCCAGATCAAGCAAACTTCAGATGGTATCTTCATCAACCAAGCTAAGTATACAAGAGAAATCATTAAGAAGTTTGGGATGGAGACTACTAAGCCAATAGGTATGCCTATGAGCCCCTCATGTAAATTAGATAAAGATGAAAATGGTAAATCTGTAGATCAGAAACTATATAGAGGCATGATAGGCTCTTTGCTGTATCTAACTGCTATTAGACCAGATATTATGTTCAGTGTTTGCATGTGCGCTAGGTATCAGTCTGAACCAAAGGAATCGCATCTTATGGCTATTAAACACATTTTTAGATATCTGTCTGGTACTATTGGCATTGGCTTATGGTATGCTAGAAATTCTTCTGCTGAATTGATTGGATATTCTAATGCAGACTTTACTGGTTGTAGATTAGATAGAAATAGTACTAGTAGAACTTACCAATTTCTTGGGATTAACTTAATCTCATGGTTTAGCAAGAAACAAACTTCAGTTGCACTATCCACAGCTGAGGCTGAGTATATTGCAGCAGGAAGTTGTTGTGCTCAAATCTTATGGATTAAGCAACAACTTGAAGACTTTGGAATCAAGTTGGCTAGAACTCCTATTAAATATGACAATACAAGTACTATTTGCTTGACTAAAAATCCTGTTCAACACTCTAGGAGCAAGCACATTAAAATTAGGCATCACTTTATTAGAGATCATGTTGAAAACAATGATATTTTGCTTGAATTTGTTTGTACTGAGCTACAATTAGCTGACATTTTAACTAAACCTCTCTTGGAAGATCGATTCAGTATGATTAGAAGTGAACTCGGGATCATAAATCCATTTGATTAAATCTTCGTTTTATATTTTGACTAAAATCAGATCCTTCAATCTTATTTTTGATGAATTGTGATTAATCTTTGATAATTTGACTCCACAAACCTGTTGATTCAATTGATTTTGCTCTTTCAGTGAAATTCCTGAATTTTCGATTTTTTAAGTCGATGTGTCGACACACCATGTGTCGACTCCAAAAGGTGTCGACGCATTTGTAAGTCGACACATGGCCGACGGGAAACTGAGATTTTAAGGATTTCCGGATTATTTTTTTTTTCCCAATTTCTATTCCCTCCGAGCCGACACTTCGTTTCAAGGTACCCATACTATTCATTCTACTGTTTCTTGCTGATTAGCCATAGTTTTCTTGGATTTGGATCGTGTGTAGCCATTTTTTTTAAAAATCCTCTTAGGTTTTAATACCTAAACCCCAAAAACCTCACATTTCCACCTAAATCCCTACCCAAACCTTGCTTATCAATAATGGGACCTCGCAAACAAGTTGTTCGCCGACCATGTCAGTCACAGCTTGAGGAAGAAAGAAGAACAAAGGCAAGACATGAGTCTAGGGCTCCAGATCCGCCTGCACGTCAGTTGTTCGCAGCCTCCAGCCGGATGAGCTCCAAGACCGTAGGAGGAGGACATAGAGTGGACTTCTCATTCTTGGACCAGCAGCATTTTTGGATAGGAGACTGGATCCGACATGCTGGCCTAGCATCTTTTTGCTCACTCAGCGAGAGATATTTCCCGGGGCTGATGAGAGAGTTTTATGGATCACTCGCCCGCGGAGCAGATGGATGGATTGCTCAGATCAGAGGACGAGACATTCCTATTTCAGCTGAGATACTGAGCAGGGTATGGGATATACCCATGATTGGATCCATTGTTGAGAGCTTGCTGGACAGAGCTGGTGGACTCTGATGTATTTTTGAGTCAGACATCTTACCAGAGGGAGCCACCATTCTTGCCTCGAGACTTTCAGCAGAGATGAGACTGCTTCATCACATAGTTGTCCGGATTCTTCTACCGAAGACCGGACGATTTGATTACATTGCCGAGCAGGAGTTGCTCGTGATGGTCTCATTAATTCAGGGGATGCCGATATGCTTGCTTGTTTTGATGATGCATCAGATCACAAAGGCGGCGTCTAGTCAGCGACTTTGCTTACCATACGGCATGGGACTGACTGTATTGTTTAGAGAGTATGGAGTCAGTTTCCAGAGTGAGCCGTATCGGTCATTGATCCACACCGATATATATGACATCAGGTCGTTGCATCGTATGGGCTTTCATTTAATCCGAGGCCAGTGGACACGGAGGATATCTGGACAGGCCGAGGATGCAGCTGATGTTGATGAGGACACTGCAGAAAAGGAGCATATTTTGTCAGGCGAGGCTGGACCGAGCGAGACACAGCCTGAGATGATGGCATAGCCAGCTCAGCCAGATACTTCTGCCCAGCCACAGCCAGAGCAGATGGAGACACATGGTATGTCAGACACTCTGGAGGATAGAGTCAGACGCATAGAGACAGATGTCTTTATCATGAGACAGCGTCTGGATGTTTTCATTGTTGAGACGAGAGAAAGCCACAGAGGTCTCAGTGATGGTATTTCGGCTATTCTCTCAACCATATCCAAAGCTTCTATGAGTGCTCCTGCTGCAGACACAGTTCCAGCGTCTGTGGATATTCCTGCTCCAGCACCAGCTGATGACATTAGAGATTTTGGTATTGGTGCTGAGACTACTGTTGGAGATGGAGTTGGAGACACTGCTGTTGGAGATTCGAATGAGATGACTGACTTAGACCTGTTTGATATTGCTGCTCTTACGTCAGAGCCAGTGGAGGTGATGGATGATGTTCCTGTGAGTCCAGTTGTTGATCCATCCTTTTCACCTGTTCCATCCTCTCCTTTCAGATTAGATATTCATATTTCATATCCTATTCCGATTCCTATTCTTAGCCCTATCATTAATTTACTTATTATTGACTCTCCTGATATTACTACACCTATTATTCAGACACCCACATCTATTGTTCATACACCTATACATTCTTCAGCTGATACTGTCATTCTTGATACACCTGTATCATCAGCTGATACACCTGTTGTTGACAGTCCTATTCTTCATACCTTATCTGTATCTCGAGAGCTTGGATTTTATACACCCGGCTTTCAGCATCCCAATTCAGGTCCCTCATTTGATCGTACTCCTGCTGTTGGTGAGATGATTCGTCCGATTAGTTCAGTTCCTGCGGAGGACGTAGCTTCTACCTCTACTACTTCAGCCAGAGGTTGGACCTACATTCGTCGTAGAGGACGTGGACGTCGTACCTCTCTTCAGCCAATCAGGACCAGACTTTGAGATCTGAGATCACTTTGGCCTCGAGCATGAGCTTTTACTAATATCGGACCGATCGAGATCGGTTCATCTTCTAATGACTCGATGGACGAGGATCAGGACATTACTGTTATATTTTTAGATACTTTTGTATTACTAGATAGTCTCACTTCATGCTTACATGTTTTTTTTTCTTTTTTATGTGTATTTTGATGGTATATTTATATATGAAAAATCTTATGTTTATCACATTTCTCCATCTTGTGTTTCTTCAATGACTATTCAATAAAAGGGGAAGTTGCATTTCCTGTGTTTATCACTTTTCTCTACCTTTTTAATGATAACAAAAAGGGGGAGTAATTTTAATTCAGTTTTATGTAAGTATAAATGTGTTTACTTTTCCAAACTAAAGGGGGAGTAAGTATCTTTCAATTTTTGAAACTTTCAATTTTTGAAAACCTGAATTTTTGAAAGGGGGAGCTGCACCTTTTGTTAATTTGATTCTCAAAACCCCTTTTCAATGTTTTTGAAAAGATTCTCACAAATTTTGTTATAAGTCATTAATTCAGGGGGAGCTTTGTTATATGCTGAAATTTTCATTATAAGAGTATCTTGATACATGTTTTTTTTCAATGTTCTAACTAAAGTTCTGATACTCTCTATCTTTGAAACAAGCTCACAATTCCATTACTTATGTTTGAAAGACTATATCTTTAAGTAATGTTTGATACTTAATGCTTTCAATATTGTGCATCTTGACCTTTACTCTTAAAGCTTCATTTTTATGACAATTTATACTTAAGAGTTTTGTCATCATCAAAAAGAGGGAGATTGTTGACTCCACTTATTGATTTTGATAATAAGCAAAACAGTTAAGTATAATTTGAGGACTAATTTTTACTTTAAGTATTGTTGGCTCCACCCAGTGATTTTGATGAATAACAAAACATTGAGTGCATATTGTATACTAATGTAGATTTCAAGCTATGAGTTTTCAGGAAGAAAGCACATCAAAATCTAAAAAACGTATGATTTATGGTACGTAATGGCACGGAGCATTTCTCACGAATCCTGACATCCCCTTCATTAAAAAAGGGCATCTAATTGATTAAATTTTATGTGTTTATGATTCATTTAAATTTCAAGAATTATATTTATGTTTTCGAGGTAATTTACACTTGAATCTGAGCTTTTTCAGTCTCAAGTGTCGACACCTGGAGAGTCAAGTGTCGACACTTCAGCATTTGGCATGGACAAAAATCCTTGGCACGCAAAGTGTCGACACCCAGAACCAAGTGTCGACACTTAGGTTTCCAAGTGTCGACTCAAGGCCTGAGAATTTTGAAAATACAGAACTTTGTAATTTGAGGATTTTTGTGTCAAGTATCGATACCTGTGCATCAAGTGTCGACACTTGAAAGTTCAAGTGTCGACACCTATAAATCAAGTGTCGACACTTGACAACTAAGTATCGATACTTGCAGCCTGACAGCTCTAACGGATCTATTTTTCTGGCTTGCAGAACTTGCTTTTCAAGCTCCAAACGGCTATTTCCGAGGTTCCAACGGTCACAAACCATTTTTGGAAGGTTCTTGGTGTATTTAACATTCACCAACCTTATTTTAAATAGAAGGAAGTGTATTGAAGTGCATTCAAGTCTACTTAAAAGCCAAAAAGCCTATATTCTCTCAAATACTTCACATCAAAAGTCTCTTATAGTTTGATTCCTTGAAAAACCTACAAGCTCATCCTTACTTCATTCCAAAAGAGGCACTTTGAAGGAGTTCCAAAGAAGAGTCAAGACAAAGCATCAACTTGAGCTTCAAAGATTCCATTCTACTCTTAAAGAGAGTTTGTTTTATTTTTAAATTGTATATTTGTTTTTACATTGTGATTTGACCTTGCTTTCAAGGATGTCTTGAAAGAAGGTTATTGTGGTTTGTTGGTGAGCCAAAGGGATAAAACCAACTAGGGTTAACTTGTGAGCCCGAAGACAAAACAAGTGTTAAGGTTTGTTGGTAAGCCTAAGTGATAAAACCAACTTAGATTTTGACTTGTGAGCCTTGTGAAAAACAAGTCAACTATAATCTTTTTTAGATTATAGTGAAATTCCCAAGGGTGGCTTGGGAAGTGGGTGTCGGTGCTAGGTTTTCACCGAACCACTATAAACCTTGTGTTTGTGTGTGATTACTATCTTCCTTTCTTGTTCTTTTGTTTATTGCTAACGCTTTGAATATCTTACATTGAATTCATCATTTTTCACTAGCACCACTAGTCCCTCTCATTATTGTCTTAATTTTTTTAAAAAGACCCAATTCACCCCCCCTTTTGGGCTCCATTTATGGGCAACAAGTGTGTTTTCAATTGAAAGGATGCTCATACAAATCGAAGAAGCCCAATTGTATTGAAGAACCAAGTTTAAGTGGGATGAATGCAAAAATCAAGTCTTGGAAACTTAAAAATTGTTTGAATGGATGTTTAAGGAAAATAGAAATAAGTTCAGCCATTTTCTGCAAACTTTTTGGTGATGTGTCGACTCAAGGTGTCGACACATGAGATGATGTGTCGACACATGAAGATGGTGTGTCGACTCCATATGGCACGCAACATAACTCCAAATGGCAAAGATGATGTGTCGACACATGAACCCTATGTGTCGACTCAAAGTGTCAACATATGGATCAACACATCGCCTGAGAATTTCAAGCAGCAGAACATGCAGAAGATGATGGAGCATTTGATGTGTCGACACATGGATTTTATGTGTCGACTCAATGTGTCGACTCCACTGAGAATGTGTCGACACAGATGATTTTTCCAGAGAATTTGAATGGATTATTTTGAACTTGTGTCGACTCAAGAAGAGAATGTGTCGACCTAATATATTGATACATGAAGAGCAAATGTCGACATATGGAGTTCTGACAACAGTAACGACTAGTTTTTTCTTGAGCAGAACTCTCTCTTTTGTCTCCCAACGGCTAGTTTCTCATGCTTAACGGCTAGATTTCTATTTTGGGGACTTGCAGAGGTATTTAAATGGCTCCAAATCAATTCAAAAGAAGAGAGAAGCACTTGCATTGAATAAAAAAGAGAGTTTGAAGAAAACAGAAGAAAGAAGAGCCTTAACTCCAATTCATTCAAAGCTCAACCACTCTCAAGCCAAAGAGAAGCCTTCCAAGTATTCAAAGCTATCAAGTGCATTGAAGATCATTCCTTCTTGGGCATTCAAAAGGCTTCATCAAGAGCAAATCAACTCTACTTCGAGCTACATTGTTTTATTTGCTTTTACTTTGAAAGCTTATATTGGTTCCTTCTGTTTATACTTCATATCTTGTATAGGGTTCTTGGTTAGCCTTTGCAAAACCAAGGAAGGTTATTGGTTAGCCTTGTGAAAACCACTAAGGTTGGTGGTTAGCCCGCAAAACCACTAAGATTCTTGGTTAGCCCGGAAAATCAAGGGAGGTTGTTGGTTAGCCTTGTGAAAACCAATTAGGTTCTTGGTTAGCCCGCAAAACCAAGGGGGGTTATAACTTGTAAGCCTTGTAAAACAAGTTGGGTTTTGATTAGTTAGCCCGAAAAACTAATCGACTGTAATCGAAGAGATTATAGTGAATTACCAAGGGGATCTTGAGGAGTGGATGTAGGTGCATTGTTGGCACCGAACCACTATATATTGTTGAGTTTGTGATTGCTTGTCTCTTCCTCCTAGCTCTTTATAATTCTCTCATTGTCTTTAATTTTCGCTGCACTTTTACATTAGAGCTTTACATTTAAATTGTAGTGCCTTGTATTGATTGAATTGCTACTTGTTTATCGAGCTTAGTCTTAAAATTTTTAAAGACCCAATTCACCCCCCCTCTTGGATTGCTATCTAGGCAACACAAGCATGTATGACCATGTTCAAATGTCAAATGTTCATGATCCTATCATGTTAAGGGCCGACCAAGTTCACCCTTTTCCTCCTAACGTTGTGGGTCCCTATTCAGAAGGCAAAGGCATCAATGTATCTTGCTAAGGTTGTGACACCCCGACAATCCACCATCATGCCTTTGTTCAAGGCACAAACCACTCTCCATGTCCACAACCACGAGATATCATCTCATGCATGCCGCATGCATACTTTAGAGGGTGGTCCAAGAAAATGTTATCAAACCAAATCATGAGGTCTTGCCAATTGATTTTTAGGTTACTTAACTTCCTAGGGTCAAGGAAGGCTCATCAATTAGGGCATTGATTTTGGATATTTGTATGCCATGATTGCTAGCTTGGCTTCCAAGCATGTATCTCGTAAATTTTAAGAGAATCAATCAGGCCGATTGATTAGCTTGTAAAATGAGAAACATCAAGATAACTTGGTTGTCAATGGATGGTTTTTCACATAAAGCCAATGATTTTATTTTATTGAAATTTAAAAGAATTAATCCACATTTTTTTTCTTATTGCCACTCCACTTCTCGAGAGATGACTTCAAATAAAATTGAACTTCCATCCCTTTGCCCAAGTAGCAGGTAGTGATACTATAAGTGACAATTTAGTGATTTTAGTGTAGTGTGATAATTCAGCTCTCTGATATAAGTGATGATTATTTTTATTTTCTTGATGAAGCTTTTCAGATTTTTATAACAATGAAAAAAAAAATCTAAATATAGGCTCATAATGTCATGTCACACCAAATGTTTGGTGCATCTAAAATTTTGAAAGTAGGTTCCATTTATTTCAATAAGCAAACATCCCCAAAACAAGGATTCCCTTCCGAAACCATTCTTTGTTGTTTAACCGAAATAACTGCCATGATTGACCTAGCTTGGCCTTGAATTGCTTTTTTTTTTTCTTTCAGAAGAAAGTAGTGGCTGCCATTAATAACAAAAATAAAGAACAATAATAGAAATGAATACTCTTATTTGATTATATCACATCAGTAACATATATAATTTTCAGGCTAGCATGAAGATTTGTAATTCAAAAGTTATTGTATCCAGGGAAAAATAAAGATGTCCAATAATATTCATTTATCCATTAATCAACAGACATTATAATGTATTAATGGTGGCTAAATAACAAATATTGTTCGAAAGCCCATCATGTATATACATAATTTATACCATTATACTGGCCATTGTAATGCCCTTCTTTTTAATATTTGTAGGGGGTGTCATCATGGCATTTAGAAAGTTAATCTGAAAGTGAACTAAACAAGCCTTTGCATGCATGCCCATGGCATACCACCTTGTCAAAGGGTACAGAGCATGTGAACCAAAGGTTGCCTCTTACTCTTGCTTAATGATCCTCATTCCTGTTCACTGCAACGCTGATTGATTTCCTTGCAACCGGATATTGGTTGCATAAGATCCTCTCTCATCGCTCTCTCTTGGATAAGAACAAGTACTCAAACATATCTTGTATTAATACATCCAACAAAATTAGAAAATAAAATATCATGAAAAGCTATTGGAGCAGCCACTGCTACAGTCCATAAAACCCTTCAAAAAATAAAATATCATCTTTCACTTTTTCAACGTATCATGCAACAATCATCTTATGACAGCTATGGTTCACAGAATGTTATCCACATCACCCAGTATTTTTTTTTTTTTTGGTCTGTCTAAAGTTTCATCAACAATGGAGAGAGAAAAAGAGCTGTAATTTATTTGCAAACAAAGTGGCCCTCCACATGCTCTAGGCATTCAGCAACGCCTGCATTCAGATACCACAGCTTGAACAGAGATGCAAATGAATCAAGGAAAGAAGATATCATTGTATTCTAAAGGTTCAAAATCTCTTCTTGAATCTATAATCTCTATAGAATGCTTCACATAATGAGGGTAGTGCATGGAGACAAATCATTCTATGGAAACATGATCTATGACCATGGGATTAGAAATGTGCAATATTCCAGCAAGCTCTGCATAGAACTTGAAAAGAATAACCTAATGGCACTGAAAATAAATGAAAAGTTTAAAGGTGTCACTTTTGGAAGAAAGAATGGCAGCTCCAATATTGATCTATCATCTGGTTTCCAGATGTTCTCCATTGCAGCTCGTCCCTCAGGAATCAAAGCAATTGCTCAAGTTTCTTCCTTATTTTTATTTATGTACATTCTTCTGGATCTCATCTTGCAGAGAACTGAAAGCTGCTCTCGAGATGCTGCTCTCTGACCCACTGCAGAATATTCTGTGCATCATTGTTAATTCTTCAAGGTTTGCCTTTTTCAACAATCCACCAAGTATGCGTTGAACCTCTCCTTCTGATGTATGGTTGTCAATATTTGATTCATCCTGCTTCTTGCTAGTCAAATCCACACCAAACAACTTCTGTTCATTAGCCAGGCAACCACTTGCAGCAATATGAGTGCTTGAGGTCTTTGCAAGTTCTAAAGGCCCATCTTTCACGTTTATCCCCTCAGATAGAGATGACACATTTGATCTTGATGCCCAATACTCCAAGCAATGATGATAAGGATCAAGAGTCTCAATAACCTGTTTTCATTCAAGTTAGTCTTATGTCTTATTTATATGGAAGCTGTGCTAAAGTTTCTAATTGCCATTAATAGATCAACTATGAATTGCATTTACTCATGCCAACCAGACGGGTGCACTGGTTCACACCCCTCTCCTCAGCCTGTGCACTGCAAGTAGTTGTGGGTTTAAACTTGGAAGGTAGCACTCATCTTCTAAAATAGATCAAGGCATTTGTATACTTCAAACAAAATAAAATTATACGGAAGAATTACATTCTCTCTAGGAATGTAGAAAGTGTTTCTTACAAGTTGTCACAAACAATTGAAAGCTAACACTGAGAAGATAATTGACAGAAAAAAAAAAAACAAAAACTCTTCTTGTCTGCAGGAGTAGTGGGTTTTTTTTGTTCAAAAAAGAAACTGCACATGTTAGGATCCATCTCACTAACAAATGTAATTGGACTGAATGAAAATTTCTATGTCCGCATATCAATGGTGATTTCCTAATGTAAAGTATTGTGATTGCATTGTTAAAGGATCCAAAATGGCTAATAAGTTGAAGATGGTAGAAGACATGCAAATACTACTAATAACAACAGAGGACTTGAAAGATAGATCCCTTAAAATTTAACTAGAAGTAATTTGGAGGCAGGCAAACCTGAACGATTGATGGAGATAAGAACCCAAACATTGTAAGTCCATCCACAGATTCTGGAGTTTGCAAAGGGGGAAGACCTTGCTTCCCAAGACCACATTGTCTAATGATCTCTTCATTCAATTTCTCCAGCACCATTTCCCAACACCGTGTAGCAGAAGCATGCAAAAAGGATACTCCTGGGTTCTCTTCTACCGTCACCTAATTAGAAGTAAACAGAGTATACCAGCAACCTATATCAGTTGAAAATTGAAATTCATAGTAAAGGGATTTAACCAAGGATTCAAGTCACGACAGGATATCTCGCGGGACACTGGAACGGGATACCATCCCATGTGTCGAGATAGGATGTCCCACCAGTATCCCAACATCCCAATCGGGATGCCTTGGAACATCCCATCCTGAGTGTCAGATGGGGTAGGACGCCGATGCATGCCATTCCATGAAAAAACTGGGACAGTCCCATTCCACGGGATTTAAAACCTTGGATTTAACAAAATAAAAAAATGGAATGCAATTTGATGAGATTAAAGCTCACTGGTTGGTTACAGTGGAGGAATAATCAGGTCATTCTTTAGCTTACTGCTCTTATGCTGTATATGGAATACCGTGGCCGTTATGGTATTATAATAGTTAACAGTGCATGGTAAGTTAATCATTATATTGTTCAATTATAGGAGTATATGATAAATCAATATTGCTAATGGCATCCTCTTATTACAAATTCATATGAAATATATGTTGCAATTTGACAGCAATCATAAATTAGAAATATGGTAAAAGCTCTAGCTATTTTTGATAGTTATAGTAGTATTTTTTTTGGATAAAAAATGCATTATGTAAGGAAAATGGAATTTAGTGATATATTGCTAAAGCATATATGTCAACAATGATAGCCCATAATTATTACCCTGAAATGTCTACCTTAAATAAAGGCCCAAGGAGTCCAGCATCCAGAACTTCTGAGATGTAGCTACATGTCGTCACTGGATCAATGACACTGATAAATTTGACACGACTTCTGTATCCTGCAAATTCGTTAGATTGATGTCTTCACTCTTCAGTGTATTATTTAGTCAACTGAAAAGGCTGTTTAATTGATTCTATTGAAGCGTACCTTTGGGGAATATTGCTTGCCTGCTGCACCACTTCTTTCCAGGCACCACAGTTCCAAAATTAATAGGTTCGACATGATACTTCAATATCTTGTGGACCTTTTGTTCACGTCGATTGAATGCACCAGATTGGATTGAGATATTCTCAATGGGCTGACTGCATTGGCCATGTGAAGGTATGGATAAACAGGGCAGATGATGCTGAAGGTCAATACCAAACAGCTTTGGACTTGATCTATGAGAATATTCAGCATTTCTTGAATATGATGCTTCATTAATATTTCTGATGGCAATCTCACGGGAAGAAGACAACTCAGCAGAATTATTAATGGACATTGAGGATCCACATTCAGAACTAGTTCTGGTGAGAGTATTGGTTGTCTGCAAAGGCACATACTCCTTGGTTTTATCCATATTATCATTGACAGCCACCAACACAGAATTTGAGGAAAGGTATTGTCGAAATATATCAGGACTCCTGTGATGCTCTTCCTTGATGAAGGAGTGACCAAGATATTCTGGTGACTTAACTATAATATCCATTGATTGTTGTTGCTTGTTGAGACCAGGACAATATCTGTTTCCCCCTTCACATTTACTACTTCCGAGTGGGATGTTGGTTTTTTCTGGTGATGATCCCTGGCATCCAACTTCATCTTGCTCCAAATCAATCACTTTTGATTTTGTAAATAAGGGTATTCTGTCAAAGTTCCCACTTTCAGATTCTCTTTTTACACCAGTCTCTGAATATTTTTTTAAGTCAGATTTGCATGGCACCTTCGCATGAAGGGATCCTTTTGTTTCTTCAAAAGAAGTAGGATACTTTGTGTGTGGCTCAAGTAGAACATTATTTTTTAACTGATTCTTGTAATCTTTATTGTCAACCTCAACATCTGTGATGTTAGCATCAATTAACGTCCTTTTTGGTTCCAAAATGCTTTTCTCCAAGGAATCTGTTTGTTTCTTCAACCATGTCTTATGTGGAGTTAAAACCAACCCCAAGTCCTGTAATCCCCAGCGTTGTACTGCCCTTGAATCTCCCTCTAGGGCTGTCACTAGAGCATTTAATTCATCCAAGTCATAGTGGAAGAGTAAATATTTTCTGCTAGGCTCGCAAGAGCATGTCAAATTTGCATGGTTTAGACATGTGAAACGATTTGGAGAGCACTCACAACCAGCAGCAGAGAGGTGCAGATCATAAAAGCATAAGAAGCATTCTCTCTCAGTTGATGAGTAAAAGTGCTTGTCCATTTTTCTAGCTTTTGATATACTAGAAATAGACTCCCTTCTTTTCTGTTCCATCCTGACTCTCACCTGTAAGGACAAAAGTACATCTAAGGAACAAAAACACAAGAGAGAGAGAGAGAGAGAGAGAGAGAGAGAGAGAGAGAGAGAGAGAGAGAGAGAGAGAGAGCATATTCAGTTATGCACGTCACCTTAATGGCTTCAGTCAATACTCCATCCTTTCCGCAAGCATTTTGCCATCTCAAGATTCCCAGGTCATTCCTCTGTGATACGGACTGTTGCCAAAGCTCCCTAACAACTCTCTGTGCCGCAGAAAGTAGTAACTTGTCATGAGACAAGGATGTTTTACGACGTTGCTCGCTGTAGAGCTCAACAGCGCATTGCCCGTGTGGCAGCCAGTCCATGGGAGCAACATTTACTGCCTCAGCACAGTTGAAGCCACAATTGAAACCAGAATGGTATGCCCTTGGAAATGTCAGAACAAACTCCCCAGAATTCTGAATGGTGCGGTAAACAGGTACTCCTTCCGCTTTAAGGACTGAAGGAGAAAATTGTGTAACCTGCTCCAATAGGATCAAAAAGATAATATGTAATCACTACATGGCATTGAAGGATTTGAAAAAGCAATCTTGTGGTTTCATATTTCTGATATGTTACAAATTAAATTTCTAAATGGAAGATATTCAAGAATGAACCATCATACCGCTAAGACATGCTAACCCTTTAGGTAAGGTTCCATTAGAGCATCAGTATGGTGTTTGCACCACTATAATGTTAAAAGTTGAATCAAATTGTTACCTCTTAGGAATAAAAGCTAGTATGATAGAGGAGAAATGCCTTGAGAAAGGCAAAGTATTTCAAAAGGCCAATCTGACATGGTCAGGGTATGCATGTAGGTAGTGGTTCTGGCTAAGTGTAAGTTCTAAGCTGTGAGCACATTCTCTTCTCTTTAATGAACTGGCTACCACTATCCGGAAGCAGTCACAGAAAATGTTAAAATTCATACGAAAAACAGGAGCATTATTGATGCAACATGAAAAGTAAAGAGCGATTCAATTGCCCAGATTAAACTTGGATATCAACACACAATTAAAGGCAAACTGGATTTAAGAACCCTTTGTTCGGTGAAGTTCTCTTGGCAAATTTTTGTTTATGTCAAAAAACAACCCCATCAAGAAATCTATTAAAAGCATATATATATATAGGACATGATCCCTAATTTGGGAATTAATCCAAGTATAAAATCATAGAAGATATAGGACACATTAATAAGGAAACATGTTAGAATTATTCAACTACACATATAGAAACATGGCTATAATTTGATATTGTCTACTCCACAATGAAAAATATTTGCTTGTCAAAGTCTTTGCCTGCGAATTCACTGGCTCTAGCAAAGCTTGGCATGGTTCAGCTAGTCATAATACTTGGTTTCTGCATACTGTGCTACATCATCTATAGTGTGACATAAAATGGTGAAACTAAGTGAGCGAATACTAAAACTGAAATTATTGAAAACTGCTTTCGAGTTCATGCTCCAAAATTTGCTAAACTAGATGAAAATACAGGAAAAAATATTATATTGGGGTTGGATGTTGTATAGGGTTTTAAGTTTTGTCCAAGTTGACCATCAAGATATGTACCAAATCAAATTTACATGCTATCCACAATCAATTCTTCACTCAACAAATCTTATTTTTGAACCTGTTAAGGCTTTGAAACTGCTCAATCTTTCAAGGTCTAGTGGTAAGTTAACATGGTATTGGAGTTGAAGGTCATCGGTCCAAATCCCTTTTTAGTCAGTTTTTCTTTAATTCCCATATTGGCTGTCATGAGTCTTTTACTTTTCTCGACTCATTCCCGGTTATTATCCTTAGTCATTCTTGACTTGTTCATGCCTTCACATGCATGGTATAGACTGCATATGAGGACAGATGTTAAGGTTTGATAATCATCACTGACCCTTCCCAAACAGCTTTAGAAACTGGGGTCTGGTGGTAAGCAGACAGGAATCATTGACCATTCTACGACCTCTAGGTTCTATACAAGATTGGTTTCAATCACATCGAACCATATACATTCTCACTCAAAATGACTCTATTCTCCTGGTTTCAGCACTAACATGCCATTCTCAATTTTGTTTACTTGTAAGCTATTGCGGTTGATTCTCTTAACAAGCTATTTTCATAGGGCGTCACAATTATTTTGTGATGCCATAATCATTTTTATGGATGATGTTTCCACAATTTTTGACTAGAGGCAACACCTCTAGAATCAATTTGAGATGGACCTTGGTCCCAGCACTACATTTAAAATCTAGTAGTCAACTTCTCTCCTATCATGATTGTCATGGCAAAAGTACACCTTTGGCTTATAAGTCATTCACACCGCAAATTAAAACCACTTAAAGACATCATTCAGAGCTTTGTATCAATGATTGAGAGCACCCTGTCACTCTCTTTGTATTGTCAGTTAGCAGCCAATTGCTTGTACTTGACCATCTCCTACTCTGGCTCTGCATGTGTCATAAATATATCAACCAGCTTAGCAGTGAGCTTCACGTAATTCACTGTCTGTCTCTCATGCACTGGAATTATCTTAGGATCACTACCTGCTCTCTTGTTCCCTCTTTTGCCTCTTTACTAAAGATTCATTTATGCAACAATAATGCCAATTGAGCTTGTTACTCTATTCATGATACTCTGCCAGGCCACTAGTATCTTCCTTGAAGGTTCTTTAATCTGCTAGAAGAGCATGATGCAAAGTATCATCTTTTGATCCAACAGTGGTGAAGGTTGCTACATTATGCTTCTCACAACTATGGGTTCTCATTGACTTTGTCTCTTAGACATTGGTGTTTCCATACAAAACATTTATCCTTTTATTGTATAAGTGGACATACGACATCAACATCAAATTCAACATTTTTTCTTGACATTTAATCATCAATCTCTTGCTTTCTAAATCTAGTTTACTAAGCAGCATGCGGATCTTTTCAGGAAGGCTCAAAGCACCGTCCCTATGTACTTTCACAATTCACTTGCAAACTTTCACACCAATTTCCTTTGACCTTGGGAGTAATTTATGGTTATCTCTTGGCCTATCATATAAAAACCACATATTCATGCATTCCATGTTACTACCTTTCAAGGAAAATGTATCATGTCACATTAAAGGGATCATTGCCTATTGTAAGTGTAAATATATCTTTTAACATCCCCAAAATATGTCTGTTGCATAAGTTCATCATTCTATTACTAGCTCAAGTTTAAGACTGGAGATGCTGATTGGGACCTAGAAGAATATCATGTTAAAGGGATCATTGCCTACTGTAAGTCTAAATAGATCTGTAACATCCCCAGAACATGTTTGTTGCATAAATTCATCATTCTATCACTGGCTCAAGTTTAAGACTGGGGATGTGAGTGGGACCTAGGAGAATATCATGTTCCACTTAGATGAGAAACCATATGAATAACATGATAGACAAAAATGCAATAATATGGATAAATTGTGAACTTTTATTTGACCAATTAAGACTGCCAGAACCGCTACTTCTTGGTCCATTTAGATTGTACTGAAGATTTCATTAGTGGAACTCATAATATGTCACTATGCACTGACATGATGAATGACATGCATTACTCTACCATCACTTTATGTCTACCCTCATTGCATCAGCTGATTAAAGATTTTCAGATAATATCACTGATACATGGTACAGCTTCTGTGCTGATTCCAGCAGCATACCACGCATTGGCACAGGAGGCATATAATACCAAGCCAACCTATATCGTATGGTACTGGTACAAGATCCAGTATCAAGAATTAACACACTGATATTGTATGATCAAATAAGATGTCAATATAGGAATTTTAATATTCAGAAATAAGCTTCAATAAGTGTAAATAATGCATAATACTTTACACCATGATATTGCATCGCACATTTAAGTTGTGATATATTAAAAGAATGTGTTTTTTAGTTCTGAAATTTTTTGAGCAATATTTGCTATGGATTTTTCCTTATTTCAATATTCCTATTAATGTTAAAGAGGTTTTTGCTTAATTTGATATCGCCACTATTGGGTGTGAATCTCATTTTAATGTTACATTTGGTAGATGGTAATCTATTCAAATTACCAGTAATTTTAAGTTGAGCCCATCAGATAACTATGTTTGGTATTTAATCATCTTGTAGTGGTAATCCGGATTACCTCTCATGTAGTAATCCAAATTACCTCAGGAAGGGATGGCTATCCAGATTATCGGAGATGTGATAATATGTTATATTTTTTTTACAAAATTATCATGTCCCTTTCACTTCGGTGAGAACAAAACCGTCCCCTCCTCCCTCTCCTCTGGGTGCTTGTTGGGATCTCTTCTTAATCCTGCGATAGATGATAGTCCATTTTCTTTCTCCTCCTCGTCGTCGTCCCCCACTCTCTATATTTCTCCCTCCCTCCAACTCCCTCTCTCCCCCCTTTCCCACCTAGCAGCATCCTGTTAGATTTTATTAGGTCCTCCCCTGTATGCCTCTATACCAATCCAAATCGGAGAGCGAAGGACACCTTTTGGTTCCCCAACTTCTCCATGTGGAGATTTCAAGATCCCTCTCCCGTCTTCTCTAGTCACATACAAACCTCGCATCGCCCCCGCTCGATCCCTAATCCCTAGACGCGGCCGATCCTAATCTTCCCTTGGTCGCGTTATCGTGGCATAGGTGGCTTTTTTTAGCGATTATTCCATGTTTTCTCATAGAATCTTTTTTTCTTTAGGGGTATTTTGAAAATTTAAGCTTAGATTACTGGTAATCTATTTGTCATACCAAACACAGTAATCAATCTTACTGATAGATTACTTGTGTATACCAAACACAGTAATCAGTATTACTGGCAATCTATCCAGTGGTAATCTATCTTGCAGGTAATCTAGATTACCATTCAGGATTTCCTGGCGATCCACCAAACGCAACCTAAGATTTCAAGTAGCTAGTTACTAAACAAGTAAGGTACAACAATCATTAAGTGGTTACCAAAACAAAAAACCTAATCAATATCAAATAAGATAACCATAGCATTAAAATATCAGAATGTTGAGCATCTAGAAAAGCAATTATAAACAAACACTTCTAATGTACAAAAAGGAATTGTATCATGGTATCACCATCCATCAGTCAGTCAAAGATATACAAGAAAAGTAAATGCTAATTAATACATTTACATATATGTTTGGATCCAATCAATCTCAATATGTATAAGAATGGGGAAATGTGAGACTGATTGAGACTTGCCAATTCATGCAGCAGATCAGGTTGTTCTTCGAACAACTCAGGTAAATGCTCTCTCATTGCATCCTCTAATTTCCCAGCCCCACTGCCAGGTACTCCATACCATACCTTTGGATCACCAAAATGCATATAATTCAGAGAGTAAAGGTGATGGTCTTCCACATGCTATTGCCACACAAAAGATCAAAGGATAATAAGGTTTCAATTTGAAGGATGGTAAAAACATTGACATGAATAACAAGATAGAAATTATGATAAGAATTTATATCAAACCTATAAAGAAAATAATATAAATCAACTCAAAAGCATAAATCAGAGATCATGTTCTTTTATTTTATTCTTTTAACATATTTGTGACTTATCTTCCACTAGTTTATGTCAATTGACATGTCCATTGTTAATGGAATTTCTCTAAATCCTATACAATACAAACTTAATAACACAGACAAAACCAAGTTCCTGCTTGGTTGATGTTTGGGACAAAATCAAGCAAGAACTTGAGCAACATCCATGTGCTGGATGGAGATAGCAAATGGAATTTGTGGGGGGGGGGGGGTTTGTTTGTGCTGGAGATCAAACATTTAAATTACAAACTTACCCAACAAAACGATGAAAAGCACATCCCTACATAAAGCCAAGGGACTAATACCCCAGAGATATCTTCTCTTTCAAATGAAAGAACAGAACCAGGAAGTCGTGGCAAATTATTCAAGTTCCAACCTGACAGAACAGATGAATCTAAGTCATTTTTAGCTGAAGATGGTGCTCTAGGAAATCCACTGGCAAATGTTCCAGTATCCAAATCAGCACCATAATGCACCTGCATTTGAATGAGAAGAGAGAGTATAATTAATATAGTTCCAAGATTTTAGAAGAGGACCAGGAGCAGTAACCAAACTTCATACCTCAACTTCTTCAGTTGCTTCCTCAACTATGCGCCAATATTCTCCTTCAATTTCCTCCACCGAGGGTTGCCACCCCTTCTCATGGTCATCATTTCCAGAAATTACATTTTCATTAGCATCTTTCATTCCAAAATACTGCCTTTTGAATTCATCAGCATACATCTGGAAGGTTTCAAGAGTGAAATCTGAACCAGATTGAAAACCAAACTTTTCATCTGTATCTGAGCCAATACAGCCGCTAGCTTCAAAAACATTGGAGCTATTGCGCCTACGAGTCATTCCAAATCTCAACCGCTTTCTTCTCTTTTTTCTCTTGTGACAATGGTTCCGAGATCTTTTTTTTGTTGGCTCTCTATTTTGAAGCTTATCAACTTGTTGTACTCGAGTAGTAAACTTAGCATGTTCCCAGACACTCTTCTCTTTTAGAAGGCATGGCATTGTCCAAGAAGGGGGTGGTATAATGCGGCATATACCATATTGTTCTGCTTTTGGTCGTATGCTTGCAATGTACTCGAGTGTATCCTTGAATTCCTGAGGAAAACAATATGTTATGTAGTAAAGGATTGTAATGTTGCCTAACAAAATGACATATAAATCGAGAGACTGATGTACCTCCTCACTTGGATAGAATGCGGGAGCTTCATCAATGACAGGTCTACATGCTTCTTTTGGACGCCATCTGAAAGTTGCCTGTTCCAAAAGGTTCACTATCATGAGAGGCTGGCTTGCTAATCTACGAATTAAGAAGTCTTAACTATCTAAAACAAACCTTTTCATATTTAGAGCTGCTTGGGCTTCTGTATACATTTTCATTTTGGTGGGGAAGTTTTGAAGAGTGATCCTGCAACATAACCATGATAAGAAAACTTGATGACTGAATTACTGGAATTGATTATTTTATGCAGAATAGGACAGCATTAACTGATAAAAAGAAGATAGAGGCACTTATTTCCACAGAGTTGAGATATCCACCACTCACTTGATGTGAAAGCAATGGATAAACCATTTCGGATCAGCCCTTTTCCAAGTAGCAGCTATCTTAATCTAAGTCAAAGTCTTGTCAAATAGTAATTGTTAGCTAATTAATAGTGGTTGGTGACTTGGTGGTTAATCTTTCAATATTTGCTTATATATGTGGAACGTGTCTTTGCAGTTTCTAAAAGTTTCGAAATTTCATAAATTATCATTCATGGATATGCTGCTTGAAATTTACAAAAATAGTTAATCTTTGTCTGTTAGGAAGTTGTAAGGTGTAAATTTAAGGCACATGAAGAGTCATTGTTATAATGGGAACTTTGACCAAATTAGGATTGATTCAGCCCTATTTTGATAAGAAATGTAATAATCATAGTTGGAAACAAATAGGGTGGCTAAAGGACTTCAATTTCAGCCTGGATTTGGGATTGGTCAGCTATCATGATTTCTTTTCTGTTAAGGAGTCTTATTTGGAAGCAAATCAAAAGCAAATAAAGATGGAAATCACATCATATCAGCAACAAATCAGCCATAAATCAGCAGCATCAGCAATAGTCATTGCTGAAATTACAAACCAGCCTTAGCTGTTAGGATTTTTTTTTATTTTCTTATTAATCCTAGCTATCTTAGAAGTGTAGAAGAATATAAATAAGCCTGGCAAGCCATCCTTCAGAGGGAAAGAAAAAGAAAGGAACTGATTGCTATTTGCCTCTTGTTCCTCTTAATTTCCAGTATTAATAATATTGCTTTCGGAGGCCTTCTCATCCTCGAATTTGAGAGACTCTTGTTAGGAGAGCATAAATCTCAACAGTCACCTACTATCTATATAAAGGAATGTAGCAAGGAAAGACAGGCAATGAAAAGTTGGTATAAAGTTTGAATGAATGATTATTATGCAATTATCATCCTTCTCCTATTTTCATATCTCTTATCCCAATTTCTCCTTCCTCTTGTACTTAAAAGACGTACAGTTCTGGTGTCATCAGTATCATCATTCATGGATGTAAGATACAGGTTAAATAATATATGGTAGATTTCCTGTTCTGTATGATTCAAATATCGAACAGGCTTGTTTTGGTCCTTACTGTCATTATTTATTTTATATACCATTTAAACCATTTCTTTAAAAATAAAAACACTGCAGTGTGGAGAGTGGAGACTGAAATGTAAATAACAGTTTGAGTCATGCTATATGGGAGAAAAGAGAGACCATAAACTGACAAAAACAATTTCTTTTATCTTCTATCAGAGGCGTCAATGAAAGCATTCATCATTGCATCATCACAAAAACAAGCAAAGAAAAATCTGTGGATGATCAGTACACATACCTCGACAGTCCCTTCACACTCTGATTCTTCTTCTGAGCTCATATCAAATATACCATAATATATACCAGTCCTGTGCCTGAGGGATCGCTTCACCCTTGCTTGATTAGAACCACCAGAATCACCATTCATTTGCATGGATGGAGTCACAGTAGCCTCCATTGAGTAACCAGAACTTACTGCATCATGCTCTGGATCCTCTCTGAAGTTGATGGACATATTGTGAAATGGTTTCTTGTCTTGGTAGTTCCAATCATTTTGGAATGCATTCTGTGCCTATTAAAATTTATTGAAAAATAAATATATTTTTATGATAAATCTAAAAATTTATAAAAAAAAAATATTGTCATATGAAAAGATCAGTGTACTATGGCTAGAAACTGTTGGTGCTCTAATACATTAAAAAATATTGGAAATCAGATGGAAAACAAAGTATGAACATGTCTGAAACATGGCCAGCCAGGTCATAGAAAAAGGAAGCAGGTAGCCTTTGATACTGAATTCATAAGCAGGGTTATTCACATTAATTTCTGATACTGAATTCATAAGCAGGTTTTTTTTTCCTTTCTTTTTTTTTTTGTGTGGGGGGGGGGGGGGGGGGGGGGGGGTGCGGGGAGGCAGAGGGCTTCATAGGCTTTGTTTATTGTCTCCCATATAACTGTAACCTTCATAATTTCACAACATTTACACCTCTATCTGCGCATTTACATGGTTTCATCATATTTTGACCCAACATTGAAATGCTGAAGAATTTAGTCTTATTATATGCATGGTATGCCTACCCTTTTCTCATGACATGCAACAATCATGCTGTACTCCAAAAGACACTTCCATTCATCCTCCCACAACTGGCAAACTCAAAAATACTCTTATTAAACTTCTGGTGCAACATTCAGTCTTTGCTCTTCTTAACTAATGAAAAAACAAGGGAACTAGCATATGTCAAGGGTCATCATCCAAAGCTAAGCTTTCACGTCATCAACAACACTCGATAGATAATGGACTTAATCCTTCACAAGATGTTTAGTATGCATAATGATGCCATCCCATGATGCAGATGGGTGCCATGGGAGATCCAACAGTCCCCAAATCTCACCCCTCCATGCAAGTTACAAGGGCCATTGGATCTAAATCAAAACCCATATATTTTGTGCATCTGCATCATGAGGTGATTGCTTTTAATGGTGGAGATCAACAACTATATAACACTGTGTAATCCTGTTACACTGTCTCAATTTTCGAAAATTTGTCTTCAAGAAACCAGAAAGAACAATTTCATGAAACTGGTCTACAATTATAGGTCTGCAATAAACTTTTATTAAAATAGGGGGGAAAAAATACTTGTTTTCCAGAGAACACGTCAGAGAAGTTGCAACAAATTACAATATTTTTGCAGGTAGAAAATCAATTTCCATCAGACTCAAGTGACAATGACCACTCAACTCCATATCTTATCAAGATGGGATACTGTTTGTATCAATAATGCAATGATCTGGCATCATATGGAACATGAGTTCCACCAATAATTTTCATATTTTTTGTTAACATGTTTATCTTTCTGTGAGATAATAAGGTTAGCGTTAATTCTATTGGATAAGTTTTTCCCCTTAGTTTTCTCCACCACATTTAGGGATTCAAATATATTATCTATAGTTCCATCATATTATACAAACTGTAGTAGAGTTATTTCAATCTTTCCAAAGATAATTGCATAAGTTGTTGGTTGCCTTGAGAGGAAACACATATGCATTCATTCACATATTTGTTTCTTGCCTTGACGATAATGGACATGTACACCTTCCATCTTCTATGCATTTCAACAATGTTTCAGCACTTCAATTTGAGACCTGGGTTATTAAAACTTCCTTAACTGCCACTTACAAAATGATCTTAACCCAACTTTAGCAGATATGAGAGCTTTCAAAAATATTACATTTGCTTCATATATTCAAGCTAACATAAGTATTTATTGACACTTAGATGTTTTGTCATTTCACTTTATCAAAGAACTGAAAAGGTAAAACCTTCTCTTGTTTATGTGGTATTTGCCCAGATTGGCTTCTGAGAAAATGGCAGTTCAAGTAAAATCTGGAGTGTCTGGGGCATGCAATACCAGGCATAGGGTAAACATTTGGAAAACCATAAGGATGTGGTACACAACAATCGAATAGATCAAGTAACTCAGAAGGCGTGGACGATGGTAAAAATGCATTGGCAGTGATAAGAACTTTTCGCAGTTTCAGGGGCTATTCTCAGCTGTTGTAGGGTTCCAGAAAAAATGCATTGGATGAGAACACCAGGTTTGTTAGAATTTGAGAAGAAACCTCTTGAGACCAGAGTCTGCATTTTTCCTCGAAACTATATCTTTCATTCTGCTTGTATTTTATTTGAGAGCAGGCAAAGTGTTTTGTTGAGTTTTGATCAAGCAATCATAGTTTCTTATTTTTTTACTTTCTTTTTCATTATGAAGAATATAGAAGTCTCGTAACCCAATTTTTTATGCAGTTCATGCATCTTTTAATATAAGATCAATCAAAAGAAAAAAAAAAATTCTAATCTATAAGAGTCAACATCTGGATCTAATAGATCAAACTGAGCATAAAATGTTTGATATTATTTTCTCATTAAAATAAAGAAGGAAACCCAAACCACGAAAATCTCACTAGAAATACAAGAAAACAGAAACAGTATTTAATTACTCCACCGCTATTAAGATTAATTGATAAAGTAAAAGATAGAGAGGAAACCTAGCCTCCATCAGAACTGCATCATAGACTCCAAAAAGTTCAATTCAGCAAGCCAAACAAATCCCCTCTCCCCCTTGCAGAGCAAACCACAGGAATCCTCCAGCCGATCTACAAAAGAGAGAAAAATTCCATGATTCAAATCAGGAAAAGCCAATCCGTTTCAGAAAAGATCCACCAGACCACTATACAAACAACATCCAACCCTAGGCCAAGGTTGATAAATCAAGAACTCCCATGGTGATCATCAGAACCCCAAATCAACCAAGGACTTACCAAAAATGCCGGATTCCATGAAGGTGGTTGCTAATTTACCCATACATCAACCTAAAACTAATATCACCTACCCAATTCCACAATCAAAATCAATCTCCAATACCAAAATTATGTGACAGAGAAGGTTAAAATTAGGAAGTCAATCCATTCCTTCTATTGTTATGGAGAAAAGCCAGGGAGAAATCCCATCAAAATTGTAAAGGTTTTAATGGAAACTTTAATGAAACCAAAAACAACAAATGAAAAATAATATAAAAAAGCAAAATTATGATTAATGAGATTATACAAAATAGAGGAGAAGCTATAAAAACCTTTTTCATAAATTTCAGGGTTGTCAATGTCATGCGGTGGATCGAGACCTTAAAGACAGCTTATAAAAAATCCAAATAGAAGATAAGGAAACTTTCTTTTTCTCGGAAACTAGGTTGATTTTTATTTTTTTTTTCTCCTAAAAAATTCTTCTTTTTTTTTTTAAATACAAATAGAGCAACGAGGGAGGGGACCAACAACAACCCTTGCACCCTCCAACTGAAATCCGAATCTAACCAACAGAAGGAAAGAGTCAGATGCCGTGGTTACACCCATTTACATTTATTTACGGAATATTATTTTTAATATTATTTTTATTTGGATAGTCCTCATAAAAAAAAAAAAAAAAGGAAAATTTAATTATTAGAAACTTTCCCTTCTTTTCTAATTCTCCCGCTTAATTATTAGAAACTTTCTCTTCTTTCCTAATTGGGGATTGAAAACTTAGCTTAATAAAGGAGAAGGGAGGGGAGAGGAGGAAAAGTAGCATCCTTTTCATTTCCTTATTTTTTCTAAAAATTAATATTCAAATTTTCAAAGGAAAGGTAAACAAGGCCTGGGATTGTGCTTCCTTTCCTTTCCCTCTTGATCCCTCCATCCAAACAAGGCCTAGGATTGTGCTTGGACACCGTATTCCCATCCAGTTCTTATTTCAAATTATTCTCTCAAATAACTATGAAAATCGAGATGGACTACCTAGAATAAATTATTATGATCAACCTCTGGTATTCTAGAATATCTATTTCATGGAATAGCTTATTTTAGATCAATTTATTTTTATGTGGTGTATTCCATTGTAATAATTATGCTGGAATAAAATTATTATTCCAGATTTCTTACCAAATAGAAATATGAAATAACAAGGATGAATAGTTATTTCCTGAAAATTGCTATTTCTATTCTAGAAATAAATTTTTTTTTCGTATCTAAACACTATCCTAAAATTTTTTCAACGAGTCTAGGTATCATCACCGATAGTGAATTGACAAAACTTGGGCGCATGAGCATAACTTTATTCCTATCAACTTTAATCCACGCCTCTACTCAAAATAATTATTTTTTTTATGTTAATCGGAGAAGAAATTGACCGATTTAAGTATAAATATGACTTGATGTAACAAAATGTCAAAATAGTTAGGAACAACGTGCGTTATTCCATGGAGGCAAAGTTGATTGACTACTTAGCATGATTAAGTCTAATAAAATGGAATCTTTTTCCAAGTAAAGCTTTTCATCATCTTTGTTGCCGCTAGAATCCAAGATTTGTCCAGATCGATAGATGCCCGAGGAGGAAGATTGGCGAGGCGAAGATTCCGAATATCAACTGAACTTCTTAGCTACAAGTCCGACATGGAAATGCGAAGCTCGGTTGATTTTTTCATGAGAGTTTCTGTCATGCTTAAATTAGTTGAATTCTAGAAAATAATAGAACAAAGAAAAAGTGCTTTGCCTAGAGATTTATATGAGAGTCCTCCACTTATCCTCAATTTGTAAAGGAAGGCGGGTGACCGATACGAAGATTGGGCGATTAAAATTATTTAGATCGTATGTTTATCATTGAGTGGTCGCAATTGCCATCGAGATCATGGTGTTGATGTAGTCATGTCTTTCGGTACATCATGATTCAAGATAATGTTGAAAAATTTTTAATCCGTTATGTCTGGATCGTAGCAAAAATCATAATTACGGAAGACATGCTTTGAATCATTGTACCGGTTTGTAGATTGTGCAGTCCTTGAGATGTCCCTCATACAGATCTTGAAATATTCCTTCTTCTCTGTAAGGTGACTAGTCTTCTCTCTCCTCACTCTCTTCTCCGTGGAGAATCGATGGGAATCGTACACCACTGTTACGAGAGTTGGAGAAAAGGGACCAGGTAGCATCTTATTTATAGCTGCATGTGGAGAAAAGGGACCAGGTAGCCTCTTATTTATAGCTGTATGTGTCTCCCCCATCAGAAGACTAATGAAAGACTAAAACTTTACTCCAGTCTTGGTTATTCAATTTTATTAGGAATAGTTCTCTACAATCAATTGGACTCTGATCCAGTACTTATGATCAAGTCAAAAGTTGATCATAATAAGATGATAATTAGATCACATATCAGATTTTAAATCTAACAGATAAATGATGCCAAGCATCTCTAGGATTACATCATCTTGGTTTATCCCAATATTAGACAAGTTGATATTTGCCGCGTCGGTCATAATCCTTCAACTAATATTTTTAGATCATTACCGGGTACAAGAGAGATTTCCAAGAGTAAAAGAAAATATATTGACGAGAGTTGTAGATAATAATTATCGAAAAAGTCATCTTCTACCTATCTTTTTTTTCTTTTTTTTTTGGATCATTTCTTGGAATATAAAATTTTCTTTATCACCCATAATCTTCCCTTTTTTTTTTTTTTTTTGCAATTTACATAAATTCTAAGCATACACACATATAACATGTTTGTTGCTAGCCTATTAGCCATCCCAACTCTATCCCATGGTGGCCCCATCCATCCAACAATGTTCACACAATACAAAGGACGGGGACCCTAGGTGAGGTCCATGTCCATGCTAAAAAATAAGGTGAAATATCCAAATCTCCATGACGTATTCATACAAGGGCTAAAGTATAGACCCAAACCCCTTTCACCTTAAGAGGCACCTGTAAGTAATTTCCCCGGGAGGAGTTCAGTTCAATCCAAAAGAAAAGAAGAGAGCTTTGTAGATGTAATGCAAACTTTTAACCTGGAGGGATTTAATTTAAGAGTAATTTTTTGTGCACCGCACATTTTTATTGGTCCAAAATATTCACTGTAACATGACGGGACAAAAGCTAAAATGATTAGCATTAATTGAAATTTTTGTTCAGACCAAAATACCCTTACAACATTCTAGTTCAAAAGCTACGACATTCCAGTTCAAAATCTACGACATCCTAGTTCAAAAAATGACCTGAAATAGTATTACGGCATCCTAGGTCAAAACCTACGACATCCTAGTTCAAAAACTACGATATCCTGGTTCAAAAATGACCTGAAATAGTATTACGATATCCTAGTTCAAAATTTACGATATCCTAATTTAAAATCTACGACATCCTGGTTCAAAAATGACCAGGTATCCTAGTTCAAAATCTATGACATTCATGCAAAAAAGTGACTGAAGGGAAAGATATTTTGATCTGAATAAAAATTTTAAATAAAAATTGATTGATAATTAATGCTAGTCATGTTCAATTTTTATCTTGTCATGCAATAATGGATATATTTGAATCAATATAAAAGCGTGGTGCGGGTCGCACTGATTTTTCTGCGGAAAGACTTTTTCTTAATTTAATTGATTGCAGGTTGACCTTCCCAACTTAAGCTGCGGCCCATGAGCCTAACTACCATCTCGAAACGCCCTCGGTTTTTCCCATACCGGTGGTGTCGGGATCCACGTCCGTCGAGAAATAAATAATTCTGCGAAGCATGCGGGCTCATGAAACCGACGCCTGGATCGCCGAGCAACTGACAGCACGTATCTTGTGATTCGTGTGCGCAACCATTGCATGCTGTGCACCGGAAGCGAAAATTATTGCATGCACCTGCTCCAAGTGGACCCCGGCAAATCCCAGCGTAGATGCACGGTGGATAATTTGTAATCAGAAATTAATAAAAAAAAAAAAACCAAGGGGTAACCCGTTTGGTAGAGATCTTGTCTTATTATTAACTATCGTAAAAATCTCAGCAATGATTGAATTAAATCCAAAATTTTTTCTAGAATTCATAATCGTTAATGTGAATGAGAGGTTAGGATCTCTCTTTATTCCTATTTTACTAGCCGGCATTTTACTAGTGTCTTAGGATCTCTCTTTATTCCTATTTTACTAGCCGGCGTCTTACTAGTGTCATGTTGACGTACTCATCTTTAGATCGGAAAAGACTACATAAATCTCAGCGTTTTGTATCGAACATTATCTCGCGGCGGGATGGGGATATGCAAGGATAGCTACACTGGGATTTATACCCCTATCCCTTTTTCTTAAAAAAAAAAATTGGTGTGCTTGTTATCCACTGTAGGATTTTGGATCGTTCTTTTGAACCCGATCCAACCAATAACTGACCTCGAAGGGAAACTGCTTAGGCCTGAAACTAGCGATAGCCCTCTAAAACTATGGACCATGGTGGTCCACATGGACCGGAGAATGAGACCGTTTTAATTTGGTCCATCATCTTGGCTCAATTTTTAGTTGGATTTGTGATCCAAATTGAAATTTCTAGATTGCTTTTATAAAAATATTTTTCCTACTTACATTCGTACAAATATTATTTGATATTTATATTTATTTTCTCTATATCTATATCAATTATTTAATTATTTTTTTATGTTTACTCATGAATTAATTTAAATTATGCTGATTCTTGATTATTATTTTTATTTTTTTATTATTTTTTATTTTGGTAAAACGGTGTATTCATTCAAGAACGAAGGTGAATACAACCTAGATGATCAGACAACAGAATATCACGCAACGGAGGAGCGGAATGCCAATCGGTCCACAAGACTGGACCGGAGTGATTGGCCACATATGAGGCGATCCAGTCAGCCGCTGAGTTTGCCTCCCTATACACATGTCTAACCGAAGAACAAACACAACCCTGCAACAAAAGATGGATATCTCTGATGATTGGGTGGGAAGCAAGCGTCGTGGTCCTCCGATCAATCCAGGATATAACTGTGGTGGAGTCTCCCTCAATAAGTAGGCTATCAATCTGAAGGCTGAGACGGGCATATCTAATCCCAGCCCATGTCGCCAGAAGCTCTGTCTGTGGGACGGAGGCATCCCAAGCCGGGATACTCCCGCCGCTAGGAAACCAAGAGAAGAGTCCCGAATGATGAAAGCAGCAGCTCCTCTGTCCTAGCGGAGGCTACCATCGAAACTGACCGTACAGAAGGTCGGAGGATGGGGTTCCCAAGCGACAAACACCCGAGGGGTTGCTCGAAAAGCAGAAGGGGAACCTCAGGTCTCCAATCTCGATCAGTCAATCCCCAATACTCGATAGCATCTGCCCTACCTCTCTCCACCAAGAACCTGGGAGAAGAATAAGTAGAGGAGAAAATCCGGTTGTTCCTAGACAACCAGATATGGTAAGCCAGATAGGCGATAAAAGAGAGCTGATACGAAGCAGTATGATGCAGGGAGAAGATAAACAAATTCTCGACCTCATGGGTCTGAGCACCCAAGTCAAGAAAACCCGCCAGTCTCCAAATAGACACCACCTTCGTACAAGTAAAAATGGCGTGAGTCTGGGTCTCACTCTCCACGGCATAGAAGGGGCAGTCCGACGGAATGGAGAGACCCCTGGAAGACAACATATAACAAGTAGGAAGCCGACACCAGGTAAGCTTCCAGATAAAAAGAGCCACTTTGGGATGAACCGGTAAGGACCATATCCAAGCAAAAGAGTGGGCCGATGGGGGCTGAGACACCACAATCCTCGTCATGTCAGGAATGGGTGCCCTTTGGGTGGCAGAGTGCCTCCAGACCCTGGAGTCAGGGCCAGAATAAACAGGAATAGCAATAGAAAGAACTCAGAGACCAAGGATGTCCCCGAAAATAGAGAGTACGGCTTGCCGGTCCCATGCAGTCCGATCTGGAGACATAATATCAGGGATAGAAATAGAGATCGGCATGTACACCGAAATAAAAGTGGGCCACCAGCTGAGCGGAATCTCCGAGATCCAAGAGTCTTCCATAAATCTGATAGAAGAACCATTCCCAATTACCCAAGATAAATGCGGCATAACATTAGGGGCCCTCCTAATCATCTCCCTCCAAATAATAGAACAATTTCTAGGAGGTGTAGTGGAGACATTGAAATTAGTAGAAATATCACCATACTTGGCTCTCATGAAGGAGGACCATAGACCATCCGGATTTAGAAGGAACCTGACGACATGCATCGTGAGGAAAGCCTCCCGGCAAGAAAGAAGAGAAGGAATACCCAAACCCCCCTGCCCTTGACTGGCATACCCTGTCCCATCCCACTAAATGAATCCTGCGATGAGTGGGCGAGAGTCCCAGAGGAAAGATCGCATCATCTGCTCGATATCAAGGATGACCCGCTTCGGGATGACGGCATTAGATAACATATAAATGGGAAGAGAAGCAAGCACCGCATGAATAAGGGTAATTCTGTCCATGGCGGAGAGAGCTCTACCCTGCCAGCCATCAATCCTCTGACGGACACCTACAAGAAGCGGAGCACATTCAGCCCTAGAAAGTCTAGCTCCAGAGATAGGGATACCCAAATAATGCAAAGGTCCCTGAAGGTCGGTAATCCCCAAGATATCTCGAACTCTATGGCGAGTCCTGATAGAGATCTTAGGGCTGAAATAAACCCCCGATTTATACAAATTAATACTCTGGCCCGAAACATGGTAGTACCCCTCCAAAACTCTCCGAATGCTACGAGCATTGATAATAGAAGCCCGACCGAGAAGTAAACAGTCGTCAGCAAATAATAAGTGAGAAATCGGCTGGACTCCAGGGGTAGGGAGATACGGTTGAACAACCGCATTCCGCACAGCTGCAGATAAGGATCTAGAAAGATAATCAGCAGAAATAATAAACAGAGATGGAGAGAGAGGGCAACCTTGCCAAAGTCCCAGAGAAGAATGAAAAAATTTCATTGGAGAGCCATTAACCAGGATAGAAAAGGAGGGACTAGAAATACACGCCATAAGCTTGAAAATCCAGTCAGGATGAAATCCAAGATCCAGCAGGGCCCGGTGTAGGAATGTCCAGCTGACCGTATCATATGCTCGCTCCATATCTAATTTGATAGCCATTAAACTCCGGCACTTAGGAGCTTGATGAAGGTCATGCATGAATTCCTCGGTAATTAGAATATTATCAGAAATACTCCGGAAGCCAACAAAAGTCCCCTGCTCCGGGCTAATCAGCTTCAACAGAATGGCCCTTATCCTATTCGCCATAAGTTTAGCACATATTTTGTAGAGGGTAGTGCATAAACTAATCAGGCGAAAATGAGATGGCTCGGAAGCATCCTGGTGCTCGGGAATAAGAATAATAAAAGTTTGCTCCCACTCTTGAGGCATTCTCCCGGACTGGAAAAAGGACTGGATAGCACTGACCATGTCCGAACGGAGAATATCCTAACAGGAGTGAAAGAAGAAAGGGTGGAAACTATCCAGACCCGGAGCTTTGTCTTTCCCATGGACCAGAGAGCATATTTAATTTCCTCCTCGGAGACCTGAGTTAGGAGCAAAGAGTTTTGGAAAGCAGTAATAGGATCCTGAGGAGGCAAGGAATCAAAAGAAAGAGGAATAGGGATGGGAGTAGTCCACCTGGAGGAGAAGAAGTTGAATAGTTCCTTTCTTATAGCAGCAGCATCCTGAAGCCATCCCTGATGATCCGAAAAGAGGGCCCGAATAGTATTGGAATGTCTCTGTATAATAGTAGCCTGGTGAAAGAACTTAGTATTTCTATCACCCACCTACAACCATTAAACCCTGGATTTTTTCCTCCAGAGGACCTCTTGTCTCGTCATCAAGGAATGATGAAGAGAGAGGCAATTACGGAGAGAGTCCATATCAGCATCCGACAGAAAGCCGATCGAGTCCTCCTTCTCTTACAAGGAATCAATAGAGACTTTGACAGAATTCAACTGATCCTGAAGGTTGCCAACCTCCACCCTATTCCATCGCAGCAGCCGATGTTTAAGAATAAGCAGCCTTCGAGTAATCCTGTAGGAAGCATCACCCCTGATCGGCATCCTCTAGACATCCCGGACAATATCTTTCAACTTAGGATAGGACAGCCATAATTTTTCAAATCTGAACGGAGTCTAACCCCTGATCTTCTGATCAATGGACAGGAGAATAGGACAATGATCCAAGGTGATCCGTCTAAGATGCTGCATTGAATGATCGGGGAAGAGAGACAACCATGACGGCATGGCAAAGAATATGTCGAGTCTTTCCCAGACTCTGGCCATCCCAGCACGGTTGTTGCACCAAGTATATCTAGGGCCAAGGAAGCCCAAGTCAATCAACCCATTATTCTGTATAAAATCAGTAAATTTCCTAGAACCCGTGTCTTGAATAAAGGGTCTGCCACCCCGCTTGTCCTCAGGACGATCAATTACATTAAAGTCTTCGGCAACCACAGAAGGAATACCCTGATTCATCAGCACCGAAGCCTCTTCCCAGACAGTTCTTCTCACCTTATATGACGTACTAGCATATACGCCACATAGGAGCCAAATGGGCTAAGTTGGTTCGGAGACCACAATAGCGACCAATTGGTCAGATCTATGGAACACATTAACTTTCAGCTGACCCGAATTCTAGGTGACAATAATGCCCCCAGCCAAGTCCTGGGACGGGATCGAAAAGAACCCCCAGTCACGGGGAACATGACGTCTAATTCGCTCCACACTGGAACTCGACACTCTCGTTTCCAGCCAAACACAAATAAGAGGATTATACAGTTGCAAATACCTATGGTAGGTAGAAACAAAGGAGAGCTTCCTACCCCCCTAACATTTCAAACAAGTATCTTCATTACAAGATCAAAGCATAGGAGACCCGACCCCTTGCCGTTCCCCCTTCCCTTTCCCAGGATACACCACTTCCATCTTCCCTACAACACAACCTTTTATATTAACATCCTCAGACAACTCCCCTGCTGACAAAACCTCAGCATTGACTTTCTGTTTCCCCGGGTCAGGCCCTCCCACAGAGGACTGAATACTGGACACCGTGTTGCAGACTTCTTCATGACCCTTCGAACTCCCAACCAGAGCAGTATAGCTACCTCCCTATGGCTTCCCCTGCATCTCAGAATTCAAGGCCAACCCCCCTGCAAACTTAACAGCCGGCACAGTCCCAGGCTAATTCTTGGCAGAAGGCAGCAGGGTTTTATCCTCAGGCTGGCCCAACTTCGACTGGATCCCCCTAGACTCACCAACACCCTTCAGAGTCCCTCCCACCATGCCCCCTAGAGAACCCATTCTTTCCATTTCCCCTGCCTCTCCCTAACCCCAAGAAAGTCCAACCCCCCCTTCAACCCTCCCCTGTTCCCCTAAAGCCAGAGAGCTCCCAGTGATCAGTAAAGTCCCCTCCCTCCCACCCTGGCCAGAGAAGGTACTTATAACAGCAGGCACAGCCTTACCTTTCCCAACACCATCAGTCCCCCCCACCCCAGGAACCACAGAAAGCAGGCCACTTCCTATCGAGGAGCCTCCGGACACCCCAACCTTGATCAAGGATTCCCTCGCTCACCACTCTTCCCCTCCACTCTCCTCCATTCCATTTTCTTATCCCCTTTCCTTCCCATACTCTCAGAGGAAGCCGACGCCTGAAGCAGCGATGGATAAATAGGAATCTCAGCATCCATAGGAGGGATAGGAGGACTAACCTATTCTGGGAGAGATGGAATGGACTTCGAAGAGGAGGGAGAAGTGGACCTTAAGGGGCTCCTACTCCTCTTCAGTGAGACGGTCCCATAGTCAATCATTAGCTGATTCTTGTGCCCATCTTCCACCGGAATGAGCTCCATGCAGTCAGCAATAGGAGCAAAGAACCCTTCCCCAAGCTTCAGCCCTCCACCTCCCTCAGATACATCCGATGCTGAAGCATTTGGAGAGCGCCGCCGGGCTACCTTGGAGGGCTTCTGCCAACCCTCGGAGTCCGGAGAAGAGCTAGGAGAAGAAGACAGTCGAATCAGAGAAGACCGGGAGGGAGAAGATGAAGGGGCCTCAGAGGATGAAACTGGGGCCTTCCCTTTCTCCCCATTCAGCCCTCCCTTCAGCGATGCAGCAGCCGGGCGAGGTTGTCGAACCCTTGCAGTTGCCAACCATGGATCGAAAGTGAAGTTGCCCTCCACAGCCACTGAACTGGATCCACCTTCCTCCGGTACCTTCCTCCGGTCATTGCTTTCCACAGGGGGGTTCGCTACAAAATTGTCCTAGGAAAGGCCAGTTGCTAAAGCCTCACCCGAAGGACTGTTGTGGGGGAAATTGCAGTCACCCATAGTATGGCCGATCCATCCGCAGAGGAAACAAACTGAGGGGAGACTCTCAAAGACAAACTGCTACCAGAAGATGGACTCCCGCCCCTGAATTAGAACCCTCGGAAGCAGCAGCTTGGCAGAATCAATCTCAACCCGCACATGGGCGAAACCAGTTTTCTTCATCAAATCAATGAAATTATCGAGATAGAGGGGACCTGCCTCCCCAGCGACCGCCATTATCGCCCCCGACTCCCAGTGCTCCAACGGCAGCTCTGGCAGGCGCATCCAGACCACCGTCCAGGTCACCGGTTATCTTCTCGGGAGAAAATCCGGGTGCCATGGAACGAAGGCTATCAGTCAGCCCGCTACATACTAGGGACCCCCAGCTAAGACCCGGTCGCATTCCTCCTTCGAGCCCGTTCTCAACACTATATGATCTTCCCCAACTGGAAATACCTCCGGCTCCGTCGATAGCTGCAGCCTCATCCGAATATCCCTGGCCACCCGAGACGGCTGAACCCTGCGGCCCAAGCTACGGAAGATGACAGCCACACCTTCCCATTTTCGCCAGGCGACGTCGACCGAATCCAGCATGACAAGAACCTTCGTGAAGCTCTACTAGATCCTCTCTATTACCTCATCAGTTAACTTGTACGGAGACCAAACCGGAGGCCGGAGAGGGCCATGCACCACCTCCGTCCATGATCTATCAGAACCACCTTTATCTTTGGAGCCCGATGCAGCCACGCTCTTTTGGACTCCCTCCTTCGCCTTGGATCCACCAGGCATTGCCAAGAAATAACGAAAAAGAAGCTAAAAACCCTAAAACCCACAGCTAAAACCCTCGGGGAAGACGGCACGGAACCCTTTCTTTCTTTTTGTTGCAAAAACAAAAGAGACTCCACCTTTGTGGCAGCTGAGGCCTGCAGAATGTCCTGGACTATAGCTGATGCAGGACAAGAGATAAACCTCCAATCAATGGCAGGGGCAAGAAAAAAATAAAGTAAATATCTATACTAAAGTCACTAAGAGATTTTTTTTTTTTTTTTTTTTTAAGCAGGTTGGTTGGCAAACTTTTGTAAAGCAATTAAATTGCTTCTAGTAATGGCCCAAGATATATGGGTTTTACATTAGAAGTTGGCATGAGGTACATGGGATTGGTTGAACTATTGAAGCAAATAAAATATTAGATGGATCATTGTGATCCCTTCACTATAGGGAAACATTTGAGCTTTTTTATTTGTGTGACATGATATATGCATTGTTGCCATCTACACCATCATGGCCTGTAGCTTGGAGATGATCTCGAATGCGGATCTCGTCGTCCGGAAACTAGCTCGCATACCCGGTCCCGCAAAAAAGAGGAGACCCGAGTCAGGATCCTGGTGGGGGCACTCTGACGATCAAGTCTGCGATGATCTAGGGGAACAGATCCTTTCCTGTGGGCCCCTTGGTCGAACTCCATGCTTGGAGGAGTATTTTGCTTGAAAAAGGAAGAGTAGAGTGAGAGTGGCAGCGGTGGAGGAGAGCTTGAGCTATGATGGCTGTGTCCGTCAAGTCTCTTCCGACGAGTACCCCGGTAGATTCAGAGTGCTCCGCTTCTTGCTTGCTCTCCCGTTCGCTTGCCCTTTGTTTGCTTACCTCCTTCGAAGACCTTCTGAACCTTCTTTTAGGCTAGGGACCCTTCCAGTGACCTACCTCGGATTCTCCCCCCTTTGCAGGTGCCGAAAGGTCAATGTTCGGCAGCGCTTCATGCTGTGCACCCAGGTGCCTTCCCTGTCCGTGATAGGGAGTTATGTCACAGGCTCTGACCTCCCGTCTGGTCACTCTACTTTGGGAAATTTGGCAGGGCCTCGATTTGGGAGCAGTCACCCCCTAATTTGAATCTCTTGGTATGATTTCTCTTTCCAGATGGAGCAAACGGTCGGCTGGGAGGTGCAGCGCCATGTCCAAGGTGCCCTTTCCTATCTGGTGTAAATGGTGGTAGGAGTGATCATGGCATCCTTGGGGGCGCCCCTCCATGGTCCTTGGGCGGTGCTCCGCTGCCCAAGGGAGGTGATGACATCCTCCTCCTTCCACTCCTGAATCTTTCGAGATGCTGTGGGCTTTAGCCATGGAGATGGCTTCCAGCTGCTGGACCTCTCATCCGAAAAGAACTTGGTTCGAGAAGAGGGAGCTCGACTTCGACCGAGTTTGGCTCAACCTCGAGGGAGCCACCTGGCGAAGGAGCTCGAAGAAAGTAAGAGCTCAACTTCGGCCAAGACTAGCTCAACCTCGAGAGAGCTGCCCAGCGAAGGAGCTCAAAGAGAGCGGGAGCTCGACTTCGACCGGGATGGACTCGACCTCGAGGGAGCCACCCGGTGAAGGAGCTCGAAGAGAGCGGGAGCTCGACTTCGGCCGGGGTGGACTCGACCTCGAGGGAGTCGCCCAGCGAAGGAGCTCGAAGAGAGTAGGAGCTCGAAGAGAGCAGGAGCTCGACTTCAGCCGGGGCTAGCTCGACCTCGAGGGAGCCGCCCAGCGAAGGAGCTCGAAGAGAGGGTCTGACGTGGCTGCTTCTATCATCGTGGCATATGACTGGATCTGACAGGGACTCCATGTCAGCAATCTTGCCACATAATTTGCCCCTACTCCTAAGTCCCGTTGGTGCACAGCATCCGGGGCAAAGAGAGTAATTATGGTGCCGACATGAAAAGGTAAAAATCCGGTGCCATTAATACCATGATCGCCGTCGCTTCACGAAATGGACCTTGAGACCAATGCGAAGATGATATGTCAGCAGGTCCAAGGAGGCATTATGATCGGCACAGGGCCCGAAGCAAATTCTGGTGAACCAAAATGTCGTTCCCAACTGATCTTGACATGAGGCAGCGATCCAACGGGGGAGGCTCTATTGGGGTGTACGGTTGCTGTCAGGCCATTTCGAAAGAAAGGAGATTTTCCTGAGAAATCATCTCTTTCGAATCCTTCGCACCCACCGACGGTCCAGAGCCTTCTTCTTCCTCCTCCCCGAGTGCCTTGTACCTTCACAGTCACCAGGTTCATCCTCTTTGGTCCTTTCTTCATGGTGGTTAGGTTGAGTCTATCTCTAAGGCCCCTTTGGACTTCATTTCTCTTATTCCTTGCTTCCTTCTTTGTTCTTCCTTAGGATGGCTCCTTCGGGTCATAGCCATCACTATTCGAGCAACCCCGATAAGGCAGGGCCTTCTCGACCAAGGACTCCATCCTTCGATGAGGAGGAGGAAATTCCTTTTCAGGTGCGAAGGGGCCCTCGCCTGATGGGGATAGTAATAGGAGAGCCTATGGCTCGTCTCCCTCTTCCTCCTACTCCGGAAGTTCCCTCTGATCCTTCTCGTTCGATTGGTCCCGACGGTGTCACTTCGGTAATGACCAGGGAGGACTTGTCAATAATCCGTGAAGTTTTTGACATCCCGGACTCTGTCCGGCTCTCGATCCCGAGACCGGGGGAATGGGTCACCTCCAATGGCCCGGGCCGGATTGCCCTCTACGAGGAATCCCTCCAGGGGGTTTTCATTTTTCCTTTCATCATTTTTTCCTCTCCGTGCTCAGCAATTATCGCCTCATCCCTGCTCAACTGGTCCTGAACACGATCAGGACCATTTTTTGCTTCATCATCCTCTACCACTTCCATGGGATTATAGCCTATTTTTCTTTATTTAGGGCCTTCTTCATCGTGAAGCGCCACCCGATCGAGGACGGGTAGTGGTTCATCTCTCCTTACCCAAAGGATATTAAATCCAAACTCTCCTCTTCCATCAAAGGATGGAAGAGCAAGTATTTCTTTGCCTCCATTAAAGAGGTCGACTAGATCTGGAGTGATCCAAACCGTACTCCGAATCGGAATGCCAAGGTCGAAGCGGCTGATCGGGAGATTTATGACCAGCTTGTCACCGACCAAATCCCCTCCCTCGAGATCCTGTTATCAGAGCAAAACCTGTTTGAAGTTGGGGTTAGCCCAATCTAGGAGTTGGGTGAGTTCGGCTTCACTTTCCCTTTCTTCTTCTACAAGTTTCTTTAGGTTTGAGACTGACCTTCACTTTTTCATTTCTGTAGGCATGAAATTTTTGACGGAGCAGCTCCTCCTGGCCTCCCAGAAGAGGAGTGCACCGGCGGGCCCCAAGGAGACTTCATCAAAGAGGGTCTGACATGAGCCCGATTTGAGGCCCGGCCCGGTTGCAGCTTCCGGCCTAAGTGGAAGGATGGCTGAGCCAGTCCTTGAACCACCAAGGCAGCAGGTTCCACCTCTGATTCAAGGGTTCGAGATGAGAGCGCAGGCTCGGCCCGCCGCTGTTGCTGGGCCCCCACCTCTTGAAGTCATCAAGGTGGAGGCGGGAGGAGACGAGAGGATGGAGCCACCATCGACGACACCGTCCGCTATGGCAGCGAGCTCCAATAAGGGCTCAGAGACTTCTTCGACCACTCCAGAGGGCTCGGTGGTGATCTCGGCAAAGCCAAGAACTGGCTCCCGAAGGGTGCCCGTCAAGGTGGTGCCAAACTCCTCAGTGATCCAAGATCGATCCTTGGTTGAGCATATGATGGACTATGCCGTCCAATCACACGATCAGCAGGAAAGGAGAGGAAGGTCCTTGCCGGATGCCATCCTCGGCACCTTCCCCCATCTCTTCACAGTAAGGCCTCTCGTCTTTTTCCTTTCTTTCTTCTTCTTTTTTTTTTTGCATAGCTGACGTCTTCTTTGGTGCAGCTCGGGATGGACCTTCTACTCATCCACGACTACTGCTCCCAGTGGGCCAAAAGGGAGAGACTGAAGAAGCAAGAAGATTGCGGCATTGGTGGCTGAGGCCAAGGATAAAACTGACGAGGCCCGAGCAACGAATGAGAAGAATAGAGGCCTCAGGGCTAATGTCGCCAATGCTGAATGGCGAAACAAGGACCTCGAGCCATCCCTAGACCAGGAGAAGGACCAGGTCAAGCGTAGGGCTGAGGAGCTCAAGGCCGAGGTAGCTCAGGTAGAAGAGCTCAAGACCGAAGTGGCACGGGCAGCGAAGTAGGCTAAGGCACTCTGAGCTTAGCTGGAGGCAATGCAGGCACGGGCTGCTGTCGCTGAAGAGAAGGCCACGAGGGCGGTGGTCTTGATGGAGGTCGCCGATGCAGTGTCGAGTTTTAAGGCCTTGGTGGAATTTGCTGATGAGGTCCAGGAGGCGGCCACATACTCGTTCCTTAAAGGCTACGAGTTCTGCCTATCTCGGGTGGCGCAGCTCATTCCGGAGCTGAACTTGGAAGAGCTCGCCTTCCCAGCGGCTCCAAGCGGGGACACTAGCGAGGCCGCAACTGAAACAGCGAAGGAGAAACCTATGGCCTCCATCAAAGTACCTCGACCTGTGGAGGTTCGAGAGGATGCCGCCCTGCGTCGGTGCCAACCCGAGAAGGAGCCGGTGGAATAGAATAGGGACTTTTATTTTTACTTCTTGTACCCTTTTTCCTTCTTTTTTCTGGATAGCCCGGCCTATCGGGGGTCCGAGGGTAATGTAATCTTTTTCCTCTTTAATGAAGTAGAGTTCTTCTTCCATGCTCTCTGTGTTCTTGATTGCCTCAACAACCTCTCTTCCCACTTCCTCTTCTTTCGACCCTGTTGAGTATAGGTCAATTCAGCTCTGATAATGTTCTAGCAAGTCAGGGTTCAATTTTTGAAGATCCTCTCTAGTGATCCAAGAATCCTCAGACTCTGGTCTCCCTTGCCAACGAACCAGATATCTTTGATAGTTCTATTATTGGTGACCTTAGAGTATCTGGCATTCCGCATCATTATTGGTATCAGAGCCTTAGGTTAGATTAGGGTTTCATGCTTGCTGAATTCTGCACATACCTGAACTTGATTTGCATAGAACACCATATTAGATTAGTTATTTTCATCTAAAATTAATTTTCTGTTAATCCCCAGTAAGTCAGTAATTAGCATCTCAAATTTTATTAAAAAAATAAAAAAATATTTTTCTGCAATTTTTTAAATCTCTACTGCATAGTTTAGGTATGCTGCAATTTTTTTACCTAGTTTTGATAGCTTTCATCATAGCTATCCGAAACTTAGTTCATTTGATTTTTTTCATTAATCTAAGCCAAAACAAACACATATCTAAATCTTCCTTATAGATTTCAGATATGAGGGTTTAAAAAAAAAAAATAATAATTATTTTAGAGTACTTTGGTGGAAGGAAATCATGCCTCCTGAGCGAATATACGAAAGTATATTTATAATCCATGGGAGTAATGAGCTATGGCCGGATGTGATTGCTCGAGATTGAAGTTTGTTTTGTTCTTAAGTGTATGCTTGCTTGCTGGAGTTTTTTTATGATTTGTGTGTTTAAGATTTATCGATTAATTTCTTAAGCACAAATTAGGGTTTCTTTGGCACATTCGATCTATTTAGATTCCACTAAAATTTAATTTCTGCAATTTAAATCTAAAATCCAAAATTTAAAATTTAAAACTTGAATCTGAAATCTAAATTTAAAATTCAAAATTTAAATTTTAAATTTTGAGTTGCTAAGGTTATCATATCTTATCTTTGTAACAAGAATTGATTGTGCATTCATATTTTAAACCAATTCTAAGGGCAAGCATTATAACATAAGGGAAGGATTGAGACCCTTTCCTTAGCCCAAAACAACCAACCCCATTTGCATAGTCCTAATCCTTAATTAAAATGGAGTAGCACTTAAAGCTAAGGACAGCAACAGGTCAAGTTTTATATACGTGTTAACCTATTATAGTAGTCACTTCTGTGTGTGCTTCTGAGAATTAGTGTCTAAGGCTAGAGGTCTAGAGGCAAACGCCCTAAGCGGACTGGTGGTTCTTTAATTAGGACCTCACGAAAGTGAGAGGAGCCTCCCACCACCCCACCTCTTACCTGGCCAATCGAGGAGTTACTACAGTCTTGGTTATTACCTTGACTAAGCACTATACTGGCCCTTCGGTCTAGGAACCCCAGACTTAGGTTGTTTTGTAATGTTTGCATTGCATGACCACTAGAGTAGGCCAAACCCAACCCAGTCTGATCATGGAGTCCACTATAGAAATTTTACTGAGGACCTTCAATGAAAAATGTGCCCTGATGGACAATAAGTGTGACCGACTAGATAAGCGACTCAACAACCTAGAAAGAACCCGTAGGACCCGGACTAACCCTAGTTCACCTAAACCGACTTTCCCTGGACCCAAAATTCATTGGCCATAACCCATTTGGATTAGTGCCCCTTATTAAAAATCAGGATCTAGCCTAGTCCACTCGAGTCGACCCATTCTATAACAGAGTCAACCCAATTTTCATCAGAGCCGACTAAACCCTAATCCAAGCCGACCTACTCCTGTGATCCCATTTGTTCCTAAGAATGACCTTGAAGAGAAAATATCTATTGCAGATTCAGAGTTAATTGACCAGAAGGTTACTCAAGCTGAAACCATAGTAGAAATATATGAAGCTGGAGAAAACCTGATGGATGAATACGAAAGAGAAGACTTCGAGGAGGACAACTTTAGTACCTTACCTGAGATATCAGAACAACAGAAAATTAGTGAGGACTTGGTTCCCGTAACTCAATGCCCTCAGGAAGAACCCAATCTTTTAGCCTCAACACAAGACCTCCTTCAAGTCCTTGAGGAACAATCCCAGGAGGTCGACATTATTTTAGAAGACTTTCAAGATGAACTTCCAGAAGACCTTCCAGATGACCTTCTGCCTCCTAGAAGCATCCCGCCTGCCATAGATCTTATACCAATAAATCAATATTCAAATCTTAAGGCCATACTGAGTAACCAAGGTTTGTTTCATGCTTCCCCTAAGTTATCCCAAGACTCCGATTCTTTTTTCCTACCCTTCTCTTATCATGCTTCTAAAGCCATTAGGTTTCATTTTGAAGAGATTACCAGGTTGCATGAGCCCTTAAAGCCCATCCCTTTTGCTACCTACTTTTCGAAGACCTTATGGCATTTGCTAGGGATCCATGGTAACTTTTCATATGCATACCAGACCAGGGTCAAACCTAGAGAATCAATCATCTCTTAGGTTTAGACCCTAAGAGTCCAATAAAATTCTTCTTAATAGAATTACATAGTTGAGTCTGTTTTTTGTCAAGTATCAGTCTGAGTCCCAGAGTCCATAAAGTCATTTGCATAACATGTCAAAGCATTGCATAAAAAAATTATTAACAAAATTAAAAAGAGCAATGAATCATATGAGCACGAGGCTAACTTACATAAGAGATTTAAAGAGTTTAACAGAGGAGACTTCGTCATGATCAGGTTACGACCTGAACGGTTTTCAGTCGGAACCACGAAAAAACTACAAGCCCGTAGTGCTGAACCGTATATGATTATAAAGAAGATTGGACCTAATGCTTATATGCTAGACTTACCATCTGAGTGAGGTATTAGTCCGACCATCAATATATCTGATCTAGTCGAGTTTAAGGAACCAATGGTGATACCTAGTGAGCCATTTGAGCCTGATCCCACCTTTGAGAGTGACCCTATCCTAGAATGTCCACTAGCCAAATTACCAGAGAGGAGAGAAAAGATGGAGCAGATCATGGATGATAAGATCATAACTACTAGAAATAAGAACTACCAAAGATATCTGGTTTGTTGGCAAGGGAGACCCGAGTCTGAGGATTCTTGGATCACTAGAGAGGATCTTCAAAAGTTGAACCCTGACTTGCTAGAACATTACCTGAGTCGAATTGACCCATACTCGACAGGGTCGAGTTCCTCCTATCCCGGAAGAATTGGTGAGGACACAAGAGCCAGGAAAAGGAAGCAAACCTTTTCCAATTCAATTTGGATCACCGATGAGTAAATCCATGTGTTCTTCACAAAGAACACTCGAGTCCCAGTTATTTTGAGTTGTAATTAGGTCAAATTGAGTTGTAATTTGATCAAATTGAGTGTAATTTGGTTAATTAGGATTGTTGGGTTACCAATTGAGTCCATCAATTGGTTTAAGAGTCTTGTAAATAGCATTAATTTGCTTTGTTTGATGAATTGTCTAGTTTGAGTCCTGTAATTAGTGTTTGAATAAGTTAAGGGGTGTCATAGGTACTCAAGACCCAAGTCGTCATTACCTTGGTAGATCAATTTTAGGTAAAAAAAGGGTTGTCCAAATTTTCATTCAGACATTCGGACATTCAGATACTCAGACATCCAGACATCTAGATATTGGGACAACATTCAAAATCCATCTTTATCCAAAAGAGGCACCCCATTCTATTTTTCATCGCCCATTTGAGATTTCAAGGAGGCACTAAATTGAGAGGAGTAAAGCAGAAGGACTCTATTTCTTATCTAGCGCCCCTCCCTCATTCTTGACGCCCATTCCAGATGACGCTCCCCATGGTCCATTCAAAAATTAAATGGAAGAGTCCAAGATGAATTGAAGAGTCCAAGATAAATGGAGGTTTATCCAAAGTTCAAAGGAGGAGTTATCTTCTATCTTCTTTTAAATTCAAAGGATGGATTTTAAATTTAAATTCAAGCATTCAAAGCCTTTCTTATCCCATGTTGCCGACCAAGGGAATAGAATTCAGATTTTATGCCAAGGATGAGAAGGAATTAGCGCCAAATGAGAAATAAGAAAGAAGGATTAGCGCCCCACTTCATTTTGCCGAACAATTTTTTATGTTGTCGCCCAAGCCATGGAGAGAAGGAATTCAAATTTCAAAATTCAAGGAAGAAGCCAAGGAGTGTTCAAATTTAAGTGTAATTTAAATTTAAAAGAGTCCTATGATATCTTCATGTGTGAAGAACTCTATAAATAGGACCCCATACCTTTGTAATTATTGATTATTGATTTATGAAATGAAATGATGTCTTTCTTCTTCCACAAAGCTGGATAGGCTCAGTAATTCTTTCTAAGGGCGGGAAGATCCTTAAGAGCTCAAGATGGGGAGGTCCTTGAGAGCTCAAGGTGGTGAGGTCCTTGAGTGGAGATTATGTCGAATTTGATAATTGCTATCGATTTTCTTCTAGCTCTTCACATCCAACCTTTCATTTTTTTCATTTTGAATCTGAATTATGTCAATCTTAAGTTTGGTTTGCTGCCTTCTTTGCAGATCCTAGGTGTTCAAGGACCTTAGAGGACAGATTCGTTTGCTTCTGAACCAAGATCTGATGGTGGATCTAAAATCTGGAGTCATGATCTTCATCCTACTGCGAAATCTGAGTGACCGAGCAGCAAATCCATCTTGATCCAAAGTGAATCTCCATTGGGGTAAGTAACCAATCTTTTTCTCATTAGATTTGGTAATTGAAGCATGGAATAGCCTGATCTAAGATGGTTTCCTAGCCATCAGGTCCTTATTCTTCATAGCTTGCGTAGCGGATTGCGTGTAAGTGGTTAATTGCCTTCTTTACTCTCTTCAATCTATTGTGTTAGTTGCTTTACTATGATCATTGCTCTCTAAATCATCTAGGCTAAAATTGAATCATCCTACACCACATCGTAACTGTCCCGCATCATCTTTATTGGTATCAGAGCTATGTTCCCCATCACCACGGCTTCGATGCCGAAGACGAGGTTGAAAGACGTCTCATCTGTGGCCATCCGAGGCATTGTGTGGTAGGCCTAAAGAACACTAGGGAGTTCTTCAACCCACCTGCCCTTGGCTTGGTCCAGCCTAGTTCGAAGTCCTTGGAGGATAGTTTGGTTGGTCACCTTGGCCTCTTCGTTGGTCTGGGGGTGAGCCACCGAGATGAAGCGATGGTGGATATTGAGGCTGGCACAGAACTTTTCAAACTCCCGATTGTCAAACTGCTGGCCATTATCAGTGATGATGGTATGGGGATGCTCGAAGCGGCAGATGATCAACTTCCAAAAAAATTGGCTGACTTTGGCTTTGGTGATCCGTGCTAGCGGCTCTGCCTCCACCCATTTGGTGAAGTAGTCGATGACCACTATCAGGAATTTGTGCTGTCCGGACGCGGGGAAAAATGGACCAAGGATGTCCATCCCCCACTGGGTGAATGGCCAAGGGGCGGAGAGCTGGAAGAGTGGTGTCGTCGATGACGCTGTGCTGCTATGGAACTGGCAGCAATCACACTTCTTCATGAAGTCGGCAGCATCCTCCCTCATGGTCTCCCAGTAGTATCCCTGATGGAGGGTCTTGTATGCTAATGTCCTACCCCCCACATGATTCCTGCAAAGGCCCTCATGTATCTCTATGGGTCTCAGGCATTTTAGATGTGGATAGGAGTAGGACCTATTGTAGAGTTGCCCATCCATCAATACGAAGTGCACGGCCTTCTTCTTGACGAGGCCAGCCTCCATGCGGTCATCCAGTAGGATGCCATCGATGATGTACCTAACATACCAGTCCATCCAGCTGGGCTTCAAGGTGACCTACTAGACCTCCCCGGGAGCCCCATAGCTTGGGGTGTTCAGGTACTCGATATGGGCGCGCCCTAGTGATGAGTCCGGCAGGGTGGCAAGCCTTGAGAGGGCATCGGCACGAGCATTCTCTCCACAAGGAATGTGGAAGATGCTGAAGCATCGAAAGCCTGCCATGCTCGAGCATACCTGCTACAAGTCTTTCATCATTTAGGGATCTCGGGCCTCAAATTCTCCTGAGACTTGTCCGACCACCATCTGAGAGTCGGTGAAGACCTTAAGGTTGGGTACACCCAGCTCGTGGGAAACTCTTAGTCCTGCAAGGAGTGCCTCGTACTCTGCTTGGTTGTTGGTTGCTGCAAACCGGAAGCGGAGTGCGCACTCGACTACAACCCCATCACTATTGGTGATGATGAGGCCTGCTTCGCTCCCACCCAAGTATGACGCACCATCTACGTGGAGGACCCAGACCTCCTCCTCAATTCCAGGCTCTATCTGGTGCTCCAGGGGGGTCTCTTCCGGCTCCTCGCCCATGCCCGCGCACTTGATCAGGAAATCGGCCAACACCTGGGCCTTTTGAGATGATCTTGTTCGGTATGCGATGTTGAACTCGCTAAGTTTTAGAGCCCACTTGGCCAGTCATCCAGAAGTATCGGGGCAGCTGAGTATGGCCCTCAATGGTTGGTCCATCAGGATCGCAATCGGATGCACTTGAAAGTACGGCCTGAGCTATTGAGCAGACATTATAAGGACAAAAATTAACTTCTCGAAGTGGGTGTACATGATCTCCGCATCTCGGACGAGTTTGCTAGCATAATACATCAATTTCTGAGCTCTGTCCTTGTCTGTACGGACAAGGATCGAGCTGACAGCCCCTGAGGTAACTGCCAGATACAACAAAAGTTCCTCTCTGTCTTCCAACCTGGAGAGCAGCAGTGGTGATGCCAAGAACTTCTTTAGCTCCTCAAAAGCTTTCATGTACTCTTCCATCCAGGTGAAGTCATGCACTTTGCATAGCGCCTTGAAGAAAGGCAAGCAGTGGTCAGCAGATCGTGAGATGAAAAGGCTCAGGGCAGTGATCCGGCCCGTGAGGCACTGGACCTGCTTCTTTGAGGTGGGGTGCTCCATGTTGATAATTGCCTGAACCTTCTCAGGGTTGGCTTCTATTCCCCTCTGGGTGACCATAAAGCCTAGGAACATCCCTGCTGCCACACCAAAAGTATACTTTGCTAGATTCAACTTCATCTGGTGCAGGGGAAGGTTCTGGAAGGCCTCTGCCAAGTCGATGATGTGGTCTGACCTTGTCTTGCTCATGACGAGCATGTCATCCACATAAACTTGCATGTTCCGGCCGATCTGATCCTTGAAGACTCGATTGACTAGCCGTTGGTATGTGGCACCGGTGTTCTTCAGGCCAAAAAGCATCATCCGATAGCAGTACATCCCTCGATCTATGATGAAGGCAGTGTGCTTTTCATCCTCTAAGTACATCCATATCTGATTGTACCCAGAGAACGCATCCATAAGGAGAGTAAGCGGTGCCCGGAGGTGGCGCCTACTAATTGGTCAATCTTCGGTAATGGGAAGCTATCCTTCGAGCAGGCTCGGTTAAGGTTAATGTAGTCCACGTAGATCCTCCACTTCTCGTTGTTCTTCTTGACCATGACCACGTTCACCAGCCAGCTAGGATATTGCACATCACCTACAAAGCCAACTGCGAGGAGCTTCTCTACCTCCTCGTTGATCACCCGTTGCCTCTCCGGAGCGAAGCACCTCTTCTTCTGCTAGACAAGGTAGTGCTTTGGATCGATGCTCAACTTATGAGTGATGATGTCGGGAGGAATCCCAGGTATGTCTGCCGCTGTCCAGGAAAACATGTTCGCATTCGCTTGGAGGAAACCCAGTAAGTGGGTTCGTTCCTCTTCTTGCAGCCGGGTCCCAATCTGTACCATCTTTGTTGGGTCTGCTCCAAGCAGATACATTAACAGGTGTTCAACTGGGCCACCCCTGTGATCCTGCATCCTTTGGTCGAGGTCGTCGATACTGGGGTTTTCCTCGTAACTGCTGGCCCTCAGGACAGCTTGAAGATAATGTTAAATCGGCTGAGATACATCCCTCATTTTCCCTATGCAAAAGGAGTGGAAAACTGTACCAATAGCTGCCTGGTGAAAATGACCGTGTCGAGCAGATTGAGCCCAGGACGACCAAGGATCACATTGTAGGTCGAAGGAAGCATAACAACCGTGAAGGTCATCATGACAGTGCTCTGCCGAGGTGGGACCCGATAGTAACGAGGAGAGTGATCTTCCCTTCAACTCCCATAAAGTTTCTAGTAAAATCGACGAGGGGAGTGTGCACAGGTTTTAATTAAGTAGAGGATAAGTTCATCCTGGAGAAAGCGTCTAAAAAAGGACAACAGTTGAACTTTTACTATCGACCATAATCCGCTTTATAGGATGCTTGGCAATCGTCATCTCGACAACCATGGTATTGTTATTTACATTTTAATTCCCAGATCCCCCCTCCCTCATAAAGGGGAGTACATTTTCCAAACCCTCTTCCTCCCAGGTCCTCTTAGGGGCGCGCTCTATTTTCCAATATATTATACCCTAGGCTTCTCAGTGGGTCGGTTGTCGACTGCAGGGACAGGGAGAAGAGCAGCAAGCACCTGAGGTTCCTTCGGGATATTGCCCCCCATAAACTTTCCGAGGTAGCCCCTCCTTATCAGATCTTCGATTTCTCCCTTGAGGTGGCGGCACTCCTCGGTGTCATCGCCATGGTCGCGATGAAACTGGCAGTACTTCATTTTGTCACGACTGTTGGATGGCCTCAGTGGGAAAGGGCGGTGCAAGTAACGCTCACCCTCAATCTCCACGAGGATCTTCGACCTCGGGGTGAGGAGAGGTGTGTATCTTTTTTCTGGGATGGGGTCGCTCTTCGGCTTCAGCCTTAGATGGAAGTTCGGGGTAGTCAGTTCGGGCTTCCGTGTCCCGGACGTCTCCCTTGGAGGTTGCTTCTTCAGGGGCTTCCTGTCCAACTCCCTCCTCAAACGGTCCACCTCCTCAACACGGATATACTTGTGAACGCGAAGGAGAAGATCGGAGTATGTCTTTGACAACTTTTTGTCTAGGGAGTATGTCAGACGGGAGGTCCTGAGCTCTCTCTTCAGAGCCAGCATGGCGACAGGCTCATAAAGGTTGTAAATTTCCAGAGCGGCAACCTTGAAGTGGGTCATATAGTCCCGCAGTGGCTCATGATCTTGCTGCTTGATGGAGAAGAGACTATCTACTTCTCGTGGCACCTTCCGACAGGCATCGAAGTAGGCAACAAACTTCCTTTCCAGCTGTGCAAGGAGTTGATACTTTCAAGCTATAGACGGGTGAACTAGACTCAAGCAGCCTTCCGAAGAGTGACTGGAAAGGTGATGCAGAAGAGGACATCGGTCGACCGTGGACTCTCATGAGAGCCTTGTAGCTCTCAAGGTGGTCCAGAGGGTCGGTGGTGCTGTCATAGGGATCCACTTGTGGCATACGAAAACGATTCGAGATTGGCTCCTTTTGGATTTCTCGGGAGAAAGGGGGATGGGCATCATGGCCTGCTAGCTCATGGAAGGAGTCCTGCAAATTTGCAAACTGATGGGACAGTTCTGCCAGCTTGCGCTCCTACTCCTCCAGGCGCTTCTCAGCCATGCGCCTGATGGCCTTGTCGGTGGAGCCTTCCACCGAGGCCATCGGAGGAGATGAAGATGATAGCTGAGGGAGGACATGATGGGGGGCCTTGCCTCGACAGCCTCGGTGGTGCTTAACAGCAACCTGCTCGAGGGCCAGAGATCGGCTCTTCCGTTCGACTGACCTGGTCCACTGTCTCTTCACTGGGATCCGGTAGCTTCCTCGGGGATCAGTCATGGACCACAGTAGTGACAGGATTCCTTGGAAGGAATGCAGGCTATCGCGGTGTGTGGTGGCTTGGGCCGCAGGGGTCCCTGGCTGCTAGTGGGTGGCCAGGGACCGATGTTGATGCTACAACTGTCGCATTGCCACAATCAAAACCTGCATCTGCTGGACGAGTGCGACTAACTAGACATCTATCAGAGATGGTTGCAGTGGAGCAGGGGGCTCCCTCTCTGGACTGTGCAGGCCCCCATGAGAGGGAGGGTCTCCCGCATGGCTGGTGGAGACCTTCCATGCGCACATCATCACCATGCTCCATGTGGAGTTGCACGTGTGGGGATTGGTCTGAATTAGACTTTGTCCTGCCCCCTACCTGGTGCACCAATTTGTTGACGCCTACACCAACGTGGTCTGTAGCTTGGGGATAACCTCGAATGCCGACCTCGTCACCTGGGAATCGGCTCGCATGCCCAGTCCTGCAAAAAAGAGGAGACCCAGGTCAGGGATCCCGGTGGGGGTACTCCAACGATCAAGTCAGTGGTGATCTAGGGAAACAGATCCTCCCCTGTGGGCCCCTTGGTCGGACTCCACGCTTGGAGGAGGAGTATTTTGCTTGAAAAAGGGATAGTAGAGTGAGAGTGGCAGTGGTGGGGGAGAGCTTGAGCTGTGATGGTTGTGTCCGTCGAGTCTTTTCCAGCGAGTACCCCAGTAGCCTCAAAGTGCTCCACTTTTTACTTGCTCTCCCATTCGCTTGCCCTTTGTTTACTTACCTCCTTTGAAGATCTTCTGAATTTTCTTTTAGGCTAGGGACCCTTCCAGCGACCTACCTCGGGTTCTCTCATCTCTGCAGGCGTCAAAAGGTCAACGTTCGACAGCACTCCGTGCCGTGAACCGAGGTGCCTTCCCTATCCATGATAGGGAGTTATGTCGTAGGCTCTGACCTCCCGTCTAGTCACTCTACTTTGAAAAATTTGGTAGGACCTCGATTTGGGAGCAGTCGTCCCCTGATTTGAATCTCTTGGTATGATTTCTCTTTCCGGATGGAGCAAACGGTCGGCTGGAAGGTGCAGCATCTTGGTCAGGGCATCCTTTCCTATCTGGTGTAAACGGTGGTAGGAGTGATCATGGCATCCTGGGGGGCGCCCCTCCATGGTCCTTGGGCGGCGCTCCGCCGCCCAAGGGAGGTGATGACATCCTCCTCCTTCTGCTCATGAATCCTTCGAGATGCTGTGGGCTTTGGCCATGGAGACAGCTTTCGATTGCTGGACCTCTCGTCCGAAAAGAGCTTGGTTCGAGAAGAGGGAGCTCGACCTCGGTCGAGGCTGGCTCGACCTCGAGGGAGCCACCCAGCAAAGGAGCTCGAAGAGAGCGGGAGCTCGACTTCGGCCGAGACTAGCTCGACCTCGAGGGAGTCGCCCGGCGGAGGAGCTTGAAGAGAGCGAGAGCTCGACTTCGACCGAGGTGGACTCGACCTCGAGGGAGCCACCCGGCGAAGGAGCTTGAAGAGAGCGGGAGCTTAACTTTGGCCGGGGCTGGCTCGACCTCGAGAGAGCCGCCCGGCGAAGGTGCTCAAAGAGAGGGTCTGACGTGGCTGCTTCTATCATCGTGGCATCCGACTGGATCTAACAGGGACTCCACGTCAGTGATCTTGCCACATCATGCACCATTCCATTAATTTTGTAGATTAGCTTTTCTTGCACTAATCTTTATAAACAATGTTCTTTATAGGAAAGAATAAAGAGAAGGAGAATGTGTTGTCCAAATTTGACTAATAATTTTCTAATGACTTAGATCCCATGCGTGCACTTCATTTTATATTAGTATAGGATTAATAAATAGTTAATACTAATTAGGAGCTACTAACATGCTTGGTCTCTCTAATCACTTTCGTTATTATCTGATCATCACTATTTCTTTAAGTGATTCTCCCATTTTTTTCTCAAAAAACATCAAGTCCTTTTATAGGCTTATTCACATAGAATCTTGTATTATGGTGATAGATAATTCTAAAAAAAATTAAAGCAATATCATCAAAACAATATCACCAGCAAGTATAGCAACCATGAACACAAGTTAGAAAGCTATATCAACATATTTCCATTCCATCATCATACAAGGCTAAAGGCATTTTAATTGACATGGAAGTTTAATTTGGTTTGTCATGGGATATTAATTGTTAGACAATAAACTGTAAGCTTGCAACCGTGTCTCTCAACACATCATAGACGATTTTTCTAGTCGTAAAGGTCTAGCAATATAATTTAATATCCAAGACACAATACCTGCATCCAAAGTTAATAAGATATATACTTTAAATATGCAGTATATAAAAACCTACAATTATGATGATATTTGATATTTGTATTTGTATATGTTGCAAATCTTCTATGCAGGTCCTATAAGTTGCTAATCACATCCATTGCACACAGGTGGATAAAATTATGTTGATAGTTATGTGTAGTATTTATGGATTTTGTATAGAACTCGTCGTAGGTGATTGTATTCGTAAATGTTGCATGTACTCTTTAAAGGTTTCATATACTATTTCATGATGTCCATCCTGTGATTCATATCCATCATGCCACTACAACAAAACAATGTATTATCAACTAAAATATAATTTGGTTTGGAATAATTAAGCTCTTTACCAACCAAATTATAATTATTTACGATCAAAAAAATTTTGATATTATTTAAGATACTGCATGAAAATTGACGACCATTATTTTTGTATTCACGACCAATTATATTTTTGTTGTAAAAAAAATTATTTATCAACCAAAATTTTAGTTGCTAAAATTAATAACGACCAAATATATATAAATTATTAAAAAATGATTTAATTTTTAAATTCATTATCAATCAAAATATAATTTGATTGTAAAAAAAATGTATTACCGACTAAAATACAATTTGGTTGAGAATAATTAAGTTTTTTTAGCAACCATTGTTTTTGTATTCACGACCAATTATAATTTTGTCGTAAAAAAATTATTTATCAACCACAATTTTAGTTGCTAAAATTAATAACGATCAAATATATATAGATTATTAAAAAATAATTTAATTTTTAAATTCATTATCAACCAAAATATAATTTGGTTGTAAATAAAATGTATTACCGACCAAAATAATATTTGGTTGAGAATAAATAAGTTTTTTTAGCAACCATTATTTTTGTATTCACGACAATTATAATTATATCATAAAAAAAATATTTGTCAACCAAAATTTTAGTTGCTAAAATTAATAACAACCAAATATATATAAATTATAAAAAAATAATTTAATTTTTAAATTTATCATCAACCAAAATATAATTTGGTTGTAAAAAAAAAAAAATTTGTTTGAAAAAAAACAAAACGTGCGCGCCATCAGGATTTTTTTTTCCCGCGCCTGGCCTTTTCCTTTCTGCTCCCACTCGTATCCCCCTGCTCCCTAGCCTCTCCTCTTCCTCTCTTCGGCAGCTCTTCTTCGGTTCCACCTCTCAGATTGGTGAAGAAGCGACCGCGAGTGGCGGCAGCGGCTTCCTCCACTTCCGGTCATCATCCAGGTGATGACAGTGATTTTTTTTTTTTTGATTGTGATATCTGTCGGGGAGGAGGGGCGTTGAAGGAGAGAGTAGAGAGCGCATCCGAGGGTGATGGGGGAGACGTCAGCGATGAGGCGACGGAGATGAGGAACAGATGGGAGGGACGGGAGGGGTTTAGAGATACGGAGATGGTAGGTAGGTCGTGACTCGGTGTGGGACTGAGGGAGGGCGCCAGCGAGGAGGGCATCACGATCCAGGGGGGACGGTGAGGGCCGTCACGATCCGCCGGGGCGGGGGGAGGGGCGGTGAAGATGCCATGGAAGAGCTACTGGCTAGGTAGGCATGTGGGGGGGGGCACAGCGGTGAAGGGCTAGAAGATCTCCAAGGTAGGGGTGCCGGGGGGCACAGCGGTGAAGGGCCGCGGAAGATCTCCGAGGGTAGGGAAGATCCGGTGCCACAGGCAGCAGCAATGGGGGACTCCTATGAAAGAAAAAAAAACAGAGAACTTTGGCAGAACAGAGAGAGGGGAACATAGCAGAGAGAAGGGATGGGGTGGGTTCTCGAATCGCCGGATGGGGGGGTGGTGGGAGGGGAAGGAGGCGGAAGAGCCGTACGCGGGGTAGGATGGGGTGGGGGTGAGTGCAGAGGAGACAGGGAAGGAAGGAGGGCATGTAGCGGCGGGGCATGGAGGAGCTGCATGTGGGGTGGAGGTGGGGTTGGTGGAGGGGGGCACAGATGAGCTGTGCATGGTTTGGGAGTGGGGCGGAGGCTACGAAGGAGGGCGTGCAATATAGGAGGAAGAGGGGTGGTCCGAACAAGTGCATCATGCTATTCTTTACAATATGGATATGGATTGGGTCTTAGTTCTTACATTCGCCAAGACAAAATATAGAAAAAGTTTAAAAAATAGAAAACAGTATTTGTAGGTCATGATTAAATATAAGAATTGTATGGATAGTTTATTATTTATCAAGGTTAACTACTGTTTTAGTTATTGACTCTATTAATATAAAATGGTCACCTGTTATTGTTCCCCCACAAGGAAAAGCTAAAATAAGAGAAAGAAAAGATATTGGCTAGGTTAAAACTGAAATAAATAAATAAATAAAGATTTGGAAATGTTGGCAGAATTAGTGTTATCAGTCGATATCTGAACGCGCAAGGGTATGAGATTGTGTAACTTGTATTCTTTATGGGCTAATTATCAGCATATGCTCAATTTTGATGCAAATTAATATCTGAGCACAGTGTTAGCAATGATGAAAACCAAGATTTAAGCATGTTGGAACTAAGTATAGATATACATATGCAAAAAAGGAAATCTAAAGAGAATTATTGATCCATGCTAGAACTCAGGATTGCATTTCTGAGTACATAACATAGAAAATTTCAGAAAGTTGTAGTCTCTGTATAGACTCTTTTTGGCAAACAACTTACTTACAATAACACATATATAGCACCATCACCATCAACATAAAATTTCTGAAAACTATCACTTTGCTATGTAACTGTCACATCCCGAACCCAACACTTGGGTTGGTCATGTAACACGGCCATATAAATCCTTGAGCATCGCTCTAGAGATCATATAAGGCCTATAACATACACAAATATTCTAATAAAAATATGATTTATTCAAAGATAATCAATAATCAAATATACACTAAATGTATTCATCATTAACTTGCTAAATTACAATTATCTAAATAGTTGGCAATGTCAAGAATTTCACTAACTAATGACCAAGCATGCAGCAACAGAGAGGGGTTAACTGTTATGGATAAAGATGTGGGTGCCCAAAATTTGGAAGCAGAACTTTTTTTTGGTACAGAGGAATGAGTTGTTATTATCATTACTAAACTATGAAGTTATTATCATTACTAAACTAGGAAGGAAAATGGCATGAGTATCTTACAAGCAGAAAATGACAACAACACTAACTACCTTGATTGTTTCTTGTTGTTTCTTGTAACTTGTTGCAACAGCTTACTATTTATGAACTTGAATATAATACACATTTTAGTCCTTAATAAATTGCCTTATACTCTATTTGGTATTGTAGGTAATTTATTGCTGTTACTCAACCTTTTTTAGAAATCACTATTGGTGCTTGTTACCTTTTAAATGAATAAAACCTACCTTACTGATCATGAAATTTTATCTTTTTTTGGGTTTCTTTCGATCATTTATGATTAAAAAATAAATTAAAAAATATATAACATGTATTTTAAGAAATCCTATCTATTTGGATTTTGAATTATCAACATTGTTTTTGCCAAAGCTTCCTTTTAGATACTTTTTCTTTTAAATTAGACCTGGTTAGGAGTCCTAAGAAAAAAAAAAGAAATGTTTGCCATAACAAAGAGATATTTCATGGTGTACATATAAGCATTTTAGTAGTAAGATTTTATTTTGATAGTTTCTTTAATTCAAAATTTAGTTTAACATAAAAATATTTTTTTATGTGTGCCTTTTTATCTCAGATTGAATAAATACAAAAACTGAGGAGATTGTATGAAGGGAACTCAGGTGCATTTTTAATCTCATATATTACGTATCTTTGTATGATGGATAAGAGTTGGATGACTGTACAAAAGTGGACTGAACAGTATGTTAAGGGAGTTCAAGCTTTTATGGAATTCGTTGCTGATCATATGGGTAAAGAATGTGAGGTTAGATGTCCATGTATTGATTGTTTGAACCTATATATCAAGAGTCAAGATGTGGTTCATAATCATTTACTAATTTGGGGGATGGATGCAGATTATACTAGATGAATATTTCATGGAGAACATACAACTTTTAAAATTCCAAGACCATATGAAACTTTTTACCATCATGATGATGTGGATGATGATAGTGTGCCATGCAATGACATAGATGAAGATGATGGAGTCCAAGAAATGCTAAATGATTTTGGAAATTTTGTAAATAATTATCACATGGATCATAATAATGGTGTGTCATATCTTAATGGAAATGATGGTTCGCAAGATGTATTTGCTAAACTTTTGAGGGATGCTGAAAGAGAACTATATCCGGGTTCAAAGTTTTCTACTTTGTCATTTTTGGTGAAGTTACTCCATTTGAAAGTTTATAATAAATGGAGCAACAAATCATTTGACATGTTACTTAAATTACTAAAAGAAGCATTGCCAGAAGGAGAGACACTTCCTAAGTCCCACTATGAGGCAAGAAATGTGTTGCATGGTTTGGGTTTGGGATATGAAGCTATTCATGCATGCAAGTATGATTGTGCATTATTTTGGAAGGAGTTTGAAAATCATGAAGAGTGTCCTGTTTGTTGTACATCTAGATGGAAATCAATGATGGTAAGGGTAAGAAAGTGACATATAAGATATTGCGTTACTTTCCATTAAAACCAAGGTTGCAACGCCTTTTTATGTCAAAGGAAACTGCCTTAGAGATGCGGTGGCATAAAGATAAACGTATAGATGATGGAAAGGTGTTGACACATCCAGCCGACTCAGAAACTTGGAAAATGTTCGATAATGATTTTTCATGGTTTGCTGCAGATTCTCGTAATGTTAGACTTGATCTTGCTACTGATGTTTTAATCCATTTGGTAATATGAGTACATCATATAGCATGTGGCCAGTTATTTTGGTGCCATACAACTTGCCCCCTTGGAAATGTATGAAGGAGAAATCTTTCATGATGTCATTGCTTATTCCAGGCCCCCCTAGCACTTGGAAAAGATATCGATGTATATATGCAACCTTTGATAGATGAATTAAAAGACTTATGGGAAATTGGTGTGCGACATATGATGCTTGTAATAGATCAAATTTTCAATTACATGCTGCAATGTTATGGACTATAAATGATTTTCCAGCATATGGAAATGTATCTGGATGGAGTACAAAAGGATATATGGCATGCCCAGTTTGTAATTACCAGACATGTTCTTATAAGTTAAGAAGTAAAATTTGTTACATGGGGCATCGACGATACTTGCCACGTGATCATAGTTGGTGAAAAAGTAAGAAGTTTGATGAAAAGATTGAGCATCGAATGCCGCCACAAGAGTTATCTGGGGATGATATATTGCGACAATTGGCAAGCTTAAAAGATATGCAACAAGGAAAGCATCCAAACAATAGAAAGAGAAAATGTTCTCCAGCCGAGTTGAATTGGACTAAATGAAGTATTCTTTTTGAGTTGCCATATTGGACAAAATTGAAATTGAGGCATAACTTGGATGTTATGCATATAGAAAAGAATATTTATGATAATATTCTAGGTACATTATTGAACATTGATGGAAAAACAAAAGATACTTTGAAGGCAAGGCAAGACTTGAAAGACATGAATATAAGGAAGGAATTACACTTAATACAGAGAAGTGATGGCTCATATATCATTCCACCTGCTCGTTATACTTTAACTAAGAACGAGAAACAGATATTATGTGAGTTTTTTAAGTCAGTGAAGTTCCCGGATGGATATGCTTCAAATATCTCTCGGTGTGTGAATGTGAATGAAAGAAAAGTCATGGGTTTAAAAAGTCATGATTGCCATGTTATTCTTCAAAGGATACTTCTTGTTGGCATTCGTGGATGCTTGCGAAGGGATGTGTATATTGCACTAGCAGAGTTGGGAGATTTTTTTCAAGGCTTATGTTCCAAGACACTTAATGTGGAAGAAGTACAGAAATTGAAAAAAGAAATTGTATTGATCCTTTGCAAGCTTGAAATGATTTTTCCACCAGCTTTCTTTGATGTCATGGTGCATCTGGCAATTCATCTACCCAATGAGGTAATACTTGGGGATCCTGTACAATTTCAATGGATGTTTTCTATTGAAAGGTAATGTGAATAGTTAAACTATAATTTATTTGTAGTTGTCATTGAGATAAGAAATGAATTTATTTTTAACACATTATTTGTTTATTTGTTTCATTAGATTTTTGGGAAATCTTAAAAAAATGTGCGAAACAGAGCTTGTCCTGAAGGTTCAATAGCTAAAGCTTATATTGTCAGCGAATGTTTAACTTTTTGCTCATTTTATCTTCATGGAATTGAGACTTATTTCAATAGAGAGGAAAGGAATTGTGACATAGTAAAAGATGGCGGGTTATCTGTTTTCTCTCATTGATTTAGATCACTTGGAGCAGCAAAATATGTTCAAATGTCATCCAATGAACTCGAGATGGCTCATTGGTATGTGCTATCTAATTGTGAGGAGTTAGAGCCTTATCTTGAGTAAGTATTTATTAGTGCATATATCTTAGATGTACAAATCAATAGTTATATGTTTGTAAATTAATTACAATGCTACTTGATAGAAAACATTTGGAGAATCTTAAGAGAGAATGCACAACTAATGTAGAGAGAAGACAAATGGAGCAATTCCCATCATGGTTTAAAAAGCATGTAAGTAAATTATCATAATGTGGAGTGCATATCTACATTAACTATATATTAACTAAATATATCTTATTTTTTTTGTAGATGACATGCTTGTTTAACCAAAAGGCATCAGAAGCAACGGTGGCATTATATTCATTAGCATGTGAACCTCACATTTGTGTTAGAAAATATGCCGGTTGCATTATCAATGGTATTAGGTTTCACACAAGAGATTGTGATGACCGCCGTAGAAGACAAAATAGTGGGGTGACTATAGAAGGAAATATGGAGATGATGTCATTGACTACTATGGCATGATCAATGAGATCATAGAGTTAGAATATATAAGAGATAAGTGGGTAGTTCTTTTCAAATGCATTTGGTTTGATGTTGGGAATAAGAGGTCCAACATACAAATAGATGGCAAGATTATTAGTATTAACGTGAGCAAAACATGGTTTGATAATGATCCTTTTGTACTTGCTATATAAGCAAAATAGGTCTTCTATCTCAATGATACCAAATTAGGAAAAAATTGGCGAGTTATGCAAAAATTCAAACATCGGCATATATTTGATATTTCAGAAAATCAAGATAATTAGCTAAATGTGAATGAGCTGAATGTGAATGATGAAGTGTATCAAGATAATGAGCTGAATGTAAGTGATTCAATTGTTGAAAATCTAGATGTTGAACCTTTGGTTAGACGTGATGTCGATTCAGATATTATTGAAGCTAATATAGTACACACAATAAATGGAGTGCATGAAAAGGTCAATGAGTTTCTCATAGATGATTTAGAAGATGAAACATTGATAGAATATTGTGATGATGCAGACATAACTACTTATGATGATCATGACAGTGACATTAATGAAGATACATAGTTAATATTTTCATTTTCATGTAATAAATGATTATACATCATCTTTATTTTCATCATTATTTTTTTTATATTTGCTTGTGTTCATTATTTGTACTAACTTGTTTAACTATTTATTTGTAGTGATACTTGAGAATGGTTCCAGGATTGAAATGCCGTACAAGGGCCGATTCCAAAAATGTTCATTCCACCGAACCTACCCCAATAGTAGAGCCATCTACATTTTTGTCTCAACAAAATGCTTCTAACTCACCCCCCATTGAGTTTATAGTACCACCTAGTCAGCCCAGTTCTATAGCTACAAATGAGCCATGTGTGCCACTTAATACATCTAATTCTGCACAAGGTGATATAGTTATTTTTTAATTAAGTCCTTTGACTTCCAAAGAAAAAAATTTCTTATTTATATTTTCAAATGTTTATAGGTTCTGCATCAACGAGGAAGGGTCGTGGTCCTACACGCGGTATTGGTTTGAGTAAGATGAAAAAAATACTAGGTAAAAATCTGACAGTAGTGATTGATGTAGATCAAGGGAGACCAATTGACCAAGTGCAATCAGCAAAATTCTCTAGTGAAGTGGGTTTTGTTTCTTGTCAATGTATGTGTGTGCCTAAAAAATTTAAGGATCTAAATGAAGATGACTTAAATCCTGCATTTGATAGGTTGGAGGTAAGACATTTTTTATGAATTTTCATATAAAGTTATAGAATCTTGTTATGAACATGAGGACATGGAAGTGTTTTTAGGTTGCCCATGTAAGAGCCAATTCTTTTACACATTATATGTTTCTTATTGTTGAAGATTACTGCATGCACATAGAATGATGGTGCTTTTTTTTTGTTTATATAATTTATAGAGCAAATTGAAGATTCAGGATTTGAGAGAGGACTCGGAAGTAGCGAAATGTGTGCTTCAAAGGATGCAAGCACGTGGCAAGGATGTGAGGTCAAACTTACGAAAGCATTATTTGAAATTTAGCTCTGATGCAGAAGCAAGGCGAAATAAGCCTGTCTATATATCTCATCATAATTGGGATGAGCTATGTGATTATTGGTCTAATTCTTGTGTGAAGGTTTATAATCTTCTACTTAGTAACAAAATTTGATTTTTTGTTTTTATTAGTCCATATGCTAATGAACATAGTTACTAACATTTGAAAGTTGTTTGTATTTTTTTTATCTCAAGAAAATTTATTCAATCAATGCTGCAAATCGAGCAAAGGCAAAGATGATGCATAAAACAGGATCTATGGCAATTGTAGCAGTACGACATGAAATTGTAAGAGACTATTTTATAAGTTTTATATTATTAGACATAGTTTAAGTTTTTAATAAATTTATTGACTTTGGTGTAATATTAGTCACAAAAAGAGCTCAATGGGGAAGAGTGTGACAGAATTACCTTGTTCAAGCGCACTTACTGTAATTTAGCAGGTGTATGGGCAAACTCTTATGCAGAGAAGTGTTATGTAAGTTAACATATTTAGTTTCATTCATTATACAAATTTTCAAATTTTCAAGTTTTAATCATATAACGACTTTTGTCTTAGAATGACATGCAAAGGTTATTAGCCGAGTCTGAAATTGAAGGAAACTCTATAACTGTGGATGAGATTTGTGACAAAGTATTGGGAGTAAGATCTGGATACATTAAGGGACTTGGGCATGGTTCGAAGCCACAACAAGCCTCAAGATCAAAGTTTAAGTTAAACCAACTTGAAGAACAATTAAAAGAATCTTAATTAGAGAATGACAAGTTGAAAGAAAATGTGGATGAACTCAGGGACAGGTTGAATGACAAGTTGAAAAAAAATGTGGATGAACTCAGGGACAGGTTGGATTAGCAAGGATGTCTAATCGAGATGTTACTTGCTGCACAGGGTCAATCCGTAACTAGACCATTATGGTAATTTGTCATCTTTTAATTTTATAAATTAATGATATGTAAAATATTAATCTTGTTTTACTTGATATGGTTACATTCTTATTTTTGCAGAAAAAGTACACTTAGAAATGGCGTTCAACAACATGTCTTCAGTCTTTTGGGGTAAGTGTTGTAGCCTAAATTATCTCAAGTGTCTGCTTCTCATTTTTGTATCCTGGTTGTTACTTGTACCTGTGTTAATGGATACTTGGTCTGCTAAAGATTACTAGAAATCAAAACAAAGAGCTGAAGCATGTGTCTTGTTGCATTCTATACATACCTTTAACTTTATATTGATTTTACATCTTTTATCACAATATATACTATGCATATGTGCCATAAAGATGGATTCGATTCTTAATTTGGAAATTAGCTTTCAGACTATGTTACTTTGTTTTAATGTCAGAAGAATTCTTAAATGGTAGCTTTGCATAATCGAGAGAGAGAGAGAGAGAGAGAGAGAGAGAGAGAGAGAGAGAGAGTTTGCCCTTCCTCCCAAATCTCTCAACTAGAAAAAAACCTTAGGGATAAGAATACTAGCATGTTGCCCAGAAATGAAGCCCAAGAGGGGAGGTGAATTGGATCTTTTAAAAATTAAAATAGTAATGTGAAGGTCTAGTGGTGTTTGTAAGTAATAAATTCAATGCACAAGATTGAATGCAGCAAAAAATAATAAATAAATAGCAATAACCAAAGAGCAAGAGAGAAAGAGAGCAATCACACACAAATACAAGATTTATAGTAGTTCGGTGCAAACCTAGCACCTATATCCACTCTCCAAGCCACCATTGAGAATTTCACTATAATCCAAACAAGATTACAGCCGACTTATTTTTCACAAGGCTCACAAGTCAAAACCTAAGTTGGTTTTGTCACTTAGGCTCGCCAACAAACCTCAACACTTGTTTTGTCTTCGGGCTCACAAGTTAACCCTAGTTGGTTTTATCCCTTTGGCTCACCAACAAACCATAACAACCTTCTTTCAAGACACCCTTGAAAGAAAGGTCAAATCACAAAATAAAAATAGATATACAACTTTTAAAACTAAGACAAACTCTCTTCAAGAGTAGAATGGAATCTTTGAAGCTCAAGTTGATGCTTTATCTTGTCTCCTCTTGAAATATTATTCAAAACACCTCTTTTGGAATGATACTAGGATGAGCTTGAAGGCTTTTTCAGGGAATCAAACTATAAAAGGCTTTTGATGTGAGGTTCTTGAAAGAATATAGGTTTTTTGGCTTTGAATGAACTTCAATACACTTCAATGCCTTTAGAATGAGGTTGGGGGAGATTAAATACACCAAGAAACTTCCAAAAAATGGTTTGTGATCGTTGGAGCCTCGGATCTAGCCGTTTGGAGCTTGAAAAGCAAGTTCTGCAAGTCAGAAAAATACATCCGTTAGGGCTGTCAGGCTTCAGGTGTCGACACTTGGCTATCAGGTGTCGATAATTGATTTCTAGGTGTCGACACTTGATGCATAGGTGTCGACACTTGACACAAAAATCCTCAAATGGCAAAGTTCTGGATTTTCAAAAATCTCAAGCCTTGAGTCGACACTTAGAAACCTAAGTGTCGACACTAGGTATTGACACTTGAGTTCTGGGTGTCGACACTTGGCGTGCCAAGGATTTTTCTTTGTGCCAAATGCTGAAGTGTTGACACTTGGCTTTCCAGGTGTCGACACTTGAGACTGAAAAGCTTAGATTCAAGTGCAAATTAGCCCAAAAACATAAATATAAATTTGAAACTTAAATGGATCGTAAATAATTAATAATTAAAGATGTAGATGCCCTTTTTCCATGAAGAGGATGTCCAGATTTGCGAAAAATGCTTCGTGCCACGGCGTGCCATGATACATAAGTTTTTTAGATTTTGAGGTACTTTCTTCCTGAAAACTCATAACTTAAAATACACATTAGTATACAATATGCACTCAATATTTTGTTATTCATCAAAATCACTGGGTGGAGCCAACAATCTCTCCCTTTTTGATGATGACAAAACCTTGAGTAAAATAGCATTAAGTTTCAAATTTTAACTGTTATAATTCATGAATATGAATGTAAGTCCATATGAGCCATAATTTTCATAGTTAGGAAGAATCAATCTCCCCCTCAATTAGATATTTCTAATTAGAACAAATAATAAGTTATTTTAGGGTATCAAAGCAGATCGATTTGAGAATTTACATAATCAAAGTGGAACCACAATAATTTATGCATACAATCTATACTATTACTCTCCCTTTTTGTCAATCATTAGAAAGGGGAATAACCTCCCCCTCACAATGAGCATGGAGACAAAAAGATGGTAGAGTATCAAATATGACAGGTATCAGAGCCAAAAATATCCAAAGAGAGTATCAAAGCTAAAGAAAGAGGAGTATCAGAGCTACATATAACCAATCAATCACAAATAATAAGCACCAAATTGAAATATATAACTGATAAGAGAAGTTTTCAGTACAAAATTTGCTGAGTCATCAGCAAAACTGAAACATACAAAGTGTATCAGAGTCATACAATATTCAGAAATATACAAAGTAACATGAAACATAAAAGACATATAACATAAGAGACAAAAGACATAAAAGATATCTGTGAGGCTAATCCTCATCAGATGGAATCTCAAGACTAAAAGGAGCACTGATCCTAGATCTAGAGGCTAAGGCCCTAGGAGGTCCCTGGGCTAAAGCCCGATGACTCCTAGTGCAGCCAGAAGGATCTAAAACGGGTACAACCCTAGATAATCTGGTGGAAGGGGGGGAGAGAAGATCAGCTGGTGTAACAAAGTCTGGTGTGGAATCAACTAAGTCAGTAGGTGAAGGAGCAGCTGGGATAGTGGGAGGATCGTGACTAACCACCTCAAAACCATTAGCACAGTCATCACTGCCACTGCCACTATCAATAATCTCTGTAGCTTTGTCCTCACTCATATCTGCCTAATCATCACCATTAACTGTATTAGCATGGTCACTCTAGTGATCATCACCATCATCATCATCATCAGAAGAAGATACAACTGCAAGGGCTGCTGGAGGTATACGGGATCTTAATAAATCCTCAATACGAGTGAAACCCTCCTCCATAGTCCTACAGATCTCAGCATGCTCTGAGGTAGTATGTGCTCGAAGAGTCTCAATCTTGCTGCGCAGCTGAGTCAACTCACTCCTAATCTCTGTAAACTACTCTCTGGCATGCTCCTCAAAGGATAAACCAGTAGAAGGTGGTGGAGGAGCTGAAGTACCAGGTGTCGAAGGCTCTGCCTGTGTCGGTGGAATATCAATGGGAGGAAAACTAGCTGGCCTAGATGGCCCTGCCTCTGCCTCTCGAAGCTCATCCTCCTCATCTGGCTCCTGGCCAAACTCTCTGCGCACCCACCGACCTGCGACAAGTCTGTACCCCATATGGTGCAATGACCTCTCATCATAGACATCTGTATGCTGTATCTCCTTAGGGATCTTCCCCTCCAGCGATACTCCACAAGCTCTAAATATCCTGGTCAGAGCCATACCGTAGGTAAACAATGACGGTGCTGAGTCGCGGCATCGTGCATCTGTACTAACATCAATGATGGAAGGTCGTTCTGCCTTCTCTCTGTCAGACTGGTCATCACCATCAGCTTTCTTTCAGTAATGAAGTCGAATCTCCCAGTCTTTGGCAAAAGAATACGAGCCGTGATATGGTGTAACAGACGTATCTCCAAGGATAGCTTGTTCGCAGTGACTATAGACACACCATGAACATCCTCTCGCTTGAGGATACACCTGAATGCTGCCTCCCTGTCATCTACTGTAAAAATACTGATTCCCCTATGGGGGATCTCCCAGACTCTGCTCAGTAGCTCTGTAGAAAGAGAAATCTGAACTCCTCTCACGATGGTAGTCCATAGAAGTCGTCGACAGTCCATAGCACCGTAGAACTCCCTCACTAGATGAGGGTAGTACCTCTCCTACATAGTGCAGAAGGGTACTAGACCTGCATCAGTGAGCACCTGTCGTATAAGAAAGTGGTGTGATTGAAACAATCCAAGTTGACTCTCCTCCCAGAGGCCACTATCTTCCCTGCCATCCTCTCTGCAGGGGGGAACTCGGTGTAGCAGAACTGCTAGCCTGCCCTAAATCAAATCTAGCCTTCGATCTCCTCTCTACACCCTGACTAGGTCTCTCCCTAACTGCAAGTCTCTTCCGGGGACCCATTATAGCAAGCTGACCAAGAGAGTTTAAAGAAGGTAAGCTAGGGGGTAGATTCAATCAGACTAGGAGTAATGGGACTGGTTAAGTTTGAGGAGAAAATCATTTTACAAGATAGTTTTGAAACAAATTTTGGGTTATAAAATCCAAAATAATTTAGAAAAGCCACAAACAATTTGAAATCGAGGATTTTATAAGCTAGAAAATGTTTTTGGTTTGAAATATGTTTTGTAAATACCAAAATACCAAAATATTTGAGTTTTGGGCTTAAAATATTTAGGGTTTTACAAAAATGGTAAAAAAATATGGCAAAAACATCATGATAAACTATGATAAATCACTAGAAATATGTATAAAACACTAGTTTTTAGATGAATACCCAAATTTTTGGCTAAAAACCAATCAAATAGTGATTTTACCCAAATTCGGATGGAATGTGCGTGAGGAACGGCCAAAACCGTGAGAAATCCATGAAAAATGCCGTGTAAATCACCATTCCTTCAAACAGAGTTTTGGAAAACCATTAAAACTCAGGAAAATCCAGTTATAATCCCAAATAAAATCGGCAAAACCTAAATCTAGATCAAACAGATTGACGGTAACAAAAATGAAGTGAAAATATGAGAAATAAAAATAAAATAAAATGAAATGAAATAAGAGGGAATACCTGATTTGTGAGGGGTTAAACGGGAAGAGGAGGGATTTGGATAGAAGGGGACCACTTTAGCTTGAAATCGATGGGGGAAATATAAGAACAAAACCCTCAGTCGGTCTATTTAAAAATAGATTTTGTTTCGCAAGTGTCGACACTTAATATTTGTCAAGTGTCGATACTTGGTCAGGTGTCGACACTTTACAAAATCCAAGTGTCGACACTTTACAAAATCCAAGTATCGACACTTGGCCAAGAAAATTCCAAAAATAAATCAAAAAATTTTCAATAAATCTTAGAAAATATTTAAGATCTTTTGGGACTCAAAACAAGTGTTTTTGAGTGAAATGACTTGGGTAAGATAAAAATTATGAGAGTTCTAAGATAAAAATTATGAGAGTTCTAGGAGAATGGGTCAATGACACCTAACTCTTTTCTAATCAGACAGAACCTTTCTTTACTCAATGGTTTGGTAAACACATCTGCTAACTGATCATCAGTACACACAAATTCAAGAATGACATTAGAGTTTTGTACATGAACTCTTATGAAATGATATCTTATTTCAATGTGTTTACTTCTTGAATATTGCACAGGATTCTTAGTTAGATTGATTGCACTAGTATTGTCACATCTTATGGGTGTCTTAATTAGTTTAATGCCAAAATCTTCGAGTTATTGTTTGATCCAAAGGATTTGAGTACAACAGCTTCCAGTTGCTATATATTCGGCTTCCACCATAGATAGAGCAACTGAATTATGTTTCTTGCTACTTCAAAAGATCAAATTTACTCCAAGAAACTGACAGGTTCCACTAGTACTTTTACGATCAAGTTTACACTCAGCAAAGTCAGCATCAGAATAAGCAATCAATTCAAATGAAGAATCTCTAGAATACCACAAACCAATTTCAATTGTACCAGATAAATATCTAAGTATATGTTTAACAGCCAAAAGATGAGACTCTTTAGGATTAGACTGATATCTAACACATATACAAACACTAAACATGATATCTGGCCTACTGGAAGTAAGATATAGCAATGAACCGATCATGCCACGATATAATTTTTGGTCAATAAATTTACCTGATTCATCCTTGTCAAGTCTACAAGTAGAGCTCATAGAGGTACCTAAAGGCTTGGTGTTCTCCATCCTAAACTTCTTGAGTATTTTTTTTGTGTACTTTGCTTGGTTGATTAAGATCCCCTCTTTGGTTTGCTTTATTTGGAGTCCGAGGAAGAAATTTAGTTCTCCCATCTGCTTATCTCAAACTCACCCTGCATTAACTTCGTAAATTCTTGACAAAGAGATTCGTTAGTAGCACCAAATATTATATCATCTACATAGATTTGTACTACTAAGAGATCATCAATCTTTTTCTTTAAAAACAAAGTTTTGTCTACATTACCTCTAGCAAAATCATTTTTGAGCAAGAAAGAGCTTAAACGATCATACCAAGCTCTAGGAGCTTATTTCAAACCATACAAAGCTTTATGAAGTTTGTAAACATGATTTGAAAATTCTGAATTTTCAAAACTAGGAGGTTGTTCAACATAAACCTCCTCTTCAATCAGACCATTTAAAAAAGTACTTTTAACATCCATTTGAAATAATTTAAAATTTCTAAAGCAAGCAAAAGCCAGCAATAGCCTAATTGCCTCAAGTCTAGCCACAAGAGCAAAGGTTTCATCAAAATCTATCCCTTCTTCCTGATTGTATCCTTTGGCAACTAGTCTAGCCTTATTTCTTGTAACAACACCATTTTTATCAAGTTTATTTCGAAAAACCCATTTTGTGCCAATAATTGAAGTATTTGAAGGCATATCTACTAATATTCAAACATTGTTTCTTTTGAATTGGTTAAGTTCATCTTGCATAGCATTTATCCAATTACTATCACATTCAGCTTCCTCAATAGTTTTAGGTTCAATTTGAGAAACAAAATCTAAGTAATCACAGATATTTCTAAGGGATGATCGAGTACTTACACCTTTAGATAGATCACCAATAATTAGTTCTTTTGGGTGTCCATGAGCATACCTCCATTCTTTTGGTAGTGGATCAACTGTTGATGTGTTTTCATCACCTTGTGCTTAATCTCCTTCAGTGTTTTAATCATCTTCTAGTTCCTTGGTAGGCTCTTCATTGTTGTTTACACTTTTAGTTTTCTTGGTCCCTGTTTCATCAGAAAGCACATCTTTTTTTCTCGAAGATTTCTGGTCAGATTCATCAAATACCACATGTATGAATTCTTTAACAACAAGTGTTCTTCTATTGAAGACCCTGTATGCCTTACTAGATGTGGAGTAGCCTAGAAAGACTCCCTCATCTGATTTGGCATCAAATTTGCTTAAATTATTCTTACCATTGTTTAAAATGAAACAATGACATCCAAAAACATGAAAATAACGAATTGAGGGTTTTCTACCCTTCCAAAGCTCATAAGGTATTTTCTTTAAAATCAGTCGGATCAAAACTCGATTTAAAATATAGCATACAGTATTTATAGCTTCCACCCAAAAATATCTAAGTAAATTATTTTCACAAAGCATGGTGCATGCCATTTCTTCAAGAGTTCTATTTTTTCTTTCTACCACCCCATTTTGTTGAGGTGTCCTAGGTGCAGAAAAATTATGATGAATGCCATTTTCAATACAAAATTTATCAAAATCAGCATTTTCAAATTCGGTTCCATGATCACTTCTCAAAGATACGATTGAAACACCTTTTTCATTCGAAACTCGTTTATGAAATCTAATGAATTCAGAAAATGTTTCATCTTTATGTGCTAAAAACATGACCCATATTAATCATGAGAAATCATCTATAATAACTAGACCGTACTTCTTACCTCCCAAACTAGATGTTTTAGTTGGCCCAAAGAGGTCCATGTGAAGCAACTCTAAGGGTCTAGATATAGAGATTACTCCTTTTGGTTTGAAAGAGGATTTGGTTTGTTTTCCAAGCTGACATGCACTACAAATCTTTTTTTTTTCAAAACTGAGTTTAGGCAAATCTTTTATCAAATTTCATTTGCTAAGTTTTGAAATTAAATACATACTTGCATGTCCTAGTCTGCGATGCCCAAGCCAACTAGTTTCAATGATCTTGGCTTCCATTGCCACTAGGCATTGACCATTTTGAATAGGAAGATCATCAAGATCAACTATATAAATATTGCTACGCCTATGACCAATGAACTTGATGCCATTGTCATCTAAACTAGAAACAATGCACAAAGAAAATTCAAAACCAACTTTAAAATCCTTGTCGCAAAACTGACTAATATTAAGCAAGTTATGTTTCAAACCATCAACATATAAAACATTATCAATGTAAGAAGAGGGGGTGATATGGACTTTATCAATACCAATAATTTTGCCCTATCCATTATCACCAAAGGTCACATTACCACCATTTTAATATTCGAGCAATGAGAACTGCTCCACATCTCCTGTCATATGCCTTGAGCAATCGCTATCAAGGTACCACATTCTTTTCTTGTTGGTTGCAAGGCATACCTCATTATGATCCGCCATTAGACAAAAGTTTGCCACCTCCTGCTGTTCTTCCTCAGAACTGGAGTCCTCACTGTCACTCGAGGTTGCCATCATGGCTTTCTTTCTCAACTTTCTTCTATTTTTCTTGAGCAAGGGGCAGTCTACCTTGAAATGACCGGGTTTCTTGCATTCAAAACAAGTGGGCTGCTCCTTCTCCTTTTCCTTGTCTTTCTCTTTACTTGGCTCACCTTTCAAAGGTTTCCTCTTGAAGTTGAACCTTTTCTTCTTTATAAACCTTCTGAACTTTCTTGTCATTAGAGCCATCTCATCTTCTTCAGAGTCATCGCTTGATTCTTCTCTCGCAGTAGATTTGAAGGTGATTACTTTCTTCTTTTTGTCGACTTCCACATTCTTTTACTTGAGGGAGAGCTTATAGGTCATCAGTGAACCCAACAGTTATTCAAGTGGAAGAGTGTTGACATCCTTGACTTCTTCAATAGCTGTTACCTTTGCATCCCAAGAAGCCGGTAGAGACCTGAGGAGTTTGTTCACAAGTTCACCATTAGAAATAACTTTTCCTAGGCTTCTCATGCCATTCACAATATTTGTGAACCTAGTATACATCTCACTAATAGACTCAGTAGGTTCCATTTTAAACATTTCATATGTATGAATAAGCATGTTAACCTTGGTTATTTTCACTTGGTGTGTACCCTCATGGGTAACCTTAAGTGTGTCCCAAATCTTCTTGGCGGAGAGACAATTAGATATTCTATTAAATTCACTTGGGTCGAGAGAGCAAAATAACAGATTCATAGCCTTAGCATTAAGCTCAATTTGCTTAATGTCATTCTCATCCCAATCATCTTCCATCTTCGGAGTGGGAATGTCATTAACCAACATAGTAGGCTGATGAGGACCTTTTGCAATTGTCCTCCATAAATTGTAATCAATAGCTTGAATAAAAATGTGCATGCGTGTTTTCCAATACATGTAATTTGTGCTATTGAAAAGTGGAGGACGATTTGAAGCTTGACCTTCAACTACACCCATTTTTATTGGGGCTACCATGATCTTTCACTCAAGATCCTTGGATCTACAAGAGAGTACCGGTGCTCTGATATAACTTGTTGCCCAGAAATGGAGCCCAAGAGGAGGGGCTGAATTAGGTCTTTTAAAAATTAAAATAGTAATGTGAAGGTCTAGTGATATTTGTGAGTAATAAATTCATTGTACAAGATTGAATGCAGCAGAAAATAGTAAATAAATAGCAATAACCATAGTGCAAGAGAGAAAGAGAGCAATCACACACAAACACAAGGTTTATAGTGGTTCGGTGCAAACCTAGCACCTACATCCACTCTCCAAGCCATCCTTGGGAATTTCACTATAATCCAAACAAGATTACAGCTGACTTCTTTTTCACAAGGCTCACAAGTTAAAACCTAAGTTGGTTTTATCACTTAGGCTCACCAACAAACCTCAATACTTGTTTTGTCTTCGGGCTCATAAGTTAACCCTAGTTGGTTTTATCCCTTTGGCTCACCAACAAACCACAACAACCTTCTTTCAAGACATCCTTGAAAGCAAGGTCAAATCACAAAATAAAAATAGATATACAACTTTTAAAACTAAGACAAACTCTCTTCAAGAGTAGAATGGAATCTTTGAAGCTCAAGTTGATACTTTGTCTTGTCTCCTTTTTGAAATATTCTTCAAAACATCTCTTTTAGAATGATGCTAGAATGAGCTTGAAGGCTTTTTTCGGGAATCAAACTATAAAAGGCTTTTGATGTGAGGTTCTTGAAAGAATATAGGCTTTTTGACTTTGAATGAACTTCAATATACTTCAATGCCTTTAGAATGAGGTTGATGGAGATTAAATACACCAAGAAACTTTCAAAAAATGGTTTGTGACTGTTGGAGCCTCGGATCTAGCCGTTTGGAGCTTGAAAAGCAAGTTCTGCAAGTCAGAAAAATAGATTCGTTAGGACTGTCAGGCTTCAAGTGTCGATACTTGGCTGTCAGGTGTCGACACTTGATTTCTAGGTGTCGACACTTGAACTTTCAAGTGTCGACACTTGATGCACAGGTGTCGACACTTAACACAAAAACCCTCAAATGGTAAAGTTCTGGATTTTCAAAAATCTCAGGCCTTGAGTCGATACTTGGAAACCTAAGTATCGACACTAGGTGTCGACACTTGAGTTCTGGGTGTCGACACTTGGCATGCTAAGGATTTTTCTTCATGCCAAATGCTGAAGTGTCGACACTTGGCTTCCCAGGTGTCGACACTTGAGACTGAAAAGCTCAGATTCAAGTGCAAATTAGCCCAAAAATATAAATATAAATTTTGAAACCTAAATGGATCATAAACAAATAATAATTAAACATGTAGATGCCCTTTTTTCATGAAGAGGATGTCTAGATTTATGAAAAATGCTCCGTGCCATAGCGTGCCATGATACATAAGTTTTTGAGATTTTGAGGTGCTTTCTTCCTAAAAACTCATAACTTGAAATACACATTAGTATACAATATGCACTCAATATTTTGTTATTCATCAAAATCACTGGGTGGAGCCAACATAGCATATGGCCCTAAAATCGAGCTTCTTGATGTTGTGACCCACCTGAGAAAATATTTGTATTTTTACATTGAGCTTTTTATTCTCTTGCTTTCATTTCTTGGACAAAATATTTACATATACTTGGGGGCACCTACATATCCGTTTCAAAAATTTTGCATCTATAGACAAAGTATGCATATTAAAAAATGGGATACAATGCACCCTATGAAGCAGAAGTATGTATAAAACCATAATGTATGGGTCACCATGTGTTAAAAGTATGCACAGTTTTGTAAGTGTGCATTGAAAATTGGCATGCATGCAGCAGCAAATAACATCTAAAACTCGTCAAATAACAACCAAAACCCATGAAGGTTCCAATACACAGAATTCATGTAATTTTTAGATATGTATCGTAGTTATGTGCACTCTTGATATTCAAATCTAGGGCCCAAAACACTGTCAATAGGAGAGGGTAACATTTTAATTCCATGAAAATAGCACTAGAATCAAAGATAGAGGCCCTTAAAATATATCCCACCCTAGCAAAAAACTAAAAGAAGAAAAAGAAATGCATAATTGATTACATGATGAAATATTGAGGAGTGGAGTAGGATATATTTCACCAACTAGTATTCCTCTAATAAGATAAATACATGGGGAGAATATGGTACCTGTTCATCTCTACTCTGATGATCTCATATAGATACAAGTTTTAGAAATCATGTAACCTTGAACTTTTAGCCCTTGAAATATTTCTGGACTTTTCAGATAGCCAAACTATCAGTTCATAATCATGCCCTACCAAGGGAATTTAGTACAGGTCTTGTTTGTTATGATTATCTTACAGCTCATGATAAAGAGTATACATAAAAATATGACATGTTTGTGTTTGCTTGTACCATTGGTTAATATTATTTTGACATCTACAGGATGTTGTTTACATGGAAAATTTAGATAAAAGAGATTGGGTGTCCATATGGTCTTTATCCAGTTTCAGGAAACATGTGATGCTTTATGCTAGGATATAATTTGGTTTGCATTAAGGAAAAAGGCTTGTGAGTGACACATTAATATTGTTCATGATATATTCTGAGCTAGCAACAAGTACAAGGTAGTTGTGCTAAGATATCTAAATTTCTAGTCACCATGGCCTTGCACGAACAATAGCACTAAACCAGTTGCAGATGGTGTTGCAATTAATATTTATGAATTAATTAGATTTTGGTGCATGAAGTGGAGAAGTGCAAGGGATGAGTGAAGACATCTAAAATAATTAGATTTTGGTGCATGAAGTGGAGAAGTGCTTTTAATATGTTATGTGAGCAGGACAATGCTTTGGATTTAAATGAAAAATTTTGATAAATGGCAGTAACATATAAAACATTACATAGTTCAGAATTCAGAAGTTGAGTATTGAAATAGGCTCAAGCACTTCATTATAAAAAATTCGGTAAAGAGTATGGTATTTCATTAGTTCTTTACTTGTTTGATCTTCTACAAAGATGTACTAACCTCCATTATATTTCATTAGTTCATTACTATTGATGTTCTCTTTTTTATATTTGATTAGTTTAAAATATTCACAAATAAAGACTTATCTTTTATATTTATTCATGCAGGTTGATGATTTTGGAGCACAAAATCTATTGAAGTGCAAATTTTGTGCATTCCTGCTCATGTTTTAGAAATGTTCAGTTACTTATTTTTGAATATGTTTGATCTTTTGAAGAGCAGTGAATGTATTTTTGATGTCAACAACTGTTTATGATTCCAATTTGGATATTATAGCCAAACATTTTGCTCATTTTGGATTATTATATGTATTGACAAATTTATATTCAAGACTATAAGTATTTGGATCTCTTTCACTAAATTTTATTAAATTTCATTGATTTTGTAGATTTTCAGTTATAAAGAGTTCATAACAATGATGAGTATCTTTGAATACAGGTGACATCAAGAACATATAAATGTATCAAATAGGCATGGATGAAAAAAAAGGTTTTTTCGACCAAAAAGTTGGTTGTTAATATTTTTTATTTTTTTAAAACCCAAAAGTTGGTTGGTAAAGGTTTGCTTCCAACTTTTATGTCATACATATTTCAACCAAAGAAAATGGTTGGTAATAGTATATTTTTTTTTTCTTAGTTTAATGTCGACCAAAATATTTGGTTGTTCATGTTGTACTAAATATTTAACGACCAAAATAGTTGGTTGGTAAAGGTTTTCCTCTAACTTTTATGTCATATATATTTTAACCAAAAAAAATGGTTGGTAATAGTATAATTTTTTTTTCCTACAAAAAAAAATTGGTTGCTAAAAGTTTGCACGAAATTCTTTTCAGCTAAAATAAATGGTTGATAATAATCATATTTGGTTGTTCATGCTATACTAAATATTTAACGACCAAAATAATTGGTCGGAAATACTAAGACTTTTTTGCAACCAATTATTTTAGTTGTGAATTAGTTATTAAGTGCAAAAGGTATTAGATATTTCTCAACCAATATCGACTTTTTGTGACAAAAATTTGGTCATTTATCGACCAAATAATTCGTTGTTAAAAATTTATTTTTTCCCAACCCAATCTATTTGGTCGTCTTATATTAATATTTTGCAACCAAACTCAAAATTAGTTGCTAAAGGTAATTGCCGATGGGGCTTTCATGACCAAAATAGCGACCAATTTTTTTAGTTGGTAAAAAGTTTTAGCAACCAAAAACTGACTTTTTGCGATGACTTATTTGAGGTGGGGTGCTCCATATTGATAATTGTCTGAACCTTCTCAAGGTTGGCTTCTATTCCCCTCTGGGTGACTATGAAGCCTAGGAACATCCCTGCTGCCACACCGAAAGTATACTTTGCTGGATTCAGCTTCATCTGGTGCAGGCGAAGGTTTTGGAAGGCCTCTGCCAAGTCGGTGATGTGGTCTGACCTTGGCTTGCTCATGACGAGCATGTTGTCCACATAAACTTGCATGTTCCGGTCGATCTGATCCTTGAAGACTCGATTGACCAGCCGTTGGTATGTGGCACCGGTGTTCTTCAAGCCGAAAGGCATCATCCGATAGCAGTACGTCCCTCGACCTATGATGAAGGCAGTGTGTTTCTCGTCCTCTAAGTGCATCCATATCTGATTGTACCCAGAGAACGCATCCATAAGGAGAGTAAGCGGTGCCCCGATGTGGCGTCTACTAATTGGTCGATCTTCAGTAATGGGAAGCTGTCCTTCGAGCATGCTCGGTTGAGGTTAGTGTAGTCCACGTAGATCCTCCACTTCTCGTTGTTCTTCTTGACCATGACCACGTTCACCAGCCAGCTAGGATATTGCACTTCACCTACAAAGCTAGCTACGAGGAGCTTCTCCACCTCCTCGTTGATCACCCGTTGCCTCTCCGGAGCGAAGCACCTCTTCTTCTGCTGGACAAGGCGGTACTTTGGGTCGATGCTCAACTTATGAGTGATGATGTCGGGAGGAATCCTAGGTATGTCTGCCACTGTCCTAGCAAACACGTTCGCATTTGCCTGGAGGAAACCCAGTAAGTGGGTCCGTTCCTCTTCTTGCAGCCGGGTCCCAATCTGTACCATCTTTGTTGGGTTTGCTCCAAGCAGATACATTAACAGGTGTTCAACTGGGCCACCCATGTGATCCTGCATCCTTTGGTCGAGGTCGTCGATGCTGGAGTTTTCCTCGTAACTGCTGGCCTCCGAGATAGCTTGAAGATAATGTTAAATCGGCTGAGATACATCCCTCATTTTCCCTATGCCAAAAAGAGTGGAAAACTGTACCAATAGCTGCCTGGTGAAAATGACCATGTCGAGCAGATTGAGCCCGGGACGACCAAGGATCACGTTGTAGGCCGAAGGAAGCATAACAACCATGAAGGTCATCATGATAGTGCTCTGCCGAGGTGGGACCCAATAGTAACGAGGAGAGTGATCTTCCCTTCAACTCCCATAGAGTTCCTAGTAAAATCGACAAGGGGAGTGTGCACAGGTTTCAATTGAGTAGAGGATAAGTTCATCCTGGAGAAAGTATCATAAAAAAGGACAACAGTTGAACTTTCACTATCGACCATAATCCGCTTTACAGGATGCCTGGCAATCGTCATCTCGACAACCATGGTATTGTTATTTACATTTTAATTCCCAGATCCCCCCTCCCTCATAAAGGGGAGTACATTTTCCAAACCCTCTCCCTCCCAGGTCCTCTTAGGGGTGCGCTCTATTTTTCAATATATTATACCCGTAGGCTTCTCGGTGGGTCGGTTATCGACTGCAGGGACAGGAAGAAGAGCAGCAAGCACTTGAGGTTTCGCCGGGATATTGCCCCCCATAAACTTTCCGAGGTAGCCCCTCCTTATTAGATCTTCGATTTCTCTCTTGAGGTGGCGGCACTCCTCGGTGTCATCGCCATGGTCGCGGTGAAACTGGCAGTACTTCATTTTGTCACGACCGTTGGATGGCCTCAGTGGGAAAGGGTGGTGCAAGTAACGCTCACCCTCAATCTCTATGAGGATGTTCAACCTCGGGGCGAGGAGAAGTGTGTATCTTTTTTCTGGGATGGGGTCGCTCTTCGGCTTCAGCCTTAGACGGAAGTTCGAGGCAGTCAGTTCGGGCTTCCGTGTCCCGGACGTCTCCCCCGGAGGTTACTTCTTCAGGGGCTTCCTGTCCAAGTCCCTCCTCATACGGTCCACCTCCTCGGCATGGATATACTTGTGAACACGGAAGAGAAGATCGGAGTACATCTTTGACAACTTTTTGTCTAGGGAGTATGTCAGACGGGAGGTCCTAACCCTCTCTTCAAAGCCAGCATGGCGACAGGCTCATATAGATTGTAAATTTTCAGAGTAGCAACCTTAAAGTGGGTCATATAGTCCCGCAAGGGCTCATGATCTTGCTGCTTGATGGAGAAGAGACTATCTACTTCTTGTGGCACCTTCCGACAGGCATCGAAGTGGACAATAAACTTCCTTTCCAGCTGTGCAAGAAGTTAATGCTTTCGAGCTATAAACGGGTGAACCAGACTCAGCCGGCCTTCTGAAGAGTGACTGGAAAGGTGATGCAAAAGAGGATATCGGTCGACCCGTGGACTCTCATGAGAGCTTTGTAGCTCTCAAGGTGGTCCAGAGGGTCGGTGGTCTTGTCATAGGGATCCACTTGTGGCATGCGAAAATGATTCGAGATTGGCTCCTTTTGGATTTCTCGGAAGAAAGGGGGATGGGCGTCATGGCCTGCTGGCTCACGGAAGGAGCCCTGCAAATTTAAAAACTGATGGGACAGTTCTGCCAGCTTGCACTCCTGCTCCTCCAGGCGCTTCTCAGCCATGTGCCTGATGGCCTTGTCGGTGGAGTCTTCCGCCGAAGCCATCAGAGGAGATGAAGATGATAGCTGAGGGAGGTCGTGACGGGGGGCCTTGCCTCGACAGCCTCGGTGGTGCTTAACAGCAGCCTGCTCGAGGGCCGGAGATCGGCTCTCCCGGTCGACTGACCTGGTCCACTATCTCTTCGCTGGGATCCGATGGCTTCCTCGGGGATCCGGTGGCTTTCTCAAAAAACATCAAGTCCTTTTATAGGCTTATTCACATAGAATCTTGTATTATGGTGATAGATAATTCTAAAAAAAATTAAAGCAATATCATCAAAACAATATCACCAGCAAGTATAGCAACCATGAACACAAGTTAGAAAGCTATATCAACATATTTCCATTCCATCATCATACAAGGCTAAAGGCATTTTAATTGACATGGAAGTTTAATTTGGTTTGTCATGGGATATTAATTGTTAGACAATAAACTGTAAGCTTGCAACCGTGTCTCTCAACACATCATAGACGATTTTTCTAGTCGTAAAGGTCTAGCAATATAATTTAATATCCAAGACACAATACCTGCATCCAAAGTTAATAAGATATATACTTTAAATATGCAGTATATAAAAACCTACAATTATGATGATATTTGATATTTGTATTTGTATATGTTGTAAATCTTCTATGCAGGTTCTATAAGTTGCTAATCACATCCATTGCACACAGGTGGATAAAATTATGTTGATAGTTGTGTAGTATTTATGGATTTTGTATAGAACTCGTCGTAGGTGATTGTATACGTAAATGTTGCATGTACTCTTTAAAGGTTTCATATACTATTTCATGATGTCCATCTTGTGATTCATATCTATCATGCATAGATGATAGCATAGATGATAAATTTGTTTCAATTATTATTCATTGTTGTTAGATACATGGCTATTTTAGTACTATACAAGTTCAACATCTTTTGCTTTATTTATTTATTTATTTATTTTAAATGAGTGAAAGAGAGAGCAGTATTGTCTCCATTAGAAAAAGGATGGCTATCAAACAAGACGACCTTACATGTATTACATGACAAGTCACGTGCACTCTTGATTGCTATCCATCTCCTCATGGTGGCCATTGGGTACTGCATAGCATTCTATGATCTAATCCATGCACCGTAGAGGATCTAGAGTACTTGCTGTGTGATTTTCCTACTTAATTTTATTTTGATGAACAAGATATATATAATAGGATATGACGTATAACCACCAAGTCTACCCTAAGATATTTTGAGCCATAGTCATTAGCTCTTTCATTATTTTGTAGTGATCCAATACCATTCAGAATGTTTAATTTTGTTGGAGTGTGATGCTCATATCACTACCTACCAAGCACAGAGCAGAGGCAAATGGTGATTCCTTTTTGGCTTTATTGTTCAAATTGTCGATTATTTACTAATTTTGAACCTTGAAACTTAAGATAATGATCAATGGAACTTTGGTAGCTTTCTGGTATATCTTCACCTGCTGCTGACCGCATCTGTTCACACGTGCATTTGATTATTTTGTGCCACATAGAACCTCATAGAGACAATATGTTAATCATCAGAAAAGTCTCTAAATTGTCTTAGTCAGCTAGAATAATATGTAAATTTTTTGCAACAGATTTGACATATAAATAGGGAAGCTTATGTCATGACCATTGATTAGTAGTAATTATATGACGTATCTAATAAATTATGGATCACAGTTAATGGCATTGGCATCTTCATGCAGAATCTTTTCATTTTATTAATTTTGTCCATTAAGAACTCAATTATTCACAGAGCTTGATGGCTTGTATAGATCAAAAGAGTTCATCAAACTCTACCTTAGCCTCTATTTTTTTTCAAGCTTTCTGAAACTGCTTCTTTTCTTGGTGATGGTTGTGCTCAGAACCCTGGTATACCACATAAGGTTTTATAAAATTAATGGAGCAGAAAGGGAAAAGAAATCCACCAAGCCTTCTCATTAGTTGGGGTTTTGCATGCAAAGCAAGTTTCATGATCAAATATACTGATGGTTGTGCTGTAATATGAGAAACTAGTGAGCAACTAGTGCGAATCCAAGAATTAAGAATTACCAGATAACTTCTGCTAGAAAATGAATGGTGCAAAAGAAATCATCTCTGAGACTTCTATATTTGATCAGTTTTGTGTAATTTTCACTTTCCAAATTTGGTTGTGAAGAAGTATAAACTCATGCAAAAAATTTTTTTAAAAAAAAAAAAATTGTTCATTTTAGGCCTGATTAGTTCCATGATGGTTTTCAGACTTGAAGGTGTTACCTCAAATTAAAAACTAAACCATGTAGAATGATTTTAATTGTATCCATCACCATATCGTCATACCTCAACTAATTCTAATTGTTTAAATTTTTTTTTATTAGTAAACAAACCCACGAGCAGATTGAAATCATTAAACAAGCAACCTAGTATCCATCAAGGAACTCCTCGAGTTGACAATTTGAAATTTTAGAATGAGGCCTTACGTGGATACTTGGATATGAGCTTGTATTGATTCATTCTCCTCCACAATTTAGAAAGAAAGGAGATGTGACCACTTGGATAAAGGATTAGGAAACTTAGGCATCTAGTCATCAGCTTACTACCTGTAATGCTTGACTTCAACCACTGCATGCATTACCTGATCATTTCTTTAATCAGAGTCGTACCATTGTTTCAACTCCGCTCGTGCAAACTCTGAAAACCTGTTGCATTTGTTGCAAGTAAACTGCAAAACCAACAGGCTTTCTTCGAGGTCATTTTCATTGAATGCCCAACTTGATTGAAAAAAAATTTAAGAAAAAATCCTATGCCTTCATTTAAGCTGATATTTCAGACTTTTTGTCAACTTCACTAACTGATCTCATTGGATACGTATATAATGTTTTATAAATCTTCTAATCATGCAAGAAAATTAAATGCAACACCATGACCAAACTGCTGATCTGGTGCATTTGTATCTCCACTAGTTTAAGGCCTCTAATCTTTTGAAGTGATGAAGATATGTTTCTCTGGTTTGGCTTCTGCACAGGAAACCGGGTGATTCATTTTTACCGAAGGTTTCAACAACAAAGTCAGGATCTTGGTATAGAAGTTTATCCATCAAGGAGCAGGCTATGTTAAATAATTATAACAGGGTCCATGAGTTGACGTGCCTCTTTTTATTTTTGAATGGTTGAATGAGCTCAGAATAAAGTTGATTAAAGCCTATCTCTATATATTCCACCTGCATGAAATTTTCTAGAGCTAGTAGCAGTTACTAATGTATATAATAAGTAATGCTGATTGCTATATATTTTTTAGATTAGCCATGTTCTAATCTTTTGCAATGATGCTTTCCATCAAGTCCAGAACAACTTCAGGTACAAAGATTAAACATCCCATTTCTGAAAATTTTCATAAGATATGATCGTTATTTAAAAATTTCTCAATCCCCACATCAGACAAATCACCTCAGAAACCACCCATCACTTGTGCAGCATGGTTCCTTTGCACTCTCTTTCAGCTCTTTCATATGTGCTCCATTGGAAACTGACATTAATTGGTATATGTCACATTCCATTACAAGAACCATATGTTTTCCTGAAAGATTGTCAAACTTCTGTACGGATTATTAAGTATGGTGGTGAATGTTTTCAGCTGATGAGAACTTAATCCTGTTGAAGCCTGGTGCTTGTTGCACGTAATAGGATACTGAGCTGGATTCACATCTCCAAAGGTCTCTTAGGGTGCAATATTGGTCTTCTCTGATAGAACCTGCATGGTTAATTAATTTCCTTTGCTGACTGTGATTTGGGTTCATCTCCCTCTCATCAAATGGTAACATGGGACTTCCCACCAAAGGATTAATCAATCCACAAGTATTTAAAGTCTCAATTCAGTAGGTTGAGATGAGGTTGACAGTTGTGTTTGCATCCACCATTGGTTACCTAACTACATTGACTCTTCCCTGCAGGTCTTAACTCCTATGGCTCCATGAAAGCTGCAACTACTTACTTGACAACACAGCCAATATATATCAAACTATTGGTAGATGGAGAATATATATGTGTGTGACATAATAACTTTTTTAATCTTGTGAGAATATATGATGATAGGTTTCCAATATATTAAATGGTGATGAAGTCTTGGAATAAATGGCCATCATGTATGCTCCCGCACGTGTGGCGCATTAGGGTTTTGACCTTTACGAGCGCCGATCGATTACATCGAGCTTGATTTGTATATCTTGCTTTTTCCATGACCTTTGTTTGAAAATTTATAAAATGATAAAAATTGATGGATGATCGATGAACATCTTATATATATATATTGAATTCTATAAGTAGTATCTAGATCATGATTAATGATATGGATTGGCAGATTATATAGTCCATGATAAACTTCTGCTCGGTAACTATATATAGCTTGGTTAGTATTTGCTTGATTCATAGGTAAGAGATCTCTAAACTAAACAAGTGTTAGCTTTTTAGATAATTGATTCATAATACTGTAGATCATAATCAATATATTGAGAAGTCCATAATATTATTGGTCGAGAGGTTCACTATAGCATACAGATTGTGCTCGTTATATTGGCTATAAAGATTTAATCGTAGTCCTACTTTCCACAAGAAAAAGTTTTGTTTTTGTTTAACTTTGTCCAAAGGCTACTTACATATTTTCCATATGAACAAAAATTAACTATTAAAAGATTATGTCATGACTGGCAATGCCTAGCTGAATGATAAATATGAAAGTACTTGTGAGGTTGTGACAGGCCATAGATCACCTAATGACATGTCATGAGCCCAAAATAATTGGTTGAACCAACCAATGAGGTGGCTCAATTATTGCCATGTGTCATGTTCGATGCCTTGTCAGATGGCTTGAAATTGACCCAAACAAATGGTGTGTGATATGGGCTGATGATCCCTGCCATCCCCATTGACAACTCAAGCATCATGGAGCCTTTGAATCGGCCTCTCTCGGCTTCTCCAAAAGATGACAAGAATATATACCTATCATAAGGAAAGGGAGGGTGATTTTGATTGGCCAAGGTAGAGCATAGCTCACAAACCTTTCTACTTCGAAGGGCCTTATCCCTACTTTTATAGACAAAGATACATACCTATGGCCACAATGGATAGTTGCGAATTGGGTGGTTCGATGTCGACACCGGACTACTTGATCGATGAGGTGGTTCGATATCAACCTTCCGATTGATCTTTCGGCATGACAAGTTTGATGATTGGTTGATCTACAAAGTTTCTCCTATCACCAATCACAGACCTTCGATCTCAATTGGATGGGAATCACTGGGATCAGGTGGTGGTCGGCACATGGAGGCCATGTGGAGTTGTGAGAGAGATTGATGGATTAGCACAGCAACTTTGCCCATGCTAGCTATCTATTTCAAAGGTATTGCTGGCAGTGGATGAGAACACCAAATTTAAGGCTAAGAAAGTAAGACAAAGTTTGAATAGTGAGTCATGAAAAATGACATGCTTAAAGTATTCTACATCAAATAAAAGAAGATGAAAGGGATGCTTTATTTGTCAAAATTATCCTAAAATGTTGTGATTTATATTTTATACTTGTAATTGCTAATTAATCAAGAAAAAATTGAGGCATCCAATATGGTGCTGTCACAACTCAGTGAAAGTAGCTATCTCCATAATAAAAGAGTATGATATGCTATTCCCTCCTAAAACCTAAGAACAAACTTTTGCTCTCTTAAGCAACCTGAAATAGCAAAGTTAGTTCACCCTATTGATACACATACCATTAGTGATAATGTCCAATGTGCTATCCAATAGAATACCTCTTATTTTGATATGATATTTAGAGTCAATATTTTATAATAAACTAAATATTGAAATTTATTAATAAATATTTTAATATGTGAAGATTATAGCTAACAAAGTAAATATCAATTTAAAGATAGAATTATGGATTTTAGTACAATCGATACTATCCATTGTTGTGTCTACTTGGTATATAGGTAGGAGATCTCCCGAAGATATAACGTTTTTGTTTCCAAATATTTTCTAGTGTTTAGATTAAAATCAATGTTATGCTCTTTAATTTGAATTGCTTGTTATTGACTTTGGTTTAGCAATTAGTATATGATCCAATTCAATATGGGCTTGCAGATCATATGCATTATATATTACTAGCTTGTCAATTAACAATAGTTTGATAAATCAGTAAATCATTCAACTGTAAGAAATAATTACAACAACCAATTCAATACCATAAGAATTTTCAATACATTGAGGATCTGATTGATAATGCCAAACAAATGGACTTGAAATAATTGAATTACACTTTCTTAGGAAGAATATGAGCTTTCTTAGTAGGAGCAATACATTTGGATAGATGCACCAAGGTAGATAAAATCCACTCACTAACACAAGCTTGCAATAATAATTACAACACCCTATGGCTAAGCATTTGATGTGGATGTTCTTCTAAAGCTAATAGTCTTTTTTTTTTTAGGTGCAATTCTATCTGCATTCAAATCTCTTCTTCATCATGGTCAAGTATAAGCTTCTAAATGGATATGCATGATATGCTAGGTATAGATGAGCTATTAGCTCATTTCACACAATAGTTGACAATTAACTTGTAAGGTTATAAATTATCATTTAGTCAACAATATTGATCCATCAACATGATGGGTATATTTGCCAGATTGACCATTGATTAACATTGACTTATTTCGCACATGAAGTAAAAATTGACTTGTAATTTCGTAGGAAAACATAGATTAATAGATTAATTCCCACATAAAAAATTTGTGGTTCCATTTTAAAAATATTATAACATACTTAAGTTAGGAAGGTGAACGACGGATATGCACATATTAACATGCCATGCATCAAGATAACATCTATTTTCATATCCAAACTTGGCCTAATATTGAATAACCGTACTTTTTTTTATTTCATATATGAACATGGATGCAAATCATTTTGGTAATTTACTTCTAGATATAAATACCGATATTAATATTAATTAAGCACACGGTATAGATATGAATATCAATTAGATGATTTTACCAAAAAAAAAATATAACATGAAGATGAGGTCTTTTAATTTTCATGACTTATTTTGCTTATAATCCTTCGACTAATTAAATGCTGCCTGTTTTAATGGCTAACTTGTTAATATTTCTCTATTTACCCCATTATATATATAATTTTGACATATCTAAAAAATTATATATATCCATCTATTTGCACTTAAAAGAATACGATTATATAATTTTTATTTGCATTTATTCTAAAAAAGAATAGAATAATCGATTCCAAATACTGAATTTTTATAATTATACAAAATTTATTCTAAATTTAATCAAGTCAGTCACGATCTACTTTCTCAAATTTATACCAATTGAATATAAGATAAGATCCCATTGCTCCCCTAATGGTACACATATTTATGTAATAATAAATTAAAATGATATATTAATATGGACATACTGGTAGGTGACACATGCCATTCCCTGCCCCCACCCCCACCCTCCTCCCCCTTCCCCCCTCATTTGATTAGTTGACTTGGGCTGAGCCCCTATTAATACCCCATGTAAGGCCCCTTCTACTTTGGGATTTCATCACTTTCCAAGCGGTCCCATCACACCCTTCCTGTGTGCGTGTGTGTGTGCGCGTGGGTGTGGGTGTGGGTGTGGGTGTGCGCGAGGGACTGAGAGATCATGAGCAGCATGGGGTTTTTATGTATGATGGAGGCGAGATTGCCTCCGGGGTTCAGATTCCACCCTCGGGACGAGGAGCTCGTGTGCGACTACCTCGCCAAGAAGCTCTCGGCGGATGCTGGAAATGACGGCTTCTACGGTTGCCCCATGATCATAGACGTCGACCTCAACAAGTGCGAGCCATGGGATCTTCCTGGTGAGACCATCAAAACAACCATATATCTTCGTTTTCTCAAAGAAATTAAACACCTATTTTCTTTGTTTTCTTGTTATACCTTCTTCGATTTATGTCATTTTGTACGTATTAATTTTGTTTGCAAAATAAGATATTGCTGATCTTAGACTTCTATTGATAGCTTAAAATTTTGATGTGGATACTTCTCTGAATGTCTTCATCTTCTTGTTTTTCCTTCATTATATGTGCCTCCATAGGTTTGGGGGGGGAAGAGAAACCATGTTGAATGATTTTATGATGTGCCTTTGATTGGTTTGATGTGAAGCACCTGTCGTTATCTATAATTTCTCTAAGTCTAATTAAAGTCTAATTAATTAATTATTAATATATGAGATGTAAAAGTCATGGGATCTATCTTGGAATCACCACCATCTCTCCCATACTTTTGTTGTGAATGAAATCCAAACCATACAAATTCCATGAACTAGCATTTGGAAGGAACCGGTATCAAAGTTTTGTAATCATCATTCTTTTTCTTGGATGCCAATAAAACATGTATACTTATCATGCACCACTCTTAACATTAGCTTTTTCTTTCTGATCCCTCGTCCTATAACCTTTCACTCTTTAGAACCTGGTGAAGTATAAGAGTACTCCAACTTATTCTAAATTCCCGGTTACTTTTGTATATTTTTCCATCAGCAATTCTTAGTATTCCAGGGTAAGAGAAAGAATGTTTTTCTTTTTCAGATTTATAATGAGCACAAGCTTCACACGTCTTCTCCTCTTTTTTGACTTTATCCCCTCTGCTAATTGATAAATATTCTCTGGCCAAGAGTTTGGCCCTCTCTCAACCTCTTGCATGTTAGCTAGCAAGAAGCAGAGACATTTTTTTTAGAGAAATTATATCCTACACACGGCGTGCATGTCATCAATTACGGCCACTCATTTCTATAAGCTTCATTCATTAACTATTAATTTTGGCAAATTGCTACAGGAATGTGTGGCTGTGATTATTGACATGCACAACCACATGGTGCACGCTATGTAAAATATAATTTCTCTATGTTTCTGGTTGTCCCAATCATTGAAAAAAATAAAAATTCATTCATCAAGTATTAATTTTGGCAAATTGCTATAGGAATGTGCGGTTGTGATTATTGGCATGCACAACCACATGGTGCACGCTATGTAAAATATAATTTCTCTATGTTTCTGGTTGTCCCAATCATTAAAAAAAAAAAAATTCATTCATCAAGTATTAATTTTGGTGAATTGTTATAGGAATGTGCAGTTGTGATTATTGGCATGCACAACCACATGTTTCATGCTATGTAAAATATAATTTCTCCATGTTTCTGGTTGTCCCAATCATTGAAAAAAAAAAAATTCATTCATCAAGTATTAATTTTGGCGAATTGCTATAGGAGTGTGCGGTTGTGATTATTGGCATGCACAACCACATGTTGCATGCTATGTAAAATATAATTTCTCCATGATTCTGGTTGTCCCAAACATTGAAAAAAAAAAAAAATTTTCATTCATCAAGTATTAATTTTGGCAAATTGCTATAGGAATGTGCCATTGTGATTATTGGCATGCACAACCACATGGTGCATGCTATGTAAAATATAATTTCTCCATCTTTCTGGTTGTCCCAATCATTGAAAAAAAAATCATAATTTCTCCATGTTACTGGCTGTCCCAATCATTGGGAGAAAAAAAAAAAAAAAAAATCATCTAAATCACCTGGACTCAAACCAGAGACCTTCAATGTGTTAGACCAACATGATAACCAACTACACCATGACACCAGCGATGTGAGGGGCTTTAAAATTCAACAATAGTCTCAGTAGAGGCTTATAATTTATCTTTTTTTAAGACGATATTGATTGGTTTTGATATCAAGCCTCTTCCCACACTACGTACACACCAAAAACCTGTCCATAAGCCAATAAGACTACCGGAACCCAGGTCTTTTGATTGCCAACCAAGATAACTAATTACATTCCAATGAAGTTTGGACTACAAGGTTGATACTGACACCATTCTCTGAAGATAGAATTGTTGGTCATGGGCCCATGTCAACATCCTAGTTCATCATGCATTGGCACCATAAATGATCTCCATCATGGATGGTTGTGGACACTGATGCTAATAAAATCATAAGTCCTCATCGCATGCCACCAACTTTGTAATTACCTCTCATTTTGTAGGTCATGGGGTCTGAGAAATAATGTTTTGTCTTTGATATTTAAAAAAACAAACAAACAATCATGTTGTGATCCCTTTCGGATGACAGATACATCTCAGTTGAGTTTACATACATGTATGCATATATGTGCACATTTATTTATTTTTTGTCTAAATTATTGATTCATTTTAAGCTGTCTAAGAGTGATCTCACTGTTTAATATTGAGAGTAATTGAAATTGCTCTAACATGTTTATTAGCTTCATGTTGAGCAAAAATTGCTATAAAGTCCTGCTGTTTTTGAGTTTGGCGGGGTGCTCTATTTTTCTCTTGTTATGAAGAAAAAAAGAAAAAAAAAACTAATACTGCATTTCAAGTTGTTGGTCAGAGATGGCATGTGTGGGTGGCAAGGAATGGTACTTCTTCAGCCTTCGGGATCGAAAGTATGCGACAGGGCAGCGGACTAACCGGGCAACACAGTCGGGTTATTGGAAGGCCACGGGAAAGGACCGGCATGTAAGCCAGAGGGGAGTTCTTGTCGGAATGAGGAAGACTCTGGTATTTTATCAAGGAAGAGCTCCAAAGGGGAGTAAGACTGAATGGGTTATGCATGAATTTCGCATGGAAGGACCTTGCAATCCACCAAAGTTTTCTTTCAAGGTAAAGGATGCCTTTTGTAATCATTTTCCTTAATCACAGAGCAAGACTATCCATCCTTGTATTGGCATGGTTGCACTGACATGTCTAATTTGCTCCAAGGTCATAGTTGTGGTTTTTATATTCCAAACAAGAAGACCTTGCTCTCTTTCTACAGTCTCTCTCTCTCTATATATATAACATATAAGTTTCATCTTTGAAAACTTTTTTAGCAGCTAAAAGATGTGAAAGGTAGGTTCAAATGGGGTATCAGCAGTGTATGGTTGACAATTCAACAAGTGGGATTTTAGATTTAGTTGACTTTATTATCTAATTGTAACCTATAGATTGGTTCATGATAACGAAAAAATCATAGGTATATAAATATTAGGATGGATATTGTTTAAACATTTCAATTTTGTAATTTTAAGAATATGATTTACATGCATTAGGCTTCATACTAGGGATGACATGAGTGGGGGGGGAAAAGTTACTTTTTTCTAATGACTTTCAAAACATCACACTAGTCCTTGGCATTACTATGATGTATGAATCTTGATACAAATGGAAACTTGCAATCTGTGAAGATCGACTTTATACACATATTAGTCTTCGTGAATGATGTGAAAAGAGATAGGTCTAGATCTATGAATATTGCTAAAATTAGACTATTGAGCATGCAATCGTGGACTCGATCAAAAAACATGTGAATTGTTGGCTAAATCAAAAGTGCGAAAACAGCTGATTTGGAGATTAAATAAGAGTTAAGAGTAGGTGTTTTGTGGAAAGATGGGAAGTTTATTTGACTCCTAATTTCCTTGTATGCAAGGTCCTTTTTTTTATATTTGATTTTGTTGTCATTGCCAGCTATTTATTTCCTAATCCCTATTTTTTTGCTCCTTCCTTTGCCCTTGCTGTCACAATCTCTAGGACGTTGCATTATAATCTAGTATTTGTCAATCATTCAGCATGATACAAAAGTAATTTGTCGATACCAAGTTATAGTTTGAATGGGTCCAACATTATCCAGTTCACATGATGTAGTTATTTCCTATTAGTATTTGTACTCACATACATATCTTGCCAAAAATTGCTCATTTCACCTTCTGCTTCAAGACTTAAATTTCTAAAATGCAAGATTCTAAGATTAATTGATCTATTTATAAGAAAGATACATCTCATGATAACTTAGACCCTAATCAACCCATACCATCAATGCTAATGTAGTAAATAATCATTAACTGCTATTGCATATCATCACCTTATCCCAAAAATTGTTGCTTTTCGCATGCACTTGTGTAATGATATATTTACACTTTCTCTTTTCTCTCAATGTAGGGATCATTTGACTTCGATAATAATTTAAATGGGTCTAAAATTATCCACTAAGTTAATAATTACCACTAAAGTTAGAATGGGTCTAACATTATCCACTAAGCTCATAATTACCACTAAAGTTTTTGTTAATATGCTTTTGATAAAGTTCCAAACTTTCTATGTATTTGCAGTCTCTTTGCATAATTGGTGACTAAAAGTGATGAATTTCTCTGATCTTCTCTTCAAACAGGAAGATTGGGTGTTGTGCAGAGTATTCCGTAAGAGTAGAGGAGTTGCCTCGAAGCCAAGTGCAGAGACTTCCAATGAGGACACTGGCTCTTCCTCCCTCCCTCCCCTCATGGACAGCTACATCAATTTCGACGAAGCCCCGCCGCCGAGCTTAGAAGTGTATGAGCAAGTGTCCTGCTTCTCCAATCTCCCTCGATGTCCGGCATCCCACCACCTGAATGCCATGGTTCCAACCATCCCTCTGGTTGAAAGAAGCCTGCCTGCCAAGATCTCAGCTCATATGGAGGGGTTGCCAGATGTGGCTTCTTGTGATAAGAAGGCTATCATGGCTGTCATGAACCACCTCACCATGTTGGGGAGCAGCCCAAAGAGTGAGGTCCATCCAAATTTGAATCAGGGAAGCTTAGAAAGCTACCTGACTGAAAATGGCCTGCACTATATTTGGAACACTTTATGATTAAGTGAGATCTTGCTAAGGTCTGTCAGGAGTTGATAATAAGAAATACCTAGACATCCATCACAGTTGTGTACATATAGTCATGTATGTATATGAAGCCAAGTGTGTTCTTAGTTGTACAATTTTTTTTTTAGCTATAAGAAAAGATCTTTTTTGGGGTGTGGTCGATAAACTTGTTAATTGCCTACGATTCACTAGTGCATTATTATCTTCATCAATGGACCGGTAGAAGTTTTACCAAAACATCTCCATTCCCACCGGTGAGGAGGGTTGTATTTTTTTGAGGGCCAAATATATATATATATAACTACAAAAATTTTCTTGAAAATCTTAAAATATTCAAAAGTTAATTAAGATAAAGTCCAGGAAGTTCCTGTTGTACTTGTTCCAATAGGGATCTATTGTGGCCCACTTGCAATACTATTGCTAATGATAAATTAAGATAATTAAAATACTAATGTACAACTAAATTTTCTAAGATAAAAATAGATTTTGTTGGGATACGCTGGTTCAACTAAGACTAAACCCTGGTTCAAAAGTCCGGTCTCGTCTCTTTCGAACCGGTCGTCTGCACCAGAAAAATCGAAAACGATCAAATGATGCTGCAGCACCACTTCAAGGCCAATCTTCGACCTGAGTCGAAGACACCGGTCCCGAAGCCTATCTTTCAGCTATTCATCATCGAGTGACAAGTCAGTCTTCTTTACATCAGTCCGAAGAAGACCAATCCGAAGAAGTCTAACCCGAAGAATGTTAGTCCAAAGAAGATGAGTCCAAAGAAGATGATTACTTTATTTCTCCAATTGTTTCAAAGAAGACAAGTACGAAATAAGCAATCCTGCCCACTCTGAAAAAGGCAGCTCCGACGTGCATGGCCAAGATGTTTTCGGCCTACTTCGAAGAGGATAGGCACAAGACGTTTAACCAGCTCGACTTCGGCCCTTTCTAAGGAAGTGGCTCTAAAGTAAATCTCCAGCTAGCCTCGAATCTCTAGATGTGGATACGGCTGTTATAACCAACAGCGTGGCCACGAACTCCATCTCCAACAGCATCAAAGTGGCCACCTCAGGCAGTAACCACTTTTGGTTAGGGGGGTTACATTAACTAACCCCGCGGGCAAGTGGAGTCGACTGCAATTAGACATGGTCACCACTATAAATACAAGTAAGAGGGGACACTCACAGTATGCCAAGTTAAGAAAAAGCTAGAGAAGCTAAGGCTATCAATTCTTTGAGCTACTTTCACTCTCTTCTCCTGGAGAACTCCCCATTCTGTTGCTAGAATCCTCACTGACTTAGGTATCGAAGTATCCCCCATCGGAGAAATTCCGATCAGGGACCTGTTTTGCAGGGGTCATGGGAGGCGCATCAACGATCCTGCCGTTCCGTTCGATCCATGGGGGTTAGATGTCAACAGATTTGCGCGCCAGGTAGGGGGAGGGTGACAACAGCTACCAAACGTTCTCTTGCAAAGGAGAGTTCTGAAAAGTCGCAATGGTGAGAGGTAAAGCTCAAAATGCTTCGACAAGCAGGGGGCGTCCTCCCTCTCAAAGGAACAACCCCTCAGTGGAGAATAATGTCCTGCCTCCAACCTTGGTTGTGGGATAGCACCAGTTCGAAGCCCTTTTGGATCGGGTTGATACTCTCATAATCTTGGTTCAGAACTTTCAGGAAATGACTGGATCTATTTCAGGATAAGATAGAGCTACACTCGACTATTTATACCTCCAATGTCGAGTTCATAGTATCTCAGACATGTGAATACAGAACAAACACCTATGCTACCCAGAAATAACTGAACATATGTGATTGAAGTAGCATGCTGCTAGATCATCCAAAGGGATAGATTCTGCTTCGGGATATTCCCCAAAAGCACCTCACTGGTCATCCAGCCCTGCTCTTTGAGAGTAGAAGTCTGGAATGATATTTTAACCTTGTTGGGATGCGCGCAGCGGATTGAACTGGTTTAGGCTTCCAATTAATTCATGTTTACTCACTTTAGCAATTTACCAATCACACAGGCAGATATCAAATCAGAAGGAAAACAAGATTTAATGTGGTCGGCAAATTTGCCTACATCCATATAGAGGAAGGAGCAATCCACTATAATCTGCCCCCAAAATTTGGCACAAAAGAAATACAAATATTTCAATAATAATTGCAGATTAATCACAAAGAGGCAAACAAATCGAAAGGGAAGAAGAAAACAGGAGAGATCACAGAATACCAGGCCTCTGGCCTCGCCAAATCTTGTCGCGGATTCTCTGATATTTTATTTGCTCTCTGGATCATCTTCAATATTTTTCTGGACCTTCTACAGCTCTCTGTTGCATCTCAAAAAAATATTTCGGCGTCTCTTGTATCGCAAGACGTCTCTATGGTTTTTAAAAACTATCAGAAACTGCATCAAAAGAGACCTAAAACGAGTCCAATGCCTTCTAAAAATATCCCAGGACATTAGATAAAAAATCAACGGCTCAAATCAAGCCATAATCCGTGCAAAACACTGCCTCAATGCCAGATCAAACCGTAGCCATCCGATCACGCGATCAGACGGCCGAGAACTCGCCATGCTGTGGACCAAAGGGAAGAAATAGTGGCCATGCGAAACGTGCGCGGAAAAGCTCCGCACGACTGCCACAACACGCTGGGTCGAGCCCACGCACGTTCGTGCACGTGCGTCACGGGCTGGGCTAGCGATTGTGGCTGCGGGCATTGGGAGCAAAACACGATAACAATCCTCCTCCTTGCGACCAAAAAAAAATGTCTCTATTAAATATGGATTGTAAAGCCTCCTTCTCATCACAAGCCCCGAAGGGGCATCACAAAGTGCTCAAACCAATCAAGTTCAAGAATGTCCTGAACTTGACCACTAGATTTGGTTTAGTAAGCATATCAGCCGGATTAAGAGCAGTGCTAATTTTCTGAAGTTGAATATCACCATTCTCTACCAAATCTCTAATAAAGTGATACCTGACATCCACATGCTTGATGCGTTCATGATACATCTGATCTCTGCCAAGATGTAAAGCACTCTGACTGTCACAGTGAATAACCAAACAATTCTGCTTGAAACCCAAATCTTGTACTAACCCTCTTAGCCAGATAGCTTCCTTTGCTGCCTCTGTCAATGTCATATACTCTGCCTCTGTAGTAGACAAAGCAACTGTAGATTGCAAAGTAGCCTTCCAACTAATTGCACAACTAGAGAGAGTAAATATATATCCGGTCAATGACCTCCTCCTATCCAAGTCACAAGCATAATCTAAATCACAAAATCCTGTAACAGTGCAACCACTCTGTCTGGAGAATATCAATCCCAAATCAGAAGTGCCTTTCAAGTATCTAAGAATCTATTTCACAGCTGACTAGTGAGCTTTTCCAGGCTTGTCCATATATCTGCTCACTACACTAACTGCTTGTAAAATATCAAGACGAGTGCAGACTATTGCATACATGATACTGCCAACTGCACTCGCATAAGGTACTTTAGACATATACTTCTCCTCATCCTCAGTCTGAGGAGAATCCCTGGTAGATAACCGAAAATGACGGGCAAAAAGAGTAGTGACTGGCTTAGCTATAGACATACCATATCTGTCCAAGACTTTCTCAATATAATCATGTTGAGTAACAAATAGTCTACATAATTGCCTGTCACAAATTATCTCCATCCCAAGTATCTTCTTTGCCGGTCCAAGATCCTTCATCTCAAATGCAGTACTAAGCTCAACTTTCAGCTTCTGAATGACTGACATATCCCTGGCTGCAATCATCATGTCATCCACATATAATAATAAATAACAAAAGGACCCATTTGAAAACTGCTGATGATACACGCAACTATCATATGGAGATCTTTTAAAGTCATGGTCGACTATAAACCTATCAAATTTACGGTATCATTATCTTGGAGACTGCTTCAAACCATACAAAGACCTTTTGAGCAAGCATAAATGATCTTCTTTATCTGGAACCTCAAAACCAGGTGGTTGTTGCATATAAATCTGCTCTTCCAAATCACCATGTAGAAAAGCTGTCCTGACATCTAGCTGTTCTAACTCCAAATTCTGAGAAGCAACTAAAGCAAGGAACACACGAATAGAAGAGTGTTTAACCACAGGAGAAAATACCTCCTTATAATCAATACCCTCTCTTTGATTGTAACCCTTAGCCACCAACCTTGTCTTATATTTCAAATCCTGAGGAGTAGCTCCTTCCTTCTTTTTGAAGATCCATTTGCAGCCAATTTTCTTCTTGCCCTTAGGTAATCTGATTAATTCCCAAGTCTGATTCTTTTCCAAAGACTGAAGCTCTTCTACCATAGTCATGGTCCATTACTCAGCCTATGAACTACCAATTGCTTCTTGAAATGTGGTCAGCTCATCACCTATAGTGTCTACAATATTCAGAGCATAATATAACTCAGCACAAGCAGAATCCTCAAAACCATACCTTTGAGGTGCTCTGATATGTCGCCTGGTTCTTCGAGTGGCAATACTATCATCTTGAACTTGACCATGTACAATAACCTCCTCCTGAGTCTGTAACTCTGGATCTATCTACTGATGCTGTTCATTCTGAATATCACCTGTAAGCTGCAACTGCTGTGATCTAACAGTCTGATTAATATCAACAACAGTTCTATCCTGCTGATCCTGAACCTGATCTCCCGGTAAAGAACTTGGATGTAGCTGCCGTGAAGGAGTGGCTGACTCATCAAAAGTCACATCCCTGCTGACTAGAAAACCCTGGGATCCGGGCTCTGTGCACCATAATCTATAGCCCTTCATCCCATATGCATATCCAAGAAATATGCATTTCTTAGCCCTGGGATTCAGGTTTTCATCTTTGACATGTGCATATGCTGAACACCCAAATACTCTAAGAACTGAATAGTCTGTAGGTCTACCTGTCCATATCTCTTCCGGAGTCTTCATATTCAATGTATATGTTGGAGATCGATTTATAATAAAGCAGGCTGTATGTGCAGCCTCTGCCCAGAAATCTCTACTCAATCCAGAACTTGATAGCATAGATCTGACTCTTTCCAGTAGTATGCGATTCATGCGTTCTGCCACACCATTTTGCTGAGGAGTATACATAATGGTCCTATGCCTGACAATGCCCTCTGACTTGCAAAAGTTATTAAACTCTGTAGAACAAAATTCCAATCCATTGTTAGTCCGGAAGGTTTTCACCTTCCTCTCAGTTTGCCTCTCAACCATAGCCTTCCACCCTTTAAAAGTGTGAAACACATCACTTTTATTTTTGATAGTATAAATCCAGACTTTGCAGGAGTAGTCATCAATCAAAGTGAGTAAATATCTAGATCCACCCTTGGATGTAACTGGGACAAGTCCCCATAGGTCAGAATAAATGTAATCCAATATACCTGTTGTCCTACGCATGCCTGAAGTAAAGCTGACTCTGTGTTGTTTTTCAAATATGCAATGCTCACAGAATCCAAGTGCACCAACTTTCTAACCTCCTAGAAGACCACGTCTGCTCAGCTCCTGTAAACCTTTATCTGACATATGGCCCAATCTTTGATGCCATAACTATGTCAATTGAACAATAGAAGAATGTGCTGAAGAAGCCTCACAACCACTATAGTGCCATCCAAATAATAAAGAGTGACATTCAATTTATCTCTTAACAAAGTCAATGCACCTTTACTAATTATAATAGATCCTCTACCGCATCTGTTCTCAAAACCTGCAATATCGAGAGCATTTACCGAGAGAAGATTTCTTTTCAATTGGGGAACATATCTGACATCATCCAAAGTCACCACAGTATTTGCATGAGATTGATATGAACTGTACCAATTCCTTCCACTTTATAGATGGCGTTATCCCCAAGAAGAACAGAGCCTCCATCACATGATTTAAAAGAAGTGAACCATTCTTTATGGGGTGTCATGTGGAAAGATGCTCCTGAGTCCACGATCCAGGTATCAGCCTGACTGACACTGCATGCAGCTGTAAATACTGCATCATCTACAACACTGCTGTGATCTGCTGAAGTAACTACAACTGATATCGAATCTGAGATTGCTCCTTTTTATTTTTGTTCCTTCTCTTTCTTGGACTGTAGAAGTCTACACTCATTTTTCTAGTGGCCTGGCTTTTTGCAGTAATGGCAAACTCCAGGTCTTTTAGACCTAGACTTTGATCTTATCTTGGACTTGTTTCTACTTGTCCACCTGTTCTTTGCTCATCTCTACCTTTGACAGTAAGTCCTTGTACCGGATTTGGAGCCTGATGCTCCAACTGTACTTTCAACCTGAGCTCATTGGATAACAAAGTGGCTTCAACCTCATCGAGACTTATAGTCTCTCTTCCATAGAGCATGGTAGTAGTAATATTTTCATAGGACTTAGACAAAGAATAAATCAGGATCAAAACCTTATCTTCCTCATCAACATTAACACCAATATTCGCCACATCAAGCAGAAGCATATTATAATCATCCAAATGATCCCAGTGCTCTGATACCAATTGTTGGGATGCGTGCAGCGGATTAAACTGGTTTTGGCTTCCAATTAATTCCTGTTTACTCACTTTAGCAATTTACCAATCACACAGGCAGATATCAAATCAGAAGGAAAGACGAGATTTAACATGGTTCGGCAAATTTGCCTACATCCACACAGAGGAAGGAGCAATCCACTATAATCTACCCCCAAAATTAGACACAAAAGAAATACAAATATCCCAATAACAATTGTAGATTAATCACAAAGAGGCAAACAAATCGAAAGGGAAGAAGAAAACAGGAAAGATCACAGAATACTAGGCCTCTAGCCTCGCCAAATCCTGTCGCGGATTCTCTGATATTTTATTTACTCACTGGATCATCTTCAATATTTTTTTGGACCTTCTGTAGCTCTTTGTTGCATCTCAGAAAAATATTTTGGCATCTCTTGTGTCGCAGGACGTCTCTATGATTTTTAAAAACCATCGGAAATTGCATCAAAAGTGACCTAAAACAAGTTTAATGCCTTCCAAAAATATCCCAGGCCATCAAATAAAAAATCAATGGCTCAAATCGAGCCACAATCCGTGTAAAATACTACCTCAATTCTAGATCAAACAATGGCCGTCCGATCGCGCAATCGGACGGCCGAGAACTCGCCATGCTGTGGACCAAAGGGAAAAAAATAGTGGCCGCGCGAAATGCGCGCGGAAAAGCTCCGCGCGACTGCCGCAACGCGCTGGGCCGAGCCCACGCGCGTTCGCGCGCGTGCATCACAGGTTGGGCTAGCAATTGTGGCTGTGGGCGTTGGGAGCAAAACACGGTAACAAACCCTTAGTCCTATTGGTCATTGTGCTAAGATACATTCAATCCCCCGAGTCTTCGCCAAACCCAATCTTCAACCTTATAGCTCCTCACCGACATAAACCTCCAATCTCCTAGCCTCTTGATAGGCCCAACCTTCGACCTTTTAAACCCTGTCCAAATAGAATTCAACCATTTAAATTAATGTTTCACTGACCTATAGCTAGGATAAATTTGATGGTATCATCCGATGTAATCAATCCCAGGCCTCTTTGGCTCATAGGTTCCGTGAGTTCCCCATCCCAAAGGAATTCGGGGTCCATCGGATCTCACCACTTGGAATCAAAACCGAGTCAATGAACCCTCACCAAGGCGTCTTACCAAATGACCGAAGAAAAAGTCTACTGATGCTCATACTAATATACCGCTCATGACAGACAAACAATCAAATCTCATAATCAAGAATGGATCTCGGTCATTAATGAAGTATAGCCCCTCTTAGGCCATAATTTCTGGAGCCATTAAAGCAAATAGCGAGAAGACATATAAGACAAAACCTTCCATTAATGAAAGGAAGATATCCCTTGCAAAGAAGAATGATTCCCTTCAGTAATTATGATAAAGGACAAAATCCAATCTCTTCCTATCCACCAACCATCATTTCAAGATACTCCTTGATTACTCTTGAAGCTTGAGTATAAAAGGAGGTTCTCAGTATTTCCTCCAGAGGTACGTACCCATATGTGTATGTGTTTGCACTCTTATCTCATCGCTCCACTTTTATTCTATGATCTGAGATACTGATTTAAGCATCGAAGAGCCTTCATCGGAATCACCTTCGGCCAGGATATTTTTTTTAGGTATAGCCACTAGCATCTTCTCTTCAGTCCACTCCAGTGTTCGAGCAGATTTCAATACCATCAGTAATAATGTAAAAAAATATGGATAACAAATTTTGAAACCATTTTTTTTTGTATAAAAGAATATGGATAATCATTTTCTTGCCTAAATATTATTTAAAAAATATTTTTAAAAAAAATATGGATACCTAGCTAAATCTTTTATCCATAAGAGAATGAGCTCCAAAAATTTTCGGGTGGCCAAGGGCCAATGTCTGATAGGGGAGAAGTGCCTGTTTGGATGCCTTTTCCTCCACCATTCAAGGAGCCACCTTATGATTTGGCCTTGTCTGCAGTCGGTAGATAGCTATCGATCGTCAAGATTGGCCGGTCATGATCCATCGATGCAATAAATCGACAACTAAATTTTCTAACCATAACCTATCGATGCAATAAACTAGCAAGTAGATATTATGATATTATAGACCTAATAGCTTTGCTTTACATCCCTCTCTCTCTATATATATTTATGTATATATATATATATATATATACACGCGCGTATATGTGCATAAATATGCTTGTCATAGCTTATTTTTAGATCACCCTCTATTACCCTATTGATTTTAATTTTCATACATTATTATATGATATAACGTTAGATTTGCTGACATGAATGATAGTGACATTGGGCACGTGACAGATTCCCTTGCTTCGCCTACATCACCCTTGATCACCCATAACCACATTACTTTTGTAGTTAGTTGGGTTGATGCGGAAATTGTCGATCGTTACATCCCCAACACTCACGACCCCTTCAGCACAGGCACAGCATTATTCAAATCATGCATACCATCAAAGGGGGGATTCTTGAGATCGAGCAACACATTGCCAACCTCCAAGTTATGGCCTATTTGCACCTGTCAAAATAATAGTACCGAATCCCAGCTCAATCAACCACTTGAAAGAAATGCTAATTAAACTATAGTCAAAGGAATAGAAATAGAACCCAATGATCTGTTATTATAACCATTCCTTCACAACTCGAGGTCTATATATATAGATGCCCATTATCTTTGGATGGAAGTTCTAAGACAGCACCTTTATATTATTAGATGAGTGCAATGCTGCTTCACACCTAACAAACTGATTGCATGGTGTAGGCTTTGGGGATCCTCCGCTGCGAAGCCTCGTGTGGACACTAAGCAATTACATAATTAAGAGGAAAGGAGGCAGATAGAGGATTGCATGTCTTTCTCTGACCCAGTCACTTCGCTTGAAGTCCTTAGATCCTTTTTGATAGGATATTAGATTGTTTTGGATCCGTTATCGCCAAATCCAAGTGATTTTTTCGTACCATCAAGATTCATCCAATCAAGCTCCTTTTAGGATCCTGTAAAATAAATCCATTCATCGAAAGATTTCTGGTCGGGGACATCCCGATATCCAAGTCAGCAAGGATTCAAGTAACGGATACAGAATCTTAGAGAAATTGAGCAGGAACGAGATAATACTATAATTAGTTATTCTTGCTTATCCCCGGAGATTTTCTTTTACCGGTATTTATAGGTATTGGCCTTAACATAATTTAGTTGAAAGGACCTCTTGTAGTTACTTCCGACATTATTCCGTTGGAAACTAACCCATACCTATTAGTTGGTTATTCTGGTAGAATAACCGACTCTTTTCTTGACATCCTCCTCCTTGAAATTGATCGGCCTTTGGGAATGAGTCGAACTAATGAATCCATGGAGGCGTTTGGCCAATAACCATTTTGCCATCTTCTGGTCTCGACATGATTTTTTGTTTATCTTTCAGGTTCATCCTGACCTCTTACGAGTCGGATCACTTGGCTTATCACAACACAGTCTAACAGGGCAGGTTTATAAAGCTCATTTGACAAATATAAATGGACCATTTCTTGGTACATTATGAGGTTCTATCTTAAAACAAGCTTGTCTTGGTTAGATATTTTATGATGTCTTTATACTTGGCTGGCACATTCTTTCATATTTTTTTTTTTGGTAATTGAAAGGGATGGAGGAATAAATTCCGGTATAGCTATCCCCGCAGGTCCCCGTCCCGCCAGGTAATGTTCGATTCAAGATGCTTAGATTTTCGCAGTTTTTTTCTATCTAAAGATGAGTATGAGAGATCCCGGCTTCTCACTCATACCAACTATCCTAAGATCATGTCTCGAATCCGTGACCGGTTGGTAGTGAGACAAGACCTTTATCAACCGGGCTATCACCTTAATGGCTGGCACATGATTCAACGTGGCCTTGCAAGCAATGAAAAATACCCAGCACACATCAAGCAAAAATAGTGTTGTTTTTTATCTCAACCAAGTGTACTTTTGGACACATTCACAAAGGCACAAATCAAACAAACAGTGGAGTGAAACAAACAAATGCATGAACCACTGGCATCTTTTATCACAAAATCATCCCAACATGATATAAACGCTGCACCGTGACTGACAACAAAATCTGGCTAGCTATATTCTCATGGATGGTGATGGTTGAGAGTGACTTGTAAATCATCAGGAAGGCATCCAACTAAAGGACACAGTAAGGACCACACCTGGATGTCATGGCAGCACTGGATGGCATCAAAAAGCTCCACCATTCATTCATCTTGCTCATGGTCAGAAACCAACAGTAAAGAATCAAAACCACTGAGCCACAACATACTGAAACATAAAAATCACAATCTTTGACAGCTTCAGCACATTTCCCACGCAGATCTATGCATGTCTATTTCATATTGCAAGTGTTGCTTCAGGGCTCTCCAAGTTTAATTAAAATAAGTAGACAGTTATCCACATATTAAGTAGTGTTTCTTCTTTCTCTATTTTTTAGAATTTTGAGAAATATATCACATAATAAAGTCTCTTGAATAAGATGATATAATAGTATTATCAAGTACTTGCTAGTTTTCACTTTACAACAATAAAAGCCAAAGCCAAAATATCTTGCCACCAGTGATTACCATTGGAAAACATCATGCATGAGATTAGAACACAACATATAAAAGAAATCAGAAATACAAAACATACCTTAAGAGCCCTAAAAAGTCATTGATGTTACTGCAGTAGTGCCCAGTGGAAGAAGAAAACAATGGCAAGATATATTCATCTCGATCTCCACTTGTCTTCTCAGTGAGATAGGTACCTCGTACAATCATAGGAACCTATATATAAGAATGAAATGGGGATCTTGTCCCGTTAGCAATGATAATGAGTCCATACATTACACAGCCGATCGATGAAATCAGGCTTATACCGATAAACACTACATCACATGACTGAACAATAGGATCTAAAATAATAATATGATCGTAGGTAATTATCATTTCCTTTACCATTCATTCAAATAATAACTTAGCATGTATTTTGTAATAAATCAAAATAAAAAATTTGTTCGTAATCAATGGATGCCCATTTTATAAAAATTTTCAACATTCTTTTATTTGGACAATATTAATTAAGACATGTTTTTTATTCAAAAAAATATACTATTATATATATATATATATATATATATATATATATATATATATATATATATATATATATATATTTCAAAAATGACTTCCAAACTAAGTACATCTCATGTGATCATATTTGCAAATATCTTGAATAAATAACATTTATAGTCAAAATTTGGTCTAAGTACATCTCATGTGGTCATATTTGCAAATATCTTGAATAAATAACATTTATAGTCAAAATTTGGTCCACTAAAACTATTAACATTGAATCATAGTAATCTTTATACAATTAATTGATATAAAATCTCTCTATGGTTACAAATATTAGTAATCTCATCAATATGGATTTCAGTGATGTAATGTGTATAGTGTAAACTTTATACAAGGCATATCATCGGTCAACTTTATAGTCTCAGATAAAATTCATTTATACTTTTAAATGAAAGTTGTAATAATTTTAAGCTTATATTATAATTTTATCATGTGTCTCAAGACAAGTCCTTTATGTCTAAAGGCGAATCATGATATCAACAATATTAATTATAAAATAAACAATACATTTATGCTTAAATGGCATCTTTATGCTCAAAACTTTCATTTAACATACCTTTTTCCTTAAGCGGCATTATTATGCTTAAAACATTCATTTAAATAGCACTCACAAATATGCATAATATAAATATGATATTATAATATAAAAATAGTGAAAAGATGTTGTGTATTCATACCATGCTCTCTTCTTCTAGATTTCTCATTAAGTATATTATCCTTTACTATTTACAATATCACTACATTATTAAGAGTTGAATTACTAAGTGATATAAACCATAGTTTCTTAACTACCAGATAAAAAACAGAGCAATAATAATGCTTGTAACTCATTATCTAACATTATTTTTATAACAACTAACTAATTTACTACATTCTAAAATCTACTACGATGCTTGGTAATTGAACATTCCTCCTCATATTTTATATTCACAAGCTTTTTAATCATAAATGCTTTATTTTGTACAGCCTCACTTAAAGAGACTTTAATTTTTTCATAAACTATATGCATTAGTCTCCATAGCAACATGATAAAAAGCACTATCATCTATCCATTATCTGATTAATCCAACTGTCTTTATATTTATTTTTCATAATTTTGTAAAGTTTTGATTTGGTATTATTCCCTTCAATGAGATCATATAAATCTTTGCAAAATAATAAATCTGTCATTCGATACTTCCAAATTAAATAATTGAATGACGTGAGTTTAACTATACTTCCATCCATATGTTCTTTCATTTAATCAATATAAGAAAATTCAACTATTAATAACCTTGCTTTGATACCACTTTGTTGGAAAAAAAACTACAATCATGAATAATAATGCCACAAGTTCTTTTCTTTTTTGTATAATTAAATGGGATATCATTATGTATAATTTATCGATCAAATAATCTCTATTATCTATTTTGGCAATTAATCAGCAAAATAATCAAGCATAAAAAGACACTATAATTTTGAAATAATTTTTTTGATATGAATATTCTACTATTTAAAATAATATGATTACTATGGATTTTCTCTAGATCAATTAGAGACTATACAAAATATTATCAAGATTAATCTTGGTTTTCACTATAAAAAAATTATTAATAGAAATAGATTTTAACAATAAATAGAAATAGAGGATAGATCTCACCAAATATGAATACTTAAAATAATTAATGAAGAAAGCCTTTTAAAATTCAAAACTATTCAACTTGTAGCTCTTAATGCTAAAAATATGCCATAAAGGGGCCAAAATAATATGTAATTTCTTAAGACTTTTTTTATTACTTTAAAAAGAGATGTGGGTCCCATATAAGGAGGGACCATACCAATAGTCATATCCACACCAACTAGCATAAAGACAATTTGTTGATCCCTAGAATGATTTTGATAATTATAAAATATTGGAGCATGTATTTATGACTAACTTTTTCAATTATTCAAGAAATTTTTGTAAGAAGCATTTATCAATGAATCACTTTATTTCATACTTAGTTGGAAGTTATCCCAGTACAGTTGTATAATTAATGAAGTGTATTGAATTGAAGACCTCAAAGTTGTAAAGCCTTAATTTTCATTCTTGTAATCTTGTAAAAAGGGCTATAAATAAGTAAAAATGAGTTTGATTAGGTAAGATATCCTTTGTAACCTATTTTGAGATTTTGGAAGGCTTGTATTGGTTGGAGTTCAATTGGCTGGATTTTGAAGAAGTTCTGCTCGAGCTGACTCATGGATCAAGAGCCGACTCCTATTCTGGCATGGCACGAAGAGTTTCAGAGTTTCAGAAATCTGAGCCGACTCAAATATATTGAGCCGACTCGAACAGAAGTTCCAAATCACAAGTTTCAAAAACTTAGAGCCTCGAGCCGACTCGACCTAGAAGAGCCGAATCGTATAGAGTTTGATTTTCTATTGTCAAGACTTCGAGCCGACTCAACCATCTCGAGTCGACTCGAGTGTCGGGTTCAGGCCTGTAACGGCTAGTTACAGAATTGTCTGTTTGAATTTTAAGAAGTCTCCAACGGCTCTATTTCGATTTCCTAGGCCCTATAATGGCTAGATTTACTTGAAAACTATAAAAGAGAGTATTTATGATGGATTAAAGGATGATTATTGATTATTCATTGAAAGTTAAAGAGCATTCAAGTGAATTTCAAGTCTTTCACCAACCAACTTTAAGTGAGCATTCAAGAAAGGATTCAAAGCTTCTCCAACTCATCTTCATTCATTGAATCCAACTTTTGAGGAAGTCAAGAAGCAGCTTTAAGAGTATTCAAGAGCATCTAAAGCAAGGCTTCAATTTGAGCTTCAAAGGCAACTACCAAACAAATTGGGTTTGTTGTAAAGTTGCTATTTTCATTTGATATATCTTGTTTCCTCTCCAAGAACTGCAAGGGGCTGTGTCTTGTGAGTGTTGAAAGGTTTTTAGGTGAGCCTATTAAAACCTAAGTTGGGTTTCTTTGATGAGCCCGGTATTAAAAACCAAAGGAACTTGGGTTCTTGGTAAGTCTGGTATAAAACCAAGTGTGGGCTTCTTTGGTGAGCCGGTATAAAACCAAAGGGTGTAGGATTTGGATTGTGATCCCGGCAAAACAATCCGACTATATTCTAGAAAGAATATAGTAGAAATCCCAAGTGGTGCTTGGAACGTAGGAGCGGGTTGCGCCGAACCACTCTAATTTCTTTGTATTTGTGATTGTGTTTGATTGACTTCTTTATGTTTGTTGATTTAATTACTTCCATTGCATAATCTATCACAACACCAATACTAAAAGATTTTTAAAGTGCACATCTTGAAAGTTCTTATTATCCCAATTCACCCCCTTCTTGGGAAGCCACCTGGGCAACACAATTCAATAGAATATGATGAATTTCCTTATACCAGCAAAGATCACAATTTCTTGCATTAGGCACCATGTGGGCATGTTTAGTCCTACATTGACTATGCATTTGATAGATCTTGAATACTTATGCAGATTAAAAAATCTAAATAATATCTTCTAGCTAGTTATTTTTTTATGAGGTCCTAAGTTGTTATAATATCCCTATCTACCAACAAACTTTACATGGTAATCATTTCCACTTCACCTTGTATTGGGTTGGCACCTCGATGCATGTGCGATGCACAAGGTGATCCACAGGACCATATTTCATGCGGTCCATGCATGTTTCCCACACCATTTTGCATGGTGGATGGTGGATTGTGGGGCAGGTGAGCATAAGCACGCGCATGTCACATGGGGACAGGTGCGATCCACATGCCAGCTCACACGACACAATCTCTGATGGTCCATGCACGGTTCATGCATGGTTCAAAACCAGTTCACGACATCCTCGATATATGCATCATCCCATGTCTGGGTTATTGAGGCCTGAGAGGAGGACACCAAAGACTAGCAAGCTATCGAAGGGTCGAAGCTATGCCCGAATCCTATGACCAAGCTCCTCCTCACCCCTCCATTGGCCTTGAGCTATCCCTTGAGAATGAGGGGCTGAGAGGATGGGTCCTCATAGCGCCATGATATCACTTACTCCATATAATTCGCATATATAGTTTATCAATTGATTAGTCCTGATGTGGTAAGCCGCTTCCCGCCCATGTGGGATCTAGCTAGGCATTGAGGTGGCGAAGCATGCCCTCTGACCCATCCGAGATCGAGCTCCCATCCAAGGTCGAGCTCTCAGCTGAGGTCAAGCTCCCATCCAAGGTCAAGCTCCCAGTTAAGGTCAAGCTCCCAGCTGAGGTCGAGCTCCCATCCGAGGTTGAGCTCCCAACTAAGGTCGAATGCCCATTTAAGATCGAGGTCCCAACTAAGGTCGAGCTCCAAGCTGAGGTCAAGCTTCCGTTCAAGATCGAGCTCCCAGCTAAGAGCCCGTCTCGAAGCTGAGGTCGAGAAGGTCGAGCTCCCGACTGAGGTCGAGCTCTCTACCGAGGTCGAGCTCCCAGCTAAGGTCGAGCTCCCATCTCGAGCCGAGGTTGAGCTCTCATTGGAGCTCTCAATCAGCCCATCCAAGGTCGAAATGGTAGTGGAAAATAAGATGCAGACTTAAGAGAACAGAAAAGCCCTGGATCGTGATGCAAAGGCACGACATCACCACTAGGTAGGCCACCAAGGATGTGCGCTACACTGGGGGCACAAGTTCTGGCATACGCCACCCGCGCCCCCTACACAGCGTAAGACCCGTCGAAGCTCCAAATCCTAAAACATGCCGCCCACACCCTCTGGCAGGTGCATGCTCCACCGGGACTCCGGACCCAGCAGCACGCTGCCTACATCTCTCACAAGAAGGGTACTCTATCAAGGCTCCAAACCCTTAGCATACCATTTGTACCCCCCAAAAATGGTAGTGCCCCATCGTAGTACATACCCCAGTGGCTCGCTACCTGCAGGGGTCACTAGATCGGGGAGACAAGTCTGGCAGTGCGCCAACCATCCCCGGCATGTAAGGACCTCCCTCCCCCTGTCAGGGAAGGGGGCCAGAGGGTGAAAGTTTATGCTCCATCTGCAAGAGACATTTGAAAAGGGGTGATTTCAATATAACTGTAAGGGGGAACCCTCAGAAAGGAAGGGGTAAGAGAGAGCAAAGGGCAGGGAACCGAAGAGCAAGAACTCCCCCAAGCTCTAATTTCTGGTTTCCATCCTGCTATTTCATTTTTTCTCCTTAGAAGCTGGAGTGATATGAACTCCCAATACTGAAGATCTGTTCTCCTTAGTCATCCTACTAACTTGATCATCGGAGTGCCCCCATCAGAATCCCCGACCTGGGTCTTTTCCTTTCTTTTGTAGGAGCAATCGACCACGAAGGTGAGGTGGGAAGGGATCCGATAAGCCTAGGAAGGATGGCTCACTCGGGCCATACCAGAGCTACAAGCCACGACGACCTAGACGGTAACAAATCTAATTATATATAAAAGTATATATATAAATTAATAAATAATATTTTAAGTTGTTACTACGATATATTAACATCTCATATCTATGTAATCACTATCCTCTTGGACTAGTGTGCGGCTTCCCACAACTACAACTGCCCTGATGCACAACCCAGCTACCGTGTCAATAATAAATAAATAAATAAAAGTATATAAATGATTGATTCAATATGAGATTAATATAAGCATAGAATTTTTATCAATCTATCTGCTACTACATGTGTACCAACGAAGCTACCGATGTGTTTGATCGAATCCTGCTAGATGGTCCAATTCTACCTACCCTCTATCGGCTATCGGAGTACTACTCAGTGCTCCACTGGCCGCAGAGGGCCTTCCATACATCTATCCATATCTAATAATCCCTGAAAGACTTTTAATTCGATGGTGACTCGGAACTAGAGTGCTCTATGGTAAACTGCTTGAGATTTTACAACCAATCCTAGAGCCTACAAGTGGCCACCTCTTTGAAGGTTAGATGGCCGGCCTCCTTATCCTGAGAAGTTTCGAATTGGTTATACTCCTACAAGTAGAAGAAAGCTTCAATTAAATAAATAGAATATAAATATATCATGAATTTAAAAATTAAATATATTTGACTGAACAGGAACATCTTTCAGGTTGCATTACGAGCCCTAGATGGCCAACTTGAGAACTTATTCATCGGCCCTAGCATCAATCGGCAAATAATCTTGGTAACCACCCAAGATAGTCCAAGCTCTTTGAATATGCTATAAAATTGAGATTTGATAATAAGTATTGACTCTAAAATAACTAAATTTTAAATATATTAATTAAAGATATAGTACTTACAAGTGGTTCTAAATATAAATGAGTTTTCTATCTTTTGGTCAAGTCGAATGTGTCGCGATCCAGGCAGGTCCTTGGCCACAACACTAAGTTTGAGAGCCAATCGTTGATGCATGTGATTATGGGGTCAATAGTGATCCTACATCCTTCGAACCTGATCACAAAATATTTAATATAAAGAATATTATATTAGATAATAAAAATAAAATAATGTAAAAAAGAATATCTAAATTATTAGAGTCTATCACATGGTGTAAGTGGCATAGAACCATAAGAGTTGGCAGCACAATCCTCTCTCCTCGAGAGCTCTGCCATCTAGAGCTCTCTCCTCGACTAGCACTCCTTCAGCTTCTAGAAGACATGATTTATAATCTCTAAAAATAAAAATAATATAATCACTGAATTAATTATACACTTATAGGTGGCAATGTAAGTTATAAAATGATACATGACAAGTATTTAAAATGATTTAAGGATTATATACCTAGCACTACTCATTAGTCTCTTCAGATATTTGGTACCTTTTGGATTCTTCTTCTGATTCTTCCTCTTCTTTCTCTGCTTCCTCTTCTTCTCCTTCTTGGATATGATAGCCTCTTAAAACAAACTCAGTATGATCTATCTCCTTTTGCTGGCCATCACGTAAGAGAATTCTTGGAGCATCCAACTCTACATCTATAAAGAATTGATGAACTCCTAATGTTTTATTCTCCTAAAAGCATTCTGTTAAATGGAACTCTTTCTTTTTCGAGTGTACAATGAATGACTCGAGACTTAATCTTATATACAATCCACCAATATTTATTTCCTCTCTTCCTTGATGGAAAAGGAGTATAATATGCTTGACTAGTTTTTTGAGCTAGCATAAATAGCTCGTTGAGATATGCTTTTGATCCATGTTTGATTTCAATAAGCTCGTATTGTGGATCAACCTTCATATTGTTATTATTATCAAACTAGTAGTACTTTAATAGAATGACACTATTACATCCAATGTAGGTCAACTTGATTACTTTTTTGAGGATTCCATAGTAGTTACTCAATCTCTTCCCCCAACTACCCTTTATATACACACAGCTATTCATTGTACTCTTATAATATCTATATTGGTGGGTACAAAATTTAAAACTATTAACATTACAGCAATTATAATATGTCATGTATTTTGTTGGCCCATAACCAATGATCTTAGCTTTTTAGGTATTTATTCATTTCCTTGCATAACATGTATATTATAAAAAGAATAAATTGAAAGAAATTAAAATATATGAAATGATAATAAACTATTACTAGTTTATGGAATCAATCAGCAAAGTTTTGTGAGCATCGTGTAGAAATTTTTTGCTCAGTTATTGGATTGTCCTGTCTCAGCATCTCATCATATTACCTATATATGCATAAGATAAATATACTATAATAAGTGATTGAAGAGTTGAGATTGTGATGTACACTAACTTAAATATGGGTCGACCTTCTTGTAGTTTAGCAACATTTATATCTCCACCTATCGAAATTCAACATCAGTTAAAATTTGCTGAACCTTATGTCCAAATTTACAAGCAGAATAAGCACATATTGAGATCTCCCGCTATAATCCCTTACCACCACCATTATCATTTCGGCCCACTTGAGTTAGGTTTGTCTACACATTGGGATTAAAGTAGTGATGGATAAAATTTTAAATTTCTTCTATTATGTAAGCATGCACAATAAAACCTTCAACTTTGATCTTGTTTTTCATTTTCTTCTTGAAATTATGCATGATCTTTTAAATAGATACATCCACCTGTACTGCACTGGCCCCTCCACCCTAGCTTCATATGCCAGATAATCATGAGATGCTCTGTTGCCCAGTAAGCAACTCAAGAGGGGGGTGAATTGGACTTTAAAACTTTTTCGCAATACTTCAAATAATGTGCCAATTTAAAGTATGTGTTTGTGAGTAAGATAATAATGTACAGCGAAAATAAAGAAATAAATGCAAGAATAAAAGCAATCACAAATACATGAAGATTTTTAGTAGTTCGGTACACTCCAAGGAACCTACATCCACTTCCCAAGTTTTCTTTGGAAATTCATTATAATCACCAAGATTATAGTCAACTTGTTTTCTGGGCTCACAAGTCAAAATTCCTTGGTTTTCACGGGCTAACCAAAAATCCCTTGGTTTTCACTGGCTCACCAAAAATTTCTTGATTTTGCGGGCTAACCAAGAACCTAGTTAATTTTATGGGCTCACCAACAACCTAGTTGGTTTTACGGGCTCACCAACAATCTTGATGGTTTTCCGGGCTAACCAACAACCTAGACTTATTTTCATAGGCCCACAAGTCAAATCCTTGTTAGTTTTCATCACATAGGCTCACCAACAACCTAGATACTAGTTTCAATTCCATTGAAACTAGTAAGTAATACAAGTACAAATTCAACAATGAAAATATAAAAGCTTTCTTACAAAAAGCTGATTTGTCTTTGAAATACTTAATTGTTGCTGTTGAGCTTATCTCCATGTTGTAGAAGCTTCAATGAATGCTTAAAGATGCCACTCTTGGAAGCTCCCTCTCCACTTTGAATCCTTGGAGGCTCAACACTCTCAATATTGAATCCTTAAAAATCCTTCACATCTTTTTACTTGCAAACCAAAGGATTTATCATTCAAACCATGAATTATCTCTATCAATCCTAATGTGGCGGGACTACTGACGTCGAAGGCTGACAGGCACCACGACAAAGGAGACCGCCGCGTCAGACGCCAAGGCGCCGCGTGCTGCCCATCGATGAAAAGGGACATCCCGGTCGCTTCGGATTCTATGCCAACATCAACTACCCCTCGGGCGTGGCCATGTGGTACCCCTGCACTGGCCCGTGGGACCGCCTCACGAAGCGACAGCAGTCATGGCCATCATTGTACCGGATCTCCACCTTTCCACACCAGCATCACAACTACTCTCTTCGGCCCGGGCGCCACGCACCAACGAGCCTCTGGAGTGGGGGGCAAATGATGTGGCGGGACCGCTAACATTGAAGGCTGACAGGTGCCACGACAAAGGAGACCGTCGCATCAGACGCCAAGGCAACATCTCAGCCTGGACTGCTCTGCTGAGCTGAGCTGAGCTCCCTCAAGATAATAAGCCAAGCTCCGTCCTCCACCAGGTCAGGCCCTCGAGCTCGGGACACCAAGGCCAAAGCCGCCCTCTAGAGCGAGACCCTCGGAGGTTTGAGCCCTGTGGTCGGAGTCGAGCTCAGCGCTCACCCGCCATGTGGAGCCTCTCCGAGCACGCACCCTCTAGACCGGGTTTGCCTTCCGTCCTCCAGAGCGAGACTCTCGGAGGTTTGAACCCTGTGGTTGGAGTCGAGCTCAGTGCTCACCCACCACGTGGAGCCTCTCCGAGCACGCACCCTCTGGACCGGGTCCGCCTTCCATCCTTCAGAGCGAGACCCTCAAAGGTTTGAGCCCCGTGGTCGGAGTCGAGCTCAGCACTCACCCACCACGTGAAGCCTCTCTGAGCGCGCGCCCTCTGGACTGGGTCCGCCTTCCACCCTCCAGAGCGAGACCCTCGAAGGTTTGAGCCTTATGGTCGGAGTCGAGCTCAGCGCTCACCCGCCACGTGGAGCCTCTCCGAGCGCACGCCCTCTGGACCGGGCCCGCCTTCCACCCTCCAGAGCGAGACCCTCGGAGGTTTGAGCCCTGTGGTCGAGTCGAGCTCAGCACTCCTCCGCCACGTGGAGCCTCTCTGAGCACGCGCCCTCTGGACCGGGTCCGCACTTTGCCCTCCATAGCAAGACCCTCGGAGGTTTGAGCCCTGTGGTTGGAGTCGAGCTCAGCACTCTTCCGCCAACGTGGAGCCTCTCCGAACGCGCGCCCTCTGGACCAGGTCCATACTCTTCCCTCCAGAGCGAGACCCTCGGAGGTTTGAGCCCTGTGGTCAGAGTCAAGCCCAGCACTCCTCCACCACGTGGAGCCTCTCCGAGCGCGCGCCCTCTGGACCGAGCCCGCACTCTTCCCTCCACCAAGGCAACCACACGAGCTCGGAGCGTTGTGGCCGGAGCAAGCCCTGCCATCCTGGGATGCCGGCGAGCCGCCCGAGGATTGCGGAACGGCACCCCCCATACTGCCATAACTACCTATCCGTCCATACTTCCAGGGGGATGGACCAGCCAGAAAGCACGACCCCCTAGGGCGGCGACCCCCGGATCGAGGCTCTGCCAAGCTTCCCGGAATGGGACAACCGGAGAGGATGTCAGAGCGAATGGAAGCTTCCCCTACCATGTGTCAGGAAAGACGTCCCGTCCATGGCACAGAATCCTGCCGCACACGCCTGCCAGCCTGGTGAAGATCCCGAGGCAAGCGTCTAACGGTCATTTTTCAACTACAAAGAACGATCGGCACCCCCGAAAGGGGGGAGGTAACAAAAAAACAGCAACAATCCATTACCAACACAAGCGCAAGCTCGGCTAAGAGGGCGAAGCGCCACCACCACTACCATAGTTGAGAGAAAATGAGGGAAACAAGAAGAGGCGGAGGAACAGGGAACCCCTCTGTCCCTGCTATCATTCTCTCCCTACTACGTTTTCGCCTTCACACACAACTTTTACTCCTCCTAGTGCGGAGTCCATCAAGAGGGGCCTGACCAGGAGGACCTGTTTCCCTGGATCGTCACTGACTTGACCGTCGGAGTGTCCCCGCTGGAAATCCCGGCCCGGATCACTAACCCCTGTTTCGCAGGTCCAGGAGCAGAGGACCGCCAGGCAGCGAAGGGAGCGCACTCCGGCGCCGGCAGGAACTACGGTCCACGGCGATCTTAGCGGAAACAAATCCATTTCTCTTTTTTTCCTTGAGCTTGGTGGTGTTTAAATAGCCCTCCAAACCTTTTTTGACTGTTGGAATCAAGTTTGGGAAAGTTCTGCACTTCAGAAAAACTAGTCGTTATAGCAAGTGTCGACACTTGACCTTCATGAGTCGACACCTTAGGTCGACACTTCATTTTCTTGAGTCGACACTTGACCAAAAATATCTTCTGAAGTTTTCTGCTCTGCACTAGTGAGTCGACATTTCATCTGTTGAGTCGATACCTTGAGTCGATACTTTAGTTCTGTGAGTCGATACTTGACTAAACTCCTGAAATTGCCACATTCTGTATCTTATTTGGTCTCAGGCCTTGAGTCGATACTTCACTATTCATGAGTCGACACTTTGAGTCGACATTTGGATTTCATAAGTCGACACTTGGCTGTACAAGTGCTGAAACTTTTCTAAATTCAAATCTTGAGTACCTATATCTGATTTACACACTTAATACATTATTAGTACTCAAATATACTTAAGTGTTTTGTCATAATCAATACTATAGTCAACATGCTCTATAAAGTCGAAGAAACTAGGAGAGTTTCTTCTCCAACTTATATATGGTCCCTACATTGCTAGCCTTAAGACTGAAAATATGGTTGATAGATAATTCGATGGCACAAATGTCTCTAAAAAAAGACTAAGCTCGATTAAAGAACTTCATATAGAGTTGGGAAGGAGATCATGCCAAACCAATAGTAATAATCATTGGATGAAGATATGGCAATTATGGTTCTTTAGTCCATAGACTATGTAATCTTTGATATTGATATACTGAGCTAGATTACTTGTATAACCATCTAAAAATTTAAGAATTTATACTATTCATATGCATCCTTCTACTGTTCCCTCGTTAATGTATATGATGCTTTCAGTTTCAAAAATTTTCTAGGTGACACCTCAACTAGTTTTAATAGAGAACACATATATATTTTTCATATCTGCTCAAGCCTTGGGATTATCCTTCATTTTATCCTTGATATCTATAATAGTATAGAAAACATTATTAAATATATTCTTCTCAATATGTATGATGTCAAGCTTATGATAGATCAAATTGGTGGACCAGTATGACAATTTCTAGAAGATGATGTGCTTCACCCAAATATGATATCTACCAAACCCTCGAGAATTTTTTATCAAATAAAATGCCAAACTAGACTTCTCCACTTGGAATACCTCTAAAATAAAATACCAAACCCTCCACCAAGGTGTGGAGGTGTATGGTCCTTCTCTATCTTATTTCTCTTGAAACTATCCCACTATTTTTGAAAGGGCTAATGTTCAGAAAGAAATTGACGATGACAATCAAACCAGCAAGGCTTATGATCATGCTCAAGCTAAAATAATTTTGTATTCTCTATGCAATAGGTACATGCTAGCTTCCCATGAGTGCTCCATCCTGACAGCATTCCGTAAGTAGAAAAATTGCTAATGGTTCATATTAATGTGGTATTTATTACAAAATTTTGCTTCTTCAATGCATCAAAAGTACATGTGTCATCGGACTATAAAAATTATAGCTCATCAAAAATAGGCCTTATATATACATTAATGTTTCTACCAAGGTGTCATAATCCAGAAATGACTAATGTAAGAAAGATGTTATGTCTTTCATGCACATCCCATGCAACAAACTGTATGGAGTAATAAAGACTACCTAACATGAATAAGGGATCGTTGCATGACTAAATGGTGTAAACCCATCCATAGATAGATCCAATTGGATATTGCATAATTTTCGAGCAAATAAAAGATAGCAAGTACCAAATTTCTTCCATGTCTCATTGTTCGATAGATGACTCATCATATCAGTATTCTTATGAATCTTTTTTCTGTGTCATCTTATCTACCAAGCTATACTCTTGGACAAGTAAAGCTTTCAAAGCCTAGGAGTGATAAGAAGGTATCAAAGAACCTTATATAGTATGTCCTTTTAATTTCTACGCTCTTATCTCAGCTTAAATCAACTTTTACTACACACATCACATGAGCTCTTCAGATGGTTCTCATTATAGAAAAGAATGTAATCATTATAATATACATCTATTTTCTCATATCCCATGCTTTCCCCTTTTATCATTTTTTTAAGCATAAAAACTTCCAACAAGCTTCTTATTCTTTGGTAGCATCTTTTTTGTTATTGCACAATCATATCATACAATTAACCATCATGTTAAACTTGGCCTGCAAGTTCAACACTCTAACATGGCTAATAGTACAGTGTGTATTTCACATCCCAGCCATAGTGGTTTATCAATATCTTTTAGCATACGATAAAAATCATCGCTGTCAATTTCTAGATCATCTTCTATATCCTATTCAAATTCAAGACAGTCACATCTATAATCATGCCTACCATTCTATTTGTGTCCCTGTCCTACTCACTTTTAACCCTTGTAACTATCTCCTACGTCTCCCAATACAAATATGGATGTTTGTAGTTTGGCATAAATTTACTTTTATATAAATGGATAGTGATTGTATCTCTATCAAATATTTTTCTATCTTCATATCTCTTACAAGGGCAATGATCCCGTCCTTGATGTAAGAGTACCATATTCTCGAAAGCATAATTATACAAATACTCTATACCTTCCTTATATTCAATAGAAATCATCACATCGACTACTCGATAGTTCATCTAACTATGCTCTATGGTCTATAGATTCTATATATATAATATAAGATAATTACTAGCTAATTATTTTATCATTTAAAATGACTTACATAATAATATATCATATCACCAACTATAGGTATAGAAGATTCTATCCCATTCAAGAATTGTATTAATTATATAGGTCAATTACAGTAATCAAACAATACATAATAGGGATAAAAAAAGCTTTAATAACATTTCTCCTTAGTTCTCTCCACATAGCTAAAGATGTGTGAGGAGAATTAAAGAAAAATATTATTTAAAACTTCTTTCGAATCCTCAATATACTATTTGATTACTGTAATTATCTATAGAATTAATTATAATTTTTAAACTATTCAAACTAGATAATTAATTGATCAATGTACATAATTCTTTCATTTGTATAAAAATATATAAATATACAGATGCTGTATTAATATGTACATTAATCTATTCAAAGATAATTAATTGATCAATGTACATAATATTTGATAAAAATCTATGCATTAATCAAAAGATGGGTTTATGATTCTATGCAATATAATTTTTATAATAAATATCTAATTAATTAGTTAAATTAATATATAATTATAAAATATAAATACATCAAAATAATAGTTCATGTACATTAAAATATGATAATTTAAATAAATTTGAAGTATAAGATTTACTTATACTTGGTGATATAAGACCAGTCCATGATGCAAATGATGTAACTAAAGATGAAAGAGTTAGAATCTTTATAGTGAATAAAGTCAACAATGAGCTAGTTGCCACTCGACCTTTATGCGAGTATTAGTTGCCCTAGATGTCGACTAGGACTAGAGTCTAAGTGCACAGGGTACGCCCTGGTCCTAGTGTTTGCAATGTTGCCTTGCACCTTCTCTCGACCTAAGCACACGGGGCACAAGAGGGCTGGCTACCCTGGATGCAGGTTGGGACCCGAGGCCTGAGCATGTTGGCATGCCCCAGTCCCTATGTTTGCAATATTGCCCAGCACTTTTAGTGATGGCTCTGACAAATGTATTTTCATTAGGTATCCAAAAGAAACTAAGGATTATTACTTCTACCACACTAATGAACAAAAAAATATTCGTCAGCAAAAGGGCAATCTTTTGAAAAAAATCTTTTCTTGGAGAAGAAACTAATGCCTCTAAGGTAAAACTTGAAAAGGTTCGACAGGTAGAATAACTGACATCATTGACTGAACCTATATAACAAGATTTGATTGGATTAAACTCAAAGCCCATTGTAAATGCACCATTAAAGAGATCTGGTAGAGTACCATGTCAGCCGAATAGATACTATGATTTCTAGGTCTGGGATGATGATCCTGTTGAACTTGATGAAAATAATGAGGATCCGATCATCTATATGGATGCAATGCAGAGTGCTGATTGTGATAAATAGCTTGAATCCATGAAATCCGAAATAGGGTTAAAACATACATTTTAATAAAGTGATCAGAATGTATGACTTCATTACAAACGAAGAACAGCCCTGCATAAGAAATGGGCTAACAGTTCAGTTATTGTATTTCTTATTTTGTATGTGGATGGCATACTCTTAATTAGAAATGGCATTCCTATATTATAAGAAATAAAAGTATAGTTATCTTCTCAATTCTCCTTAAAGGACTTGAGAGAAGCATCTTACATCCTAGGGATGAAGATCTATAATGATATCTTTAAAAGGTTGCTAGAATTAACCTTGTCCACATACATTGATACTATGCTGAAGTGGTTCAGCATGATAAAATTCTAAAAAAGGCTATCTCTCATAGGCCATGTATTTAATCTCTCTAAAAAGGATTGTCCTACAACTCCTCTAGAGAGAGTATATGAGTAGAATTTCATATATCTTAATAGTGAGATCTATTATATATGCCATGACATGTATGAGACCATATATAGTATATTCACTATGGATAGTGAATAGATACCAATCTGATCCAAGTGAGAACTATTGGAAGGTCATAAAAACCATCCTTAAGTATTTTAGAAATATTAAGAACTAATGGCTAATCTATAAAGATTTTGACATAAAACTAGTTAATTATACTGATCTATTATATATGCCATGACATGTATAAGACCAAATATAGTATATTCACTATGGATAGTGAATAGATACCAATCTGATCCAGGTGAGAACTATTGGAAGGTCATAAAAACCATCCTTAAGTATTTTAGAAATATTAAGAACTAATGGCTAATCTATGAAGATTTTGACATAAAACTAGTTAATTATACTGACTCAAGTTTTCAGTCGATAGGGATGATAATAAAATATATCGGATTATATCTTTATCCTGAATGGAGGAGTAATCTACTGGAAAAGTTTCAAGCATCATATTATGGCCAATTCAGTATGCGAGGTGAAGTACATACAACATCTGATGCTGCAATAGAAGTTGTTTGGCTATGAAAGTTTATCAATGAGCATGGAGTGGCACCCTCCATTGATGGTCCAACTCATTTATATTGTGATAGCACTGGAGCCATAGCTCAAATGAAGGAATCAAAGTCGCTTCAATGGATCAAGCATATTCTACGTCGCTACCACCTTGTCCGAGAGCTTATGGAATGAGATGAAGTTGATCTTTAGAAGATTGATGAAAAGAAAAACATGGTCGACCCATTTACTAAAGCTATCAGAATTAAAGAGTTCAATGATCACAAGTGAAAAATGGATATTCGATACTATTTTAATTGGCTCTAGTCCAAGTGAGAGTTGTTAGAAAATATGTCATAAAACTAATCATTTAGGTTGTGGGCAGTTGAGTTCCTTGTAACTTGTACATGAATCATTAATAAAATAAATATTATTTTTGATAGTTCATCTTTTTTTTTATGTCTTTCTTTGAACTCTTTTGAAATGAAGTCCTTAAAACTACTTCAATCCGATAAAGAATGATTTATCGAGTAGTTCTTAAACATGCTCGTGACCAAAGATACATTGTTATTTAGGACGATAATGTTTATCGAGCATAGGTTGTTGTATGCTATATGGGTTGGTTGTCCTCATAACCAAGAAGTGTGAAGATACTGGTATGGCATGCAAGTAAGTGTAGGAGTACACTACGCAGAATATGACAAACTCTATAGAGTACTCTACTGTCATATCTCTCAGAAGGATATTGGTATAAATATCTCTCTGAACTGAGATCACCACGATGACCTACAAGTAACTCACTGTACTTAGGTGCCAGGCTATCTATATTTCTAATCTAGTAATGAAAGGTTACTGAGTATAGTCAAGTACTTATTAAATCGATGTATATCAAGATAGGATTGACCACTCCAAGGTATTGGAGAAAATGCTCTGCCATGTTTCAATTTAGCAAGTCCTTGGCCAAGGCAATCCTTATGAAGAGTCACAAGATTTGTTAGGTTAAGATATATCTGGATGCACTATTATGGAGTTGGCAGTTGACTCTGAAGTTATCCTGAGTATTAAGTCAAAAGAATGAATTATATGATAATCTTATGCCTAGGATCTTGAATGTTGTTTTACAATTATTCGACCTATCTGGACATTGGGTACCATTACTAGATGGTCGCATCGATTAGTTCAGGAATTAGTTTCTGGGCTACCAGCTTAGTGTTGAAATCTATAAGGTCACACAAATAAGAAGTTTCTGACCGATCATGACTGATTAATGATTAAGAAACATTCAGTAGCAAAATTATAAACTTGATTAACAATTAATCCTATATAAATATTATAAATTAATAATTAATTAATTAATAATTAATTATAGGAGGATTAATTAGTAATTGATTGCTAATTAGCTCAATTTGATTGGACAAAGAGGTTTAGGTCAAGTCTAATTAAATTTGGTTCAATTAGATTTCACCAGATTAGGTAACACGATGACCTAATCGCTAAGAAATTTTAATCCTAGTTTGATTCGAACTTGAGCCTAATTAATTTCTAATTTGATTTAAAATTAATTAACCTATTAGGGGCCTAATATTAGGTTCATATGTTTAACTAAATTTGATTTGGTTGGAAATCAATTAGAATCAAATTAGAAATCCTAAAATCTCACCTAGTGCCCTAAATTTTCTCCACTCCTCAAACTCCATGCAAAATTCAGACTTGCATGAAGGTTTCTCATGCCAAAACATGTTTTTGCCCTCGGCATTCTCTCTTCTAGATTAGAATGAAGTTTGGATTAGTTTGGATTACATTTGAATTGGTTTTCATAAGAGTTTCAGTGGGATTGAAACTCTTGACCTTATCCATATCCATTTAGTCTTTATCCCTTCTTATCTTCATCCAATCTCCATGCCACTTTTTATTTTGGATTTTTCTTGGATTGTGCATGTAAAAGAGAAGGGATTACAAGAAGAAAAATGACTTTGAAAAAAATCTGAAATTAGGTGGGGCATGGGATCTTATCCTTGGTCCTAATCCTATTCTAAAATAAACTCCTAATTCTAATTGGATTGCTCTCCAATCTCCATGCCATTTTTTTTAAAATTCCCTAAGGTTGTGCATTTGATTTAAGAGGATTTGTGAGAGATGGGAGATCTAATTGACTAAGAAAAATAAATTGGGAAGGCTGGTATTAGCATGGAGAAGGGATTGGTGTGAAGATATTGTAGGCGCTAGGGGCTAGAGTTTTCAAGAGAAGAAAAAAGGAAAAGAATTTTCTTAATTTCTTTTTCCTCCTCCATCTAGTCCTCCTTATTCTCTTGTTCTTGATCTTCTTGGAGGGTTCAAGAAGATCTAAGAAATATTTTTATTTTAGCCATCCAGTAACCTTCACGTGGATCTAGCAGTCCGAGAAGGTTGATCGCACAAAACTTCATGTGAATGATTCGAAAAGGCTAGACACCCTGTGCGGTTGTGAAGCAATATAGAAAACCCTTACCACATGCCATCACCAGCACAATCATTGACCCATGATTAGATATGAAATTAGATTTTATATTGTATGTAGATTTGATCTATAGCATGCATCGATTAGATCGATGCATGCTGGTTTTGTTTTCTATGTTGCATATCATGTTACAATTTTTGTAAGGTTTATTAGATTTGATCTATATGCAAGATCTTTTATTTAAAATAGTTTTAAAATAGATTTGCTTTTACTATAAATTATAAAAAAAATATGCATGAAACTCTAAGTGTTTTTCCAACAATTGACAGGGGGAGACCACCATTGGGGGAAGAATAGCGCGCAATGGGTACATCGGGAGGGGGGAATAAGTGGGGGGAGGAAATTTGAGAGGAGGGTTTAGGAGTCCTTTTCTACCATGAACTCGATTTTGAACTCTATAAAAAGGGGACAGATGGCCTGAGGGTTTGTATGAAAGCAGAGAGCAGCGAAAAGTCTCCTCGAGGGTTTTATGAGCTTTGTGAGGGATTTGAGCTTCTTATAATCATTTTTCTCTCATAGTAGAGCTTTACATATCTAATTAATTATGTTTGTACCTTTTCTTTTCTTTCCTTCTATTGTAGTTATTTTTTATCGACATTATCACTGGCATTGTAGTCTTGGACAAGAATCCGTATTCTGTAATCATATAAGGATTCTCTTAACACCTTGTACTAATAAAATTTTAGCTGAGGTATAGGTGGATACCAAAGGTTTTTGAAGAGTAATTGAAAGAGGCATGCCTCAACAATCCATAAACCACTTTAGGCAAATCTTTTTAGATTTTTGTTCTTAACCTAGCAAAGTTGATCTTTCCAACAACCTTTGGAGATAGGAATTTTGATGATACTCTAGATTAATCCTTGAGGAATAAGAGCTGATAATTCATTGGAATCAAAGTTTCTGGTAGCTATGATCATATCTACTACACTAAGACCATCAAAATTAACAGTCATGTTAAGAGGCATAGGAATTGAATTAATTTCTCTATGCATAAGCCAAGGTTGATTTAGAGAAGATGACATCATCGTGAGAACTGATGACCCAAATAAAATCATCTTTGATATGCTTGGAAGCCAGATCTACTTGGTGATTAGATTTCATATAATTTAACTACTGAGATTTTCCATATATAATGTGCATGTCCTTGTATACAGAAGATAAATGCAAAAAAATATTTAAGATATTTTTGAGAATATTCATAATATTTCAGGAGGTGATTAGAGTCACAAAAAATCAAGACTTGCTATAATGTTTGAAAAACAAAAAATACTAAATACATGAGGCTGAATTTTTGATTTTTCATGAGAATTTTTATATTTTTATCTATTGTCCAAAAGAACACTAATTTATATCATGCTACAAATATGGTCATCAAGATTGCTTCCAATGTATGCCAACTAGTGACAATGTTTTTTCCCCCTCCCTTTTTCCCTTTCCTTATAATAGTATTCCTAAGTACTGCACATGCAAATCACATGACAAAATAAGAATTGGTCCATATGCAGGTTTGGGATTTTTTTTTCAAAGGCTAATAAATGTAGGGAGAGAATTGTTTGCTAGTTTGCGCTGAGGTGGACTCCAAGCATGCATTTTTTTTTTTTTTTTGTTTAAAAAAAAAATATATCATGCATAATGTACACTACGTCGTCCTACATGTAGCCAATCACAACTACTTCTTGCTATGAGCCCCATTTATTAAACACTCATTCCAATGCATTGGTATAGAAATAAGTGGTTGTGATTGATGGCATGCACAACCATGCAGTGCACTCTTTCCAAGATATAATTTCACTCTCTAATAAGGAGTTTAGCAATCCTCGATTATTTAGTTATTAACATTTCTTCTTCATACATTAGGCCTTTATAATAGATGTCTTCATGGGCTGGATTGTCCAACTTGCTTATACCTAGCTTTGCTTGGAAAGCAAGCCCATGCCCAACTAGGCTAATGCCCAATTGCTATGAGCCCCATTCATCAAATACTCATCTCAATGCACCGCAATAGAGATGAACGATTGTGATTGACAACATACACAGCCATGTGGTACAATTTTTTTAAGATATAATTTCATCCTCTGATAGGGAGCCCAGTGATCCCTGATTGCTTAGTTGAGGACATTCCTTCCTCATGCACTAGGCCTTCATAATAGATCTCTTCATAGGCTCTGCAGTCCAACTTGCTTGCTCAAACCTAGCTTTGCTTGAAAAGTAGGCCTATGCCAGACTAAGCTAATATTCTTTTATGTTTTTTTTGTATTATTTATTTATATTGGCTAAATTTCATAAAAGATCTTGAACTTTATAGCCTAATTTAATTTAAATCCTAGATATTAATCTTTCATGACAAGTCTCCGGGCAGTTTTATCCATTGATAATATAACCCTTCATTGCTCAAACTTTAATTAGGTATTTGAAAATGGCACGAGCCCTCTCAGTTTTCTTATTGACAATTTCAGAATGAAGCTTGTATTTTTTGAATAATACGTGACCTTAATTTAGTACTAGAAATCATTTGCTTTTCTACCAAAATGATCTCTTGGCCTTGGTAAAATGCTCTATTTCATAAAACCAAAAATTAAGTAGGAGAGGGAGAAGAAACAGAGCATGGCAATGAGTTTTGAGACAACTAAGAGGTTATTGGATCCTTTCATGCCTTCCTATAAATTGGAAGAAACACTACCAAGGATGGGAGAGGAGGGCCTATAAAACACCACATGCATGCAAGAAGGACAATCTAGGTGCTGCTTGGTGAGAGATTTGTTTCACTTATTGTATGTTCTTGCTCTACCTCATAGATTACCACTATTTTTGTAAGTTTTTTGGCACTGGACTTAAAATTTATTTGACAATAGGCATGTGTCAAAATAGTTAGCATATGTTAGCGGTTGATACTAACAAATATTTGGCACATGAATGCCCAATTATGGGCTTAAAAAAAATTTTAAAAAAAGAAGTGGGGAGCTTCTAAACCATCCACATAAAAAGTGGAGGGTGATTACCAAACTACCCACAAGCCTATAACTCCTATACAAAAGAAGTGAGTTTGATTTATTAAAAAAAAAAATCCTAGAGAATTTTTTTTTAAAAAAAAAACTATATGAAAAAAGCAATATTATTTCTCTTGCAACAAAAAGAGAGAACACAATTAAAAAAAAAAAAATCAAATGAGCGACAACGAGTGATTAAAAGGCAATTCAGGTTGTGGTAATTATTTTCTTTTCATTTTGTTACAAAAAATGTGACTAAAATACAAAGAGAAATGATATTTAATACATCAATGCGATTTTTATGGACCTAATGATTCGGGCCTACAAGAGACAAGTCATTTTTCACTATAATTCTCTAGTTTCTACATTAGTATCAAAGTAATTTTTGGATTAAATTCATTTCTGGATATATTTGAATATATATTTCTATATTTGAATATAAAATTATATGTTATATGTTACAAATATGCCTCAAATGGTAATTAATGGCAAGATGTATATCTAGGCCTAATTTTTGACAATGTTGTTGCTCATGATTGACATGTTGTGCCTACAAAATTTAGTGTTAAATGAATATATGTAACTTGAGTTATTTGTGATTAAATTTTTGGATTAAATATTTGAATATATATTTTTATATTTAAATATAAAATTATATGTTATATGTTACAATTATGCCTCAAATGGTAATTAATGGCATGATGCATATCTAGGCCTAATTTTTGACAATGTTGTTGCTTGTGATTGACATATTGTGCCTACAAAATTTAGTGTTAAATGAATATATGTAACTTGAGTTATTTGTGATTAAATTTTTGGATTAAATATATGAATATATATTTTTATATTTAAATTTAAAATTATATGTTATATGTTACAATTATGCCTCAAATGGTAATTAATGGCATGATGCATATCTAGGCCTAATTTTTGACAATGTTGTTGCTCGTGATTGACATGTTGTGCCTACAAAATTTAGTGTTAAATGAATATATGTAACTTGAGTTATTTGTGATTAAATTTTTGGATATAACAGTGTTAGAATGATGTATTTCAAGGCTTACATGTTTCATACTATATTGAATTAGATTCTAAATTTATGTCATTGTAAAGTAGAGATATAAAGCTTTAAAAATGGCATATAATATGTATAATTTAGATATCGGGATCAAAAGTTATAGGTTTTCAAAGTTGTGAAAAAAATTAGCCTAAAACCTAAAAATTTGGGTGTTTAAATTTGAATTTAGAACGTGTTATAGTCTTATTTGATGCAATTGATATCCAAATACCCAGTTAGAGATGAGATTTAATAAATTTTAAACCTAAAATTAACTCCTTATTAAAATATAAAAAAGTAAAAACAAATGCCATCGATTTTATTGGAAGTCGAGGCTAGGAAGGCGGCATATGGAATACACATACCATCCATTGCACATGGAGCCTCTTTCAGGGTTGAAATAGCCCAATTTTTGTACACTAATGTATTTTTGTCTGGTCTATTTATTTATGATTTTTTCAATTTTTTTAAAAAAATTCAATAAGTATTTATTCAAAATTTTTATTGATAAAATGTATCTGAAAAATTAATAAAAATTATGAAAAAATAAAGTTTACTTGTAAAAAATTATTTTAACTAAGTTTTAATCAAATAAGAGTTAATGGAAGTTACTTGGTATTATTGTTATTATTTTGAGCATATCTATTATTTTTGAAAAATACTAAATTAAGTATGAGATTGACAGTACTTATTTAATTTTTTAACAGATAAAATAATAATTATTAAAACTAGGAAGGCTATTAGAGAACCTATTATGAAGAACAAGTTCAATGATTTGAAATCAAATAATATAAAAGGCAATAACCTAGAAGCATCTTAATGATGATTAACCATATAATAAAGAGGTTTCAAAGTGAGTATGCAATGGATGAATTTTATAAAATAAAACTCTTGTGTGACATAGTAATAGATTTTTGAAAAAAAGTAATAAGAAAGCATTGGAAATATGATAGATACATATAAGGACTACTTGCCAAACTTAAAAAAACTTATAGGGCCTTAACAACTTTATTAGCTATTAGGCAAAATAATGTTGATTCTTATTATGCGACACATATAGTAGCTAGAAATATTTATACCTATATTTTTTTAGCTATTTTCAATTATTGAATCATGTTTGCAAATATGCTTGTATATATGTATATATTTTTTATATTGTATTGACTCACATATAGTTAAACTCTTTTATCAATGCAAGTTTAACTATTCAATTATATTTGATTAAGTGGGAACCATTATTAAATGAATAAGATGTATTGTTCTCAAAGTATTATTGAGAATAGATGATAAATAATAGTGTTCTAATATAAGATATGGAAGATAATTGGAAATATAGTAAACTTTTGATTCCACTATTTATATTAAGGATATGATTATTTATGCATGCTACAAAGTTAAATAAATATATACTTAGGATGGAAATGTATCGGTATTCATTTTATAGCAAATATCTATGTAGTTTGAGATGGCATCAAAGAATATTATTACTGGACTTAATAAAGGCAAAAAAAATGGATAACAAGAACTATAATATCCGACATACTAAGTTTCACTATATTTTTAAGGAACAAGAAGTTTTGGAAGTCATCAATCAAGCTAATACTGATCTTGGTGAGGGGAATGATGCTCAAAAAAGGAGATATCAAGAGGCTTATCATGCTTAGAAGGCAAAAGATACCACTGCGTATGGTATTTTGATAAATGCGATTAATGGTACATGATCTCATGGATAAGTACAAGCAGTTCCTCATTATTTATAAGATGTGAATGCATTTAAAAGAAAAATTAGGTAGGATAATTATAACCAGCCTAGCTGACCATTAAATTTGACATAGATTATAGATAAGAAGTACCCTAATCACATAATAAGTGAATATCTGAATGAAATGTCAAAGATGAGTATGAAGCTGAAAGTAAGTGATCATGTCTTGATAGATAAGCAGCAAGTCCAAGCAGTGATTCATTCTCTTCCTAATAGCTAGGAGTATATAAAGCTTAATCTAATTCATAATAATAATATCAAAACTTTATAATTGTTGGCCAACATGTTAAGCTTAAAAAAAAGTACCTTGTATCTGGGAGAGGCATTGAGTGGGTCTTCTTAGTTGGATTAGGTTCAAAAGGAGTTTTATGCTCTAAAAATAAGGGCAAGTGTCACAGGTAGAAAGGAAAGAGTAGGAAAGCAAGGACAGTTGCTCATAGACCTAAGAAAAACTCCAAAGGAAACAAGAAAAGTAAATAGTTTAAATGGAATGATCGGTCATTTTGCTCATAAGTATAAGGAGTAGAACAATGTAACATCTCATACTGGTTTGAAAGCTATTGTTTACATTTCTATTACAAAATTGCTCACTAATTCTTATCCTACATAGATTATAGAATCAAAAGCCATAAAAACCATATGAGTGGAGATCGAGAAGCATTCATAAAGTACTATTGCATCCAAGTAGGGAGAGATGTATAAATATACTTTACATAATGAGAGAATCTTGTACCTACATGATGTCTTATATGCTTCGGACATAAGGTGTAATTTGGTTTTCATGAAATTTTTTCTTAGCTTAGGATATATTTTCTATTTTCATAATTATGTTATGGATATTTATTATAATAATATTTTAATAACTTTAGCATATTTTTAAAAATAGTTTTGTTATTATGGATTATGGATATTCTACTGATGTTTATCATAATAATAGTTACTTTTCATTAACTACTTCTAATATTATAAATGTGAATGTGTAGCATATTAGACTGTCACATTAATTGGACAAAAAAATGAATAGATTAGATAAGGAATGAATTTTGGATCCGATTGACAAAATTGAATTAACCAATTACAAACATCGTATAACTGAAAAACAACTAAGAAACCATTTGAAAAAGTAACAAAGGCCGATTATTTGTTACAATTAAACCATTCGGACATTTGTGATCCAATGAGTGATAGGGCTAAATATAGTGCACATTATTTCATCACTTTCATAGATGACAATTATTGATTTGGACATATCTATTTGATTTTTTATAAGTTAGATGTATTGGATTGCTTGAAATGATATATTAACTTAGTTAAAAATTAATTAGACAAAAGAATTAAAACTTTGAGAACTGATCAAAAAAAGAGTATCTATATATACAGTTCAAAAAATTATGTGATGAAAATAGAATAAATAGATAGTTAACTATTCTTAGAATTCTATAATATCATAGAATTACTGAGAGAAGAAACATGACCATATTGGAAATGGTCAGGTCTATGATGGCACAGGCCAATCTTTCAATTTTTTATTGGGGAGATGCTTTGTTAATAATTCTGTATGTATTGAACCATGTGCCTTCTAAATCAATTACATCAACATTATATAATTTATGGATAAGTAAAAAAATTGACATATCTAATCTAAGACCTTAGGGATTTGTAGCATATATTCATCATTTCTACAAATACAAAAAATTGGATCTAAGAGAAAAGAAGTATATCTTTATAAGATATCTTGAACATTCAAAATGATATGTATTTATAGGTGAATATCTAGATAAAGGTGTAACTGAAATTGAATCATGAGATATCATATTCTTGAAGAACGAGTTCCCAAGTAGAGGTAAGATAAATAAAGAAATTCAAATATATGAATTAAATTGAACTGAATATAAGAAACTCGAATTTCTTGATCTAAGTGCAAGCAGTTTTGTGCTTCAAGATGAACCATCTTAAAACTCTTAAATATGAAAGAGTACTTATTAGAGCATTTCTTATAGATATTTTGAGATTGAGGGTAAGACATTTATATTGGTTTCACATGATGAAGTAGAACCAAAATCGATTGATGAAGCCTTATATATCTCTACCAAAGAATAATGGAAGATTGTAATGAAAGAGAAATTGGAGTCAATGAATACAAACCCTATTTATAACTTGGTTAATCTGCTATAAAGATGAAAGGCCATTGGAAACAAATGGGTTCTCAAAATTATAAGAAAAGTAGATGAGACAATCAGGAGATACAAGGCATGATTGGTATCAAAAGGTTATACTTAGTAAGAGGGTATATATAGACTATAAATTTTTTTTTTCTCTGATTATTAGGTTTATCTCAATTAATTTAATACTGGCTATAGTATCTTAAATGGATCTAAAGCTATATCAAATGTACATTAAAACAACTTTTCTCAATGAAGAATTAGATGAAGAAATTTACATGGAACAATCTATAAATTTCATGGTCAAAACTCAAGAGAATAGAGTTTGTAAGTTTAATAGACCAATATATAGCTTGAAATAGTTATTTGAGATAGTAGTTTTTGAAATTTCATAATGTTGTATCATCTTATGATTTTAACATGATCAATGAAGATCATTGTATATACGTCAAGCATGATAGATATAATTTTGTTGTCTTGTTACTATTTATTGATGGCATTCTATTGGCTAGTAATAACAAGAAGTTTGTGAATAGCATCAAGAGATAATTAATATAAAATTTTGAGATGCAAGACATGGGACAAGCTGCATATATTTTGGGGTTAATTTTTGCAAGGATCATTTTAGGAGACTTTTAGATCGCTCTTGGGACTTTATATCTAGATGGTTCTGAAATGATTCCAAATGCAGCATTATAATCCTATTAGTGCTCTTGTAACAAAAGGTAAAGACCTTAGTCTCGATATGTATCTTAAAACTATAGAAGAAAAGAATGAGATGGTCAATACTCCTTACTCGAGTGTTGTTGAAAGTCTGATATATGCTACCATATGTGCTAGGCTAGATATTTGTTTCACCATTGGATTAGTAATCACTATTAATCAAATTCTGAAAGAAAATTTTAAAAAGTAATCAAAAAAATTATGAGATATTTCAAAGGTACTATGGACTATTTATTATGTTATGAAAGAGATTACTTGCATTTGGATAGATATGTAGATGTTGATTGGGCATGAGATTTAAATGAATATAAGTTAACATCAAGTTATAGTTTCTTGCTTAATAATAATATTATATCATGGTATAGCAAGAAATAGACCAGTATTATACTATCAACCATGAAGTCCATATTTATGACTTACTCGTCAGCAGTATAAGTTATATAGCTGAAGTGATATTGTTTCACTTTTATTTTTTGTTCTATTTTCTATACAACAAAAGGCTATGACTGTCTGATTGTGATACATGGATATAAGAAAATGGAGACTTACATCATTGCATTACCAGAGGTGAGTAGCTCAGAAAAAGTCACAAGTGGGGCTTTAGTGAAATGGCTAAATAGGGCATTTGCTAGCCCATCAAGGATAAACAAGGATCCATCCCAGGCAACACCATTGAGAAATTCCAAGAAGACAACAATATGTGGTAAGAGTGATTGACACAAAAAGATCATTCAACCTCGAACCCAGGGGTGATATTGAAATGTTATGTACATGAATGCCAAAGTTTGAATGTGGTAACTGCTGACACATAGCAGAACATACTTGGAGGTTGTTTATTTTGGGAGAGTTGGGACCTAAACTAGGAATAAAAATGAGTGACTCTTTCCTTAGAATTCAAATCTTTATTTTGATTCCAATTCCCTTAACGAACCAAATATTTTGGGAGATATGGCTATTCGGATTTCCATTATAATCCATTCCGATTTTGATTCCAATTTTGATCGTAAACCAAACACCCCTTTGGAGTTATCTATGAGCAAGGTTTTATTGGTATCAATCAGGACTGGTATGAAGCTTTCTCGACATATCCAAGGACTTATGACCTTACCCATGCCGAGGGTGTGAGAATAGTATTTTTTGGGCCAAAGTCGATAGGCCCAGCTGACTTCGACCCAGTTTGAAAAAAAAAAAAAGAGAACGAAGGAGGAGAACAGGGACCAGAATAGGGGAGGATCGGATTTTCCTTATCTGGTCAGAGTTCACGTCGGTGTTTTCAAGAGAGGAGTCGTGAGAGGAGAGGGAACTGGTCGGTGACGAGTCCAAGAGGGATTGGAACTCGCTCGGGCGATGTTGGTCTTCCAAATGACATGGGAACTGATGGAAATTTCTTTAAATTCCTTTCATCGCCGTCGAATCGAGCCCCATCGAGCCTCCATCCTCATGTCTTCCTCCTCTCCGGTGAATATTCGAAAGTTTTCGAAGGCCGGTGAGTATTTCCTTAGGAGGATTTAATTTATTTTTTTATTTTGGGTTGTTTGGTTTGTTTAAGTCTCGATCGTGGATTACCAGTGGCCATGCCACCACCATCTGCTCAGGTCCGTCAAGCTTCCCAGCAATCCTCCCATGGCATCGCTGGCCACCGTGGAGGGGGGGTCTCGGTTGAGTCGATGCCGAGAAGGAACAGGGAGAGTTCGAGTGGAAGAAAGAAAGAAAAAGAGAAAAAAGGGAAAGAAGCTATTCCACGGAGAAGAAGACAAGAAGAGAAGGAATAGGAGAAAGAAAAAAAAAAGAAAAGAAGGGAAAAGAAAAAATAGAGAGAGAGAAAGAGGAGAGAGAAGAAGAAGGAGAGAGAAAATTGGGGGAACCTTCTTCCTTGAAATTTGTGAAACTAGGGTTTAGGTTGAATGAATTTATTTATTGCAGGAGATCAACCTTCTAAGTAGGAAGATGTTGTACGAATTTCGGGTACGGACTAGTGTCAGATATACTAAGATTAGCACTTGAAGGTAAGGATTCTGGACATGGTCACCAGTTCTATATATTGTTTTACATGGCATGATTTTGATCCGAGTACATGAGCATTGGCATGCATAATTTGTTGTTGCATGGTATAGTTGATTTTTTTATGATGAACCATATGATTATGGTTATTATTATTATATTTCTACATACTATGTTCATCAAACAAAATTGTTTTTGATGGTTTGGACCGTGATGTCAATCAATGAAAGATTTGAAATTTCATGATTTGACATCATGATGTGGTTTGATATCATTATATGATTTGACAGTAGGACCTGATTTGATAAAGTGATAACAAAGAGAGTATGGTAATTGGACTAGCCATACCACGGGATCGTGGTTACCGAAATTATCTATCACAGACATGGATTTATCGGTACAAGCAGAATCATGACAAATATTGCCTTTAACAGGCATGGACAATGATATTGCCGGTCACAGGCGGAATCGTGATAAATATTGTCTTTAACAAGCATGGACAATGATATTGCCGGTCACAGGCAGAATCGTGACAAATATTGCCTTTAACAAGCATGGACAATGATATTGCCAGTCACAGGTGGAATTGTGATAAATATTACCTTTAACAAGCATGGACAATGATATTGCCGGTCACAGGCAGAATCGTAATAAATATTACCTTTCACAAGCATGGACAATGATTTTGCCAGTCATGGGCTGGAGCATGACCGTGGCTAGTCCAGAATCCTAAAAAAGATGGATGATTAAATTGAAATATAAAAAAGAAACATGATTTACAAAAAGGTTTTGTCACATATGTCATTGAGTTGTTGGTTGCTTGACATGATTACTACTATATCCTTGTTATTTTTAAATTATTATTATTGATGGTGACTGTTTGGAGATCTTACTAGGCTGTAAAGCTCACAATCCTCAATTTGTTTTTCCTTCTCAGAGTTCGGCAGGATATTTGAGCTTAGTGAAGAAATGATGAGTGGTTAGAGAGTTATTAATACCAAGTAGATGATTAAAGGATGATGGAAATTGAACCATATGTATTATACTATTTTCTTTGTATTGGGTATATTTTTTATAATTTGTGATCAATAATATTATGAAGTATTGAGGTTATAATGAAAAATTTGTAGGTCTTGCATGATCTCTAGGATAAAACCTAGAATTTGTGCGGTCGGTCGCGTAGCCGATTCCGGTGCTGAATTCGGGACATGACAGAGTGGTATCAGAGCTTAGGTTATAATCATTTATGACGGTGATATAAGTGGTTAAAATAATAAAGACATGATGGTTATTAGGATATGACAAGGATAGTGTCAGAGCTTAGGTTTTGATGACTTGGGAGTGTGGTATAGGTGATTAGAATAGATATAAGTGATATCGAAATTCAAGTCATGATTGTTTGAGACTGGGACATAAGTGAATTGGAATCACATGATGGTTATTAGGACCTGGTAGGATGATATCAAAATTTAGGCTATGATTACTTAGAACTTTGATATAAGTACTTGGGACATGATATGAATGCTATCGATGCTTATATTATGATCACTTGGGACTGTGACATAAGTATTAGGATACTTTCGGGGTTCAAAATCTTAATCAAGCAAATTTCAAGGATGAAATTATTTTAACAGGGAGAGAATGTGAGAATAGTATTTTTTGGGCCGAAGTCGGCAGGCCCAGCCGACTTCGACCAAGTTCGAAAAAAAAAAAGAGAACGAAGGGGGAGAACAGGGACCGGAATAGGGGAGGATCGGATTTTCCTTATCCGATTGGAGTTCATGCCGGTGTTTTCGAGAGAGGAGTCGTGAGGGGAGAGGGAACTGGTCGGCGACGAGTCCAGGAGGGATTGGGACTCGCTCGGGCGATGTTGGTCTTCCAAACGACATGGGAACCGATGGGAATTTCTTTAAATTCCTTTCATCGCTGTCGAATCGAGCTCCATCGAGCCTCCATCCTCGTGTCTTCCTCCTCTCCGGCAAGCATTCGGAAGTCGTCGAAGGCCGGTGAGTATTTCCTTAGGAGGATTTAATTTATTTTTTTGTTTTGGGTTGTTTGGTTTGTTTAAGTCTCGGCCATGGATTACCGGTGGCCACGCCGCCGCCATCCGCTCGGGTCCGTCGAGCTTCCCGGCAATCCTCCCATGGCATCGCTAGCCACCGTGGAGGGGGGGTCTCGGTTGAGCCGATGCCGAGAAGGAATAGGGAGAGTTCGGGTGGAAGAAAAAAAGAAAAAGAAAAAAAAAAAAGGGAAAGAAGCTGTTCTGTGGAGAAGAAGAAAAGAAGAGAAGGAATAGGAGAAAGAAAAAAAAAGAAAAAGAAGGGAAAAGAAAAAAAAAGAAAAGAAAAAGGAAAAAAAAAGAGAGAGAGAAAGAGGAGAGATAAAGAGGAGAGAGAAAATCAGGGAAACCTTCTTCCTCGAAATTTGTGAAACTAGGGTTTGGGTTGAATGAATTTATTTATTGTAGGAGATCAACCTTCTAAGCAGGAAGACGTTGTGCGAATTTCGGGTACGGGCTAGTATCGGATATATTAGGATTAGCACTTAAAGGTAAGGATTCTGGACATGATCACCAGTTCTATATATTATTTTACATGGTATGGTTTTGATCCGAGTACATGAGCATTGGCATGCATAATTTGTTGTTGCATGGTATAGTTGATTTTTTTTATGATGAACCATATGATTATGGTTATTATTATTATATTTCTACATACTATGTTCATTAAACAAAATTGCTTTTGATGGTTTGGACCGTGATGCTGTCAATGAAAGATTTGAAATTTCATGGTTTGACATCATGATATGATTTAATAATACGACCTGATTTGATAAAGTGATAACAAAGAGAGTATGGTAATTGGACTAGCCATGCCATGGGATCGTGGTTACCGATATTGTCTATCGCAAGCATGGATTTGCTGGTCATAGACGAAATCGTGATAAATATTGCCTTTAATAGGCATGGACAATGATATTGCCGGTCACAGGCATAATCGTGATAAATATTGCCTTTAACAGGCATGGACAATGATATTGCCGGTCACAGGCAGAATCATGATAAATATTGTCTTTAACAAGCATGGACAATGATATTACCGATTACGGACAGAATCGTGATAAATGTTACCTTTAATAGGCATGGACAATGATATTACCGGTCATAGACAGAATCGTGACAAATATTGCCTTTCACAGGCATGGATAATGATTTTGCCAATCATGGGATGAAGCATTATCGTGGCTAGTCCAGAACCCTAAAGAAGATGGATGATTAAATTGAAATAAAAAAAGGAAACATGATTTACAAAAAGGTTTTGTCACATATGCCATTGAGTTGTTGGTTGCTTGACATGATATACTATTATATCCTTGTTATTTTTAAATTATTATTATTGATAGTGACTGTTTGGAGACCTTATTAGACTGTAAAGCTCACAACCCTCTATTTGTTTTTCCTTCTTAGAGTTCGGCAGGATATTTGTACTTAGTGAAGAAATGATGAGCAGTTAAAGAGTTATTAATACCAAGCAAATGACTGAAGGATGATGAAAATTGAACCATCTGTATTGTACTATTTCCTTGGTATTGGGTATATTTCTTATGATTTGTGATCAATAATATTATGAAGCATTGAGATTATAATGAAAAAATTATAGGCCTTGCATAATCTCTAGGATAAAATGTAAGATTTATACGGCCGGTCGCGTAGCCGATTCCGGTGTTAGATTCGGAAATGACAGAAGGTGTGTTCAACATTTATCAGGATAGGTAATGGAAGAGCTCCATTATTACTTATGTTATACATAATACATTACCAAATATTGCTTAAAAAGAGAAAATAATTGCTCATCACCAAAATTCCTTTCCAGGTGCTTTGTTTTTTCTCCTTCTCTTGCTTTGTTTTTGGCTCATAACTTTTTATAAGGCCAATAGATTATTTTGATAGAAAAGTGAATAGTTTTTAGTACCAATTGAGGCCATGTGTCATCAAAAAAAAAAAAAGATGCAGGCTTCATCTGGGAGGAAAATTGGAAGGGCACATGCAATTTTTGTTATCTATTTAACACCTCAGCAACGAAAGAATCGTATTTAATGATAAAAAGGTCAAAGAAAACATTTTCAGAGTTTAAGTTAAATTAAATCATAAAATTTTGGATTTTTTATAAAATCTGGCCATTTATATTTAATGTTTAATTAATAATTTTTGTTGATATGTGAATTTACTAGGATGATAGGTATATAGTAACTTATGGCAATATTAATTATTTATATTTATTTTTTAATATATATATATATATATTTGATGCAGACGGGCGGTCACACTGCTTTGGTGCAGGGCAGAAAAGATCTCTAAACGGGTAAAGGAATACTGTTGCCTTGGGACCAGGATCAATCGGCAGAATGCTGAGCAACATAGGAGGAAATCCAGTCAGCTGCACAGTTTGCCTCCTGATAGACATGATAGACTGTAGCCATCATAGGAAGCTGTAGTAACTTCCAAATATCACGAAGAAAAGGGTGGGCATCACAATGATTCGAACCTGTCCTGAATCCAGCTAATAACAATAGAAATAAAAATCCTGTGAGCATGCAAATGCAGGATAGCTCTGGTGATACCGGTCCACGTAGCTCTAAGCTCCGCTTCTGGGATGAAAGGGTTATGAAGGAAGATCTCCTCAGCTGCTAGAAGCCTCCGATCATCATCTCGAATGACATACCCTGCACTGCCATCAGCACCGCGAACACTGCCATCAAATTTTACCTTGATAAATCCTAGAGGAGGGGGATCCCAAGAAATGTAAATAGCCCTTCGGGCCGCTGTCAAGACAGCATTGAAGTCTCAAGAGTCTGGGGTTGCAAGGGAGGTGGCAGTGTCAAATTGGTGATACTCCATCGCCATGAACTTGGCTCTTTGAAGAACCTGATGAGCCAGGGTGGCCTCAGCCTTAAAGATCACCACATTTTTAGACAGCCAAATCTGATAAGCAAGGTAGGCAACATGACGGTCTTCCTAAGCCAAGCTCTGGTGGAGAAAATCAAGGAAGGAGTATAGCCGTGAGCCATCATCGACATCCCAAGGCCAGCTCCCAGCAAGCTTCCAAATCAACCTCGCTCTGGGGTAGCTCAGGATAGCATGCTTGGTGGACTCATCCTGAATACCACATACTGGACAAGACACCGACAACTCCATACCTCTGCGCCTGAGAAGAGTCCTCGAAGATGATCCCAAGCCATCTTTCAAAGGAAGAGGTGCACTCTCGGGTGAAAAGAAAATCTCCAGGTCCAAGCTGCTACAAATCTCATATCAGAAGGTCCCTAGCACAAATCATAAAGGATGTTCGAAGAAGCCTTGGGATAACAAGATGGATCCTAGACCCTCAAGTCCTAGCACTGGTGAATCAGAATCAAGATAGCCAGGATTCGAGAAGCCAACTAGCTCCCAAAAAGTCTAGAAATCTCCTAAACTCTCCAAGTCCTATACATCATCTATCAACAAATCACAGACCTGGAGATTGTCAGCAACCTCTGTACTCACAAAGATCGGCCACCTAGATAGAGAAAGAGTACGAATCCATGCATCATGACCGACATCAATCGTGGTTGGCCACCATTTTTTATTTTTTAAAAAATTAAAAATGGTCATTAGTCAAAAGCCTGAAACCTGAGTACGGGATAGGCTTGGACTTAGAAGGTATGTTTAAGGTTCCAATCAGGCTGGGTCTAGGCCCAAGTATGTTATTCTTTGGCCAAAGTTCGACCCATGTTCACTTCGTACTACTAGAGAAATTCTTTGTACACCAGAGGCGGCACAAAAAAAATGCATCGCCAAATATGATTGGGCCATGTAAGGGTTATATAAGCCCCACTTTTCAATACATATTTATGCCTACAATTTTATCCTTTTATTATGAATTTTGAATAACAAAAATATCCCTTCTTTATTAAAAAACTATGATACATATTAGCTTGAATTATGATATCTCGTGGCTTGGGTTATGATATCCTAGTAGCCAGGGTGTCATAACTCTGTTCATAAGATGTCAAAAGATTGAGGGATATTTTTATCATTAAAAAAATTTAAAAAATTTTTTAATGATAAAAATATCTCTCAGCCTTATGATCTCATGCAAACAGGATTATGAGTTTTGTTTACAAATTTGGCTACAAAGGGTCATAAAGGAAAGGACATTTTTCTCATTCAAAATTTTTAACGAAAAATAAACCGTAGACATTAAATGTATGTTTAAATGATGAAAATATCTTTTCCTTTTATGATACTCCATAGCCAAGTTTGTAAATAGAATATCATAATTCTGTTGATAGGATATCATAGGAATGAGGGATATTTTTATAATTAAAAGATTTTAAAATTTTTTTAAACATCTTGTGAACCATTCTGGTCACGAGAGTATCATAATCCAAGTCACGGGATATCATAATCCAAGTCAATGGTATCATAATTTTTTTATAAGAGAGGAAATATTTTGTTATTCAAGATTTTTAACGAGAAGATAAAAGTACATGTATTAAATATAAGGGTGGTAAAATATGACCCGACCCTTCAATTCGATCCATATTCAACCTACCTTAAATAGGTTTGGGTTCAGCTTAAATGGATTTGGATCATAAGCGAGTTAAAAAGTTTAACCAATTTAATATACGGGTTAGGTTTAGATTTCAGGTTCCTGACATGTTTAATCCGTTTAATATATGGGTCTAAACGAATCAGGTCGAATGAGATTGCATAATTTGCTTAGAGAAAGTTTTTGTACACCACTGCCAGTGAAGAAAAAATATATCACACAACCTGATTGGGCCACGTAAATCCCACTTTCCAACACGTATTCAATGCTATAGTTTTACCTTTTTTAAAAAAATTAAATCATGAAAATACTCTTCGTTTATGAAAAAATTATGACATCTATTGGCTTATGTTATGACATCCCTTGGCTTGAGTTATGACATTCACTAAGAGATATTTTTGTCATTAAAAAAAGTTTTAAAATTTTTAATAATGAAAATACCTTTCACCTTATAACATCTAGTAAATATGGTTATAATACCTTGCTCATAAAATGATGTCATACATAAAAAAAAAAAAAACTGTTATTCAAATACGTATTTAATGCTTGTAGTTTACTTTTTATTAAAAATCTTGAATGATGAAAATGCTCATTTTTATAATTTTTTTTGATAATAAAAATATTCCTCATCTTATGACATCCCGTGACCAGAATTTTTTCATGTTCACAAATAAGAATCGTAAGAAAAAGGCATTTTCATTATTTAAATATGTATTTAATGCAAACAGTTTATTCTTTTTAAAAAATTTTGAATGATAAAAATATCCTTTTTTTTTTATGACATCCTATTCACAGAATACCATAAAATCAAGGATATTTTTATCTTTGAAAAAAATTTTGAACTTTTTTTAATGACAAAAATACTGCTCAACTTTATAATACATGAATGCCATAATTCAAGCTAAGAGATATTATAACATAAATCAACGGTCATAATTTTTCTAAAAAATAAATATTTTTATTATTTAAAATTTTTAATAAAAAATAAAATTATAAATATTAAATATATATTAAAAAATAAAAGTTATATAATTTTTATATGGTCTAATAATATTGGATAGTATATTTTATCAACATTGCCAGCGATGAACATAGAATTACTCGTCTAATATAATAAATAGCCCATGAACCTCCGGGTTGGGCCATTCCAAAATGAAAAAATCTTTGTGCACCGCATGTGATGCGGAAAATCTAGCATGGCCCATACCGTACTTTTTTATTGGTCCAAATGTATTCCCTGTAGCATAACGGGATGGGAGCTGAGCGTGACTAGCATTAATTACTATTTAGCTTTTATTTAAAATTTTTGTCCAGACCAAAATACCCTTCCCTCCAGTCCTTTTTGTCGTAGCTTTTGAACTAGGGTATCGTAATACTGTTTCTGGTGATTTTTGAATCAGGGTATCGTAGGTTTTGAACTAGGATGTCGTAAGTTTTAAACTAGGATGTCGTAATACTGTTTCAGGCCATTTTTGAACCAGGGTGTCGTAGGTTTTGAACTATGATGTCGTAAGTTTTGAACTAGAATGTCGTAATACTGTTTCAGATCATTTTTGAATCAGAATGTCGTTTTGAACTAGAATGTCGTAGGTTTTGAACTAGGATATTATAAAATTATTTTGATATGGACAAAAATTTTAATTAATATTATAATAAATATTTTTAAACCAATATAAATGTACGGGTGCAGGTTATGCAGTATTTGCTGCACCGCACTCGGTGTACAATGAATTACTCTTCCAAAATATCCTAAGTTACTCCTCTGATATAACAAATAGCCCATAAATCTACGGGTTGGGCCAGTCCAAATATTCTAAACTTCGCACCTCCCGAGCCGCACAACCCCCGCGGGCCCGACCTCTCTTTCGGTGAGTTCGGTCTCCTTCTCCCCGCACCCATCTTCCCCCCCCCCCACCCCCATTTACCCCCACCCCTCCGCGGCCCCCACTCCTTCTTCGGTGAGTTCGGCCTTCTTCTCCCCCATCTCACGGCGGTCGGCGGCCCCCTCTCCTTCTTCGGTGAGTTCGGTCTTCTCCCCCATCTCACGGTGGCCGTTCTCGACTCCGGATTCCCGGTTACGTGTCCGGATTTTCATTCTAATCTCTCGTTTTGTCGATCGATTAGTTGGAAATCACGGTTCTCTTCCACCCTCAAGCAGGATTTTTGCGGATTTAAGATGTTTCTCCGACTCTTTGATGCTATTAGATCTGATCTGGTTTCCTGCAGTGATCACGCTTGAATGGTCTTTGTTTTTGTTCCGTCTTGTTAGTTTTTTCTTTGGTCGAATAGGCGTTGTTGTTGAGATCAAATAGTTTCGATGTCTATCATATTATGTTTATTTGAGCGAGCTGTAATAGACTAGGGTTTGGAGAGAGTTGGAGTGGGGGAGGGATGGAAGGTTATATATGGTCTGAAATTTCTGATTTTTGTTAGCGTTTCCTCGACTCTTTGCTGCCTGTTATTTCCCAAACTATCAGTCTAATTTGTGAGTGTAGTTGTTACTTTAGATAAATCTAAAGATCTGCTGAGCATTGGAACGGTCAATTCATCTCCCCAATGACCCGAGCTCTTGACATTCTTATGGTATCAGTCTTTGATCTGAGATTTTCTCCTAATGGAAAATTTAGCCAAAATCTGTAAGATATCAGGGTTGAGAGGGAAAAGAAACCTATAAATCTGATAAATAATTTTAAATTTTATATATCAAGTGTTGCACCCCAACCCCAAGACCTGTGTCAGATGTGTGCGACAGACAGCCGTATATTCTTGGGCTCAACCTTTCAGGGATATACAAGGCCTGCACCAACCATTCTTAAATAAAATGAATAACCAGGCAATCATAGTAGTACCAACTATTCTCAAATAAAATGAATAACCAGGCAATCATAGGATTTTTATTAGGCAGGCAATTAAACCATAAGATTTACACCTAGATAAATAGATTCAAATATTCATAAAGGACAATAGTCATACATTTAATATTATTAAATATCAAGTAATAAAAGTAACAATGTTCACTAGATCCTAAACCTCAGTGGCTGAATCCCTGGTCCATGTATTCCTCTGGTCCTGAAAAAAATATGCAAGGGAAAGGAATGAGTTTTCCCTAAACTCAGTAAGTCATCATATATCACAAATATAAATTTACCATGAATCAAGAGTAACTCCATACATGCAAGTAACCATAAAATAGAAGCCATTTCAAATATATTTCCATCATTAACCTTCTTTATTATTTTTCTGGCATCATGCAAATTTTATGATGGCCATCCATACACACTCACCTAGTCCCTCATACTATGGCCACGATCAGCCCGTGGCTCGTCCCAAAAGAGTCTAGATCCTGTGTCACATACCGTACATCGGTCATGTGCCAGCGATAGCCCCGCTGAAGATCCAAAAGGAAACTAGCTTTGAGTATCGTACGAGAAACATGCTTTCCAGCATGTGCTAAAATAAAGCAACTAACTCCTGTGTCACATATCGCTCATCGGTTATGTGCCAGCGATAGTCCCGTTGGAGGTTCAAAAGGAGTATAGATCCTCGTGTGATCATAGTCGGACTAGAGAGCAGCTAAAATCAACTCAACCCATAACTCTTACATCTTAGTCTGTGTTTAAATTTCATAACACATCGAGATACATGTATGCAGTATAAACATAAGCTATGAAAATTCAATTATGAGTCAAATAATTATGCATGGTAAAAATTATATCGGTGAGTGATAACTTACTATTCCACCAACTAAGCACTAAACTCGATTTTCCAAGGACGATGACGATCCTGTATCATAAATTATTTTATTTATAAATTATATAATTAATTTATATAAAAAGAAATTAAACATAAATTAAATTCCTTGGGACATCCCCAGACAGTTCATTTCCTCCCTTCTTCCATCTTCCTTTTTCTTTCTTTTATTATTATTATTATTATTATATTATTTATTTTCCTAATGGTGTCTTTACTTGGCCGGCCCATCCAAGAAAATATGCCCGACCTAACAGAGCCTGGCTCAGCCAAGCCCGGCCCAACAAAGCCTGGCTTAACCGAGCCCAGCCCAAACCCGTCCAAGCCACAGTGCCCAGACCAGGCTTCACGAGGAGAACCAAGGAGGATCGACGGCGATCCTCCCGACCGACCGCCAGGAAGAGTCATCGGAAGAAAGGGAAGGGATCGGTGGTCCCAACGACGGCCGTCCGACCGCCTGCCGGAGAGCACAGGGATTAAATCCCCTTTCCTGTTAACAGAGACATCACTCTTTGTTAACAAGCCGACCAACATCCCCCCCCCAAGCGAGCGGAGGAACGGTGGCAATCCCCGTGATCGACTGCCCAGAATAGATCGCCGGAAGGAGAGAAGGAACCGGTGGTGACCAACTATCGCCGGCCATATCCTACGATTCCAAAAGAAAAGAATCGGTCGGATTCTTTCCTCCTCCCCGCCAAACACCCATACACCAAACTTACTCCAAGGGAAAACGAGGAAAGACTTATCGGCGAGGTGGGTTCTCGGGTTGCAGCGGCCACCGGAGGAGGAAGCGCTCCGAAAATGGTCGAGACACGCGAAGGAGACGTCGGCGTCCTCTGAAGGAAAGAGAACTCGATCCAACGAAGACTCACGAGGTCCCCCCCCTTAAACTCACGGAAGATCCTTATCCTCCCCACCCCCGGCGGCATCGACCGGCTTATCCGAACTCTTCGCCGGAAAAATCTGAGCTTCCGAGCCAACTTAAGTTTGAATTGAAGTCGGCAAGGGCCGCCGACTTCAGCCCAAACACAGCCCAAATGAATAATAATAAAAAAAATGGGCATCACATTTTCCCCATCTAAAAAAAAAAATTCGTCCTCGAAATTGGCATACTTGGATCATAGAAAAGTTGAGGATATTTAACTTTCATGACTTTTTCCAGCTCCCAAGTGGCTTCTCGTTCTGAATGATTACTCCATTGGACTTTAACATAAGGAATGATGCGTCGCCTTAGGACTTGTTCCTTTCTATCCACCACCTTCACTGGTTGTTCCTCATAAGATAAATCTTCTCTGAATTGAAGTGGTCCCAATTCAACTACATGATTTGGATCAGGAACATACTTCCTCAGCATAGAAACATGAAAAATATTATGCACTACAGCAAGAGAATATGGCAAAGCAAGCCGATAAGCCACAGCTCCAATTTTCTCTAGGATCTCAAAAGGACCCACATACCGAGGGCTTAGCTTCCCTCGCACCCCGAATCTCATGACTCCTTTGGTAGGAGACACCTTAAGAAGTACATGATCTCCCACCTGATATTCTAATTCTCTTCTTCGATTATCTGCATAACTCTTTTGTCGACTCTGGGCTGCAAGCAATCGCCTCCTAATAAGTTAAATTTTATTTATGGTATGCAGCACAATGTCTGGTCCCAAAAGTTTTCTCTCTCCAACATCATCCCAACATACCGAGGTCCTACATCTCCTCCCATGCAAAGCTTCAAAAGGTGCCATCTTAATGTTGCTTGATAACTATTGTTATATGCAAATTCTACCAGTGACAAATGTTCATCCCATGACCCCTTCAAATCAAAAACACATGCTCTCAGCATATCTTCCAGTGTCTGGATTGTTCTCTCTGATTGTCCATCTATTTGAGGGTGAAAGGCTGTACTAAACTCCAGCTTGGTTTTCATAGCTTGATGCAATCTCCTCCAAAATTGAGAAACAAATCTAGTATCCCTATCAAATACAATTGATACAGGAATACCATGCAATCTAACAATCTCATCAATATATAATTTAGCTAGCCTTTCCATGGAGAAATTGACCTTGATAGGTAAGAAATGAGCTGACTTTGTCAATCGATCTACAACAACCCAAATAGCATCAAATCCTCTGAGAATCCTGGGCAATCCTGTAACAAAGTCCATTGTGACATTCTCCTATTTCCATACAGGAATAGCTAGGGGTTGTAGAGGTCCTGCTGGTCTCTGATGCTCAGCCTTTATTTGTTGACAAGTTAAGCATTGAGCCACAAATATGGCTATTTCCCTTTTCATACTACTCCACCAAAAGTTCTCTTTAAGATCTCTATACATTTTTGTACTCCCAGGATGAACAGTATAAATAGAGTTGTGGGCATCGATCAAGATTTCCTTCTTTAGACTTGCATCCCTTGGAACACACAATCTGTTTCCAAACCTTAAGGATCCATCCTCATGAATTCGAAATTCTAAAATTGTCCCAGATTGTATCTTCTTTCTGATCTTTTGTAATTTTGAATCACTCTTCTGAGATGCCTTAATTCTATCAATCAGGGTAGATTGTATCTTAAGAGTAGCAAGTGAGAATTTAGAGTTATGCAACTGGATCTCCAAATTCAGCTTTCCAAGGTCTTGAAGAATTTCTCCCTGAGAAGTGATTAAGGTTGCTAAGCTACCTCCGACCTTCATGCTCAATGCATCAGCCACTACATTTGCTTTCCCCGGATGATAACTTATTTTCATATCATAGTCTTTGATCAGCTCCAACCATCTTCTTTGCCTCAAGTTTAACTCCTTCTGGGTAAATAAATATTTAAGACTTTTATGATCAGTAAAAATCTCACAAGATACTCCATACAAATAATGTCTCCAAATCTTCAAGGCAAAAACTACGGCAGCTAATTCCAAATCATGAGTAGGGTAGTTCAATTCATGTATTTTAAGCTGCCTAGATGCATAGGCCACCACCTTCCCATTTTGCATACGAATACATCCTAACCCTTTTCTGGAGGCATCACTATAAATAGTAAAACCCTCACTTCCAGATGGTAGGGTAAGGATAGGAGCTGACACCAAACACTTCTTCAACTCTTGGAAGCTTTTCTCACAGTCATCAGACCAAACAAATTTAATCCCTTTATGAGTTAGCTGGGTCAGTGGCAAAGCTATACAGGAAAATCCCTCCACGAACCTTCGGTAATAACCAGCTAGTCCCAGAAAACTACGAACTTCAGTCACATTAGTTGGTCTATTCCATTCAACAATTGCTTCAATCTTTGCTGGGTCAACAGATATTCCTTCTTTAGAGACTGTGTGGCCAAGAAAAGAAATATTATCAAGCCAGAATTGACATTTCTTCAGCTTTGCATACAACATCTACTCCTTTAGTATCTATAAGATTCTCCTCAAATGTTCTTCATGCTCTTCCGGGTTCTTAAAATATATCAGAATGTCATCAATAAACACTACCACACACTGATCTAAATATGATATGAATATCCTATTCATCATGTCCATGAAAGCTACTGGAGCATTCGTCAATCCGAAAGACATCACCAGAAATTCATAATGCCCATATCTAGTCTGAAAGGCTATCTTGGATATATCCTTATTTTTAATTTTTAACTGATAATATCTAGATCGTAGATCAATTTTTGAAAACACCTGAGCATCTTGCAATTGGTCAAAAAGATCATCAATTCTGGGAAGAGGGTACTTATTTCGGATTGTCAACTTGTTCAGTTCTCGATAATCAATACACAACCTCAAGCTTCCATCATTCTTCTTGACAAAAAGTACCGGAGCACCCCACGGTGAAACACTTGGCCTGATAAATCCCTTATCAAGCAGATCCTGGAGTTGTTCTTTAAGTTCTTTCAATTCAACTGGTGCCATCCTATAGGGAGCCTTAGACACAGGTTCTGCACTGGGTATGAGATCAATAGAAAATTCCACCTCTCTATCAGGAGGCAATCCCGGCAATTCATCTGGAAATACATCCGAAAATTCTTTCATAATCGAAATGTTTTCCAACTTCATTTCTTCCTGCTGGAAATCCATAACATTGGCCAAATATCCTGCATAGCCTTGCCTCAGCATCATGTTAGCTTGCATAGCTGTAACCATTCTAATAGAGGCCTTCCCTTCACCACCAGAGAAACCAAAAGGTTCCTGACTTGGAGGGTGGAAAACTACTCTCTTCCCAAAACAGTCCACAGTGGCATGATAAGAGGCCAACCAATCGATTCCCAAGATAATATCAAACTCCTCCATTTCCAAAACCATTAGATCGGATGAAAAATCATGATTTTCAATGCTTAAAGTGCAGGATGGACAAATCATGTTGACCATGATAATGCTCCCATTTGGAATGGAAACTCCGATCTCAAAATTCAGAGGTACTGGTTTCATACCAGCCTTCTTAGTAAATCCAGTTGAAATAAAAGAGTGTGTTGCTCCGGAATCAAATAAAATACGGGCATAAGAGGAAACTACTTTGATGGTACCTATCAGATAGTCAAACTCTAACTTGTAATTATATGAACTCAATTTAACTAACTTAAAAAAAAAGAAAAGATCTTTGAAATTACCTGTCACCATAGCATTCGATGCTTGAGCATCTTGCTGAGTCAGAGCATACACACGAGCCTGGGTCTTCTGCTTCTGGCGCTCACCAGAACCATAAACTGAAGGTTGTCTTTGGATAAAAGCTGGTACATTTGAAGGAGGAGGTGCAGGCGGTTGCGGTGCATTCTGGAAGGTACGTTGATACCCGAGATTCTGAGAACGAGGGCAATCCATAGCTCTGTGGCCCTGCTGACCACAATTAAAACAAGCCCCATAAAACCAACGACAATCCTGCTCCAAATAAAAACCTTGACATCTCCTGCAACGAGGACCATTACCCTGCTGAGGACCAGGATCCTGCCTTTGATTTCCCTTCTGTCTAGGTTATTTTCCAGAGTATTGGTTCCCTCGCTGCCCATCAGGTCTAGGTCTCTTCCTCAACTGCCGTTCCCTTTCCTGTTGCATATTATCAACCTCCTGCTTCACAATTTTTGCTTTACTAACGACATCCCGGTACGAAGCCAGCTGCATGGGTCTTACTCTAGCACAAATCCTAGGTTTAAGCCCTTTCTCAAATCTTCGAGCCTTGATACTATCCGTGGCCACCAAGTCCGGAGCAAAGCAGGACAGTTCTATAAACTTGGCTTCATATTGTGCCACTGTCAAGCTTCCTTGTATCAGTCTTGTGAATTCATTCTCTTTCTCAAATCTAAGACTTTCAGGAAAGTACATATCCAAGAACTCTTGACGAAAGATGTTCCAAGTAATTGGCTCTTCATTACCATATTGTCTCCTAATAGCATCCCACCATTCCGAAGCTTCGCCTTGCAATTGATAAGCAGCAAAGTGAACCTTTTCTCGATCTGTGCAGTCCATGCTGGCAAAGACCTTCTCCATTTCCTTCAACCATTTCAAAGATTCAGTAGGTTCAGTAGAGCCCTCAAAAGTAGGAGGCGCCAACTTCTTAAATTCAGTGATCCCTCGATCCATCTTAAAAGATTGACCACCCCTACTTCCCTGCTGCCTCATTTCCTGCACAAGTCCAGTTAGAGCCTGAATAAGACCTACCACCTGACCATCAGAATTGGTTGTCCTCATATCATGCTGCAGAGGAGAAGGACTAACTGCTCGGCTCTCGCCCTGATCAGGTGATGGGCTATGAGTCCTGAAGGCGCCGGCAGCCCGAGATGGACCCGCTGCTTGCAAAGTATCATGAGCTCGAGAAGCATGATCATTATGATTTGATGTCCTCATGGATTGGGTCCGAGCCATTAAGCCTATGTCACAAAAGATAGTCAGTTAAATAATATAACCTTACTTGTACTTTAATTAATCTAAACTTGTCCTAATTATCTCTACCCCGCTCTCACTATCTATATCATCTTGATTTTAAGACAAGCCTGGCTCTAATACCACTAAATCTATCACGCCCCAACCCCAAGATCTGGGCCAGATGTGCGATAGACGGCCGTATGTTCTTGGGTTCAACCTTCCCAAGGACATACAAGGCCTGTACCAACCATTCTCAAATAAAATGAATAACCGGGCAATCACAGGATTTTTATTAGGCAGGCAATTAAACCATAAGATTTACACCTAGGCAAGTAGATTCAAATGTTCATAAAGGCCAACAGTCACACATTTAACATTATTAAATATCAAGCAATAAAAGTAACAATGTCCACTGGATCCTAAGCCTCACTGACTGAATCCCTGGCCCATGTGTTCCTCTGGTCCTAAAAAAAATATGCAAGGGAAAGGAATGAGTTTCCCCTAAACTCAGTAAGTCATCATATGTCATAAATATAAATTTACCATGAATCAAGAGTAACTCCATGCATGTAAGTAACCATAAAATAGAAGCCATTTCAAATAATTTCCCATCATTAACCTTCTTTATTATTTTTCTGGCATCATACAAACTTTAGGATTGTCATCCATACACACTCACCTAGTCCCTCATATTATGGCCACGATATGCCCGTGGCTCGTCCTAAAAGAGTTTAGATCCTGTGTCACATACCGCACATTAGTCATGTGCTAACGATAGTCCCACTGGAGGCCCAAAAGGAAACTAGCTCTGAGTATCACACGAGAAATATGCTTCCCAGCATATGCTAAAATAAAGCAACTAACTCCTGTGTCACATACCGCTCATCGGTCATGTGCCAGCGATAGCCCCGCTGGAGGCCCAAAAGGAGTCTAGATCATCGTGTGATCATAGTCGGACTAGAGAGCAGCTAAAATCAACTCAACCCATAACTCTTACATCTTAGTCTATGTTTAAATTTCATAACACATCGAGATACATGTATGCAGTATAAACATAAGCTGTGAAAATTCAATTATGAGTCAAATAATCATGCATGGCAAAAATTATATCGGTGAGTGATAACTTACTATTCCACCAACCAAGCACTAAACCCGGTTTTCCAAGGACGATGACGATCCTGTATCATAAATTATTTTATTTATAAATTATATAATTAATTCTTATAAAAAGAAATTAAACATAAATTAAATTCCTTGGGACATCCCCAGACAGTTCCTTTCCTCCCTTCCTTTACCTTCCTTTTTCTTTCTTTTTATTATTATTATTATTATTATATTATTTATTTTCCTAATGGTGTCTTTACTGGGCCAGCCCATCCAAGAAAATAGGCCCGGCCCAACAAAGCCTGGATTAACCGAGCCCAGCCCAAACCGTCCAGGCCATAGTGCCTAGACCAGGCTTCATGAGGAGAACCAAGGAGGATTGACGGTGATCCTCCTGACCGACTGCCAGGAAAAGTCGCCGGAAGAAAGGGAAGGGACCGGCGGTCCCAACGACGGCCGTCCGACCGCCTGCCGGAGAGCACAGGGATTAAATCCCCTCCCCTGTTAACAGAAACATCACTCTCTGTTAATAGGCCGACCAACATCTCCCCCAAGCGAGTGGAGGAACGGCGGCGATCCTCGTGATTGACTGCCCGGAATGGTTCACCGGAAGGAGAGAAGGAACCGGCGGCGACCAACTATCGCCGGCCATATCCTATGATTCCAAAAGAAAAGAATCGACCGGATTCTTTCCTCCTCCCCGCCAAACACCCCTACACCAAACTTACTCCAATGGAAAATGAGGAAAGACTTACCGGCGAGGTGGGTTCTTGGGTTGCAGCGGCCACCGGAGGAGGAAGCGCTCCGAAAAGGGCCGAGACGTGCGAAGGAGACGTCAGCGTCCTCCGAAGGAAAGAGAACTCGATCCAACGAAGACTCACAAGGTCCCCTCCCCCCCCTTAAACTCTCGGAAGATCCTTATCCTCCCCACCCCCGACGGCATCGACCGGCTTATCCGAAATCTTCGCCGGAAAAATCTGAGCTTCCGAGCCAACTTAAGTTTGAACTGAAGTCGGCAAGGGCCGCCGACTTCAGCCTAAACACAGCCCAAATATATAATAATAAAAAAATGGGCCTCACATCAAGATTTGGTGTTTAGCTTTTTATAAGATCCTCTTTTTAAATTTATCAATTTTTTAAAACTTTTATCATTATATTTAAGCTATTAATATCGGATATTTTTTTCAAATTCTAATATAATGATTGATTAAATTTTTTTATATAAATTATTATTTTATTAATTATTTTTATTTTGTGATATTTTTTATATTTAAATTTTTAATTTTTTAAATATAAATAAGTTAGGTTAGGGTTGATTTTTTTTAAAGAAAATGGATTGGAGGATAAATTCGGCGTAGCTATCCCATCTCGTCGGCAAATATTCGAAGTACTATATTTTCATAATTTATTTTCATCCAAGGATGAGTAAATCAACTTGGATTTCTGAATTTAATCAAATCTTTCATGGAATCATGTTTGTGATTTATTAGTTACGAGGTAAGATTTTAATGTGTTGGGCTACCGTCTTGGTGGTAGGTTAAGATGAATTTGAGTAGTAAATAGGTTAAATGAGTTAGGTTTGGATGGATTAGAGTAGATTTTTTTTTAAATAGATTAAATAAATTGTATCCTACTGAGTTAGGTTATATTGTGTTAATAATTTATCTATATATCAAACAAGTTAAATAAATTAGACCGATTATATTAATAATTTATTTATTTATTAAATGCTTTGGATTGAATCAGTAGGTTATTTTGTTTAATAAATAAATTAAACGAATCGGATCAAATTATCTGTTAGATAATATTTTAGATTTAAAATTATAATTTATTATCACTGCGGTGGTAGTGCGGTTGGTAAAAGCTTGACTTCTCCTTTGCCTGGTCACGGGTTCGAGAAATGATCCTGGATGCTTATGACTGGGGATGGACCGGTTGATATTCCGGCGTTTTAGTGGGACTAGGCTAACGTACTCATCAGATTCAGTGGATGACTCGATTAAAATTTCAGAATTTTTGGATGCACGTGACTGGGAGTGGACCGGCTGATACTCCGGCACTGTAGTGAGACTAGACTAACCTATTTAGATAAGAAGGTATGCGGAAAAATTTGAATAATTAAAATTTCAGAATTTTTGGATGCACGTGACTTGGAGTGGACCGGCTGATACTCCGGCACTAGCACTATAGTGAGACTAGGCTAACCTATTTAGATAAGAAGGTACGCAAAAAAATTGCGACTTGTATCAAATAAAGATCTAGCGGGCTGGAAGTCAGGATGGGGAGCTATACCGGGATAAAACCCTTCATACATATATATATATATATATATATATATATATATATATATATATATATATATATATATATATATATATATATATATATATATTATTATGTCAAAAAAAATAATTTATTTAATAAATATGTTGAATTTCCGTTGACGCTTTTTTAATCCCCGATCGGAATCTGACTATCTGGCCCGATCATGGTGCCATCTCTAATTAAATATGCATCGTGAAGCGGGCTTACGTATATTTTTTTTCTCTATCGAGGGCGGACTACTTTTTCCTTCACCGGATCGTTCGGACTCGATCTCTCCGGTCTTTCACCAGGTGGGCGCTCTCTCTTTCCTTTTCTCCTCCGGCGATCATGGACTCGATCTCTCCGGTCTTTCACCAGGTGAGCTCTCTCTCTCTCTCTCTCTCTCTCTCCCTCTCTCCCCGCTATCCACCGTCCTTTGCTATCCATCCTCTCATCCCCCCCCTCTCTCTCCCCCTAATCCCCCATATCCCAAACTGCTGGCGTGCACGGCGCCGCCACCGCCTTAGGATGGAGAGATGCCGGTGCCAAAGGTAGCCGGACGCCGTCTCCTCCGCGCTCTCTCCCCTCCTATCAGCAGCCGTAGCACGATTGGAATTTCGTGCTTTCTGGTCTAGGATTTCTTTTTGGGCGGGGTTGAGTTTGGTCGGGCTGGCAGACCCCCATCCAGGCTCCAACTCGCGGCTTTGCCTTCGTATGATCGCATCCATTGCCGCTTCCTTTTCCTTTATGTTTTTTTTTGGTTCTCGTCCTTCTCCTTGCTGCCCTAACCCTAGGTGGTGCTCTGGACCGCACTATGTGGTTTGGTAGGCTCTTCGTTCTCGTTTTCTTTCCCTAATTCGTTTACCATAAGAGCATGTCTGTAGCTTTCGTAATGCTCCTTGGTTTATTTGTTCTTCCTAGTTCTTGCTTCTTTCTCCTTTCATTTTAGAAAAGAATTCGGAATTTGTTCAATTTACATTTTTTTTATTTTTTTGCGTCAAGTTGCTTTTAGTTCTGCTGTTTTTTGACCAATTTTTTGTCTCCAGATATCCGGCTTTCAGACATGTTTGTTCTTGTTGTTCTTCTTTGGAAAAACTTGTTAATGATGAGAATTAAATCTTTTTTTTTTTGTTTTTACAGAATAAAAATCGGTTGTTTCTCATCACCAGCGTCACTGTGTAATCGAGATTTTTGGGAGGGTTATTCCTTTCTGGTCGTTTGGCGACAATTATGGACATGGAATTGGGTGAAATAAGGATGGAGCACGATGAAGCACGGTTTGGGAAGGGTTCTTTAGAAAGAGCAGCTAGGGATGAAGAGATGGTTGAACTTGAAGATTATGGCGGTGATATGGAGATTGATGGCAGTGGAAAAGAACTTGATAGTGGTAGTAAGGATAAGGGGAAGTCCAGGGAGTCAGGAAAGCATAGGAGCAAAGAAGGAAAGAAACGGAGGCGAGAAGAGAAGGAGCATGGAAGCCGAGATGGAGAAAGATCGAAGGAGAGGGAGAAAGAGGACAGAGATTCAGATAGATATGTTGCAAGGGATAAGGAGAGGTTTGAGAATAGTAGGGAGAGAAGGAAGGAGGAGAGGTTGGAGTTTAATAAAAATATAGAGCATGAGAAGGAACGGGATCGGGATAAAGAGAGGAGTAGAGATAAGGTACGGGAGAAGGATTATGACCGGGATAAGTATAGAGAAAAGGAGAGAGACTTGGAGCGTGGGAAAGATAGAGGGAAGGAGCTTGACAAGGAAAGGGAGAGAAGTATTGATCGGGAGCGTGATCGAGGCCGGGACCGTGGGAAAGAAAGAGGAAAGGAGCGTGAGAAGGATAGAGAGGGTGAGAGGGAAAGAGATTTGATGCGAGAATATGATCGAGGGAAGGAGCGGGAGAAGGTACATGACCATGCGAGAGATAGAGATAAGGATCGTGAGAGAAGTAAAATACGAGAGAGGGATCATGAGAAGGATGCGGAGAAGGAGTTGGATAGGGAAAGAGGAAAGGAGAAAGATCGCGAGAGGGGAAAGGACAGAGATAGGGAAAGAGAGAAGGACAGGGATAGGCTGAAGGACAAGGAAAGAGAAAAGGAAAAAATTAAGGATAAGGAAAAGGAGAAAGAGAAAGAAAAGGGTAAGTTGGAGAAGGACAGAGCCAAGGAGAAATCCAGAGAGAAGGAAATAGATATAAGGGATAAAGAAAGAGAGACAGGCAGAGCTAGGGAAGGTGAAAAAGATGAGAAGGGAAAAGCTGATGGTGGGAATAATAGAATTGCAAGAAGGGGTGAGGAAGTTCAAGATATTGAAGATGATTTAACACATAATGAAAAGCCAATTTCTTTGACATTGACTTCAGAACTTGAAGAGCGCGTAATAAAGTAAGCAATCCTTTTCCCCTGATGCTAAATTCCATTCACCCCATTTATAGTCATACTTCTCTCTTTTTTTTTACTCATTTTGTTTTAGCAATGATAACTATATTGATGATGCTTTTTATATGATTTAGATTGTAATATATAATTTCTTATTGTTTTGTGTTATTCTCATGTTTAGGAGTCCATTTTGTTAGTTCTTAGTTGTGGACTTGGCCTACTTGGAAATTTGGTGTACTTCATGCTTCAACATAAATGTCATCTATTTGTTTCAGCTTCGTTATATGCACATGCATAAACCTAAATATTGCACATTTCATTTAGCATTTTAAACTGGATATTCATTTAAAATTGTTCCATTATTTTTATGTTGATGAAATGGAAATGATAATATGGGGCATGATTATTATAGGTAATGTTGGTCTTTTGGTTTTAATCATGGCCTTTCAAGTTCCCTTGTTGAGGCGTTATTTTACTTTCTCCTTTTGCTTATGTAACCACCCTTAGGGGAAGAAAGGAAATTAGTGTCTCTAAATCACATTAATTGCTAGCTGATTTTTTCTTTTTGTTGGTTGTCTATCCATTAGTTTGATATGTATCCTGTTCGGTACATATTTTTTATGTGAGTCCCATTCCTTCTTCATGGATGGAGATACTAGTTTTATAGACAATCAAGTCTTTTCTCTAAAGTTGTTTCTGTTCTTATGCCTTTATGAAACCTAGCAAAAGTAATTTTTTAAATAATTCTTTTGACAGCTTAGTTTGAAAATGTGATGGAGGCCTTGCCACAGGCCTAATTCCTATGCAAAATGGGATAAGCTAACTTCATTGTATAAGTTATGCACCTTAAGTTCTTGAAATTTTGGTTTTGCTTCTTAAAACTCATGATGTTTGCATGTTCTTGCGACCAATAGGATATAATGAACTCATTAAAATGCCAAAGAAAATAGTTATCAGCAGTTAGAGAAAATTTACTTGTCAAGAGCAACCTCTTAGAATTGTATTGTGTGATTACCTATCATCTAATCAGCTTCAAATTAATTGGGAGGGCCGAAGAAATGTTTTTATGATAAAACCCTGAATATGAGAGTGACAGAGTAACTTTAGAATTATTTCTTCATTTTTTTTTTGCCCTGCATGTTTGCCTCAAAACATCTACGACATCCAATGGAAAAATAATCTTCTTTCAGGATGGTTATCTACAAAGCCATTTAATTCGTTGATCATGATTATGAATATAGGAACTCCATTATCATCCATCCTTTGCATGGATACTGTGATATAAAATATGATGTAACACATATTATTAAATGGTGAGCTTGTGGAGTTGTATTTGCTAGGTCTGATAAGCAAAGAAATATGCTTGGTGACCAAGAACTTGTGCATTCCTAGTTTGTTGAATTCTTTTCTTCACATGATAGACAATTCTCTTTTGAGGAAGGTCAGACAACTTCTCTAATCTAAACCACCTTTTTTCAAGCACTCTCTATAGTCCATTGAGCTTCAAAAACTCATGATCTTTCAACCTTTTTTTTTTGTCCTTATATGTCACTAAGAATCTGTATGGAGCATCCTTTCAAGGATGAATCTCTATTTGATTTTAGATATGATCATAGACCTTTGTTCAAAGTAAAGTTTTAAATCCTGTGGGACGGGATTGTCTCTATTTTTTCATAGAATGGGGCACACCGCTGTCCTGCCTTGTCCCGACACTTGGGATAGTTGTTTTCCCAATACATGCCGATCAGGTGTTAGGACGATGCCGGGATGGTCTTGCCCTGGCACATGGGATGGTACCTCCTGCCGGTGCCTTGCGGGATGTCCTATCGGTGTTGGGACTTGAATCCTTTGTTCAGAGCACTTACTCTTTCGTTTCATACCCTATTTTCTACCATTTTTTGGTGATAATGGTGATGATGGTTGCCTCATCATAAATGACAATATTTATCCTATCCTAACACTAGACAAAAGCAGTTATATTTCCCAACTTCTCAAATTTCCATAATAACCTTAGTTAGATTTCTCTCTTAGAGGTTTAAACCATTGCTGGATTTGGGTAATCTCTCAATAAGTTGGGATTTTAAAGGAGGAAACTCTCCTTGAGTTAGAATTTTTATGATTCTATGTATAATAAAAGTCCCACATCCTACAATGTCTATGTTAATAGTGATTCGTTGGCCATGATAAAATTTACAGTCCCGTTTGGCATGGTTGGTAGTTCTCAGTTTTTAAAAACAATGCAGAAATCAAGGTGGAACAAGTGTTTGGTAATCCAATTTTCATTTTCAGTTCTTTTTTTTTTTTTGGAAACTGGCAACCAAGTTGTGGAATGAAAACTTGAAAATGTGATTTTGACTTTTGGAAATTGGCGAGTGCCTACCACCATCTGCATCACCTTCCAGACACCTCCGCCTGCCGTGGGCCATCGTTGGCTGCCACTTGTCACTAGTTGCTGCTGCTAGCTAATGCTCGTCACCTATTACTGCTATCAGCCATCACCGGCCACCATTTGCTACTCACCACCACCTACTAATGTTGCCATAGCTCATCATTATTGATTATAGGAATTACTTAATAGATGAATAGGAAGATTATAGGAATTGCTTAAGGTTAAATGCAAATTTGGTTCAAAAGAAAGTACTTCTAATATTTTCTAATTAAATTATTTAAGAAACTGGTTGTTGCATGGCCATTATGACTTTGGTTGGGCATATTGCTATCAAATAGTAACACATCAAAAACATTGATCTGCATTGCCCTTGGCCACGGATCACCTATAGTGTGACCCTGTAGTGACAGAATGGTGGTTCATAAAATGCTCGTGTGAAAGTTTGGTAGAGCATTTTGTCTGTGTATGAAGTGTGCTTTTTCAAAAAATAGATCTGCAACATATTCATGATGTGAGGACATGGAAGCATGATGAACATTGTTGGACATACACGGTAAAACTCTTAAGTTGCTGATGTAAGAAGTTATTATCCTCCTACATTTGATTCACCTCTTCTTCTAGTTTATTTATGTACGTGGGTTTACTGTACTTATTGCATGTAATATATATTCTTGCCGGTACTCTGAATTTTTAGAAGCAATTCAGTTAAGACATGAAGTTCAGATTCCTATGTTTGATCTTCCACGGCCAGCAAAAATATTGTTGGTTTACCTTCAAGATGGGGTTGTTTTATTATTATTATTATTATTATTATTATTATTATTTAAAGCTATAACTAAAGAGCCCAAATTTAGAGAAAGGCATCTTTGACTGGATGATTGGATGGGATCACTGCTCATATAGTTCAGCTAGTCAAATCTTTTCCCAACTTCATGCTCCCTTAGGGCTTTGGTCAAGGTGCACGTCTTTCATAGAATTTATAAATCTTAGAAATAAAATCTCCCTATGTGATATCGTGCATAACCATGGGGATTAGCACATTACTCCCAGTCATGAGCAATGGTGAAGCCCAGACAGGCATAGGGCAGAATCGAAGAGCAAAGGAGGATTTTGCTCCCTCTTTTCTCTATTTGGCTTGAAAAATTTAGTCTGGAAGCTTTGTCTAAAGCTATACGAAATGTCAATTGTTTTTTCCTTTTAGTTTCATGGATGGGCAGGATAATTTTTCATCATCCGGCTTGAGCAAGAAACAATGGAATGACAGAACTAAATACATATAAAATCATTTTTATTTAAACAATCTGAGTCCAAGTTCCATGTACTTTGTCATGGTCATTTGAAAGATTTTTAATAGTAATAATCATGGTCTACCGTACCATCCCATAGCATCCAGTATGGGATGTTCCATACTGTACTAGTATGGTGTCTCGTACCATATTGCTACTTGGTACGCTATCTTGTACCATACCAAACTATGTAATGATACTGTAATAGGATGGTCCTAGTATGAGATCTGGTACCAAGACGGCGAATCTTGAGTAATACGATGGTGTTAGTGTATCAAATAAAATCATCTTAATTTGGTTTTGCTGTATTTTCTTGAAGTCATTTAATAGTAATAGGGTCATTTTGAGTTCTCTGAATCAGCTAAATAATTTGTAAAGTGTCTGCTACATGTACATTTGTTTGCAGATACACAAGTAATTTTGTATACTTGTGCTATTCGTCCATTTTGTTTCTCTGGATGTTTAACTATAAAGAAGACCTAAGAAGTTGCATACTATCAGGAAACCACTTTGTGTTCTTAATTATCATAAAACTTGCTTCATTATGCTCTCTCTCGAACTCTGTCTATATGTATTAATCTGGCAACTGAGGATTTTACCTGCAGTTGAAAATTTAGAGATGTTTGTAAAATGAAAATATAAATGTTGGATGTGATCAACAAGGTTTAAAATATCTATATAAAAATGTTTAGAGAAGCCTACGTATGTATTAATTTTTGTCAAGATCAAATGTTATATTGTACTATTAAAATGTTTAGTTTGGGATAATTTGATGTACAGAAACAATGTATGGGTTGTTATTTATAGGAATTTATATCTTGTGCATCATACCAAAAGATTTAAATTTTTGATTTTACAAACCTCATCCTTGAATATGGAAATGGGTGCAAAATGCTCTTTTTCCACCCTATCCAAAAAGATGGTGGCATGTTATGGTGAATCTAAAATGCTTGGTGCTTGTGAATGTAAACAAACAGATCTTTCTCTCTCTCTCTCCTCTCCTTTTGACATGTCTTTTGACGTGTCTTCATTCAGCTCTTTCCTCATCAATCTCCACTTGCTGATGCAAATGCACAAATGGTTATTATAATGGACAATCATGCAATTAACTTTAATGAGTTTGGTTGAGACACCTGAACATGAGAGTGATTCATAAATAATTGAAGATAAGCTGTTTTGGCCAAATCGAGGTTGCAGTGTGTTCATGAGTCAGCCCAAAAGTTACCTAGATTGCTATTTTTGGATTGGTGGAGTGCTCAAATCACAATATTTGAATAATTGCTGTATTTGGGCCCAAAATTTAGCCATTATGAGTGTTAATAGAGCATGCTGAAGAGAATCAAGCTGTTATGATTTGGCTCAACAAAAGAGCTTGCTCTCCAAGACATTACTAAGAGATTATAAAAATTTTGGTGAGGTTGCAGATTTTGAAATTCTATAAGATCTATCGAGATCTTATTCTTTAATCCTCTTTACCTATTAAAAATTCTTGAGAATAGCATTATATTCTCAAAATCTCTAGAAATCCTTTTTATCTCCTGAAATCCTAGTTGTGATTGCATTAAACATCTGGGAAAGCTGTAAAATGTCATGTTCTAGATTGGTTTCTTAGTACCAGACCAATCTTTAAATTTTAGAATGAACTTGAAAAGCTTCAGATTTTCCTTATTCACTCCTGTTTCCATCTAGTGCAGAGTTAATGGTTAATGTGGGATGATATTTAGGATTCTTGAATCCTCAAGGCTGCAAGTGGTTCAGGTGGGACCAGGGCATGCTTGACTCCAACCCAACCCAATTTCATATTAAGATTATGATTTTGGACCCGGATCCAACCCATTAGCTGATTGGGTTGGGTCAGATCAGGTCCATGGAAAGAATTTTAACTCATTAGCTGACCCAATGGGTTATTTGAGTTGGATCAGGGTCATGCTTGACCCAGATGCAGCCTGAATTGTTCAATTTTGGCTCGGGATTGGGTTGGGACTAGTTTGCAATTTGAGCCAAGCATGTAGCTATTGCTTTATGGCTTAAATATAATAGTTTATAATTAATATAAGATCACTAAAAGTTTCAAATATAACTTAAAGAAGCCAACTTAAATTTAAATTTCATTCAAAAATTTATAATTTCATCCAAGTAATTGATCATTCTTAAGTTTACAAACTATGATTTTTTAAAATATATATCATATGCTTGAGAGCATTATAAATAAGAAACCACCAAAACAAGATTGGAGATGTAGTTGTTAAAAATGAAAAAGAGAAATTAGTTTCATATTGATTTTATTCAATGAACTGGGAAAGATATTTAGAGAGAATGAAAAGGAGGTTAATGTGATTCGAGTTCTTGGGTGGGGTTGGGTACATTGTTTATTGACCCAAATTAGACTTGGATGACATATGGGCCAGGTTGGGTTGAAAAACAAGTCTTGGACCCAATCTGGAATTTAGATTAGGTCCAATTTTTAAACTTGACCAACCCACGATTCTTCAAATACGGACATGTGAGGTTCATCAGGTTGGGACTTGGGTTGGGTCATGCGACGATCTGACCCATTCACAGTCCTAATGCTCAGGTTTCATCATCATGTCCATGCAGAAACTCCAAGTAGTCTGGCATCAGTGTGGATCATGTTTTTGCGAAAGATCAAATGGGCATAGGTTAAGCGTTGTTGGGTATCAAATCCATTTATCGTATTGATCTCTTCTGGGATCCATGCCACCAAGTTGAGGTTGCGGTCTTGCAGTTCTTCTACAAGCATCTACAAGCATCCCAAGTGTATGGGGATTGTGATACATATTACTTATCCAACTTGGGTGTCAGACCATATCTTCCCTCCATCCGTAATATATCAGCACATAATTTAAGCTCCACATACACTTTGTCCCCTTCCTGCATTTTATCGATGTTTGGTATTTTATTCCACAACATCTACTATACCTTGGAGTCACTATCATGTTGAGATGTGTTTTGTTTATTGATGGTAGTGGCCTATATTGTGCTGATTGTTATGATACAATATTTATGATGCTATATGTGAAAACTTGGCTGTATTTTGTTCTCAATTTTTTTTTATCAATATGCTCGTAACTTGTTATTTTTGGACTTCACCTTGTATCTTAGAGAAACCACACAGCTTATTCCAAAATCTGATGCTTACTATTTGTCCTATTCAAGCTTAGCTAAATTTTGATCATTCTTTGTCAAATGGTTTTTATGTTGTGGTGTGTACATGCTTAGACCCTGTATGCATTTAATATGCATTTTCTTTCAGTTGGCTAGATTATTTTAATATAGGTCTAAAGTGTTAATGCTTGAGTGTTCAGGAAATTTCTAATTTGCTTCTGAAATCCATGAATTGCAATCCTTTGTCAGCTTGAACTATGATATCTGAATAAAGGTAATGTAGTTATTAAAATATGTATATAAATGCAAACCTACTTGATGCATTAGATGACTCAAGAATCCCAAGTCAGTTGCTAGTGGCAGCATGATTTCTCTTTTTCCTCTGTTTTTTTTGGGGTAAATTTCTGGCGATATCTTGGGTTTCAGCATCTTCATCATTTTGGCTTTATGTTTTGTTGATGGTGGATTTGTATCACTTTAGTGAAGTAGACCTAACCTAAACCCATTAGTACACTGCGTCTGATCCAAGTGAGCTTGCAGCCATTTTGGACCCACTTGCATCTCTATCTCTAGCTACTATATCTGATGCTACCTCATCTCCTATTAACCTGATTTTATTGCGGTAACTGGAGAGCTGAATTTGCTTCTTCCTCGGTGCATTAGTTTTAATTGAATTTATGATTTGTTTGTGATTAGAGCTTCATCTTAAGAGGATTTTATCTAGTTTTGGATGGTTTTGAGTATCTATTGTTTTTCTTTTGTGCTTTGCATCTATGTTACTGTAATTGCTAACCTATTGGAAGTAAAATTTATGCTCTTCCATCTTGTCAGCCTTAGATACTTTATAAGATAATGCTATTTCCCAAAAGTCCTCTCCCTGTTAGTATATGATTAAAAGTGTATTTCTCATTTACTGAAAAAAAAATGCATTTCTCAATCTCTAAGACCAGATATATCTTTTTAGAATGAAGGAAGAAAGGCTAAAGAGAAAATCTGATGGTGCTTCTGTGATCTCATCATGGGTTAACAAAAGTCGGAAGATAGAGGAGAAGAGGAATGCTGAAAAGGAGAAAGCCTTGCGTCTTTCAAAAGCTTTGGAGGAGCAGGTTAGCATTTGCATGTTTGTTTCCTAAAGTCTTTTTATTGGGTTGCTTTTTGTTACTTATTGGACACATTTACTTCCTCAGGATAATATTTTAGCAGAAAGTGAAGATGAGGAGGCAACTGGGCACGGCGGAAGTAATGTTTCAGAACTCTTGAAATTTGCTTGCTGTTTACTGTGTTTTGTTATTTAAGTTGTATCTGAGATGCTACTTCTGTTTGTACACTAAATGATCAATTTGACTCTTGTATGTGAGTTGATTTTGGTATAGAGGATGATCTTATCTTGTTCTTATTCCTGTATTCAGATGATTTAGCGGGAGTCAAAATTCTTCATGGCCTTGATAAGGTAATGGAAGGTGGAGCAGTTGTTTTGACTCTCAAAGATCAAAGTATCCTTGCAGATGGTGACATCAATGAAGGTAGTAGAATATTTACCTTTACTGGAAATTTGTGGTAGCTACTTTCTACTTAGTATCACTGAGGTGGTTATGTATTATCTGAAACAGACGCTGACATGCTGGAAAATGTGGAGATTGGGGAGCAGAAGCAGAGAGATGAGGCTTATAGAGCTGCAAAGAAAAGAACCGGATTATATGATGACAAGTAAATCTGATATGATAGATTGCCTTTCGTGTGATAATTCTGCATCCTCTGACTTTCAACTTCTTTCATTCTGACTGTAGGTTTAGCGATGACATGGGGTCTCGGAAAACAATACTTCCACAATATGATAACGAGATTGAGGATGAGGTAATTATCTCGTTGTTTTGGCAGATATGTTGCATAAGATTTCTTCATAATCTTTTTGTTTTGCTTTCCTTTTATCGTCTTTTCTTTTCAGGGAGTAACATTGGACGAAAGTGGGCGCTTCACTGGTGAAGCAGAGAAGAAACTAGAAGAGGTATTGCCACTAATATTATTCTATATTTATTGTGCTTATTTATTCTATAATGATGCTCAGTAACTTTTCTAGTTTGCTTAACGGATGGCTGCAATTGACTCTGATAACATAATAAACTTGTTTTCTCTCTCTCTCTCTCTCTCTCTCTCTCTCTCTCTCTCTCTCCCCCCCCCTCATGAATCTGCATGTTAGAGCAATTGATGATTGATATAGCTGTTGTTTTACCTTCGTACACATACTCTCATTTAGGCAAGCATTGTAATTGGACTCCTGATGAACCATAATTGCTATAATTGGATTCCTGACCAGCGACCAGCAATAAAATCTAGTATTGACTCCAATTTTATGGCATAATTACAGGAGCCTCAAGCTGAACACAATCAGAGATCTAATTAAGTACTAAAATGCATTTTACATACTTAAAGTGTTATGCTAACTTTCAAAGTGGATTGTGCTTCTTTCTTATATGAGCTACTTTATTTTGTCAGCTCCGCAAAAGAATTGAGGGTGGTGATATTAAAAAAGCTATGAAGATCTTACTTCATCAGGGAAAGTATCATCAGATTACTATACTCCTGATGAAATGCTTCAGTTTAAGAAGCCAAAGAAAAAGAAGTCCTTGAGGAAGAAGGAGAAGTTGGATTTGGATGCCCTTGAAGCAGAAGCTATCTCTGCAGGATTGGGTACCGGGGATCTGGGTTCCAGGAATGATTTGAGGAGGCAGGCTGCCAAAGAGGAACAGGAGAAAGCTGAGGCTGAAATGAGAAGTAATGCATACCAGTCAGCAATTGCTAAAGCAGAAGAGGCATCAAAAGCTCTGCGACAGGAGCAAACTTTAACTGTTAAATCAGTGGAGGATGATAATCTTGTATTTGGTGACGATTATGAAGATCTCCAGAGATCTATTGGACAAGCAAGAAAACTTGCTCTTAAAAAGCTGGACGAGACACCTGTTTCTGGTCCTGAGGCAGTTGCACTTGTAGCTACAACAAAGAAGGAACAAGAAGATGCTAGCCTTACTGAAGGAGAGCCTCAAGAAAATAAAGTTATCATAACAGAGATGGAAGAATTTGTACTGGGTCTACAGTTTACCGAAGGTTGTATTATCTGTCCTATTCTGTTCTCTCTTTGGCTGTCTTCATCTTATTTATTTGATTGTGTTGAAGATGCAGAACTTATAGGTATTACTAAAAAAAGAAAAAAAAAAGAATTGCAATTTGATGGTAGCGTCTTATGTTTTGTTTCATATGTTTGGTCCATGTGTCTTCTGATTAACTTGTCTCTTTGTTTCAATTTTTTGTTTGTTAATAATTTTGCTTATTGCAGATACCCATAAACCTGAATCAGAAGATGTTTTTAAGGATGAGGAAGACATTCCCGAATCCCTTGAACTAGAAACAGAAGCTGAGGTTGGTGGCTGGGCAGAAGTGATGGAAACAGATAATACTGAAGCAGCAGTTAGTGAAGAAAAGGAGGATATTAATCCAGATGAGATTATCCATGAAACTGCTATTGGAAAAGGTCTATCAGGTGTTCTCAAGTTGCTTCAAGAACGTGGAACTCTTAATGAGGGCATTGATTTGGGAGGCAGAAACATGGACAAAAAGAAAAGCAAGCTTGTTGGCATTTATGACAATGAAGGGCCGAAGGAAATACGAATTGAAAGGACTGATGAATTTGGTCGTATTGTGAGTCCCTTTGTTCTTTTGATTTTTTAAGTGCAAATTAAATTTCTATGTTATTTGCAAGTGTTTAACCCATTATGATTTTCCAATAGTTTCCAGCCAATGGATGCTTCATTTTGCTAATTTTTGTTGAGTAAAGATATCAATTTGTTTGTCAACCATAGAAATTTTGTTTGCTTTCTCTCCATTCCATTTGCTTAAATTTTTTAACCTCTGTTTGATAAAATATATATCATTCATTTTGTGATCACTCTTTTCTCTGTTGAAACCAAAGTATGTGTGTGACTCTTTTCTCATTTGTGGGCAATTTCTACTTCTGCAAACAACAGCGAGTTTTTTGTTCATTCCGTTCATGCATCAAGAAAAGGAAAATATTGCTTTTGCTGTTGTTTGTTTTGTTGAAAGTTATTTGTCAAGGAGTTTCTCAAGTCTTTAAACTTGATATATTTGGGATTTGTGGTTTTTATTTTATGCATGTACTGTAACCTGGTGAATGTCTATTGGTTACTTGGTTAATATAGCTTTGATTTTTCTCCAGCACCATCATGACGAATGCCTTTGGTTTTATGTTTTTTTATATTGAAAAAAGGCGGGTATGTTATCCTGATTTTATTTGGTTGTTTTATGCAGATGACACCTAAAGAGGCTTTCCGGATGCTTTCGCATAAATTCCATGGCAAGGGACCAGGCAAAATGAAGCAGGAAAAACGTATGAAGCAGTACCAAGAAGATTTGAAGACTAAGCAGATGAAAGCTTCTGATACGCCACTATTGGCAATGGAAAAGATGAGGGAAGCTCAATCTCGACTAAAGACACCTTACCTTGTTTTAAGTGGACATGTAAAACCAGGGTACAGTCATCAATCTCTTTCAAGTGCTTTTATCCCCTTTCTTTTTCTTCTTTACTTTATTTATTACTTGGAATGCTAGTGAAGATTTTGATAACATGGGATAGCTAGATGACATCATTATGCAATGCATGTTGATTGATCTTTGCACGTAGTGTGTTATATTCATGGACTTTGCTTAATTTCTTTGTTGGTTAATGTTTGATTGATTTGCAGTGTGTTTTGACTTCTTGTTCATGATGAATCTGTCACAACCAGCCAATTTCTGGTAGCGCTCTAAGAATCCCTGTCATCCTAAGATATTCTAGAAACCTTGTTTCACTCGAATTGTAGGGGATTCTGTCTTATAGATTTAGCTTCATATCTTAAGAAATTTAATCCTCTCCGCTTAGTTGCTATTACCTACAATTCTGTATCGATGGTCTATGATCTGAATGGCTGCTCTGGAATTATTATTTGTACCAACAATGCAAATGGTTTATGTCATCTTTTATAATTTCATCTGTGCTGGTTCAAATTCATATACATCTGTGCTATTGCCACAAAATATATGCTCTAAAGATGGGTTTGTTTTTCAATTGTGAATTCACTGTGTCCCTCCTATCTTGTGTTTCTAATTTGTGTAGCATTAATGGTCAAAGGGTTATGCTGTAGTGGATCACTTAGGAACCATAAAATTATTTGAAAAACTTCCAAAACTTGATAGGTTTTTTTCCCCGGGAGGTCATGATTTGGAGATTGGTTATTCTTCAGAAAACTCAAAAGTAGCATCAGCTCAAAGAAAACTACAGTTCTCCTACAGAATAAAAGCTTTAATTTCATGTAGCATCTCTTATGGAGATATCTAACTATAAATTATATTTGTCTGATGCTTGGCCTAAATTGTATTTGTAAATGCTGATTATTGGTGTTTTCAGATTATCATGCTATCCATCTTACTGGTAATCATAAAGGGTAGATGGCATGACTGGCTTCTGGAACTTTTGAAAATCTTTTAATGTTACCTTTTCTTTTATTTGTCAAAGTGTCAGTACTTCAGATCTCATACAAATTGTCGATCATCCACCTGTTTTGATGGGTGTGGAAATATTGTCTGAACGCTCCCACAATTGCTGGTACCATGCAGTAATTGATTGTTTACACTACTATCTTATGGGAAATTGTTGAAATTATTTATGTTTCTTTACTGTTTTTCAAATCCTCTCTGTTCTCAGCAAGTTATTTCTAAGTATGTTTCCTCCTAACTGATGGTGTTCTTTTGGAATTTTAGGCAAACCAGTGACCCAAGAAGCGGATTTGCTACGGTTGAGAAAGATCATTTGGGGAGTCTGACACCCATGCTTGGGGACAAAAAGGTTCGTTTTCCACAAGTAGCCTGTAGTATTGTACATAGACATTTAATCGGGCCTAGTTAGTGGAAGAAAGATCTATTTCGTCTTGGTATCAGTTTAATTTGTGCAAAATTACATCTGTTCTATGATCAATTTTTTCCTTGGAGAATGATATTCCCATGTTGAGTATGAACTTGTTCTCAAATCTTGAACAATCTTAAAAGCTGTTCCTGCACCTAGATGGCATGGAGTTGCAGGTCTTTTCCTGGATCATCCTTCTTGAGTCGTCTGCTAACTTGACTCTCATACATGAAAAAAAAGGCTCGTTCCATGTAAATACCCTCATTTTTTGTTTTTGTTCTCTGTGGGATTTCTGCTTGGTGTAATAATAAAAAGCTTGGGCACACAAATGCTATCGTGTGTTCAAGTCCTGGGGCAGCCACCTTGTGGAAAAAAAATGCCAAAGGTTTGGTACGTCGCAGTTTATCCCTCCTAGGACCCTGGATTGTTAATGTTCTTTTTTTTCCCTTTCTGGGATCTGTCAGATGGTAATACAGCAAACAACATTACCAGTGTTTGCGTTGGAAGTTGCGCATAGATTTGTGAACAAATTATTTTGATTAATCGGGCATTTGGAGTCTAATTATGAATTACTGGCAGGTTGAGCATTTTCTGGGAATAAACCGCAAGCCTGACACAGGTAGCATGGGTCCACCTCCACCGAAAAAACTGAAAAGCTGAATTGTTCATTGGAGTGAACATTTAAAGTTAAGCAGGGAGATGAACGATACGTACCTTCTTCATTTGCACTTGGAGCTTGACTGGTTTAACAAGGAAGCCAAACATTGCCTTTCTGATAAACGATGTTTTGTCTGATACGAGGGATGAGATGTAGGCTTTCTTATCAGGTACACCTTCTGTTCATACAGTGATGACCCACATGGTTTTAGTACACACCTTTATTCTTTAGCATCTATTTTAACAAGGAAAAAGAATATTCCTGTAAAAATTAAACAGCAGTTCATAAGAACAGATTAAGATTTTGGTAAACCCTTTAATTTTATGTGCATGATCTGCTACCAGTAGTTCTATCTCTTGGTTGATAAATATTTCTTTTCTTTTCTTTTCTTTTTTTTTTTGGGTTTTTTGAAAAGGTTTGAATATCCCCAAATGCTAAAGCTTTGCAACCAGCCGGTATGAGTGGCTCTGACCTATTGATCTCTTTGTTTCCTACTATAGACTGGCTCCAAGTTTTGCTTTTGAGTTTTTTTGACTGCCAAGATGGTGCTTCTTTAGGTTGTTTTACCTTATCGACTGGACATTCTCGATGCCGGCTAAATCCTTTTTCTCACACGTCTTATCACATGAGACCATTTGCATTGGCGATCATTCGAAATACTCCACGCATTCTTTACAATGGTATGAGATTAGACTTTCAAGCCTGTCCCAATGCAAACTACAATGTTTTGATGTTTACGCAGATTAAGTTGGGGACTGTTTGGTACTGTTTTTGTTTCCCTACAAAGTAGTAAAAGATCCATAAGGTTCGATGCTGGAGAGAGAGCATTTGTACGTGACATGCTATTCTGTGCTTTTAATCTTGTTCTTTTTGGAAAGAGAGACTTTTTTTCTTTTCTTTTTGGTAAGTGATAAAACTTTTTTTTCTTTGGTAGACAAAAGAGATAAGACTGTTGCTGTCAAAAGCTCTACAAGTTTTACAAATGATTTGGAGAATAGTAGTGTTTCATGAAACACACGTTTGTTCAGTCTAGTTGAGAAAAGCTTGTGCACTGCATCCAGAATGGTGGTGGTAAATGGATCTCTAATGTACCAATATTTTTTTGTCGAGCGGTTGGATCGTTGGGATCTTATCAAGTCAATGCAGGATGTGTTATATAACGCATGTTATAATAATAAAAGTCAGAAAACCTTCCTTGTCCACCAGACACAAATACTTCGCTAATTTATTTAGAACTCCTTAGATATTCCAACACTGATCATTCTGCAGTTGGTAAATTTTGCTTTCCCCCCTCTACATGGTGTGGGTACAAACGATGAAAATCTCCTCCTCTTAGATGGGAGTTATCTCACCCTTGCATATGAGTTATCCTAACCTCGGAAGCGCCACCATCCATGCTCGATCTTCTCTATTACTAATTCAGGTGACCTCATTTCCAATTTTGAATTACCGGGGATCCGGTTTGTCCCTCTTTCATTAAAACATAAACAGAATTCATGAGTTCAATAATCATTTAGAGTTTTTGAATGGAGTGTTAGAAATGAGTGTAAAATAGGATGTGTTAAATAATTATATTTGTTTTTTGGTCTGAGAAGCATAGAAGGGTATTTCGGTTAAGGTGTTTGCAAGGGTAATTGATTAAGAGTTTGTGGTGGCATTTCATCTTGTAAGAGGAATGGCCGTTTAAGGGTAAGAGGAATGGTCATTTAAGGGTCTATCAACAAGGAGTATAATGTGCATGTAGTGTTTGAGAGAAAAATTAGGATGGAAACTGCTTTTCCAGGAAAGTTTAAGTTGTACAGGTAGTAACCTGTACAAATAAAGATAAAAAACGGACAGGCCTGAACCCAATAGGAGCAAGTGACAAGGTTGATCAGATAAAAAATTTGAAAAGTTTCTCAAAGTATTAAGTAGTATTTGCCAATTTTTCTAGCAAAAAAAAAAAAAAAAAGAAGAAGAAGAAGAAAAATAGTATTTGTCAGTTATATGCATATTTGTACTTGCAACTTCACTAGTCACGCTGGGTTGGGGGTAACGGAGCACTGTATCCAGTGGTTATTTTTCGTCCAGTAAAATAGGTGGATGATGGGTGTGAATTTTTTTGTTGTTCATGCAATGTGAACTATCATACTATCAGTTATGATGGGTGCCCTTTTCTTTTTTAATTACATAAGAACTAAGCTAAATTGGATGTATTGATAAATGTATATAGTTGTTGTTTCTATGGAAGGCTCTGCATGTTTCATCCCTCTGGAGAACTTTTGGTAACGGTTAAATTTTTATCATGTAAAAATATAAGTTTTGAAAATTGAAAATATTTTTTCCCAGATTTTATATGTCGCATATCTTCATCTTAAAAATATCCTCCTATTTTTTTTCTAGTTACCTATTAAATCCTGTGGATAGATTTTTTTTTAAAAAAAAAAAAAAAAAATCATCTAATTGGAATCATAGCAATAAATAAATCGAAGAAAAATAAAAATCTTGTTTTTCAGCAAAATGCGGAACAAACCAAAAAATCAGTTACAAACATATAAGAATAGGCCATATTAAAAAAAATGTCATAGAAAAAAATGCAAAAAAAAGTTGCGAAAAACATCTATAAATATATAAGAAAATTTTAATAAAATATTTGATTTTTACTGAGATCATAGCTAAAAATCCTTTCTTTTAAACTTTGCTCTCACTAATAGGACAAGTAAGAACCAAAATGAAAAATTACAATATTAGTGAGATTAGATAACTAAAGAGAAGTACAAAAATATCTGAAAAAAGAAGAAAAATAGGTATTTTTAATATCATATTTCAATTTATATATTCTATTTAAAATTTTATGTTATTTATTTTTTTTCAAATATGCATTGCAAGCGAGGTATGATGTATATAGTATATAAAATAGAGAATAATACGGTTCCATGTTTCATTGAACATATGCCTGTAAGTCACCTTTATTATGTATCCTTATGCATCAATTCTTTGTGTGACACGATTTTTATCACGTAACACCCGGTGAACATTTCATCCAGTCCACCAGCAGCACCTTGGATGAAGGGAGGAGAAAGAAAAAGATGACCTACGAGTTTGACAAGTCCTCCATAGCTAATAGATGGAAACAAATGGATAGCTGTTATGCCTCGGTGCCAAAAATGACTAGATTCAATCACACTGTTTGTCTTCTATATTGACACATCTTTTTAGCTCTCCCGGGGAAAATTATTACAACCATTAAAATTATAAGAACATCATCAAACAAGACTCCTCAGCTGTCCACTGATAAAGACAGTGCATGGCCTTAAACAATTTGATCAGGCAGGCAAGTCCCATCAAAACTAGGAATTGGAATTTAATGAGAACATATGAAGGGGTTCTTTCCCTTGGTGTCAGAAGCATTGCTTAAATAAAATGAAATAAAATAAATGTGGATGTCTAGGGGACCAATTTGAGGCTGAAATAATATAGTTTGGGAGAGCCTTATATGCACCCTGATCCCCCCCCACATACAAATAAGAGCACCAGCCTATTTTTGGTCCCCATAGGTGGGTGGGATTGTTGGCTGTCATGTACTCCAAACCAAGAGGCCATGGACCATTTAATCAGGACCATGTGATCAGCTGGCCCTAGCATAGTTTTGAGGAAGAGGTTTCCACTTCCCCATTCTAGGCTATCAGGTCATCAGCTCATGATCTCTCCCAAGGGACTACTCGGACCTTGCAAGTAGAGAAATTCTTGTGGATTCTGTCATCAGAACACAACCTTTATGTATGTTTCTGGTGCTCCACAATTTTAAATTCGGACCGTGGGTATGCTGAGCTTATCTCCTCCTGGAGCCTTTATAAATAGTGCGCCACTTATCCTCTCAATTCGCATCAAATTACTGGCATTCCACTTGGGCTATGAGAGAATCTTTCTACGCTTCCTCTTTTGGAACTCCTCTTTTATCTCCTAGGAAGGATGCCTTATGGGGAGGTGCCCTAAGGGTAGCACGCGCTTCCTTTTTGGGCAACACTCCCTTCCTCTTTCTACCTTTTTCTATTATTATTATTATTATTATTATTGTTGTTGTTGTTGTTGTTTTGTTTATATACAGGCCTTTTCTACCCTACCATGCATCCATTAGGATCGGGCATTTAGTGATGTAGGTCAAGCACGACCCAATTATAAAAAAAATGGTCCGAATTAGGTTGAACCAGTCAGAAACAATACATGGTCGAAAGGAAACAAATGGTCCCAGGATCACCATCGAAGGAACACATTCTAGAAGTTTTCGAATGAAGTAATCAAGTCACCAATGGACTATATTGGAATTAATGACATGCCATCCGATCGCCGAAAGACCTCGCGGATCACTATCTGGTGATCGAGGAGTTGACTTTTACTCGAAAATGTAGAATAAGGTTTCTAATGGGAGGAGACTTATCATCATCGGAAGGTACCGATGGCAACGTAACCGTGGTCCAAACTCTTTCGATATCATCTAGGTCATCATTGGAAGGGAACTTCTTTTGGAATGTGCTTCCAATAAGAGTTTTTAAATCGTGATATTTTATGACTTTTATATTGTGTTATTTTCACTGCGAGGGGACCAACTTGTTCTTATCACCTACTTGACCCTTGTTTTGATTGGCTAATAAAGTTCTAACCAGTAGTTGCCATTCTGCTCCTCTTGTCTTTGCACAGTAGATCAGCACCAACTCTAGTGGATTTTGGGATGATGACAAGGCCAACTAGTCTAGTCTTTAGTTGCATTATGCTTAGAGGCATCAATTAATAGAGTCCAATTGACATGGAGAAGCCCTCTTGGTAGCAAGGCGAGAAAGCTATCAGGTATCCCTGACTTGGTCAATCCCCTAGATTAGTCCTTAATTCCCTTAGGTTTAGATTAATATTTTCTAGGTTAGATCTTTAGTCTTCCATTAGGTTGCTCTAAAACTAATGTAAAGCCTTCTCTATTGTTTCTAGTAGTCTCGTGCTGACAAGAAGATTTTGGGGCCATCTTTGGATTTGTATAGTTAGAGGTGTTGATCTCAAGAAAATGATTTTACTAAATTGGATGGAGAAGGATGAGATGGAAATCACCTGAAATATTGATGATGATCATTATTCTGCATGGATATCTTGGACATCCAGCATCAATATATTTTATTTCGAAAACTTTGTTTTATTTTGTGTTTGCTTAGAGATATCATATTTAATGGCATGCCTTTACAATTTTTTTGAGCAATGATCGTGATCCCTTTCATTTTGCATTGAATTATGACATCAAAAATGATCCGCTATTTTATCTTATATTTTTTCGGTGAAATTTTATGTGGCAAGGATGGTCGATATCTACTACCAACTAGATTATTACGTGTTTATATCATGCTATCATAATTTTATTTTAGCTCTTTTATTTTTTGATAATATTTGGACTATTTCGAATATAAAAACAGATTTAATGGCCTGTGTACAATAAAAAAAGATTTATTTAAGAGGGTATTCACCATAAGCATAACATACCTCACAATGTTCCATAATTACACCTTTTGCTAAACCTCGGCTCGATACATTTGCTTTTCATGGGGCTTCGTTCAAAGAATCCCAACCTTGTTCCAGTATCTACTTCCAAATCATGGTTGAATTGTTTTTGTTGGATAGCTCGAGTTCTACTTAGATTCGCAGGTCCATATCATGTTGACTTTCTCACTCGCCGGAATGAATTATAGTTAGCAGTTTCTTGGTATCTAAAGATGGATTTTTTGTGGCATTAGATTCCTTAAACAGTGTCAATTTTAATCTCGAATATCCTTAACAGAGATAGCCACACACTTCAATAGGAGATGATTCGAATATTTTAAAATATTTTGACTATCACTTCCTTGGCAGACTTCTTCTACAATGACTGAGGTACTTCAGACAGCCAGCTTGGTGCTTGACATAATAATAGAAGTGAACCGAGGATCGAATTCTTCAAACTTTGATTCTATTAGAGATTTTTATTTTGGTTGTTCGTACCGAAGGCATCCACGGAAGCATGCCTTGGATTTTTGGTTCATGTACACCCTACATCAAAATTCCCCTTGGCATGATGTTTTGTTGCTTCAAGATCTCCAGTAAAATCTGTGTCTATTTCATGGCACTGGATTTGCTCCCTCCTTACCTTTGCACATTCATCTATTTATAAGCATTGCTCATATATGATCAGTGACTTGCTTTTTAAGCTACTCCAAGCAACTCATTAGCTCCACCCATGCTGGCTCTCAATCTACCACTGCATTCTTGCTCCCACACACTTGTCACCCTCTAATAACTTTGACATCATCAAAGGCAAACATATGGAATGTCACCTTATTTTACCTATCTCCTACTGAAGGCCAGGTGAAGGTTGATATTAATGCATCAAATGTTTTATGGGTAAACATGATTAAAATTTGTATTGATGCCTTTTGATGATGCTAGAAAACTATCATGGCCAACCTCGGAGTTAACAATACGTGTAGAGTGCTCGAGAGCTACACATTTGAGAAGTTTTTATTTATTTATTTATTTATTTATAGGACGGAGCATTCAACAAGCCTACATGAACACAACTTACAAAATTAGAAAATAAACTATCATGAAACTGAATTAGGGCAGTTCTAGGTCAGTCCAAATATTTCACTTGAATGCTTCGCTATGAAGGATGCGATCCGGTCAGTAGTATCGTTCGCCTTCCTGTAAACATGCTTGATACCCAATAACATGGTCCCCTTCGATAATTTCGTGATATCAGCCAGAAGTGGATGAGTGGTACCCTTCCTAGAAGATGTTGGATCCATCCTATTGATGTGGTTGAGTCGCTCTCGATGATAAGATGGTCAACTTTCAAAACCAATCTTGCATTGGCGATACTAGCCCAGGCCACCTATAGCTTTGCTCCCAAGATGGTGGGCTCAAAGATAAGTCCCACCATCTACTATCAGTTGAGAGTCAAATCCATGGATGACAAAACGGCTCCACCATTGCTACCTATCATGCTACCATTAAAATTGATCTTGAGATAGGTCAAGGATGGGGGCTTGCAAGTGATGAAAACCTTCTGCATTGCTACATGAATAGAAAGGGATTCCCAGGTATTCGAAATCCTTATGGTCAGATTCGGCGATGTCAAGTAGACAATCTTAGCAACCTAATTCAGAGCTCTCTCTAAGACAAATCTTGTAGGCCATCTTCTAAAATCAAATACAAGACTATTCCTATATAGCCAACTATGATGAGCAATATGAATAGCATGAATACCTATCAGCCTAGTGATCTTAGACTATATGCTTCGACGAAAGAGATCCAAGAAAGCAAGAATCAATGTCTCGAAAGAAGATGGATGGGAATTTGGGCAATGTATGATTTAGAGAATAGTTAATTTTTTGCAAGGTGAGTTGGTATGACTATCAAAAACAATGAGTTTGTAATAGACAAGTATGAAATGTTCTACTTGCGTCACTACCATGAGAGGAATATATTAGATTTGCTAGCAATTTTTTGGGCATTGTTATGGCAACTGCTTACTTGGTCTTATGAAGTAGCCGGCCCATTGATAGGGGAAGAGATGACTTTCAGACCATCGATTATGACACCAAACAAGAAGGAGACGGACATCGACTAAGAATCCACTTGGTAACTAAGTGGAGGTCGACTAATTTAGCCGCTATATCGAATAAGCTATAAAACTTTATATCGAGAGATTACAGGTAGTCAGGCCTAACCATCAACATGCTTTCATGCACACATACCAAATGAATATTTGGTCATGACTAATTGCCCAAGCATACTAAGTCGAGAATGATTGGATATAGTGTTTAGGCTTTCTATCTTTCAGTACCAAACAAACCATCCTAATACTTGGAATCTATGATATCTAAGTGAGGTAGCAAAACTAATTCCAATTATCACCATAAGGGTTGTAGCCAATAAGTTGTAACCATCTCAATGGAAATAGTGGCAAACAGGATCACCATATCAGCCATCATTTCAATAGAAAAGATTTTAGAAGACATGATCCTATATCCTACCCGAAATTTATTATACCTGTCAGAAGGTGCTACTTTCCTAATGATCTTCAGTCACCCCATGTATATAACTCTATAAATAGATAAGAGGGAATCCCTGGTAGGGAATATTACATTACACAATGTATTTTTACTCTTTCTCATGCTCATTCAGTCGTCTTCCTTACTATTGCTCTTAGCTTTGGTTGTTGTAGCCTACTTCACTCTTTTTTAACTTGAACATCGAAAGGTTCCCTACTAGAAATCCTGGTCTAGGAACTATTTTTTAGGTCTCCATTCGAGAGCTACCAAAAGTGACATCACTTTTTCATCGAAGAAACCATTGGGACCCTCAGGCATGCACCACCCAAGTTCCGATGAAGAGAGATTTGATGGTAATAGATTGGCATGCCAGGTAGGGTGAAGCATAAAAAAGAAGATCCTGGAGCTTGGAACCTAATGGAAATTACTCAAGTGCAAGACGCCTCCACTAACCATCTCAGATGCTCTCTGTATCACGAGAAGCAGTCCAGCCAGGCACTGGAACCTTTTTCTCCACCTCCCCACCGCCGGTCACCTAGCAGACTTGCTTGCTACCTTGGCACAGCAAGTTTAGGCCCTAGCCATGGTGGTACAGGGGTTGCAGCAACAGCAACCTTTGATAACAAAATAGTATTTATCGGAGGTCCCAACTACCCCCACTACTATCCATCCCAGTCATTGATCTTTAGGATAGAGATCTCGCCATTGATGGAGTTCCCATCGATCCTGGTCTCACTTGCCTCTCTAAGCAAGTTATTGGTCCCCTCGTGGTAGGTCCTCTGGCACATTGCCAATCGATCATGGTTCCTTATCTGCACTGAATAAGTTCTTAGCATGATGATCGATAATGGGAAAGGGAGTTGAAAAAAGAAAAGCAATCTCATTTTTCGTTTGAATTTGAATCTTCACAAAAAGGATCTATCAATGAGGCTATTTAATGACTGACCGAACAATGTCTCAACGGCTATGAGTGCAGGTTGAGCAAAGTCAGTTATTGACTTGTTGATATGTAGGGTGAGAGTCATGATCCAATCGAGTTTGACTCTGTCCACCTCTTTCTCGATGAATCATGGAGGAACTGATATGAGTAGATTTAAGATATCCTAGATGGTTCCCTTTGATGGCACCATGGATCTACTAGATCACCTGGAATGCTATAAGGCTCTCATGCAAGTTTAGGGCACTATCGATGTTCTACTTTGCTTTGCTTTTCCATCCACTTTTCACAAAGTAGCCCAAGTATGGTACTCTAAACTCGAGCCAAAGAATGTTTACCCCTTCAAGCAGCTGGGAAGACAGTTCATGGCATATTTCAATGCTAGCCGAAGGAGCCATAAGAGCCTGAAAGTTTCTTCTTCGTCTAGCAATAAGATAGAGAATCACTAAGATATTATGTGGCCTAATTCAAGATAGCCTGATAGGCACGCGATGTTGTCATAGGATACCATGGCTATCAGTTTAATTAACCGATTTCTAAAAAAACTTAAAAATATATAGCAAATGGTGAGTTTGGTCGAATCCATGGAGAAGGCAGTGTATTGGATGTTTTAAAATTTTTTATTTTAAAAAATAAAGGAAAAACAAATCAAAGTTGGGAAAACAAAAATTAAAATTGCAAAAAAAACTTAGCACTAGGATCTACTATTTAGACTTAGTACCTATTAATAATAAAAATAAAAGACAAGAATTTAAAAGTGCATGAAAATATTTTTTTTATTAAGTAAAAATAAAATTTTATTTTAAGAAATGAAGAAGAGTAATTAAATAAACTAAGAATAATTGTAAAGAAAGCTATAATAAAGAATGGAAGTAGATTAATGCAGCCTCGTTGGAAAGACGGTCGACGAACTCTCTTCTTCTTTCGTACTCCTTGGAGTAAACTAGACTTCTCTTCTTTCTCTTTGGTTCTTGATCTTGGAGATGGAGTAGGCTTGAAAATGGTGTGATGCGGCATACTTATAGAAAATATGGCATGAATGACTAAAGCAATTAAGCTAATTAAACTCTAAACATATGAATATAATTCATTCTAAGAGGAGTCATTTGGATGCATAGAAGAAGACTAAATTAGAAGGCTAAAATGCTTCGCAGTGCAAATTTAGATTAAGTTAAGAAATAAGGACCTACATGGCTAGAGGAACCATCTAATTAGGACTTTACCCTATTCAGAATCTCAGACCTCAAGAGGTAAGGATAGGGTTTAGAGACCAATAATGACTTTCAAAGACCCTACACTAACCTTACTACATGAACTCTCAAGACTGGCGATTGAATGATCAAACCAAACCACCCATTGGAAGTAGAGGTCCTTGCTGCTGAGTTGAGAGAAAGGAGGACTTCATCCTGGATCGGGTACTCATTAGGATCCTACAAGAACACCCATTAGTATTGTGGGAAAATTGGAAGATAACATGGAATAGAAATAATGGAAGGGAGGGAGTAGAGGATTGCTGATGATCTAGGTGGAGTGTGGTCGGCGGATCTTGAAGATGAGGTAGACGTCAATGGAAGAAGAACTTTTGCTGGTCATTGAGAACTAAAGCACTTGGTTGAGCCTCTCACTCAATCCCTCATGGATGGCATTTGCAAACACAAATGGAGATAAGAAAATTCTGAATTTCATTCATTCTAAAGCATCCTTTTACAAAGAGATTAGGGGCCTATTTATAACCTTCTAAGCCCCATTTGAAATTCAAATTTTACACGAAAAGAGGGAAAAATGTAGTTACATATTTGAATTTCAAAATTCATGAAAATGGGGCACCAAATCTGAAAATCTGCATGCATGGGTGCCAAGTGTCTAAATCTGAAAATCTTCATATATGAGTGCCAAGTGTCCAAATATGAAAATCTGCATGCATGGGTGCCAAGTGTCCAAATCTGAAAATCTTCATGTATGGGTGCCAAGTGTCCATTCTCTTGGATAAGGTGTTTGGTGAGGTGGCTTCAATCAAAGTTTCATTCCATCAAATGGCTCTTATTTCATGCACCCTTGATTTGAAGATTTACTTGATGTAGCTTTGGTTCATCCCATAGTCCAATTATATGCTCCCTTGGTTGGACTTGACTCAAGCTCAAAAGAAAAATTACAACTCAATTTGGACTTGAGTACATTTGACTCTTACAACTCAATTGACCCAAGGCTTCAAGACTTAATACTTAGCAAGACTCAAACATAAAATTCATGATACAAGAAGAATTAACTAGACTCAAGACTCAGACTAGGAACAAGTTAACAAGGTTAGAACTCAATTTGCAATCCATAAGGAATTGGTGTTGACTATGTTTGATTGAAGTCTTCTTTTAACCTTGGTGCCCGCACCAATTCCCTCGAGGTGGAAAGAACTTGACTCTGTCGAGTAGGGATCTGTTTTACTTTGGTAGTACTCTAATAAATCTGGATTGATTCTTTGTAGATCCTCTCGAGTAATCCATGAGTCTTCGGACTCATGTCGACCTTGCCAACGAATTAAATAGCGTTGGTAACCTTTATTTCGAGTGGTGATGGCTTGGTCATCCAGAATTCGCTCAATCTTATCTCGCTGTTCTGGTAGAATTGTTGGTAGACACTTAGGGATGGATTCACTCTTAATAATTGGCTCAGGCTCAAATGGCTTGCTAGGTATCATTATTGGCTCCTTATACTCTGCTAGGTCTGAAACATTGAAAGTCGAGCTGATACCTAAATCAGATGGTAAGTCTAGTACATACGCATTATATCCTATTTTCTTTATAACTTTAAACAGACCTGCACTGCGAGCATGCAATTTTTTTAAGGTTCCTAGTAGGAACCGCTCTGGTCTAAGCCTTATCATAACATAATCTCCTTCAGTAAATTCTTTGACTCTTCTACGTGAATTTGCAATATGCCTATAAGTTTCATTGCTTAATTGGATCTTTTTGTTAATTTCTTTATGTATATTTCTAATATGCTGTGCATATGACTCAGCTGATTCAGAAACTCGTGCTTGTGTGGGTAAAGGGCTTCGATCTAAGGGCTTCCTAGGTTTATAACCATGGACCACTTCAAATGGGCTCTTTCCAGTAGATCTATTGATTGAGCTGTTGTAAGCAAATTCAGCACGAGGAAGTAAGAGATCCCAATTCCTGTACTGTCACCAACAAGACATCTGAGCAGATTTCCTAGACTCTAATTGACTACAGTTTGGCCATCAGTTTGAGGATGATAGGCAGTGGAGAATTTCAGTTTGGTTCCTAGCATATGCCAAAGGGTCTTCCAAAAATAGCTAGTGAACCTAACATCTCTATCAGATACAATGGTTTTGGGTAAACCATGTAGTCTAACCACCTCGTCAAGAAAAAGTTTGGCCATTCTAGAAGCATCTAGGGTTTGAGAACATGGGATGAAGTGAGCCATCTTAGAAAATCGATCGACTATAACGAAGATGGAATCGTGTCTCCTAGAGGTCTTTGGGAGTCCTAGTACAAAGTCCATACTAAGATCCTTCCATGGACAATCAGGGACTGGTAAGGGAGTGTACAGATCGGTGTTCTGTCTTTGCGTTTGGCAACATCACATGTTCGACATTGGGCTACAACTTGGGCCACATTTCTTTTGAGGCCAAGCCAAAAGAATTGGTCTTCTACTGCTATGATGGTCTTGTTTTTTCCAAAATGACCTGCTAGGCCTCCAGCATGAACTTTCCAGATCAAAAACTCTCTAATGGAAGTTCGTGGAACACACAGTTGATTTTCTTTGAAAAGGAATCCATCTAGGAGAGTATAATCACTATGTATACTAGATGGTCCTTGTTGGAGGGATTGGTAGATTTCACTAAAGTCTGGACACTTAGGGTATTTCTCTTTCAGTCTATCAAACCCTACAACCTCGGTGCTAACCGAGGTCAAAAACATGGATCGTCGACTTAAAGCATCTACAACCCTATTTTCAGTGCCAGCACGGTGCTTCAGAACAAAGATGTAAGCATGAATGAATTCTACCCATTTCCCATGCCTAGGGTTCAGTTTCTTTTAGAAATTAAGGAATCGTAAGGCTTCATGATCGGAATAAAGAACAAATTCCTGCGGTAGTAAATAGTGTCTCCAATACCTCAAAGCCTGAACTACCGCATACAATTTCCTATTATATGTCGAGTATCTCGTCTTTGCTTCATTCAATTTCTCACTAAAGAATGCCACTGGATGACTCTCTTGATTCAAAACTCCTCCAATTCCTACTCCAGAGGCATTACAAGCAACCTCAAATACCTTTAAAAAATCGGGTAACCTCAAAATAGGTGCTTGTGTCATTTTCTATTTTATTTCTAGGAAGGCTCTATCGGCAAATTTTGTCCATTCAAAGGTTCCCTTCCTAATGCAGTCAGTAATGGGTGCTACTATTGTGCTGAATCCTCTAATGAATCTTCTATAGAAGGTGGCTAAACCGTGGAAACTACGGATATCATGGATGCATTTGGGTACGGGCCACTCGACTATGGACTTGACCTTTTCAGGGTCGGCAGACACCCCTTCAGTGGTGACAACAAATTCTAGAAAGATAACTCTATGGGTCATGAATTCACATTTTTTGAAGTTGGCATAGAGACTATCTTGTCTAAGGGCTTGGCAAACCTGTTTCAGATGGTTCAAATGGTCTTCCTTAGTTTTACTGTAGATGAGAATGTCACCAAAGTAGACCACTATGAACTTTCCAATGAATGTCCTTAAAACCTGGGTCATGATCCTCATGAAGGTACTAGGCGCATTGGACAGGCCGAAAGGCATCACTACCCACTCATACAAGCCATCTTTGGTTTTGAAGGCAGTTTTTCATTCGTCCCGGGCCTGATTCTTACTTGATGATAGCCACTCTTAAGATCAATTTTGGAGAAAATCTTTGCTCCGGCCATCATATCCAACATGTCGTCTAAACGGGGAATAGGAAAACGGTACTTAATGGTGATTTTATTTATGGCCCTGCTATCTACACACATTCTCCATGTGCCATCTTTTTTAGGGGTCAGAAGGGTTGGTACTGCACATGGGCTTAGGCTCTCTCTAATGAATCCCTTTTGGAGAAGCTCTCCAACTTGACGTTGTAACTCAGAGTGTTCTGTAGGGTTCATTCTATAATGGAGGAGGTTCGGTAATGTCGATCCTAGGATCAAATCTATGGCATGTTGAATGACTCTCAAGGATGGAAGGTAATTAGGAAGGTCTTCAGGAAAGATGTCTTGAAACTCCTCTAAAAATCCTAACACTTCCTGGGATTTTTCCTTATAAGGTTGGTCCTGATTTTCCTTAGCTGCTAAAACCCAAATAGGTGAACCATTGCTATGCTCTTGCTCCAATTCTTTAGCAGTGATCATGTTTATTCCCTGTTTCTTATCCCTCAAGTGACTTGATCCTCTCTTAACTTGGTCCTTAGGTGGTGAGAAATTGATTACAATCTTCTTCCCATTATGAGTGAAAGAACATGAATTAGAACGACCATAGAGTATAGCATCATGATCATATAACCATGGTCAGCCTAATATGATGCTACTAACTCCCATTGGAAGAACATCACACCAAACCTTTTCTTGTATGATTGGAACTGGATTGTGACTTGGCACATAGACTTAATGGGAATTGAGGTTGAATCTATCCAGGATACCTTATATGGGTTAGGATGGGGCATAGTGGGTAAACCTAGGTTCTTGACTGTATTGGTTGATATGGCATTGACGCAGCTACCACTATCTAAGATGACCTTGTATACCTTCTCTCCTATCTTAATAAAGGTTTGTAGGATACTAGTTCTACGCTAATCTTCTTGCTTCTTGGTTTGGGTCAAGACACATCTTACAACTCCTAGGATTTTTGATGAGTCTATGTTCTCTTCATCCCCTTCATACTCATCAGCTTAACTCACACTTGCCTCATACACTTCTTCTTCCTCCTCACAGTTCTCTACGGGTTCCGTAACCTCTTCTTCTACTTCCCCTATGTGTAATGCTCTAGTGGGACATTGGCTCGTGTAGTGACCTATCTTGTGGCACATAAAACAATGAACATTTCCTTCTCTTCAAACCTCAGGACTTTTACCTTTATCTTCTCTTTGAACTAATGGAGTAGCAGGACTGGGTCTATTAGTTGGACTTGGGTTTGAAATGGGCTTATTTCTAGGAAGATTAGTCCTAGTGGGCTCAGGTCGGCGAAATAAAGGTCTCCTCTGGAATCTCTCATGGTCTCTAGCAACTTAGTAGGCTTGGTCTAGGTCATGAACTTCTCTCAAAAATAGTTCTTTCTGGATCTCCTCATGTAGTCCTGCTCTAAACTTAGACAAGGTTGCTACCTCAGACTCAACCATGTTGCATCTCATCATGAACTCATCAAACTTGGCAACATATTCGGACACTGTCTTATTCCCTTGAGTTAATCATTGCCATTGATCCAAGAGTCTCTGTTCATAGGACATTGGTAAATACTTCTCCCTAAGTTTCACCTTCATAGCTCTCCAAGTGGCTATAGATATGTCACCCCTCTGTTGACTCATGTGCTCAACATTATCCCAATACAATCTAGCATGACGGACCAATCTAAGTTTGGCAAACTTAAATTTCCTATCTTCCGACATTTCATACCAATCAAAATATTGGTCCATATCACCCTCCTAGTCTATATACATCTTAGGATCCAAGTTTCCATCAAATGTGGGTGCATCTAGACGAATGTTTCTAAGGACTCTCTCATCATGGTCAACATAATCATGGTTGGTTGTGGGTCAGGAGTATACTCTTGGCGTTGGACTCTAGGATGGACAGGTGGCAATCTGGGTGATTGTGGCTCAGAAGGGGCCAAACGGGCATCTTCAAGGATTCCTATTCTCTCTTCCATTCGACCAAACCTAGTGTTCAATTGCTTTAACTGCCCAGTCATAGTTCTCATCAGGGTTTCTAGATTGGGGTTCATGGAAGAACTGGGATGGTCAAGTGAATGCTGATAGGGAGTTCCTGATCTAGTTGTCATGCACACACAGACTCAAACTCGGGCTAGGGGTTTGCTAGACCTAGAGTCCAAACCAAATATTAGGTCAAGATAACAATCTTGGTTGTAGTAACTTGGCACCTGGCTAGGTAAGTGTAAGGTTGGTGGAGGTCCCTCTTGGCTTACCTTAGACACCAATTTGAAATTGGCCAGGTAAGCGGACCAACCCACCTTCCTTCGGGCTCTTGTCCCTGAACCACTTGCCTAGACACCAGATACACAAGCACACACAAACAAGTTGTCCAAATTGGCTTGACACTTGGTTCGACCCGACCTTGTGGGTGTCCCTAGCTCACTAGAGCAAATTAAGTGTCTACTCAGTTTTAATTAAGGGTTGGGTCCGATATGCAGGATGGTGATTTTGGGCTAAGGACAGGTGATGAAATCCTGCCCCCATGTCATAATGATGCCCTTAAAATGATTTATCATGAGATGAATGCAAGCATGCATATGAACCCTAATTTTAGGTGCAGAAATTTAGTATGTTGCAGTTCTGAAGTGGGGCAGAGAAGTGCTATGAATTAATCTCGAAAAATTTTAAGAAAATCACAAAACACTCCTAACTTGCAGAGGATATACCAGATGAAAGGAAATAAAAAATTAAAATCTATGCTTTGCTGGACAATTCTTGGAACTCAGACAATGCTAAAAGGAACAGAACAGAACATTCAGAAATTTCGGCAACAGTGATGAAGTGCAGGAATTTTCATTTTTTCTGTGATTTTTTTTCAAAGATAAGATTTTTCATGCTGATAGCTAACTTAATATGGATTAGGAAAAAAATTACTTCAATGAAAAATTAACTACTTTTTTTTTTAGTTTTATACGAATTACAGTCAGCCTACTCAGAAATGCAGCAAGCAGAAAATAGAAAGTCTTACCCTAACCTACCATGCTCTGATACCAAATATGATGTGGCATACTTATAGAAAATATGGCATGAATAACTAAAGCAATTAAGCTAATTAAACTCTAAACATATGAATATAATTCATTCTAAGAGGAGTCATTTGGATGCATAGAAAAAGACTAAATTAGAAGGCTAAAATACTTTGCAGTGCAAATCTAGATTAAGTTAAGAAATAAGGACCTACGTGGCTAGAGAAACCATCTAATTAGGACTTTATCCTATTCAGAATCTTAGACCTCAAGAGGTAAGGATAGGGTTTAGAGACTAATAATGACTTTCAAAGACCCTACACTAACCTTACTACAGGAACTCTCAAGACTGGCGATTGAATGATCAAACCAAACCACCCATTGGAAGTAGAGGTCCTTGCTGCTGAGTTGAGGGCAAGGAGGACTTCATCCTGGACCAGGTACTCATTAGAATCCTACAAGAACACCCATTAGTATTGTGGAAAAATTGGAAGATAGCATGGAATAGAAATAATGGAAGGGAGGGAGTAAAGGATTGTTGATGATCTAGGTAGAGTGTGGCCGGCGGATCTTGAAGATGAGGTAGGCGTCAATGGAAGAAGAACTTTTGCTAAAATTTGAGAACTAAAGCACTTGGTTGAGTCTCTCACTCAATCCCTCACGGATGGCATTTGCAAACACAAATGGAGATAAGAAAATTCTGAATTTCATTCATTCAAAAGCATCCTTTTACAAAGAGATTAGGGTCCTATTTATAACCTTCTAAGCCCCATTTGAAATTCAAATTTTACATGAAAAGAGGGCGAAATGTAGTTACATATTTGAATTTCAAAATTCATGAAAATGGGGAACCAAATCTGAAAATCTGCATACATGGGTGCCAAGTGTCTAAATCTGAAAATCTTCATATATGAGTGCCAAGTATCCAAATATGAAAATCTGCATACATGGGTGCCAAGTGTCCAAATCTGAAATTCTTCATGTATGGGTGCCAAGTGTCCAAATCTGAAAATCTTCATGTATGGGTGCCAAGTGTCCATTCTCTTGGATAAGGTGTTTGGTGAGGTGGCTTCAATCAAAGTTTCATTCCATCAAATGGCTCTTATTTCATGGATCCTTGATTTGAAGATTTACTTGATGTAGCTTTGGTTCATCCCATGGTCCAATTATATGCTCCCTTGGTTGGACTTGACTCAAGCTCAAAAGAAAAATTACAACTCAATTTGGACTTGAGTACATTGGACTCTTACAACTCAATTGACCCAAGGCTTCAAGACCTAATACTTAGCAAGACTCAAACATAAAATTCATGATACAAGAATAATTAACTAGACTCAAGACTCAGACTAGGAACAGGTTAACAAGGTTAGAACTCAATTTGCAATCCATAAGGAATTGGTGTTGACTAGGTTTGATTGAAGTCTTCTTTTAACCTTGGTGCCCACACCATGGTGTAAAGGCAGCACTCTCGTCTAAGAAACTTCACTCTTAGAGGCCAACGTATAATTCAAGAAGTGCCCTCTACCCTATAATATATTCTCAACCCCGGATGATTTCTTCTATAGTTTGGGGTCCTTTAAATAGAGCTTGGTGAAGACATTAAGTCAAGTCAGATTAGTACGGGCCATGGGATAGTTGATTTATGACATGTCTGGACCATTGATCGTCTAAATCTTGCTCAGGTCACACGGATCGTGCTTCAGCAATTTGTCTCAGGCTGGGGTCCTCTATTAGCCATTGGATTGGTGCTTAGGATGGTTGAGATCCAATGAATGGCCATGGATTCGGAGGATAGTAATGGGATGGATTGTGGGCAGACAGGGAGGTGGATCGAGAGGCGGTGGATCATGGTGTCATAGAGATGGAAAAGTTGAGACAGCGGCACGATGGGTGGTGGAGATAATGGATGACTCGTTAGGTAGCATGGCTGTAGTGGATTGATAGGGAGGCGATGGTGGTGGAAAGGAGATGGCGGCAATGGGAATAGTGATGGGGAAGATGAGGGACAAGGTAGCGGCATCGGGATGGCTCAGAAGGGAGGACGACCATGGTAGCAATATGTGGCAGAGATGGAGAGAAGAAGCAGTGATGATAGCAGCAATGGGCAGAGGATGGCGGCTCGGATCAAGCGGGCTTCGATTGGGACATGGCTATGATGGAGAAGATGACTGGTGGCGATGGGTGTCTTGGGACTACGATGGAGAGAAGGTAGCGACAATGGAGGATAGGGAGGAGCAGCGAGCGGTGGCTTGGTGGGGACTCGAACAGTTTCACCCCAACCATGGAGAAGATGACAATGAGGAGGATGGGTAGAAGATGGCAATGAGAAGGTGGCCGAAATAGGGATGGTGATGGCAGCATGGCAGCTATGGGCGACATCTTGGGATCTTGGGAAAGAGAGGATGGTGAGCTTGGGCGACAATGTCCAGATTGGGTAGATGTTGACGACGGGTGGCAAGGCGGCGACAAGCCGGTGGTGGCATCTTGGGAGGGAGGATGGTGGAGCGATGGGCGGCGGTGTCCAGACTGGGGAGGAGCAACGAGAGAGTCGGGGAAGAAGATGATCCATGTGAATGGACTTGTAGTCCGAGCAACTAATCCATGGTGGATTAGTTGCTCTGAAATTTATGCTAGGCTTGAATTTTTATTGATTTTGGACTTATTTGAACTCTGATTTTAGTTCCGTTTGCATCCTCTCGACTTACACATCGGGCTCTTCATGTAGGCAAGTCTTTAAATGTTTAATTTTATCAAATTCCTAGGCTTCTAGGGTTCTAAACATCTTTAATGTCTTTAATGTACCTACCAAAGAGGAAAAATATGAATTAAGTTTTTTATTAAATATTTTAATAGGTGTGAAATTATTTTGGTGCTCAGATTGATACTCGACTCGACATTTACTTATTATAAATGCACACTAATTTTATTTTTTTTAAATAATTAAGTTTATAAGAAAGTCCAGTTTAGTTTTGAAATTAGGATTATTATAAGTTGTTAGCACCATTAATTAACTAAAATACTTAAAATAAATATATAGATATGTGACTTATCACACTCCCAACTTACTCATTGCTAGTCCCTTAGAATGCAATAAAAATATAAAAATTGATTTATAACCATGTGTCATTAAGATTTTCTTTTACAAAAATAGACCTAGGATTGAAAGTTAAAAGATTTAGCAAGTATCACTAACTAAATATTAAATTTCAAAAATAAATTTCATAGTCAGCATAGTCAAAAACTTATTTAGAATTTATTTAAAGATCTATAGTACTTGTGTTCTTGAAGACTAACTTAATATTTCGGTGCCAGTTTACAAAGGATAAATGCATATTCTCTTATCACTTACTTTGGTTAACCTCTTATACACCCCTAAATTAAGTTCATGAACTGAGTTAGCTTTCAAACTATACCTTTTTTTAGTACAAACATCCTAGTCTTCCCTTCACTATTTGACGCGAACCTCCGCACTTAGGTGTAGAGACCCGATTATCAAGCTTAGGGCAATCTACATATACTTATTTTTTTATACTTTTATTTCTGTCTTCAATTCAAATTTTTTAAATTGGAATATATATCAATTATTAATTTTTAGTGATAATTGAATTTTCAGTTAGCCTTACAACCAATATCTACTTTGCCTCGTTAGTATGCATGTGCAATTGGAAGTGCTAATAGCCTTTGGTATCCTATGTAGGCTACTAAAAGTCTGACCAACCAATCTACTTCTTGACTCACTACAATCATTAGTAAATACTTTTTAATTTTATTACTTTTTTGTAGCCTATTTTGCTCAAGATTTTCTTTCTTGATGCATGATTTTTTTTCTTTTTCAAAAATTCTAAAAAAAAAAAATTCTCAATATATTTTAAAAAGATTTTTCAATAAAGATTTGTTCTACCTCCTAACTTAATTACTGTTGGCTTTGACTCCTTAGTTTTGATGATTAACAAAAGGTTGAGTATATGTTTGGACTAATGTTTAATCTCAAAATAAAGTTTCAGGACTTAGGTTATTCAAAAAGAGTATCAAAAGGACAATGATGAAACTAAGTTTGCCTGATTTGGAAAAGAGCTCTTCTACCTTGGACAAGATCAAAATTCTCATGATGGACCTTCTTGTTAAGAAATTTTTGACAAAAGAAATAAAGGCTTAAAGAAACTCAAGCATGGCATGCACATCTCAAAGAGTTTCAAAAATTCAGATCAGAGGTCGACCCCCAGAGGTCGACACCTTGTCAAAGGTCGACCACCAGAGGTCGACTCATGAAGAGAAGAAAAGTTCAGCATGGCCGGCACGGCAAAATCTCAGTGGCATGCTCCAGAGGTCGACCACCAGAGGTCAACACCTGTCCAGAGGTCGACACCAGAGGTCGACTCATAGCCTGAGTATTCAAATGGACAGAACTATGGTATTCTGAACTTTTGCCTAAATTATACTGGAGGTCGACTCATGAGGTCGACACTTGATTCAGAGGTCGACTCATGGCATAACGGCTAGTTTTTCTGAACTTCTGATTTGATTTCTAACGGCCATAAACGGCCATATCTTTGAATCTAACGGTCTTGTGGAGTTGTTTCAGCATGAATGAGGTATTTAACCTCCACCAAACTTCAAAAAAGAAAAGGAGACAAAGTGAAAAAGTGTTGATTCAAAGTACAAAGCCTTCAATCACTTCCAAGCCAAAAGAGTGAGAAAACCAAGAGATTCCCTAGCCAAAAGTTTTCCATCTTTGAGGAATCCAACATTCAAGTGTTTGGCATTTAGTGAGGTCCAAAGATTCCAAGGGAAAAGGCTTGAAGAGTCTCCATCAAGAGCTTCAACGAATTTATTATTGCTCAAAAGGAGTTTGTTTAGTTTTAATTCATTGTATTCATACTCTTTTGTCTTTAGCTAGTTTCAAGGGAATTTGAAACTAGAGTGAGGTTTGTTGGTGAGCCAATTGATAAAACCAACTAGGATTGCTTGTAAGCCCGAAGCCAAAACAAGTGAATAAGGTTTGTTGGTGATCCAATTGATAAAACCAACTAGGGTTGCTTGTTAGCCCGAAGCCAAAACAAGTGTGTAAGGTTTTGACTTGTGAGCCTGGTAAAACAAGTCGGCTGTAATCTAAAGATTATAGTGGAAATTCCCAAGTGGAGCTTGGGGAGTGGATGTAGGTGCTAGGTGCACCGAACCACTATATTTCTTGTGTGTTTGCATTGCCTTTCTCTTTAACTTCTTTAGCTCTTTAATTGCCATTTTATTTCATTGCTTCCGTTGCACAATTATTAAAGCACTATCACTCTTCACCTTAAAACTTGATAGCACATATATTGCTTTAAATTTTTTAATTACCCAATTCACCCCCCCCTCTTGGGCACCATATCTGGGCAACAAGTGGTATCAGAGCCCGGTACTCTCTTGTAGGTCCAACGATCTTGAGTGAAAGATCATGGCCGCCCCAATTGGAATGGGTATAGTTGAAGGGCAAGTATCAAATCGCCCTCCTTTCTTTAATGGCACGAACTACACATATTGGAAAACTCGTATGCGTATTTATTTACAAGCTCTAGATTATCATATATGGAGAGTAATTACGAAAGGGCCTCATCAGCCCACTCACTTGGTTAATGGCATTATCACCCCAAAATCTGAAGAAGAATGGGATGACAATGACATCAAGCAAGCTGAGTTAAATGCTAAGGCGATGAATTTGCTATTCTGTGCACTTGACCCTAGTGAATTCAACAGAATATCAAATTGTATTTCCGTCAAAGAAATTTGGGATACACTTGAGGTTACCCATGAGGGTACACACCAAGTGAAGACCACTAAGGTGAACATGCTCATTCATACGTATGAGATGTTCAGGATGGAACCAACTGAAAGTATAAGTGAAATGTATACTAGATTTACCAATATAGTAAATGGTATGAGGAGTTTGGGAAAAATTATATCTAATGGTGAACTGGTTAACAAACTTCTCAGGTCTCTTCCGACTTCATGGGATGCGAAAGTTACAGCCATAGAAGAAGCCAAGGATGTCAACACTCTACCTCTCGAGCAGCTTCTTGGATCACTAATGACCTACGAGCTTTCACTAAAGCAGAAGACAGTGGACAATGACAAGAAAAAGAAAGCCATAGCCTTCAAGTCCACTACTAAAGAAGAGTCAAGTGATGAATCAGAAGAAGAAGCTGATGATGATGAGACAGCCCTCATTACAAGAAAATTTAAAAGATTCATGAGAAAGAAGAAGGGCTTCTACAAGAAAAGGCCACAAAAAGGTGATCACAATAAGGAGAAAGAGAAAGACAAAGAAAGGGATCCACCCATATGCTTCGAGTGCAAGAAGCCTGGACATTACAAAACGGATTGCCCTTTGCTTAAAAAGAGTCGAAGGATGTTGAGAAAGAAAGCCATGATGGCTACCTGGAGTGAGAGTGAGGACTCCAGCAATGAAGAAGAGCAGCAGGTAGTCGCCAACTTATGTTTCATGGCCAACGAAGATAATGAGATAAATTCTGAACCTGAAACTGAATTTACTTTCAATGAATTGCATGATGCTTTTGATGACTTAGTAATGGAATATGAAAAATTAAAATTGAAAAATAAGAAATTAAGAAAGCAAAATTTTGAGCTTACCAAAAATTCAGAAAAGTTTTCAAGTGAAATTGAAAACCTAACTCAAGAAAACAAGAAATTAAAAGAACATGTAAAGACTTTGACAAATGATAAAGATAATCTTTTAAAAGAAAATAATTCTTTGAAAAATAATAGAAGTCTTAAAACTAACGAGAACATTGAAAAACAAAATAAAGAACTATTGCTTCAAAATAAGAATTACAAGGAAGAGTTAGAAAAAGTAAAACCTTTTGTAGAAAAGTTTACTTTTAGTTCAGAAAAACTGAATATGCTTTTAAATAGTCAACATGCAGTGTTTAATAAAGCTGGACTTGGATTTAAGCCACACAATCAACAAAAGCTTTACAAAAACTTTTTCATACCAGCATCTTCTAATATTACCTGCTATGCATGTGGTAAAGTAGGTCATAAATCATATGTTTGTTATAGAAGAAAATTAAATACCTTTAAAAAGATTTGGGTTCCAAAAGGAACCAATTTGACTAACCCTAAAGGACCCAAGATGACTTGGGTACCTAAAGTTTCAACTTGATCTTTTTTTTTGCAGGTGTGCCTTGCAACCAAAAATAAAAGAAGAATGTGGTATCTGGATAGTGGTTGCTCAAGGCACATGACTGGGGATGTGTAGCAATTCTCATCACTAGCTGCTATTGATGGTGGGAACGTTACCTTTGGTGATAATGGAAAAGGCAAAATCGTCGGAATTGGTAAAATCCATATCACCCCTAATGCTTATGTAGATAATGTATTATTTGTTGATGGCTTGAAGCATAATCTTTTTAGCATTAGTCAGTTTTGTGATAAAGGTTTTAAAGTAATTTTTGAATCATCTTTGTGCATGGTATCTAGTCTAGATGTCGATGGCATCAAGTTCACTGGTCTTAGGCATGGAAACATTTACATGGTTGATCTTGATGATCTAGCCATGGAAAGTGGTCAATGCCTAGTGGCTAAGGAAGCCAAGGCAAGTGAAACTAGTTGGCTTTGGCACCGTAGGCTAGGGCATGCTAGTATGCAGTTGATTTCAAAATTAAGCAAAAAGAATCTTGTAAAAGAATTGCCAAAACTCACTTTTGAAAAAGATAAAATTTGTGCTGCATGTCAATTTGGAAAATAAACTAAATCTACTTTCAAACCTAAAGGAGTAGTATCTACTACTAGACCCCTTGAATTATTGCATATGGACCTCTTTGGACCAACCAGAACAACTAGTTTGGGAGGTAAAAAATATGGGCTAGTAATTGTAGATGATTACTCACGATTTACTTGGGTAATGTTTTTAGCTCATAAAGATGAAACATTTTCAGCTTTTGTTAAATTTCATAAAAGGGTTTCAAACGAAAAGGATCTCACTATTGTTTCTTTGCGTAGTGATCATGGAACTGAATTTGAAAATCATGATTTTGAAACTTTTTGTAATGAAAATGGTATTAGTCATAATTTCTCTGCACCTAGGACACCTCAACAAAATGGGATGGTAGAAAGAAAGAACAGGACTCTTGAAGAAATGGCACGCACAATGCTTTGTGAAAACGATTTACCTAGATATTTTTGGGCAGAAGCCATTAATACTTCCTGTTACATTTTAAATCGTGTTTTAATTCGACCTATTTTGAAGAAAACACCATATGAGCTTTGGAAAAATCGAAAACCTAATCTCAAGTATTTTCGTGTATTTGGTTGCCGCTGTTTCATATTAAACAATGGCAAAGATAATATCAATAAATTTGATGCCAAGTCAGATGAGGGTATCTTCTTAGGATACTCTACTTCTAGCAAGGCATACAGGGTCTTCAACAGAAGAACACTTCTGGTTGAAGAATCAATTCATGTAGTGTTTGATGAATCTAATGAAAAATCTTCTAGAAAAGAAGATTCTATTGATATTGAAACAGGTACAAAGAAACTTGAACAATTGACAATCAATGAAGATGAGCCCAAAGGAGATGATGATCAAGAAAGTCAAGATCAAATTCAAGAAATCAATGCAACTTCACCAAAACCATTACCTAAAGAATGGAGGTATGCATATGGACACCCTAAAGAGCTAATAATAGGTGATCCATCAAAGGGGTAAGTACACGCTCTTCTATTAGAAATGTTTATGATTATTTAGCTTTTGTATCTCAGATAGAGCCTAAGTCAATAGAAGAAGCTGAAAAAGATTGTAACTGGATTAATGCTATGTAAGATGAACTAAATCAATTTAAAAGAAATAATGTTTGGACTTTAACTGAAAGACCCCTTAATATTTCTGTAATTGGCACAAAATGGGTTTTTAGAAATAAACTTGATGAACATGGTATTGTAATTAGGAACAAAGCGAGACTTGTTGCTAAAGGCTACAACCAGGAAGAAGGGATCGACTTCGATGAAACCTTTGCTCCTGTTGCTAGGCTAGAAGCAATTAGACTTTTACTTGCTTTTGCTTGTTTTATGGATTTCAAGTTATTTCAAATGGATGTAAAGAGTGCCTTTTTAAATGGATTTATTGAAGAGGAGGTTTATGTTGAACAACCTCCTGGTTTTGAAAATCATGAATTTCCTAATCATGTCTTTAAATTGCATAAAGCATTGTATGGTTTAAAGCAAGCTCCTAGAGCTTGGTATGATAGATTAAGTTCATTTTTGATGAAAAATGATTTCTCTAGAGGTAATGTAGATAATACATTGTTTTTGAAAAAGAAAAATGATGATCTTTTAGTAGTACAAATATATGTAGATGATATTATTTTTGGTACTACTAACGAATGTCTTTGTCAAGAATTTGCGAAGTTAATGCAGAGTGAGTTCAAGATGAGCATGATGGGAGAACTCAACTTCTTCCTCGGACTCCAAATTAAGCAAACAAAAGAGGGGATCTCCATCAACCAAGCCAAGTACACAAGGGAGATATTGAAAAAGTTTGGGATGGAGACTACAAAACCAATAGGTACCCCTATGAGCTCTTCATGTAAATTAGACAAAGATGATTGTGGTAAATCAGTAGACCAAAAATTATATAAAGGCATGATTGGTTCATTGCTATATCTAACTGCCAGTAGACCAGATATAATGTTTAGTGTTTGTATGTGTGCACGTTTTCAGTCTGCTCCTAAAGAATCACATCTCTTAGCTGTAAAACGTATACTTAGATACTTATCTGGGTCTATCGAAATTGGTCTTTGGTACTCTAGAGAGTCATCATATGAATTAATTGCATATTCTGATGCTGATTTTGCTGGGTGTAAACTTGATCGAAAAAGTACTAGTGGAACTTGTCAATTCCTAGGAGTTAATTTGATTTCATGGAGCAGTAAGAAACAGAATTCGGTTGCTCTATCTACGGCGGAAGCCGAATATATAGCAGTTGGAAGCTGTTGTGCTCAGATTCTATGGATCAAACAACAACTCGAGGACTTTGGCATCAAACTAACTAAGACACCCATAAGATGTGATAATACTAGTGCAATCAATTTAACGAAAAATCATGTACAACATTCAAGAAGCAAACATATTGAAATAAGACATCACTTCATAAGAGATCACGTTCAAAACTCTAATGTGTTGTTAGAATTTATATGTACTGATTATCAATTGGCTGATATATTCACAAAATCATTGAATGAAGACAGATTTTGTATGATCAGAAGAGAACTGGGAGTCATTGATCCTTTTGCTTGAATCTCTTCAATTTTCATCAAAATTCCTCAAAATGATTTCTATCCTTTTGCTTGAATCTCTTCAATTTTCATCAAAATTCCTCAAAAATGATTTATAAATTCTCAAATTTGGTTAAAGGCTATTTCTCTAAATTTTATCAATTTTTTAAATCTTACAGAATTTTATTTTAAGTAATTAATTGTTGGAGGTCGACACTTGAGGTTTTCGGAGGTCGACACTTAAGGTCGACACCTAAGTTATGGAGGTCGACACTTGAGGTCGACCCCTGAAAATTTTCAGAGGTCGACACTTGAACGGAAACCTGTTTTTTAAAAACCCGTCCGCAAGCCTTGTTTTTCCAATTTTTTCCTTCCTCTCCTTCGTGTGGTCCCCCTCCAACATTCCTAAACCCCTAAATAGTAGATTTCCACCCTTCTCCCTCAACATTTTGGGAAATCCTCTCCTCTCCTCTTGCATTTCTTCGATTCAACCCTCTTTTTGACCGTACTCTTGATTTTGGACAACCGAAAGCCTTCGGATCTATCTACCCTCTAATCTCGGTTATTTTTCAATAGAAAACACTTGTTTCTACCCTCCATTTCTTACTTTTTCTCCATTTATTTTCTATTTTCTCCACTCTCACAAACCCTATTTCACCATTTCACATTCTTCTCTTTTTTCCAATCCGTGAACCTCTCTTTCCCTCTCTTTTCCTCTTAGCCTTACCTCTTTGCATTTTTCCCTAAGTTACCCCTCATCCTTACACATGGGTCCGAGAAAACACCAGACAGTAAGGAAAAGGAGATTGGAACAGGGGCAGGGTAGTACTGAGCGGCGAAGGAAAGTTAGACATGAGCGTGAGCCGACCCCAGAGCCACCTGCACCAGTGCCAGCCAGCCTAGTCCGGAAGAGCATTGCTAGTGGGAGGCGCGTGGATATTCCATTCTGGGATCAGCATCACTTCTTCATTGGAGATGTACTGAGAGATGCAGGTCTGGTTCATTTTTGTACGATGTCCGAGAGATTCTACCCAGACCTCATCAGGGAGTTTTATGGATCCATGGCCACTGATGGCATTAGATGGTCTGCTACAGTTCGAGGGATCGAGATTCCAGTGACATCTGAGGTCATCAGTCGCATCTGGAGGATTCCACTTCATGGCACTGCTACCACTACGATCAGCGACAGAGAGCACGCCTTCAGGTGTATCCTAGAGCGTGAGGATGTTAGCGGCATTTCCACAGTAGCCGCTAACCAGCTTTCACTGGAGATGAGAGTGCTGCATCACATCATCGCCCGTATCTTGATTCCGAAGAGCAGGAGATTTGATTTTATCACTGAGCGTGAGCTAGTGTTGATGGTGTCCCTGAGTCAGCGGACTCCCATCAACCTTCCCAGGATCATGCTTCAGCAGATGGGTGAGGCAGCTTCTCACAGGAGACTTGTTCAGCCGTACGGCATGGGACTGACACAGATATTCAGAGAGCATGGTGTCTCATTCGAGGGCATACCCTTCAGTCAGCTACAGCACACAGATACTTATGGAGAGAAATCCCTACATAGGATGGGATTTCGATTGATTAGTGACCGATGGGTACGACGAGAGTCTGGCCAGGAGCCAGATGAGAAGGATGAGATCCGAGCTGCTGAGGCAGGGCCTTCAGGGCCTACTGATCATGGTACACCTCCTCGCCCAGCACCGGAGACAGAGACTGCGGAGCCTGAGCCATTCACGCCACCACCTTCATCAGCTCCGGCACCTACTATTACTGCTACACCATGGAGGACTTCAGTGAGGATATCGGACTTCGAGCAGCAAGTGACTGATCAGATTTCAGAGGTCCGGACAGAGATCACTGGTGTACGGCAGGAGCTTCATGATCTGCGGATACACACAGACACACGCATTAGTGCTCTCTCAGCTAGTATGGATACAGGATTCAGACAGATCCTCAGCTTACTGAGATTAGCACTGCCATCAGGGACTGCAGATCCGATAGTATCTCCTCCACATGATGATGATGATGATGATGATGATGCTGATGACTCTAGTGGATACAGTGACAGTGATGGAGATCAGCCTGGAGCAGGTAGTTCTGATGTTCCACCTGCAGAGCCGATTCCAGAGATTTCCCCTTCAGCTGATCCTCCTTCCACTGATCTTTCGAGTTCAGATCCTCCAGCCACAGCTGTGCCAGTTGATGTTGAGCCTACAGAGTCACTTTTTGAGACTATCACTGGGATTCCGGATGACATAGATGAGCATACAGAGACAGACATTGATGATCCCACAGCTTATGAGATAGTCAGCAGGCAGACCCCAGCTCAGTCTACTCAGCATGCTGATCCGTCCACTTCTTCAGCTACTGCCTCTGTCTCGACATCTGTGGAGCCCTTACCTAGGACATATAGATCTCGTAGGACTACCCCTAGGTTTGGTCCCTCTCTGAGGACTCGGAGTTCCTCTCATAGGACTCCAAAATCCTCATCTAGGATCATGGCTCCTATATCCTTTGATGTACCTTCTGATGAGGAGTAGCCTCTTAGTTTGTTTTTGTATGATCTGTTGTATCAGTATTTTGTGCCTACTTTGTAAGCAATTTTGTAACTGAATACATCTGTTTTTATCTATCTTGTGCCATTTTATCTGATACCAGCTCTTAACATTTACCTTTTTTAAACCCTCAAGTTAGAATATTTTATTATATTGAATGCACAAATTGAGGGGGAGCATGTAGTTTATGCACCTAAATACTTCATTATAATTGAACATAAGTTTCATTAATATATCTTTCACTACAAAAATGAACTTTTTGATTCTTGACAAAAAGGGGGAGTAGTAAAGTATATATGTATTTATGAGATCAAATTTAGTAAAGTATATATATATTTATGAGATCTCCGTCTTATGAGTGGTAAAGTTTATATGATTCTTACCTTTTTGACTCATGAGAATGTTTTCACAAAAAGAAAAAAGTAAATAAAAAGTAACTCTTGAAAATATTTTCATAAAAAGAAGATGAAAAGTAAATTGTTATGATACACTCACGCATGTAAGGATTCTTTGAAAATATTTTATTGCTATATCTTGCTTTTGGACTTAATTGCATATATACTCAAGGTTTTGTCATCATCAAAAAGGGAGAGATTGTTGGCTTTGAATCCTTAGTTTTGATGATTAACAAAAGGTTGAGTATATGTTTGGACTAATGTTTAATCTCAAGATAAAGTTTCAGGACTTAGGTTATTCAAAAAGAGTATCAAAAGGACAATGATGAAACTAAGTTTGCCTGATTTGGAAAAGAGCTCTTCTACCTTGGACAAGATCAAAATTCTCATGATGGACCTTCTTGTTAAGAAATTTTTGACAAAAGAAACAAAGGCTTAAAGAAACTCAAGCATGGCATGCACATCTCAAAGAGTTTCAAAAATTCAGATCAGAGGTCGACCCCCAGAGGTCGACACCTTGTCAAAGGTCGACCACCAGAGGTCGACTCATGAAGAGAAGAAAAGTTCAGCATGGCCGGCACGGCAAAATCTCAGTGGCACGCTCCAGAGGTCGACCACCAGAGGTCAACACCTGTCCAGAGGTCGACACCAGAGGTCGACTCATAGCCTGAGTATTCAAATGGGCAGAACTATGGTATTCTGAACTTTTGCCTAAATTATACTGGAGGTCGACTCATGAGGTCGACACTTGATTCAGAGGTCGACTCATGAGGTCGACTCATGGCATAACGGCTAGTTTTTTTGAACTTCTGATTTGATTTCTAACGGCCATAAACGGCCATATTTTTGAATCTAACGGTCTTGTGGAGTTGTTTCAGCATGAATGAGGTATTTAACCTCCACCAAACTTCAAAAAAGAAAAGGAGACAAAGTGAAAAAGTGTTGATTCAAAGTACAAAGCCTTCAATCACTTCCAAGCCAAAAGAGTGAGAAAACCAAGAGATTCCCTAGCCAAAAGTTTTCTATCTTTGAGGAATCCAACATTCAAGTGTTTGGCATTTAGTGAGGTCCAAAGATTCCAAGGGAAAAGGCTTGAAGAGTCTCCATCAAGAGCTTCAACGAATTTATTATTGCTCAAAAGGAGTTTGTTTAGTTTTAATTCATTGTATTCATACTCTTTTATCTTTAGCTAGTTTCAAGGGAATTTGAAACTAGAGTGAGGTTTGTTGGTGAGCCAATTGATAAAACCAACTAGGGTTGCTTGTAAGCCCGAAGCCAAAACAAGTGAGTAAGGTTTGTTGGTGATCCAATTGATAAAACCAACTAGGGTTGCTTGTTAGCCCGAAGCCAAAACAAGTGTGTAAGGTTTTGACTTGTGAACCTGGTAAAACAAGTCGGCTGTAATCTAAAGATTATAGTGAAAATTCCCAAGTGGAGCTTGGGGAGTGGATGTAGGTGCTAGGTGCACCGAACCACTATATTTCTTGTGTGTTTGCATTGCCTTTCTCTTTAACTTCTTTAGCTCTTTAATTGCCATTTTATTTCATTGCTTCCGTTGCACAATTATTAAAGCACTATCACTCTTCACCTTAAAACTTGATAGCACATATATTGCTTTAAATTTTTTAATTATCCAATTCACCCCCCCTCTTGGGCACCATATCTGGGCAACAATTATCATTGTCTCTAATGGTATAAACAAGTTAAAGAAATAAATACAAACAATAAGAACAAAAAGAAACAGATAGGGATAGAAGTGACCTAAGAAGCAGAGCTCGTCATCAATGTAGAGGCTCCTTTTTTTTAAGCATAAAGATAAAAACTTTGCTATATATTGGGTTGCCTCTTAACAAGCGCTATGTTTAACATTTTCAACCAAACATAATGCAGCTCAGTTCAATATTAATCAGTTAATGTTACTCGATCAATGATTCGATTTGGTGATATTCCTTTAATATATGATTTTAATCATTGACCATTTACCTTAAAGAAATGTCCTGATTTTGGATCATGAATCTTGACTACACCACATGAGAACACTTGATTTACTATATAAGGTCCATCCCATTTAGATCTTAATTTGCCAGGGAATAGTCGAAGCCTTGAATTAAACAACCAAACTTATTGATTTGGTTTAAAGGATTTTCTAACAATATGTTTATCATAAAAGGCTTTCATTTTCTCTTTATAAATGTATGAATTTTCTTAAGCCTCTCATTTCAATTCATCTAGTTCACTTAGTTGTAATATTTAGTTAGAACCAGCTTGTTTCAAATTGAAATTCAATTGTTTGATAGCCTAATATACTTTATGTTCAAGTTCTACTGAAAGATGACATGCTTTATCATATATCAGTCTATAGGGAGACATTATAATAGGGCTCTTATAAGTTGTCCTATATTCTCATAATGCATCATCTAATTGATCTAACCAATCTCTATGATCGAGCCTAATAGTCTTTTGTAGGATATTCTTGATCTCCCTATTAGATACTTCCACCTACCCACTAATTTGTGGATGACAAGGTGTAGCTATTTTATGTGTAACCCCATACTTTCATATCAGCATTCAAAACTAGTAGTTTGTGAAATGGGTACCTCTGTAGCTAATAATGGCACGCAAAAATCCAAACCTAAAGAAGACATTCTTTTGAACAAACTTTATGACTACTTTATTATCATTGGTTCGAGTCTCCATTGCCTCAATCAATTTAGAAACATAATTGATAGCCACTGAGATGTATTCAAAACCATTATAGGGTGGAAGAGGTTCTATGAAATCAATTTCCTAGACATGAAAAATTTCAATTATCAAGATGGGGTTCAAAGGCATCATATCTTTTGCTGAAATATTTCCAAAGGCTTGACATTTAAGACATCTTTAGCTAAAGGTATAAGCATCCTTAAACAATATGGGCTAGTAAAATCTGCTTTGCAAAACCTTAACTACAATTTTTCTACCAGAAAAATATCCTCCGCATGCAAGAGTGTGACAGAAATTCAGGATATTCAATTGTTCAAACTCAGGAACACACCTATGAATAATTTGTCGGTACAAATTTGAAAGAGCTTAGGATCTTTCCAAAAATAATACTTGATTTGAGCAAAGAATCAATCCTTTTCATTCTTAAGCTAGCTATCAGGAATTTGTTTAATTGCTAAATAATTAACAAAATCTGCAAACCAAGAGGCCTTTGCATGTGAAATTGCTAGGAGTTATTCATTTGAAAAGGATTCTTCAATTGATGCAGGTTCATAATCTTTAACTAGGATCCTAAATAGATGGTCTGATACAATATTTTTAAATCCTTTCTTATCTCGAATTTCAATATTAAACTCTTGTAATAGTAGGATCCACCTAGTTAATCATGGTTTAACATCTTTCTTTGAGAGCAGGTGTTTCAAAGCTGAATGATCTAAATAAACCATAATCTTTGATCTTAACATATATGATCAAAACTTTTCTACGACAAATACTATAGCTAGCAACTTTTTCTCGGTTGTCGTATAAGTTTTTTGGACTTCATTTAGAGTTTTGCTAGTATAATAAATCACCATGGGACATTTGTTTACCCTTTAGCTCGGGACAGCTCCTATGATAATGTCTAAACCATCACACATTATTTCAAAAGGTAGTGACCAGTCTAGACGTTAGATAATTAGGGCTTGGATCATAGTTTCTTTCGGAAACTCATAGGCCTTAAGACATCCTTTATCAAAGTTAAAAGGGACTTCCTTAATGAGTAGATTATACAAAGGACGGGATATCTTGGAAAAATTCTTGATAAAGAGATGGTAGAATCCTATATGGCTAAGGAAAGATTGGATTTGATTGACATAAGTGGATGGAGGAAGTTTAGAAATTAGTTCAACCTTTGCTCTATCAACCTCGATCCCTCTTTTTGGCATAATATACCTTAAGACGATCCTTTCTTGAACCATGAAATGACTCTTCTCAATTTAAAACTAGATTGGCCTCAATATATCATTTTAACATTCTTTTCAAATTGTTGAGGCAACTCTCAAAAAATTCTCCAAAAACTGAAAAAACATCCATAAAAATTTTTAAAAAATCTCCTACCATGTCTGAAAAGATTAACATCATGCACCTTTGAAAGGTCGCAGGCGCATTATATAATCCAAAAGGCATTCTATGGAAAGCAAAGATTCCATAAGGATATATGAAGGTGGTCTTTTTCTGGTCTTTTGGATAGATTGCTACTTGATTGTATCCTGAGTATCAATATAAAAAGCAAAAATATTGTTGGCTTGCTAGTCTCTCTAGGATTTGGTCAACAAAGGATAAGGAAAAATGGTCTTTGCGAGTAGCTACATTTAGTTTTCTATAATTTATATAGACATGCTACCTAGTGAAAAGTTGTGTTGGCACTAGATCCCTATGGTCAGTGCGGATAACCATGTCTAGATTTCTTTGGAACTAGTTGAGTGGAACTCATCCAGTGGCTATCAGAGATGGGATAAATGATACCTGCATTAACCATTTAATTATCTCCTTCTTGACCACTTTTTGCATATTTGAGTTGAGCCGCCTTTGCATTTATTAGGTTGGTTTGGCATTGTCTTCCGTATAAATGTGGTGCATGCATATTGATGGACTAATGCCTTTCAATTTAGCAATAGTGCAACCTATGGCCTCCCTATATATTTTCAAGACATCCATTAATTAGTTTTCTTGCTTTGGGGTTAGGTCAGAAGCGATGATTACTTGCAGGATTTTTTCAAGTCCTAAAAATACATACTTAAGTGCTTTAAGCAAAGGTTTTAGTTCAAGTTGTAGTGGGGCCTAAATCGACGGACGTAATGTTCAGTTCCTAACTCAGGCAACGGTTCAATTTTCATTGACCAAGATAGTGGATATGATGGGTGAGGTGAATCAAGCAGGACATTCATCTTTGAGACTTGGATTTCTTCAATAGGTTCATTATCACTCATCAAATCGAAAAAAAAATTAGATTCAACTATTTCATCTATTAAATCAATTACATAATAGTTTTCCTCCTCTTAAGCAAACTTTGAGGTATTAAAAATATTAATTCTCAACTTTTGATCCCAAAATAAATGTCCATTGCTCTTGTTTTGTAATTGATATGAGCATTGGCAGTGGCTAGGAATAGACGACATAGAATTATGGGATTCTGATTCTTCTCTGAGATGGTTTCATATCTAGTATAAGGAAGTCTAGTAGGAAGTAACATTGGTTTACTCTAACTAAGACATTCTCAATCAGATCACGTGGTATCTTTATAGATTTATCAGCTAGTTATAAAATAACCAATATGGGCTACAATTCTTTTATCCTAAATTTTTCATAGACCGGGGTTGGAAGTAGATTTACACTAACTCCTAGATCTAATAGGGCTCAATTAAAGATGATGCCTCCTATAACATAAGAAATCAAAGGAGCACCAGGATCTTTCATTTTTCAAGGTAATTGGTTTAACAGGACTGCACTTACATCCTCAGATAGGATAATTCTCTTGGTAGTTTGCGACTCATGCTTTTGGGTGCAAAGTTCTTTAAGAAATTTAGCGTAAGCCAAAACGTGCTGAATTGCATTGAGGAGGGATAAATTTGAACTTGTTTAAATAATTCTATCAATTCCTCGTTGCATGCTCCTTGCTTTTTGTATGAAGAACCAGCTTCTAAGACTGAAGGGAACGGGACTCTAGGTTTATATGTATTGATTAACTCCTCTGTTCTCTTATTTCCTTTGTCTTTCTCACTTAGATTGGCTCCAGTATTGGAACCAGTTCCAGGCTCAGGTTTTTCTACATGGTTAGTCTTAGTACTAACTTCTTCTTCTAAGTTTACATTTTAGCGGGTAGGATTATTAGTTATTGGAGTTGATTAAATCTATTATTGGCTAGATTAATCTGTTGAGGAGGTTAGTATGATAGCTGATTATGATATGGTAGCTGAGTAGGCTGACCTCTATTATAAGCATAGTTTTGGTATTGGAGCCTATTTTGAAAGTTTTGCATAGGGGGATTCTGGGTTTGAGCCTGAGTCGGTTGAGATTTACAAGAAAAATTAGGATGGATCCTCTAACCTGAGTTATATATATTTGAAAATGGATCATTACCTAGCTTGGAGTAACCTTAGGCAACTTGGACTTGTTCTTGGATGAAAGGTGGAAACTATACAATAGTAGGATACTCACTTATATGATATGCTATGCTAGCACGGATAGAACAAATCTCCTGATGGGTACTGTGCAGGAGATTGTTGACCGAGGGTCAGGATTTGATCTAATTTCTGGACAAGAGGTTGACTAGATCTAATCTCTAGGCTATTAGATTTAAGTCAACATTAGATCTAGAGTCTAAATGCTTGATCTTATAGATTCTTGCTTACTTTTGATGAAAAACTGACCTTTCATAGGAAGATAATGAAGCATGGTTGATCAAATTTTCACTTAATATTTCAAATAATGCAAAGGCTTCATCCTCATTCTTACTCATGAATGCACCTTCACAATATGCATCCATTATCTGTCTATACTTATCTCCAAAACTCTCATAGAAAGCTTGAACAGCTTGCCACTTAGATAGGCCATAGTATGGGCATTTTCTAAAAAGTTCTTTAAGTCTCTCCCATGACTCATGAATTTGTTCACATGGAAGCTAAGCGAATCCAGTGATGGCTCACCTCATGGTGTTGGTTCGATCTATAGGATAGAATTTCTTAACGAACTCATGTTGCATTTCAACTCAAGTTTGGATTGGTCTTCCTATTGTGCCAAGCCAGTACTTAGCTTTATCCTTAAGTGAGAAAAGGAATAAGGTCAGTTTAAGTGCATCATCAGTAAAATCTTGAATCTTCATCATATAATAAATCTCTAAAAACTCATCAAGATGCTTATAAGGATCTTTATTGATGTTCCCATAAAAAGATGGAAGCATCTAGATTGTGGCGGACTTGATCTCTTAGTATCTTGCAGGTATATTAGGTAAGTGTATACAAGTCGATGGGTTATAGATAGAAGGAATAAAGTATTTCTTCATCTACCTAAGTAGTTCTTTAAGGTTTTTAGCCATGTGATTATTAGGTTCAATGTAAATTAGCCATTCAATTTTAGGATTAGGTTCAACTAGGTTAGAAAATAGAGATCTCCTATCATTCATGTACCAGTGCAATCCTAATATGTGATCCAGAATTTTTTTTAATATATATTTTTAATAGAGATCAGAAAAGGGCAAAAGAAGTTTAAAGAGAAGAATTTAAGAGTCCTTAATCTAAGAAGATAGAGAAGAGTTAATGTTGTTTTTTCGAGTTTTTAAATACTTGTCAAATAAATTTCTATCCTAGATTATCCTAATTCTAGACAACTCCTTACTTTCAAAGACTTCTTAAAGCCCTTCAAGTCAAAAATTAACTACTCGACTAGCCAGGTAAGTATAAGGTCGGTGGAGGTCCCTCCATTATTTGCCTTAGACATCAAGTAGCTTGGCCAGGTAAGTGAACGGAACCAATAAAAGTCACCTTCTTTCAGGGCTACTTTATCTTTGAACCCCTTTCCTAGATACCAGTCAATCAGCCAATCTTAACCTGGTCCAACTCTTCAAGGTGCCTTGTCCTATTGAGCTCAAGTTTTTTAGGGGTGGCATCTAATTAATTTTAATTAAAAGGCCTAGGTAAGCTAGATATATGGTAGTGGTTTGTGGGCCAAGGAAGGATGATCAAATCCCCACTTTATCTTGTTAATGGGTTAGTATCCTTAAGATATTTTATGAAAATATAGAATGCAAAAAAAAAGATGTCCAAAATAAGTAATACTTTTTTTTAGTTTAATTAGTTTCTCTATTTCAATTAAGAATTGTTTAGTATCTTTGTTTTCTTTTTAGGTTATGTTATTTTAAGCAAGAGGAATAAGAGGTGAGTTTTAAATTAGGTTAATTAAATATAAGAGACAGAAAACTAAATTAGGTTAAGCATATAAAGCAACTAGATATCCTAAATTAAAGAAGGAAATCAAATCTAATATTTAAGGCAGTTAATTAAAAAGTTAAGTATTTTTTTTTAGGTTAATTTGAAAAGGAAGAAACTAATTAAAAGAATGCAAATAAAAAAGAAAGGAAACAAATATATGGTTGATATCACCAAATTAAAAACTTTCTTCCTTCTTTTTCTTTTTTTTCTGCAAGAAAGAAAACAAGAAATGCCAGTAATCTAAATCAAAAAAAGATCAAAGAAATTAAAAACTAAAGCGTTCGCACCTTTCCTGGCAACGATGCCAAAAACTTGATAGGTACACGATGTTATATAGGATATCGTAGCCATTAATTTAATTAATGGACTCAAAAAAATTTAAAAATATATAGCAAATGGCGAGTCGAATCGAATCTACAGAGGAGGCACTGTGTTGGATGTTTAGAAATCTTTAATTAAAAACTAAAGAGTTTGTGCCTTTCCTAGCAACAGTGCCAAAAACTTGATAGGTATACGATGTTGACATAGGATATCGTGGCTATTAATTTAATTAATGGACTCCTAAAAAAATTAAAAATATATAGCAAATGGCAAGTCGGATTGAATCTACGGAGAAGGCACTGTGTTGGATATTTTGAAATCTTTGATTTTAGAACATAAAGGAAAAATAGATTAAGTTAGAAAAAATAAAAATTAAAAGTATAAAAAATAAAAAACTTGGTACTAGGATATACTATTTAGATCCTAGCATCTATTTGCAATAAAAAAAGCACAGGAATTTAAAAGTGTATTAAAATAATTTTTGTATTAAATAAAAATAGAATTCTATTATAAGAAATTAAGAAGAGCAATTAACTAAACCAAGAATAATTGTAAAGAAAATTATAACAAAGAATGAAAGTAGATCGGTGCAGTCTTGTCGGGAAGATAATCGATGAACCCTCTTCTTCCTTCATACTCCTCAGAACAAACAGAACTTCTCTTCTTCTTTCTCTTTGGTTCTTGATCTTGGAGATCGAGTAGGCTTGAAAATGGTGTAGGGAGTAGCACTCTTCTTTAAGAAATCTCACTCTTAGAGGCCAACCCACAACTCAAGCAATGCTCTCTACCCTGTACCGTATCCTTAACTCTAAGTGATTTCTTTTATAGCCTAAGGTCCTTTAAATAGAGCTTGGTGCAGGCACTAAGTCAAGTTAGATTAATATGGGTCATGGGATGGTTGATTTCTAGTGCCTCTAGATCATTGATCATTTAAATCCTACTCAGGTCATACAGATCGTGCTTCAACAATTTATCTTAGGCTGGGATCCTTTATCAGCCATTAGATCGATGTTTTGGATGGTTGAGATTCGATGAATGGCCATGAATTTGGGAGGACTGTAATGGGGTAGATCGTGGGCAGACTAGGAGGTAGCTTGGGAGGCTACAAATCATGGCATCATAGAGATGGGAAGGCTGAGATGGCGGCACGATGGGTAGTGGAGGCGATGGGCCACTCGGTGGGTAGCGTGGCGTTGGTTGACTGACGGGGAGGTGACAATGGTGGAAAGGAGACGGCGGCAATGGGAACAGTGATGGGGAAGATGAGGGAAAAGGCAGTGTGTTAGGATGGCTTGGAATGCAGGACAACCATGGTAGTGACGTGCGACGGAGATGGGGAGAAGAAGTAGCAATGGGTAGAGGATGGCAGCTCGGATTAGGGAGGCTATGATGGAGAAGATGATTGGCGGCGATGGACATCTCAAGATTGCAATGGGGATGAGGTGACAGCAATGGAGGATAGGGAGGAGTAGCGAGTGACGGCTTGAAGGGGACTCAGATGGTTTCACCCCAACCATGGAGAAGACGGTGATGAGGATGGTGACGAGAAGGTGGCCAGAACGAGGACGGTGATGATGGCATGGCAGCTATGGGCGACATCTCGGGATCTTGGGATAGAGAGGATGGCAAGCATGAGCCGTGATGTTTAAACTAGGTAGACATTGATGGTGGGTGACGGGCCGGTGGTGGCATCTCAGCAGGGAGGACAACAGCACAATGGGCCATGGTGTCCATACTAGGGAGGAGCAGCAAGGGAGTTGGGGAAAAAGAAGACAGTCCTGGGAATGGAACTGTGGATCAGGCAGTCGATCCATGATGGACTAGTTGCTTTGAAATCTATGGTAGACTTGGATTTTTATTGATTCCGAACTTGTTTGAACTCTAATTTTAGTCTCATTTGCATGCTTTCAACCTACACATCGGGCTCTTCATATTGGCAAGTCTTTAAATATTTAATTTTGCCAAATTTTCATGATTCCAGGATTCTAAATATCTCCCGTATCTTTAATATACCTGTCAAAGAGGAAAAATATGAATTAAATTTTTTATTAAATATTTTAATAGATATGAAATTGTTTTAGTGCTCAGAAAGCTAACGAAAAGTGAAGAATTTGCATCGACCACACTGATTTAAATAAGGTATGCCTAAATGATAGTGTTTCATTATTGAGGATTGATCAACTAGTTGATGTCACTTTCGGACATAAGCTACTTAGTTTTATGGATATTTTTTTAGGCTACAATCAAATCAAAATAGCTTCAAAGAATAAGAAAATACTGCCTTCATCATCGAAAAAAGTATTTATTGCTACAAAGTAATGCCTTTCGATTTGAAAAATGTAGGAGCTACCTATTAATAGCTGGTCAACAAGATCTTTAAGGACCAGTTTGGTCAAAATATGAAAGTTAACATTGATGACATGTTCATCAAAAGCTTTGAGAAAATAGACTATATTAAAGACCTAAAGGAAGCCTTCAATTCTCTTTGTCAGTACCAAATAAAGCTGAATCTGAGTAAGTGCACCTTTGGCATCACTATAGGCAAGCTCCTCGGATTCCTAGTCATCAAGGTTGGAACTAGACTCAAGCCAGTCCAATGGACTTTGATCTAGGCTTGAAGTAGATTAGGCCAGGCTTAGACCTAGCAATAGAGCTCATTCAATTTTTAGACTGGGTTGGGGCTTTCCTTTGGCTTGGCCCGATCTGGCCTGAGCCTAGCCCAAAAATAGGCCCAACCCCCAACATGCCAGCCCAAGTTCTCTCTGGTTCCTTTTATCCCTCTCTTGTTTACATCAAATTTAAAATTTAACATACTTGGTATCCACTAGACTATTGCCCACTGGCCAAAGGTCACATCATCAGTCATCACATGGTCCCGATGTGATATAAAAACCCCATTTGAAATCATGTTTGGTTTGGGAATTCCTTTGCTGCCCTCTAAGTCCTTCGCTCCAACTTTTCCAAGCTCCAAGACAATGGAGATCATCCAATCTAACAAAAAGCCCGCTGTTGATGCCACTTTAAGCCTCTCTCCCTACCATTTTGTCCCAACTCTCAAGATCTATCTCTAGGATTCGAGCTCTATACTATAGATCACCTCTATGGTACACTCTTACCTCTCTCTTCATTTCCTTTATGATCAGGATTTTTACAATTTTCTTAGAAGTGCGATCTTAAGAGATCTTTTTTTTTTTTTTTTTTTCACCGTGCTCATCCGCTCTGATGGCTGGGTGTGGAGAGGCGATGAGGGTGAAGAGGTGGCTGAGACCTAATAGCAGGGTCAAGGGTGAAGAGGTGGATGGAGAGGTTGGGGGAACTGATGCGAGGGTCTTCGAGGGATTTGATGTGCAGCCTCTACATTACCACTTGCCCCCTTGGCTTCGATCTCCCTCCCTTGATCCCAGTGCCTGCACTCAATGCCCCTTATCCCCGTGGCTTCACCTCCACGTGACCCCCTTATCCCCTTGGCTTCAATCTCTCTCCCACAGCCTTGGCACCCATACCCGATGCCCCCCGTCCCCGTGGCTTCGCCTATGTGCAACCCCCTACACCTTCGACTCAGTTCTCCCTCCCCCGGTCCCAGTGCTCGCACCCGATGCCCCCATCCCTTTGGCTCCGCCTTTGCATGACCCCCTTATCCATCTCTATCCAACATTTTTTTCCTATCATTCGGGCTTTTCTTTGGGCTGGCCCAATCGGGCTTGGGCCAAGCTTGGGCATAATGTTTTCAAAATATTTCGAGCCTAAGCCTGGCTCGAAGCCTCAAATATTTTTTTGGACTGGGCTCAGGTAGGGGTGTGGCCTAGTCTAGTTCCAACCTTATCATCAAGCGAGGTATTGAAGCCAATCCGAAAAAGATCCTGGCCATACTTGATATGCAACATCCAACCTCCAAGAAGGAAGTGCAGCGGCTCATTAGATGCATTACCACACTTAATCGATTCATCTCAAGATTAGCCAAGCAATGCTTGCCACTTTTCAAGATTCTACGATAAATATACAACTTCACTTGGATGAAAGAGTATTAATAAGCTTTCGAGAAGTTGAAGAAATTCATTGTATCTCCATCCTTGCTTTCCAAACTATAAGTCAAAGAGGAGCTCTACTTATATTTTATTGTATCTCCAAAAGCAGTAAGTGCCATACTTATTTTGGTGGATGATAAAGGAATTCAAAAGCCCATCTACTATACTAGTTGGTGCTTCATGATGTAGAGACCAAGTATACTAAATCTGAAAAAATTGCTTCATGACGTAGACATTATCTTTGTATAATGTCTCAAGCCCTACTTTCAAGCCCATTCAATTATCATTCTAACTGACCAACCACTCAAAGCTATCTTATAAAAATCAAACACTGATGCGGGATGATCCTAAGACTACCATGATTGTAGAAAAATAGAAACTAATTTTTTTATAATTTTTTTAGAATTTTAATTTACAGGCTAATATCCTGAAATCAAGTAAAGTGTAGCAAGTAAACTAGTAATGACAAGATCAAACCTACCCACATAAGAACTCATGCAAAATAATGAAAGAAAGGATCTCGGAGATTGAGAAATTCCTGGTTAGGATAGCATACCTTCAACAAATCAAAAATTAGGAGGGGAGTAGATTTTACCAAGCACTGATTCGAAGATCCTGTCGATGAAGGGGTCACACAGCATTTAGGATTGTCGCCTAGAAGACAGCCTTCAGCTCCTCGATTCGGGCAACTATCTGGGATCGATCTAGGAGGCAAAGAGGGCCTCCTCCTTAGAGGTGAATACCACGGGAATTCTACAAGCATCAGAGGTTAGCAAGAAAACAAATAATAAAGGGAAAAGAAAGGAACTGGGGTTAGGGAAAGAGGGAATTAGGGTTTCTGCTGCTGGCGGCTAGAGGGGGAAGAAAGCCCCTTGCTGATGGATGGCTTAGGGCTTCTTCTCCTTGGCATGTTATGGTTTGGAAGAGAGTGCTTTGGGATGGCTAGGGCTTGGATAAATTAGGGCATACAAACAAAACTCACACACCTCAACACAAGAACACAAGAACAAGCTAGCAAGCTTAAAATTTCAGTAGGATTTCATTCATGAATAAAAGATGCTTACAAGAGAGAGAAGGGTGGGGTATTTATAGATGTTCCCCAAGTCCCCTCCTTGTTAGAATAGAATTACAAAGTATAGTGGGAGAGGGATTACAAGTTTGCTTAAAACTAAGAGAATATAATTTGAATGGGAATTAAACTTGATCTCCTTGTTTGAATTGGATTTCTTCTCCTCCTTTGACGTGGTCAAAGCCTTTCTTTGGGCTTGGATGCCAAGATGGCTTGGGCTTTGACTTTAGGACAGCAAGGGGTGGCCTCCAAAGGGCTTGGGCGCATGGGCCTCCTGGTGGCCTGGAAACCCTGGGCTGGGGCCTAGAATATTTCCTGGACATCTTGGTTCTTGGAATCTTCATATGTGGAGTTTCATGGGCTTGGGCTTGCTTTGCTCTGGGGGCCTTGTGAAGGCTTTGACTGATGCTCCTCCTCTTGTATAACTGGACTAATACTGGACTCAATTTATAGGACTCAATTGGACTGGTTGAGATAACCCAACTTATTACAGGACTCAATTCAACTCAGCAGAGCTAACTTGATTACAAAACTCTCAACTGGACTAACTTTATTGCAAGACTTGATTACAAAATTTGACACATTATTAAGGGTTCAAGAAAACCTTAATCAGTAAATCAGATAGGACCCAGTAATCTGTGTCAGATCTTGGTGCCCCCACCAATTCTCCCGGGGTGGAAGGAACTCAACCCCATCGAGTAAGGGTCAATGCGGCTCTCATATTGCTCAAGAAGGTCTGGGTTGAGGCATTGCAGATCCTCTCGGGTGATCCACAAGTCCTCAGATTCTGGCCGACCTTTCCATCGAACTAAATACCATTAATAGCCTTCGTTCCCGGTACTGATGGCTTGATCGTTCAAGATGCGCTCAATCCTTTTCTCACTAATAGGCCGATTTGTATGTTGACACTCTGGGGTTGGGTTCACTCACAAGAGAAGGGATAGGCTCAAAGTGCTCGCTCGGTATCCCTACTAGCTCCCGATACTCCATAAGGTCTGAAGTATTGAAGGTGGAACTAATACCTAATTCGGGTGGCAACTCGAGCACATAGGTATTGGATCCAACTCTCTTCATTATTTTGAACGCTCCAGCTATGTGAGCATGTAAGTTCTTTATGGTCCCTAGAGGGAACCGATCAAGCCTAAGCCTGATCATCATATAATCCTCTGCAAAAAACTCTTTAGCTTGTTTTCGGGAATTAGCCAAGTTTTTGTAAAGTTTATTAATTATGTTTATCTTTTGACTAATGTTCTAACGCAAATGCTGTGTAGAGGTTAGTACAGGTATGGATAGATGGAGTAGGTCTGTGGATTGATTGGACTCAAAACCAAATATTATTTTACTACGTACATCTACTTCCTGGAGTTGTTCCTTAGGGACTTGTTCTTGGATTTCCTCTATGAACAATTCTTGTAAACCCCCACTTTCACCTATAATGTTTGATCCTGGCTCAATCACTTTTTCAAATACTATAGTGGGTTCAGGATCATTTTTCTTTGATTCCTCAATGGGTTCAGAAGTTTCTTCCTCTAATTCCTTGGCCTTAATTAGATTAATTCCGGGTTTCTTTTCCTTAAGGCTACTAGAATTTCTCTTAATTGGGTCTCTAGATTGAGTTGGATGAATTACAAATTTCTTCCCATGGTGACTAAAGGTACGAGTGTTGGTTCAACCAGACAGGGCTGCATCGTGATTGTAAAGCCATGGTCAACCTAAGATGATGCTACTGGCTCCCATGGGAAGGACATCACACCAAATTTTCTCCTTATATGATTACAGTTTAATCAAGATTTGGTACCTAGACTTGATTGGAATGGAGGTGGAATCTACCCATGAGACTTTATAGGGTCTAGGATGGGAAACTGGGGTCAATCCTAAAGATTTAACTGTATCAGCAGTGATGGCATTGACACAACTCCCACTATCTATTATAATCTTGCATATCTTATCCCCAATTTCTATAAAAGTTTGTAGGATGCTAGTCCTACGCCAATCTTCCTATGTCTTGGTTTGGGATGGGATGCATCTAACTATCTCTACTAAGTCAGACTGATCAAATTCCTCCTCATCTCCTTCATACTCCTCTATCAAGTCTGCCTCAACTTCATAAATCTCTTCTTCTTCTTTATCATTATTGGGTTCAGGTTCTTCCTCCTCAAGCTCCCCTATATGTAACAAACTGGTGGGACACTAGCTAGCATAGTGACCTATCTTGTTGCACCTAAAGCAAGCATTGGGATTGGGGCTTGGGGCTTTCTGGAATGCTGGTGCCTTATCCTTATCAACTCTAACTGGTGCTGAATTGCTCGAACTAGACTGACTCGGACTCGGGTTGGGTTGAAGTGGATTAGGGTTGGGACAGGTTGAATTGGGATTGGATCGAATTGGGTTAGGATTGGGCCGGACTGGGTTAAGGTTTGACCTAACTGGGTTAGGGTTAAATCGAACTGGGTTGGGATTAGGTCGACCTTAGTATACCTAGTTTGGGTTCGATTTTGAGAATGGGGCATTGTTCCTAATTGGTTTAAACCATTGATATGTAGGTCCCCTATGTAATTGTTCATAATGACTAGCTATCTGGTATGCTTGATCCAAATCGATGACCTCCCTCATATACAGCTCTCTCTGGATATCCTCATGTAATCCTATTATGAACCTAGACAAGGTCTGTGCTAGAGATTCTGACTCATTACACCTAACGGCGAAGTCATCAAACTGGGCGATGTAATTGGCTACTGACCTATTCCCTTGATGGATCCTATTCAATTGGTCTAGGAGCTTCTGATTGTAGGATTCAGGAAGGTACTTCTCCTTAAGTTTCAATTTCATCTCTTGCCAGGTAGTAATGGGAGGTAGATCTTGTTGTCTCCTAGTACGCTCAAGGTTAGCCCAATGTAGCCTAGCATGACGAATCAACCTCATCTTTACAAATTTGTACTTCATCTCTTCACTTATGTCATACCACTCAAAATAATAATCCATGTCTCCTACCCAATCTACATAGACCTTTGGTTCAAGACTACCATCAGAGGTGGGTGCCTCTATCCTAATGTTTCTTATGGCCCTCTAATCTTGATCACAAACTTCATGGTGGGGTCTTCTACAGTTGGGTTCCTGGATAGGGTCAGGGTTTTGGACTCTCCTAGAGTTGGGTTCCTGATATGGTTCCTGGCATGGGATCCTCCTAGAATTGGGTTCCACAAACTGGTCCTAGGGTTAGGTTCTCCTAAGGTTGGGTTCCATAAACTGGTCTTGATGTTGGGCTCCCCTAGGGTTATGAGAGGTGGAACAAGGTGACTCAAGATCAGGTTCAGTATTGGACTCTTGGGTTCTTTCTATGGTACCTGATCGGTTCTCTACCTGATCCCGCCTATGGGTTAATTGGTCGATCCTATTGGTTGCTTGATTGTTTGTTTGGATCAATTGGTCAAGTCTTTGATTTATTTGGATATTGGATTGGTCAAACTTGAAGTTCATCTTGGCAAACTGATTTTGGGTTTGGGTATTTGATTGGTTAATCTGGGTGGTTAATTGGGCAACCATCTATTAATTCATGGCTTTTAGAAGAGTTTCAAGATTGGGTTCCATGGTTGAACTAGGTTTGGGCTTAGACTGGTTGTACTGGACTCCTGACCTGGTGGTCATGCAATCAACCACTCAAAGTGGTATGGTGCAGTCAAGCATGCAAGGATCAGTACGTTCTAGGGTTTGCTAGACCTAGAGTCAAAATTGAGTGGGTCGACTCAACTTACACCCAACTCAACAACTAATCCTTTCACTGGCCAGGTCAAGCAAACCCTAGGGAGGCCCCCCTGCTTTTGCAGGGACCCAATTAAGGAACCACAATACCGCTTAGGTCGTTTGACTCTGGACCCCAAGCCTTAGACACCAATTTCAAGTAATAGTTGGAGAATTGAGTGCACTAGTTTACCCACACAATTCGGACCCGACCTGTTGGTGTCACCTAGTTCTCTAGAGCAGATTAAGTTTAATTAATTTTAATTAAGGCTTGGGTTCAGATGATGGTGGTTGTTTTAGGCCCAGGACAGGTAATGACCTCCAGCCTTGATCTGAGATAGAGAAATGCCCTTAAGATTAGTTTGAAAAGATGATGAACATTCGATGGTCCTGATGCAATCTAACAACAATCAGAAAAATAATTTTTTTTTGTCTTTTTATGAGATGGCAAGTTAGGTTTAAGTTGATTAAGTTAGCAAACAAAATTTGGCTTGAGATTTGACGGTTTTGGCAGTTGATTAGGTTAGGTTCAGTCAGGTATGCAAAAATCACAAAATCAGAAAATTAGGATTCAGTTTGATACAGAATTTATACGATTTTTGATGTAGAAAAAATCTAAAAAAATTACAAAACAGAGGATGGACGGTGATGATGATCTCTACTAAATTTATATAGAGAAAAAATCGGATGATGATGCAACTCCTAGGATTTTCGGACTGTGCAGAAAACTCAGGATTTCAATTAGGGTTTCTAAGATGCCAAATTTTAGGACATTTTATTTTCTATAAAAATAATTAAAAATTATGAAAATTATTAGGACAAAATAGAGGACATGTCATGAAAATCTTAGAGAAAAATAAAATTCTTAGATGGACGAAATTAACCGAAACCTAGACCCTTAATGCAGAAGACAGGATGCAGAAAATCAGAGATGAAGTTTTTTTGGTGTTTTTGATGAAGATGCAACTATCCTAAACTAGCTCTGATACCAAACTGATACAGGATGATACTAAGACTACCATGATTGCAAGAAAATAGAAACTAGTTATTTTATAATTTTTTTAAAATTTTAATTTGCAGGCTAATGTCCCGAAATCAAGTAAAGTGTAGCAGGTAAACTAGTAATGACAATATCAAACCTACCCGCATAAGAACTCATGTAAAATAGTAAAAGAAAGGATCTCGGAGATTGAGAAACCCCCGGTTAGGATAGCATACCTTCAACAAATCAGAAATTAGGAGGGGGGTGGATTTTACCAAGCATCGATTCGAAGATCCTGTCGATGAAGGGGTCACACAGCACTCAGGATTGTCGCCTGGAAGACAAGCCTTCAGTTCCTTAGTTCGGGCAACTATCTGGGATCGATCCAGGAGGCAAAGAGGGCCTCCTCCTTGGAGGTGAATACCATGGGGATCCTGCAAGCATCAGAGATTAGCAAGAAAACAAATAATAAAGGGAAAAGAAAGGAACTGGGGTTAGGGAAAGAGGGAATTAGGGTTTCTGTTGCTAGCGGGTGGAGGGGGAAGAAAGCCTCTTGCTGATGGATGGCTTAGGGCTTCTTCTCCTTGGCATGTTATGGTTTGGAAGAGAGCGCTTTGGGACGGCTAGGGCCTGGATGAATTAGGGCTCACAAACAAAATTCACACATCTCAACACAAGAACACAAGAACAAGCTAGCAAGCTTAAATTTCAGCAGGGTTTCATTCATGAATAAAAGATACTTACAAGAGGGGGAGGGGTGGGGTATTTATAAATGTTTCCCAAGTTCTCTCCTTGTTAGAATAGAATTACAAAGTAGAGTGGAAGAGGGATTACAAATTTGCTTAAAACTAGGAGAATACAATTTGAATGGGAATTAAACTTGATCTTGTTGTTTGAATTAGATTTCTTCTCCTCCTTTGACTTGGTCAAGCCCTTTCTTTGGGCTTGGATGCTAAGATGGCTTGGGTTTTGACTTTAGGGTAGCAAGGGACGGCCTCCACTTGGGCTTAGGCGGCCTTCAAAGGGCTTGGGCACATGGGCCTCCTGGTGGCCTGGTAACTTGGTAACCCTGGGCTGGGGCCTAGAATATTCCTTGGGCATCTTGGTTCTTGGAATCTTCATATGTGGAGCTTCATGGGCTTGGACTTGCTTTGCTCTGAGGGTCTGGTGAAGGCTTTGACTGATGCTCCTCCTCTTGTATAACTGGACTAATACTGAACTCAATTTACAGGACTCAATTGGACTGGTTGAGATAACCCAACTTATTACAGGACTCAATTCAACTCAGCTGAGCTAACTTGATTACAAAACTCTCAACTAGACTAACTTTATTACAAGACTTGATTACAAAATTTGACACATTATTAAGGATTTAAGAAAATCCTAATCAGAAAACCAGATATGGCCCAATAATCTGTCGGATCCTGGTGCCCCCACCAAACACCTTCAAAAGAATGGCTAAATGGATAGTAAAACTTAATGAGTTTGACATCTCTTACCGACCAAGATCATCCAAGAAAGTCCAGATTCTTGTGGACTTCCTGTTCGAGTGTACATGCTCAGGCAATATGATTGAAGAGGCTCCAATCGAGCAAAGTGATCTCGAGACATCCTGGATCCTAGACATAGAGGGAGCTTCAGACTCTCAAGGGAGTAGGTAGGGCTTATCCTCACAAACTCAGAAGGAGTGGTTGTAGAGTATGCACTCTACTTCTCATTCAAGGAAACCAATAATCAAGTTGAGTATGAAGCCCTCATGGCTAGACTAAAGCTGGCCAAAGAACTTGAGGTACAAAGTCTCTGAGTCTTCATCGATTCCCAACTCATAACCGAGCAAGTCACTAGCAAATATGAGGCTTGGGACCCAATAATGGCCAAGTATCTCACTAAGGTATGGACTCTCACATCAGCTCTCAAATACTTCAGCATTTTTTACATTCTTTGGCATGAGAATGCTAGAAAAGATGCACTCTCTTGTCTAGCAACTTTAGCGGATAACTTTCTCGGTTAGACGTACATCGAATATTTGGAAGCTCCTAGTATTGACTAAACCAGAAAGTTCAACAAGTCAGTATAAGCTAAGTTAGATGGGTCCTTTCATAAAGTTTTTGATCAAAGACATTCTTCTGACAATCCCTTAAAGGTCAATAAATATAAGTGAAAAGCTTCCAAATTCATGCTACTGGATGGACAACTCCATAAGAGGTCTTACTTGTTCTTGTTGCTCAATTATCTATGGCCTATCGAAGCCGACTATGTACTTTGGGAGATCTATAAAAGAATCTACGAGAATCATCTAGGAGGCATGTCCCTGGCCTACAAAGCTTTAAGACAGGAATACTACTGGCCTACTATGCAGGAGGACGCTATGGTGCTTGTTCGGAAGTATGACCAGTGCTCTCAATATGCCAACATTTAGCAACAACCAACAAGCCAATTGGTTCAACTCTTTTCTTCCTGATCCTTTACCTAGTGGGGAATGGACATACTTGATCAATTTCCCCCCACAACCAATCAGTGGAGGTTTCTATTTATTGCCATCGACTACTTCACCAAAGTGATTGAGGTAGAACCCTTGGCACACATCTCCAAGAGCAAAGTTAAGAACTTCTTCTATAAACTAATCATCTAATAATTTGAGCTCTTCTACACCATCGCCACTGATAATGGCCAATAGTTTGATAATTAGATGTTCAGAGATTCCTACACCGAACTCCATATTCAGTACCGGTTTACGTCTATCAGGCACCCTCAGTCAAATGGAAAGTGAAAGTTACGAATCGGATAATTCTTCAAGGGCTTAGGACTAAGTTGAATGAAGCCAAAGATAGATGGACAGATGAGTTACCTAGAATACTGTGACCATACCATACCAATCCTTAGACGCTGACTAATAAGACTTCCTTTAAATTGGCCTTCGGTACTAAAATAGTGATCCTAGTTGAGATTGTACTACCAACCATGCAGATTAAGCATTTTGATGAATCAAGCAACTCGAGCCAACTGAAAGCCAATCTTGACCTATTGGAGGAGAATCAGAATCAAGCACACTTGCAAATAGTAGTATACCGATAACGAGTTGCTTATGCTATAATTCTCGAGTAAAGTCAAAGACTTTCTACCTAGGAGATCTTGTACTATGGTATACAGAAGTTCCAAGACTAACCGAGCAAGAAAAATTATCTCTAAATTAAAAAGAACCTTATCGAGTGGTTCAAGCTTTTCAACGATGAGCTTAGAAGATTGAAAACCTCAATGGAACTTCGAATCCTTGGACTTGGAATGCCAAGAATCTCCGTATGTACTACCTGCGACGTACAAACATTAAGTCAGAAATATAATGAGAGTTCTTTTCGACAATGTTCCTAGAAGTCTCATCTTGATACTCCGAGTGCCTAGACATTCATCAAGTTCTCTAGGATTTCACTCCATCAGGGTTCAATCCCCTATGATCGATTCATAACTGGTCAAAGAAGATGGCTGCACCCTCATGCCTCCATCTTACTCGGATCATACTCCTCAAGTTCACTCCCCTCCAACTGATTAATACCCGATTGAAGAAGATGGTTGTACTCCCGTGCCTCAATTTTACTCGGGTCTCACTCTCTTGGGATTCACTTTTCTTCGATCGATTAATACCCAGTCGAAGAATATGACTTCACCATCGTGCCTCCATCTTACCTAGATCTCACTCCCTTGGGGTTCACTTTCTTTTGGTCAACTAACAACTGGTCGAAGAAAGTAGCGTGCCCTCGTACCTCCATCTCAAGTTTCACTTTACTTTCATTTAGGTTCCACTTCCATTCTTATTCAGGTTTCACTCCTACTCTCATTCAGATTTCACTTCCATTCTTATTTGAGTTTCACTCCCATTCTCATTTGGGTCTCATCCCACTCTTATTCATATCTTACTCTCATTTTTATTCGGGTTTCACTCCTTTTGTTATTCAGGTTTTGCTCTCATCCTTATTTGGTTTTACTCAATGCTTATTCTTATGCAAGATCTTTACTACGGTAATCGACGATCGACTTTCTGGCTAATTAAGACACCAAAAGGTGGATCGCTTATTTGGCTAAACTTGGTTGGAACGTCTAGCTAAAGCTACATTTCTAAGTAAGAATTGGCACATTATTATAGACAATCAGAGACAAGTATTGATAAAAGAGCTTCCATTAATTTGGAAAGATTTTTACAAAGTTGGACCAAGTCCAAGAAAGTTCGTACAGAAGTGGGACCAAGTCAAGAAAGGCAAAAAATTACAAGAAATAAAAGGGTAATCTTCTTCGTCACTGATGACTTCCTAACTCCAAGGCTTGTTCCTTGCAGTCAAAGATTTCTCATGACTATCAAGCTTGAAGCTGACTCTTCGAGAGAACAAGCTCGAGGCTGATTATCCAAGAGAATAATCAATGAAGGGGGAAGATCGATCATTCATGAAGCATATTTGAAGAGAATGTTCTACCTGGCATATCCGATGTGCAACTATTTATCAGGCAACAGTTCTAAGTGGAACTGTCTCCAAGGATACCTTTGGTGCCCTTTCCTTCTATCTCCAAGAACACCTTTGGCTCCCTCTTTCCACCTTCTTCATGCAATCCACCTTATCCTCGTCGGACTCCATGTCTTCTCCAAATGCTTCAGCAACTAGCATCAGGTCCTTTTTTGATCAAAGATCATCGGTGCACCACCTGAGACACTATGCTTGGACTAGAAGCACTCTACTTGAACTAAAATTTTAGCATAAATGATTGGGAGGGAGTACCTATTTATACTCAACCCAACCTATCAACTCCTGATGCATGGAGCCACTTGAATGGGAGAACTAGGTGGCTGCTTGGGAATGTTGAACCATTAATCCTATCTCCGAAATTAGCACCGATGGTTGAAGGTCAAATCTTATCTACCACGTGGCATGCCTTGATCAGCCAAAAATGATGGTCGTCAAGATAATAAATGTATAACACTCGAAGAGTTGTCTGCTTCCCAACATAGCATCAAATGCAAGGGAGACAATTAAAGTTACCCAGTTAGCATGAAAGTTGACCAACTTCATTAAGGGTTTAAGTAGTAACTAACTCTCAATAGTTGGAAAGAAGTTTATTGAGTACTTAGTTGGGTAAGTTATATTCGAGAAGTTGTCGGACAATTTGCTATGATAAACTTCTCGACCGCCTAAGTGAGTTAACCAAATTCTATTATCTTGTTGTGGCTGAATCACTTATTTATATTCAAAATGTAGAGATATTTGGCTAAGATCTTTTTTCCCGACTAAATGACTTAGCAAAAATTTTTCCATAGGACTATCTTAGGTATGGGACTTTGGATTGATCAATTGATACTCCGTCACTAGATGGATAATCAGATAACAACTGACTTCCTATAGTTAGTGATATTCCTAAAGTCCTACCTATCGAATAATTCATTTAGTTATCATGAAGGTAGATTATTTGGTCAGAGTTTCATTATCTGACTTAGTTACCTAACAAGAATTTGAGACATGCAAACCAAGACAACATTTAAAAACTGGAGTAAATTTTTATTGATCTAAAAGATACTTTGCAGAAGTCAGATTTCACAAATCAAGAAAAAAAGAGTGCGAAAAAGGTAAAAAGAAAAGCCATAGCCTAAGCTTCAAGGGTAGCAACAGCTTCTTCGGGGTCTCCAGACATAGTTGCCTCTAATTTAGGAACTTTAGCAATTGCTTCATTAGCCCTAACAACTTTTTATTTGTCCACCTCTCCTTCCTCCATCTCTTCTTCCTCGAGAGCCAAAATCCCATTTAGATCGAGCAATGAGAAATTCTGGGCCATCCTGTCCCTACAAAAGGTCTTCTACAGCATTGTTCACAAAGTTGCCTGGCTCCTTGTACGGCCCACCACTCAAACAAGTACAAATATAGCCTCTTCCTTGACGACCTTGACCTTCTCATTGGCTAGGTAGAAAAGGTCCTCGATCTGAGTTAGTCGGGCTTCTACCTCGGCTGTTCGGGCTCGCTTTTGTGTGAGTGCTTTATCTTTTTCAACTATTTAGACTTCCAAGACCCGAATAATGGGCTCTCGATCTTTTTGGGAGTCATGGAGGGTGACCAACTCCTCCAACTTTGTTTCCCTCTTGGCTGCCTCCTTCAACAAACAATCACGACCAGGCAAGTAGTCTTTGGCCTCGTTTACATGGCTCTCCCAGGTGCCGCTGAGGTTAGCATGCTTTGTGATTACCACCTGCATGGTCATCACATCATGAAGGAGCTGCATATAAATAAAGTAGTTGGTTACTCGACATTGGTGCATTAGCTTAAGCCTAATAAGGGAATACTTGGTGATGCCTGGGTAAACTCTAGTCATCATATCATTAAGGGGACGGCCCTTCTGCTCTTCTATATTCCAGGAAAGGAGCATTAGCTTTGACAACTCCCGGGCAACCATTGCATTGTGCACCATAGAGTCGTCCTCCCCCACCTGTGCTTAGAGGACATACTCTCACCTTCACTGACACGGGTGACAGATATCCTTTGTCTCAAGGCCTTTCGAGATGATCCGGACACCCTTGGAGCCAAAGAAGTTAGAAGGGTTGCCACCCTCATTGCAATCATTGGAACTGATAAACTAGAAGTCGGGCACATGGAGGATATCACCCGAGCTCTAGTCAAGTGCCTAAAGGATATCACTTGGGAAGAAGTCAGAATTGTGACTATCTCCACCTCATCATCTTGGTTGGAGCTTCTTGCCATGTCTCTTGGCTAGGGTGGTTGCGCTCTGACACTAATGGAGGGGGCCCCAACTGATAGCCTCGGGCATGACCATTTGGCTACGATCTTCTTTGAGCAATCTTTTAGCAAAGCCTTTCTCTTGGCGATGACCTCCTAGAACCTGTTAGCAAATACCTCCCTCATGCTTGCGAGACGAACAAGATGACTTAGCAAAAGTTCAAAATTGGAAGGAAAAAGGAAAATGCAAAAAGAAACTTATCGAGTGAGTTAGTCGGGGCATGGTAAAGATTCTGCTCAGTAAGAAGTTCCTTCAAGCAAGGAATTTGCATATTGCAAAGCTTGAAAAAATCTTCTTCATATATCTCGAGGATCTGATCATTCTTATTCAGGGAGATACTTGGCTCTCTCCAAGCCAAGTGGACTCTCCAAGGTTGGTTAGAAGTGACAAAAAAGAACCTGTTATTCTAGTGATGAATTGAAGAAGGCAGGCCCAAAAGGATTGCATGCCATTAGCGAGGGTTGATGAACCACTAGCCCATCATCTTAGGATGCCTTTTTAACATAAAGAAGGCCCCCTGAATAAAGATATTCGTGATTGAATTTCAAGAAAACAACAGAGAAGGATGAAAGAAGTAAGAATCCAAAAGGAATTTAGGATAAGCTGAGCAAGAACTACTTGAGAAAGATCAACATTGTTTAGGACAAAAAGATGAATAGGAAACTTAAGACCGGCATGAAGATCTTCTTCGTGCACATCCAATTGGTTGAGGTGGACCAGAAGTTACTCGGTCTTCTAACCCTGGCAGGTGAAGATAGTAAATATCTAAGAATCGGTATTTATCATAGATTTTAAGAAGGTCGACCTCAGTCATTAGTCATTGAATATATCTCAGCTAACGGACCTACATGGTAAACCTTAGGACACTATTATTGTTGGCCTAAGAACTTACTCGGTAGGTAGGGGTCCTTGCCTCTCCCAGGTTCTCAGGGCTCTCCCAACCCAAGGAACAAACTAGAAATGCCTGCAACCCAGAAACATCACTCACCAAGTGACTTTCATCTTCGGTGGACGACATTTCCAGAGCATGCCAAGAAAAGATCGAATAGAAGAAGGAAAATCAAGGAAAATTCAGAAAAAAAAGCCTCTGCCTAAAAACTGGATAAAGATGAAAGAACAAGAAGCAAGAAATCCTAAAGAACTTCTAAGGAAAGATTCCTAGAAGCAAAGCAAGGAAGAAACTAAAAATAAAAGAAGCAAAGGAGGAAGAACCTGGAGAGCTTGGATTGGGCCTTCTTCTTTTTCTTCTCTCTCTCTTTATAACTTGGATAGCGACAACAAGAAGACAACAATGGCAATAGTAAAAGAATTCTGGCGGGAAAGGCACTATTTATACTTGGTTTAACGGTCGATATCAAAGTCTCAATTTTGCCTGGGACTGTTAGATCTTGACACGTGGTGTAACCCTAGCCGGCAGCGTCACGTTGCTTCAAGAAAGCAACTGGTCGGTTAATTCTCGGTACTAGGTCTGCTCAAATCATTTATGTGCTCCAGTTGTCAAGCCACATGGCACAACTCCATTGTCTGAGGGAGATGAGATGAATCTCTAACCATCTTCAAGAGTTATTGCATAGCCTTTTTGAGCACTATGCCAATGATCACCTACACACCACTATTGTCTGAGGGAGATGAGATGAATCTCCAACCATCTTCAAGAGTTATTGCATAGCCTTTTTGAGCACTATGCCAATGATCACCTACACACCACTATCGAGGTGACAAAATAGCTATAGATAGTTTTCGAGAAACCAATGAACATCCAAGGGATGAAAAAATCTATCCAACTCTCGAGGCCAAAGAGGTACTTACTTCCTTTACCCAGAAATGATAAAACTCGAGTGACTTGGTCCTATTATCGACTTGGGAGTGGGGGGTACCTGTTATGATAACTACTTATTTGGTCTCAAGTAGCCAGACCACTAATGAAGGAGAAGATAGCTATCATACCACCGACTACGACACCAAATAAGGAGAAGACAGACATCGACTAAGAATCTAATTGATAACCAACTATGTAGAGGCTGACTAATTCTGCCATTGCATCGGATAAGCTACAAAACTCCATACAAGGAGATTGCAAGTTGCTTGGCCTGATTGTCAATATCACATATGCACATGTATTGAATGAATATTCGATCTCGACTAATTGTCTAGACGTACTAAGTCAGGAATAACTGGATACAACATTTAGGCTCCCTTTCTCTCGGTACCAAGCAAATCACCCTAATACTTAGAGTCTATGATACCCGAGTGAGGTGGTAAAACTAATTTCAGCTATTCTTATAAAGATTGTAGCCAACAAGTTATAACCATCCTAATAGAAATAGTGGCAGACATGATGACTATATGAGCCATGATCTCGACAGAAAAGAAATCAAAAAATAGGATCTCACATCCTATCCAAAATTTGTTACACTGTCAGAATGTGCAACTTTTCTAATGGTATTATTCATTTATCCCGCATAACTTTATAAATAGGTAAGAAAAGACTTCGGTGTGGACATTACGTTACACAGCACATTTTTACTCTTTTTCATGCTCATTTCGTTATCTTTCTCACTATTGCTTCCGACTTCGACTGTTATAGCCTACTTCGCTTTTTTTTTTATTTCAGTATCGAAATATCCTCCATCAAAAATCCTGCATCATTTAACTATTTTTATATGTCTCTGTTCAAGAGCTACTACAAGCGATGCTGCTTTTTCTTCCGAAGCAACTAGCGGTAATCTTAAGCACCGTCCAGATTATGATGAAAAGTGATTCGACAGTAGCCTGCATCATCTAATTGCAACTTATATGATGAAAACCATAATGTTTCATGGCCAGACCACCTAGATGGGGACCGGCGGACCAAGTCCAAATCCGGACCCCTCTCCTGACAAGATCCACTATGGGTGTCCCCCAACCTCCGGGTCCATCAATTGGATTGCTCGTACCGCTGCTCCCCGGTAAATCTTCAAATTAACCCCCAACCCATCAAACGCCGTTTGCTGACGTCAGCCACCGGTACTTCTCAAGCAGGGAAAGGTTAAACGGTCGCAGGGCCAGATCCGTCAGAATACTTTCCCGAAAGGCAAGGACGGACGGAAACTTGGTGGCTCTCTCGTAATTTAGTACAGCGCAGGCTCATTTATGCGCTCTTCTTTGCCATTTAGGGTAAGGATCCGTATCACGTTGCCGCTGTCCTGTCCCTTATCCAGGACGACGGGCTTGGGCATTGGAAGTTTAAAACCGGTCCTTGATATACACACCCAAACTTTTCGACAAATTGCATCACACTCCTTGCTCTTTCGGATAAAAATTCCATTCCCGAGTACACACACAGAAAACCAGGGTGTACTTAAGAGCAGGACTAAATTCAACTTAGCCCTCAAGAAACTCAGTTCCTAAAACTTCTGGGCCCCGCATTTAAGCAACGTGAGTTGTGGGTATGTTTCAGCGAGTTCCCCTTTTCGGTGCCCGTTTAGAAAGCAGAAGTTAAAGCCACTTCACCTCCGATGCATCACTTAACGGTCTCCCGTGTAGTGTTTCTATGCTTTGAAAAAATCCTATCCGTTCATCAGCGGAAGAGATGGCTTCTGGGACACGACACTGGCGAGAGGCGTTGCAAGGCATAAGAAAGTTTTATGCGTCCGTGCGCACGGAGATTTTAAGGGGGCGGTTTCATTTTTTTTAAAATTAATATGGTGGGGATTTATTTAAGAAGGGTAGTTTCTGCGAATTTACGTTTTACCGCGAGGTAAATGGACGACGGGACCGTAAATGGGCGGAGAGATGCTTGTCTTTAAAACGCGAAGAAAACCCCACAGTTGAGAGCGAGGAGTGGAGAGAGAAACTGAAGGCGAAAGCGGTGGCTTCTTATTATATCTTGTTTTCGTCGTCTTTCGACTTTCGTCGTTCTCTCTCGGTCGCGGCGATCGCGCGCTCTCGGATGGTGGTCTCCACCACATGACGCTGCTACTGGAGGCCGGATCGGCGACTCCGGCGAGGTGCTCCGGCTGCGGACGCCGGGGAATGCTGTGATCCCGGCGATCGGGCTGCTCTCCGGTGATCGCCGCCGCCTGATCCTGAACCCTCGCCTGGCGCTGGCATCGGCCACTGTTGGCTGGATCCGCCCCCGGCGAGGCCGATCCCCGATCGGGTGGCGTTTTCGCCGTTGCTCGCTGGGCGTGATCTCTGATAGGTATAAGGCGTGATCTCATTCCCCTTTTTAATTATTTTTTAAAAAAAAATTTTTGCAACGAGTTTGATGCTTTGAGACAAAAGAAAAGGTCTTCTTTTTATTGTTTTTTTTTTTTTTTTGCTTGTGTTTCAGATCGCTTTTAGCTGTGGATCAAGTGTAGAGAAAGGTGAGTGTTTCTGTGGAAAATGGTGGGCATTCTGGTGAAATGTTATATCTGGTGGAGAGTGCTGTTTTGATGCTGGTGTTCTTGTTCAGATCAGGAGATCTGGCGGTTCTCTGCTGGTTTAGATGTTTGGTTGATCGATAGTATGGTGAAATGGAGATGACAATTTTTGGTTTATTTGCTTTCATCCGGTGATCATTATTGCGAATTGCTGAAATCCTGGCTCCAGTATTCTTCTGAGGTGAAATGTTTATGTGATGATGACTTAAGTTCTTTTTGATTGCTACAGTTTATTTGCCTTTAAGATCAATGTGTTCCTATAGTAGTTATCCGTTATGTTAACGTTCTATTTAGCCATTAAGATAAAATTTTAGCTTAGAATATGTTGATGCCATGCTTTTTAAAAGTACTGATTTTGATGCAATTCTGTCATCCTATCAGCGTGGAAGTTGTTTCAATCTTTTATATTTTTATGCTATGATTGTGGAGTAGCTTTGCGAATTGCATGTAACGCATAGGATTCATGGTGATGTAATGATTTTACGGATTTTTTCACTTTTTGATGTCAGTTCTCATTGGTCAATCTGGATCTAAAAGTTTTATTCAATTTTATTTTTTAATCTCTATCTGCGCAACATGAAAAGAATGTGGGATTTCAGAATAATTATGTGAGGACGACAATCTAGCATCCCAAAAAGTGCAGGATTTTTGCCAATATTTCAAGAAGAATTCTTAAGTTGCAAAATGTAAAAAACATTCAAAATAGCTGATGCATATTTGTACAATCGCATGCAGAGACAGAAAAGCTTAGAAAAAAAAGGAAAGGTCAGTGGATAACCAGGGGCATTGGTTGACATAATTGTCCTCATTATCACATAATGATGCATTTTTATTTTCCTTGGAGGTTTTAAACTGTTAAATTAATTGCTTGGTTATCAACTATCTTTCTATGATTTGTCCCGCACATCTCTCTCTATATATTAAGATAATGGCCCAGCGTGGCTGGACAGTTGTGCATGCATGAGGCTACATGTCTCTCACTTCTTTATGTAGACCATCGATTATACTACGTAAGAAAACTCATGAGTGGTACATGGGTCTCCTCACAGGGTGACATATGTATTCAAACTACATACACGGCATGTGGCATGTTCTAGTCTTCTTTGAGACACTCCTTTTGAGACACATTTCAGTTAGAAGGAGCAAAGTACATGTAAACTGACCAAAAGTAACAGCGTCTCTGTCATCTTTCGTACGAATCAAATGCATTGATTATGTACTCTTCTTGACTCTGTTTTGTGCATCATAATGATGTGGCTGGAATGCATGAGGTTGTCTTTACATTACTTCTAAATGCAAGTCCTCCAGAGAAGGATACGCTGCTTGTGAATGTTTTTCTTATTGTTTGAGAGGTTAACAAGGTAAATCCATCAACCAATTGTGACTATTTCTATCAACTTAAAAGTCTTTTCTATTATTAGATTTTGATTGAATAATGATGTCCATCAGGCACTCTTTTATATCTAAGACTAGCTCTGAATTGCTTTTTTTTTTTTGGGCACGGGGCGGGGGGGGGTGGGGGTGTTGGAGGTTTCCACATGTTAGGTGTTCACATCTGGTTTGATGAAGCATGAAAATAGACTGGAAAATAAGTAGTATGATCAGACACTGATGACATATATAAAGAAATGTGGGATGCTGCAAGCCTGTAAAATGAAGGAAAATGCTTTCAAGCACCTATTAGTGCACATGAAAAGTTATAGTCCTCTTTAAGATGCCCCCTTTTGGGGCACCTTTTCAGTTCGAAAGAGCAAAATATATGTACACTGGCCAAAAGTAATCATGTATCTGTCTTCTTTTGTAGGAATCAGATGCATGATTATGTAGTGCTTCTTGTATCTGTTTTGGGCATCATACCGATGTGGTTGGAATGCATTAGGTTGTCCGAGTAAATGCAAGTCCTCCAGAGGACACCCTACTTGAGTATCTGTTTCTTATTGTTTGAGAGGTTAACAAGGGAAAACATTAACCCAATGTGACCATATTTTTCAACTAAAAAGTATGTTATATTATTAGATTTTGATTGAATAATGACATCCACCAGGCACTCCTGAATTTTATATTTATTCCATATCTTGCATATGTGGGGTAATAGAGTAACTCTAAATTGCCTTTTTTTCCTCCCACATATGAGGGGTTCACATCTGGTTCTTGAAGCATTAAAATAGACCTAAAAATAGTAGTATTATGAGACACAGATTGAGACATAAAGAATTGTAGCATCCTGCAATCGTGCAAGGACAAATTATCAATGAAGGGAAATGCTTTCAAGCACCTATCAGTGCACTCAAAAATTTTTTTGGTCCACCTTTTGGTGATTTGGCAGATAATCATCCATCCACCCCCATATATTGCACCAATTCTGGAGCTACATAAGTCCCCTTTTCATGTGGCAAGGGGAAATTTCCATGTGCACACAAAACAGGAGCCCATAGCATTACTTGTTAATGAATGCCCTAGGGCCATTTATTGGGGTGGCAACTTCTAATTTGGACCCACCAATCCAAGGAGACCTGCCTGAAATAAATCTGGGTGAAGGCTTTTAATAATTGGGTTAGGTTTGGTTTACTGGACCTTGATTTTTAATGCAATGGCTTTAATTTGGGCCCACAGACTTGACAAGTCACCGAGGGTTGGAGAAACCCTTATACCCTAGTCTTGAGGCCCCTTGGATAACCATAATAGTGCAATAGACAATGGGCCAGTCAAGGCTTGGTTTGGTTAGTTAGGAGGGCTGTGCAATTAGTGGTTAGATGAATAAAATATGCATAGAAAAATGTGGAGTAGATTGCACGTTCAGGATTTCTTACATTTTCTTCTCCATTTAATTTGTTCTCCACTCTCCCCACCATATTTTGATGTGCAGCCCTGCATCCTCTCTTCTTGGCTGCTGAAATTCATAGTTTTATCAGTGGGTTGGATAATGTGTAAATGTAAATAAATGTGTCGAGTTTGGGGTTCATTCTTCCCAACCTGATTAAAAACAGGTTGCATATTAGTTAAGGGTTGTTAAACTGACCTGAATTTGGCCCATCCTGAATCACTGCCACCTAGGCTGACCTTTGAAAGATCTATAGTAACAAGATCTAGACATATGTAGTGCATCTTTGGCTGATTTGAAGGGAAGCTTGACCAAGGACCAAGGCTATTGGTTATCAAGATAAAGAAAATGGATGGCTGGGATCTTACATGGAAGATTAAATAGTATATAGGTTTATTAGAAGGGCCATTTGATGAATAACTATAACTTTATCAATATCATCATTTACAGAAGATTTGCTAAACATACTCTCTTCTTTGATTTATATATGTTTCTTCATTCTCTTTTTGTAAAGCAAAAATTTGAATATTAAACAGAAAAGAAGTATATATAAAATAAAATCAGTATACATGTTTTTCTTTGTACTCCTGCTCTCCAAATAGCATGGGTTTCTTAAAGGGAAATTGAGGAGTTCAGAAGGAAACAATCCACTTTCCTATCTTCCTGTGCCATTGGACTCCTAAACTGCTGGCTGATATTGGAAGGGAAATATAGCTTGCAGTGGATTTGCTTGTAGGGTTGGAATTACACCTGTGAGCATTTCCATTATATGTAAACAATAATTAGCATAAATTATTTATGGCATGAATGTTTTTCTTTCTACTCCTGCTATCCAAATTGAATGGATTTCTTAAGGGGAAGTCAGGGAGTTTAGAAGGAAACAGTTCCACCTCGCTCTCTTCCAGTGCCATTGGACCACAGAACTGTTGGCTGATATTGGCAGGGGAAAAAAAAAAGCCCCCAATGGATTCACTTGTGTGGGTGGATTTGTACCTCTGAGCATTTCTATTATGTGTAAACAATAATTGGCATAAATTATTTATTTATTCATGAACTTATTATGAGTAATGAATATCAAGAGGTGAACAAAAGTAATTGGCTAGTGAAAAAATGAATGAATAATATGAGGAATTTCTCACCCTTCTTTTATTCTGTACAATGAGATACTTTAAGAATGTATTTCTAGCGCTCTCTTTGCTCATATGTGCTTATCTGATCCTATTTCAGAGATGCTATATATCTGTTTGGTAGATGTAACTTTTCAATAGCACTTTTAATAGAGTCAATGCAGAAGTTCTGTGACTAATTCATCCATGTTTTATGGGTTTTACTATCAGTATATTTGTATTTTGTGTTTACCATATATTTAAAACTCATAAAATCCTTAATCCTATTTGTATCATAGGGGCTCTTGTGGGTGTGTATAGGAAGTATTGTTTTGGGTCAACAGCTTATGACTTGTTTGTCTCTTCTTATCTCGCTTCAGTGTGTGGGCAATTGCAAAATCTATGATGTTTCTAAGTTGTTTAAGTGAAAAGTCACCGAGAGAAAAGGAAATGCAAGTTTGCAAGTCAGCAACCATGGTTGATACTCCAGGATATGCACTTTCACAACTTTCCAGATTTTTTGGTCAGGACTGTGGTTCTTTTCAGACGTATATTTTAACGTACCTGCTGTTGACTAAAAATGGGAACTTATTGAGAGAGGTCGGAAGAAATTTATATGAGAAAGAGTTTTGTATCCCTAGTCTGGAACATGCAGGACTGAAGAAGAAGAGACCTGCTGCAAAGTCACAGCCTAGAAGTGATTACAGTGATCAAAGGTCAAATGACTGTCTCCTACCGGGGCTTCATGATGATATTGCATTAGATTGCCTGGCCTGGACAAGTAGGTCTGACCACCCATCACTTGCCAGTGTGAATAAAAGATTTAATTTGTTGATCAATAGTGGATATATTTACAAATTAAGGAGACAACTTGGTATTGTTGAGCACTGGGTGTATTTAGCATGTAGTTTGATGCCTTGGGAAGCATTTGACCCATTTAGGCAGAGATGGATGAGGTTACCAGCGATGCCATGTGATGAGTGTTTTTGGTATGCCGACAAGGAGTCTCTTGCTGTAGGGACACAGCTTCTTGTTTTTGGTCGAGAATTAACAGGTTTCGCTATTTGGATGTATAGCTTAGTGAGGCGTGATTGGTCTAGATGCCCACTGATGAACCTACCTCGTTGTCTGTTTGGATCCAGCAGCTCTGGAGAAATTGCTATTGTTGCTGGTGGAAGTGACAAGAATGGCCATGTATTAAAATGTGCCGAGTTATACAATTCGGAGTTGAGCAGTTGGGAAACTTTACCAGATATGAATTTGCAGAGGAGGTTATGTTCTGGTTTTTTTATGGATGGTAAGTTTTATGTTATAGGAGGCATGTCAAGCCATACAGATTCTTTAACTTGTGGTGAGGAGTATAACCTTCAAACAAGGACATGGAGGAGAATCAGAAATATGTACCCTGGAGGTAACAGGGCCACTCAATCTCCCCCTCTGGTTGCAGTTGTAAATAATCAGCTCTATGCTGTTGATCAATCAACAAATGAAGTTAAGAAGTATGATAAGGCAAATAACACATGGAATGTTGTAAGGCCACTGCCTGTTAGAGCTGACTCTTCTAATGGTTGGGGCCTTGCATTCAAGGCCTGTGGTGAGAAGTTATTGGTGATCGGTGGTCATAGAGGGCCTCAAGGTGAAGTCATAGTGCTGCATTCTTGGTGTCCTGAGGATGGAAATGCTGGTGCAGCAGAGTGGGACATTCTTTCTGTCAGGGAACGGGCTGGTGCTTTTGTTTACAATTGTGCAATAATGGGTTGTTGAGCATGCATGGACATGCTGGTTATGAATCAGAGTAGAGGGGAAGGCAATTGCCTCATTTAATTGGTGAAGGTGGCTTATGTTTACCGGATATTTTCCGTTTCAAGTGTTTACATTAACATGTATTTATTAGTGATGTTCCATTTTTTGCTCTTTAAATTAAGGTCTTTTTGATGCCATCTAGGTCATTAATTTAAAAATTAAGCCACCTTCACCTTAATTTAAAGAGCATTGGAATCTTATGGACATATGCTTAAGTTAATCCCAAGTTAAAAATTAAGCATTGGAATCTTTTGAATTATCAACAGTATTTCTTGTTAACTTAAGAAAGCATAGACTTCTCATGTAGTAACTCAGGAAAAGGATTGTTATGTTGCGTTTTCTTCCTTTTGTAGATGGAATTTCATGCATGTTCATTCATCGGTCTCTCTAATCAAAACTTAGTCAATATTATCCTGATGCGTTTAAAATTATCTTTTGGTAGATACTGTTGCTATCAGGATTTATCTGCATCGTAGATTGTGGGGCAGAAATTTCCTCAAGTAGATCTTTTCTTTTCATTTTTCTTCTATGTATTCCTGTTAGCTTGTATATAGGAGTACCAGCTGTAAGTATCCTTTCTATCATCTTTATATAAACCATTGATCAAATTTGAAGTACTGCTTACCTGCTTATCTGAAATAGGAAAACAGTATTTTTTGCTTGATTATTACTGGTCTATCACTTATTTCTTAGATAGCCAACTTTATATATGAACCATGGCTGGTTAAATTGATACGTTTAACTATATAACTTTTTCTTAAATAAGTTTACCTAGTGCATGGTGGCTCTCAACTGGAAAATGTTGTATGGATGTTTCTGATGGCACTTGTTTCAATTGCAATTTCTTGTGATCACTTTTCCTAAGAATATTGTGTTTATCACCAAAACCATATGTGATAAGTCTTAAACCACCCTTTTAAGGTCCACTTTATAGATCTGCCTGTATGTCCGGCATAAGGGAAACGACATTAGACAATGCAAGACATCTAGAATACTCCATTTGGGTGTCTCTCCATTCAACGTTCAGGTTTTCTTGTAAATCATTCCTGATCCTTTGGCAGAAAGCCTAGCTTCTACTTTTAATGTGCCATTGCTCTTCTTGGTTTCCTAGAATCCTTTGATGGAAATCCAAGCTTCTACTTAGAATGTGCCATTGCTTCTGGATTTCCTGGAATGAGGGCCTTTCTTTTTCGAGAACTAATGCAACTTATCCATAATAATTCAGAATACTGATACTTGTTTGAGGGAAAACAATTATCAGTATTCTGAATTACACAAAGTTGTTTAGAATTGAAAGAAGTGGATCTTGCTGTGGGCGCCTGGGTGCGATTGTCTAACCACATCAAAATTCATGCAATCACCTGGGCATTTCATCGGGCAGTTGCTGGTCTCCACTGCTATGATGGCTGAGAAGGGAAGGGGCTGAGCGATGGCAACCGGTCTTCATCGGAGCAGGAGGAAGGGGAGAGAACCCAGGCCAAGTATGCTCAGGGTTCGTCAAGGCAATTGCTATGGACGGAGCACCATATCTTGTCGGAGGAGATAGAGGAGTTGCAAAGATTTTTTATGAATTGCTTGAATTTCTAGAAGAGAAGATTGTGGTGTCGTGGAAGTGGTGGGAGGAGAGGTCAGTCCTAGTTCAAAGCCTTGGCCGGCAAGTCCTATCAAAGTGGGTGGTGAAGGAGTTCAAAATATGGGCGAATATCTATTTAGATCCGGAGGCCTTTGCTTTGGTTGAGGACCACCATCTCATTCGGAGGCCTTTGCTTTGGTTGAGGACCACCATCTCATTCGGTTCCAAACAGAGGAAAGTGAGGGGGTTCTCAAGGGTGAACCTTAGTTTGTCATTGGCTAGCTATTGGCAGTGGAGCTATGGGTTCCAGACTTCATTCCTGTCTCAAAGGCGATGTTGAGAGTGGTTGTTTGGACGCAATTGCTTGGGCTACCATTGGAGTTTTGGTAGTTAGATCTGTTATTAGGAATAGCATCAACCAAGTTCCAGAAAACTGGCTTTGCAAGGATGAGGGTGGAGTTTGATTCTTCGAAATCCCTTAAACCAAGGGTCTAGATAAGGGGCCAAAATAGAGTCTTCTAGTAGCCCTTTTGTCTATGAAAACATGCCAACTATCTGCTATAAGTACGGTCAAGTGGGGCATGTCCTTGATGATTGTCAACTATCTCAGGAGGTGGGAGGCAGGGGGGCATTCTCTATGGTAAGAAAACTTCTATGTCGACCCTATGCTTGATGAGAGAGGGAAGATGGTGGAGGAAGGTGGGCTACTATCAGAGGAGGTGTCAAGGGCTTTGGGATGACCGATTCTTGGACCTTAGGTGGCAACATCGTGAATCTGGCAGCCTTGTCTTGCTAGGGCGAGGTGTCAAGGGCTTTGGGATGACCGATTCTTGGACCTTAGGTGGCAACATCGTGAATCTGGCAGCCTTGTCTTGCTAGGGCTCCGGCAATCTTAAGGAAAGAGGTTGGGTCCAGGCCGGATTCATCCAGTCCGAGCTCCTCTACCTCTTGTTTGAGCTCGCCTGCCCCCGGTGAAACATCTCCTAGCTTGCCACCGGATTTTGATGGGTGGCAAAAGCCGACAAAGTATGCTCATTAGCAATTAGCAGGAAGGCAAAGAAAGTTGGGTTAGACTGGATTCAATTGGCCGAGTCTAGGAAAAGCTTCTTGCTACTAAGTCTAGTCCAAGCGATGGAATGGAATTGGGCTGTGAATTGAGCCCAAGCCCATCGAACATGAATATGGCTGATGTTGGTGGGCTGGCGCTCAAGCAGGCCAGAAGCCCTCTTAGGCGAGCCCAATCTCTTAAAGCCCATGTGCCTGTGGCTTGAGACACTGCTTCAGCATCATTGTGGATCGATGATGAGTCAACGGGAGAGAAGAGAAAGGCTACTTCGATGGTTCACGGATGGGGTTCTCTCATCGGTGATCCCCACCTGATGGTGCTTGTAGTCTTATAGGCCACCACCGACATACGAGGGGCTAGTCGTCCATGCAAGGCTCCTCCTTCACTTAGCATGGAAGGTGAAGGGTCTCTGACATGCTTGTCCATCATTGAGGTCGGAAAAGGGAGGGCATCTGAGCTAGTTTATTGATACTATCGGTCGATGATGAGCCTTCTTCAAAACAGGATGGTGCACTTGGGGAGGCCATGCTCATGATCAGTTGGGGAGTGGAGGTACTATTGCGAAGGAGTTGGAGCTATGCTACAAGGGTGACAAGCCGGTTGAAATCAAGCCTCCTAGCTATCAATGATGTCGAGGAGGAGAGGAAGATGAGAGATGAAGTCTGGTAGCGCAGTTGGGGTGCCTACTGACAACCCCCACCATTGCTGAATCTATGAAACTATTATTTTGGAATGTTAGGTAATAAGTTTTTTATTTATACATTTATTTTAAATATTTTAAGTAATTAATGGTGCTAACATCTTCTTAAAAAATTAATTTTATAATTAATTTGGACTTTCTTGCAAATTAAATATATTTTAAAATAATTTTGAAAAATATGAAATCAGTGCACATTTATAAAAAATAGATGTTGAACCGATCAATCTTAGTACCAAGATGATTTCACACCCTTATATTTTTAATCAAAAATTTAATTTATGTCATTTTCCCTCTTTGGCAGATGGATTGGCGGAGATGTTTAAAATTTTAAAATCTTAAATATTTGGCAGAGTTACTAATTTAAAAACTTGCCAACTTAAAGAACTCGATGTACAGGTTGAGAAGATGCAAATTGGAGTCAAATCAGAATTTAAACAAATTTAAAATCAACTAAAAATCATATTATCATAATTAACTATAGTAATCAATCTATCATGGACTGATTGCTCGGTCTACCTCGCATTTTCAATGTTTCATGGACCGACACATCTCCCTCTCGGCCCATGCTGCCTTCACCTGTTCTGAGATGAGCCATTGTCGCTGTTGCAGCCCACCATCCCGCTATCATTGCTGGTCGGAGATGTAACCCGTCATCACCATCATCAACCATCTTCTTCGGTCCTCCTCAGACCTCAGCCGCTGCCCTTCAAAGCCATTATCATCACCTTCGAGTCACTATCGACCGTTCTCCCTATACCGAGCAGTCCGTTGTCACTGCAGCTCACCATCTTCCTCTTCCCCATTTCGATCAATCTCCAGTCGTTCTCCTCTCCATTGCAATCGCAGCCATCACTTCTCTGCCCATCGTGTAGCCTCTTTACGAAGCATCGCTCTCTTCTCTTCCCTGTCTACCACCATCTCCTCCACTGAGCCACCACCACCTTCCCATCTTTGCCAGCCATCCTTCCCGTCTCCACTATTGACCCGTTGTTGATCATGCCTCCCATCTCCATCGCCAGTCATCCTTCCCATGATGCCGCCACAATCCTCGCCACCTTCATCTTCGTCCTCTCCAGTCTGCTGCCACCTCCCTGTTGCAATCCCATGATCCGTGGTTATTCGATGGTTCCCGACCATCCAATGTACCGATCCAATGGCTAAAAAACTCTGCCTTGATGAAGAAGCTTCCAGTGTGTGATCTCAGCAGATTTTAGCCTGATTCAAGCTCCCGATCAGATGGCTGGAATTAATTCCAGCATGATGCAGTCTGCTGAAGTTCAATTAGGCAGGATTTCAATAAATTTTAGTGGTTTGATTATTATCTGATACACATAATAATTCCAGAAGTTCTGCCAGGAGTCTAACCGCCGGTTTTATACGATTCGACATTTACCAACTTTTATTTAAAAGATCCCTGAGCTGCAAGAGAAATCCATCTACGGGAGATGGGTATGGTACAAGATAAAGGGCTTAGCTTTATATTAAAATTTTCTAAGAGTAAGATTTCTTAGAGAAAAAGCTCTATCTCCTATGCCATCTTTATACTAAACTAATCTTCAGAACAAGATCTAAAGAGGAAGAAGGGAAGCCTAGTTCACTCCACGAAGTATGATGGAAGAGGGAGAAGTGACATCGACCATCTTTCGGACGAGGCTATGCCTATCTAATCTGAATCTTTGTTAATGCTTTCTAGTTTATGTAGCATTTTTTTTAATTCCTTATATTTGGATTTTATTTTTAATTAATGTAATATTTATTTTCATGCCTTTTTAAATTCATGTTCTTTATTTTTATTATAAGTAGATACTACAATCTAATTAGTAGATCGAATATACCAAGTTTTATTTTCTTTGACAGTTTTTAATTTTTATTTTTTGACTCCAAATATGTTTCTTTTTTTCTAAAATCAAAGATTTCAAATCATCCTAAGCACTGTCTTTTCTGTGAATTCGATCTAATTTACTATTGTCTATATATTTTTAATTTATTAGAAGTTAGATTTTAAATTGATAATCATGGTATCCTAACAACAACATCACAACATATCATTAGGGGGGTTGGTAAGGCTTCCTCTCAACCTTTCAGAGATTTGTGCAGCTGCATCAATTAAAATTGTGTGTTTTGATGGAGATGAGACTCAGGCTCGAGTTTGGATTGTATTTGATGTTGATTTCCACCAAGTTGGGGCTTCAATGTGATGGATTTCCAAGGCTTGTCTGGAGGAATTATTATTGTATAGAAGTTGTGTTGCTACTATGGATGTCTTCCAATGATATTCACAGCAAGTTGCTATTATTTTTTGTGAATCCAATAATTTTATTTGGATCTCGTCTGTTATTTATGCCGGTACTGATTATAGGGATAGGAGAGTTTCATAGCAGGAGATGAATGCTTTGATTGATCAAGGATTCCCTATTGTTATAACTGGTGATTTCAATTGCATTGATGGGCCTGAAAAGAAGTGGAGAGGGCGGCCTTTCATCGAAGACACAGGGTTAAGGGATTTTGAAGAGTTTCAACATTCTAATGGCCAGTGGACCTTGGATTTGTAGGCCTGAGATTTACCTGTTGCAATAACTAGCATGAAGGGGCCAGAGTATGGGAAAGAATAGATCGTGTGTTTGCGACAGCCAACTGGATCTATAGGTAACTTGCTTACCTTGTTCACATCTTTTAAGGATTGCATCTGATCACCGATCACTTTTACTTACCACTGATTCCTCTCCCTCTTATCGGAGTCCCTTTCAATTTGAGAAGTTTTGGCTATCCTACCCCTTTTCATGGTAGATTATGAGGGAGGTGTGGAGTCTACCCATGAGAGAAAATGCTAGATATTAGGTGACTTGCTAGCTTGAGCTAACTAAGAGACATCTTCTTTATTGAAACATGATGGAGGTAGGTGATATTTTCAAGTGACTTGAGGTGGTCGAGGGATCTATCTCTAAGCTTCAGAAGTGGGAAGAGCATGAGGGTGGTCTTTCTAAGTAGGATTTGTCTAAGTTTCATCACCAGATTTTTGAACATCACTGTCTTCTTAGATAACAGGAGACAATAATCTAGTGGATCTAGGAGAGGAAAAAGAAACACAAGGTTCTTCAATTAGGCTATGATTATTCGCAGGCACGGGAACCAAATCAGGGTTTTGCAAAACTATGGAGGGATAGTGGGCATCTGAGGAGGATGAGATCAGATAAGAGATTGTGCACCTCTTCATATCGAGATAGATGATGACTTTGGAGGAGATCAGTTCATTCATGCCTCCACCTCCTAATGGCATGGTTACTGAGTAGAAAAACTAGGAAATCCTTTAGCCTGTATCTGTGGATGAGATCTAGAAAGTTGTATGGTCTTTGACTGAGGACAAAGTCCCTAGATCAGATAATTTCCTTCCTCTCTTTTTTAGACGGTACTGGTCTATTATTCAGTTCGAGGTCATGGTAGCTATACAGGACTTCTTTGCCTATGGGCAAATGCCGGAATCCTGGAAGCAGACTTTCATCACTTTGATACTGAAGCGATAGGATGCTTCTAAGCTGGGACACTAAAGGCCTATCAGCCTGTGTACAACTTTATATAAAATTTGAGCAAAATTTATGGTTATCAAGATGAAGCCTCTCCTCCCTCGGCTTATTTGTCTTGAGTAGGGAATATTTGTTGGTGGATGTAGATCTCTGATAATGTCCTTATTGCTTAAAAATTTATGCATGACCTTTGTCAGGCTTCTATTCGTGCATTCTTATGGCAATCAAGCTGGATACGGAACGTGCTTATGACTGCATAAGCTAGAGCTTCCTGGAGAAGGCCTTGATGGAGCTCGGTTTCCACCCTTGGTGGCTCAGCTAGGTCATGGCATGTATAAGTAGTCCTTCTTTTGCTATTATCATTAATGGGACTGCATCAAACTTCTTTTACTCTATGGCTGGCCTGCAACAAGGTTGTTCTCTATTTCCTTATCTCTTCATTATTTATGTTGATACCTTATCGCGAGCCTTGCATGTTGTGTCCAAGGGTTGGTTTTAGATCCTTATATTCTAGCCCCTGGAGCCTAGCCCATCTTGCATCTATTATTTGCAGATGACTGTTTGTTGGTGGAAAGAGCTATAATATAGACTACTAAGGATTTCAAGAGAATTTTGGAGGACTATTGTCTAGATTCAAGCCATAAGGTGAACCTCCTCAAGTCCATTATGCATTTCAGTCCACAGATACCGAGACACCTCCAACATATGATTAGATATATACTTAGAATCATTTAGCACATTAAAATTTTGTAATGCCTGGGAGTTTCCATCATTGGTGGCAAACTCTAAAAGATGAGCTGTGACCATGTGGAGAGGGTGATTCAGGACTACTTAGAGAGTTGGCAGGCCCGTGCCCTATCCATGATGGATAGGGTTACTTTGGTGAGGTCAGTCTTATACTCTATACATATCTATCTTCTTTCAAATATCATCTTGCCCAATACTTTGGTGATCAGGCTTGAGCAGCACTTCCGGAGATTCTTGTGGAGCTCTCGACCTGGTGGAGGAGGTGGCCTACACCTTTTAGCCTAGGATGTGGTATGCCAACCCCTAAGGGATGGGGGCCTCGGCATTCAGTTTATGATCATGAGAAGGGATGCTATAATTGCTCGCATGCAGCTAGATTAGTTCTGGTTTCGAACAATCTATGGAGCTTGATGATGAAGGCCAGGTATGGATGTGGTCTACTACTGATGAGGTTCATACTGGTCGAGGCAACTCAACTAGTGGCATGAGATTTATACTCATGTCCCAAAAGTGATTTCGTAGACCAGATGGATTGTTGGGGATAGATGGTTAGCTAATCTTTTACTTGATACGTGGATGGCTACCTTGAGCCGGTGGTCGCCTTCATTAGTGCTGAGATATCAGATGCTATAAGGATTTCAGAACTGTTTCAGCCCTAGAGCAGAGATTGAGACCCAATGACAGTTACTTAGGCCTTTGGAGAGCTACTGGGTGAGCGCGTCATGTCCATAATACTTTCTTTTCATAGGAGCTAAGATGTAAGAATATAGAGATCATCTTGCACCCTAAGAGCTATGATGGTAGACCTCTACCAACTATTTCGAGAGAAACCGCATAAAAGCCTTGATGTGGGCTGGATTTTGAGGACCGAAGTCTATCCGAGATTGAGTCTCTTCCTCTAGAAGATTGCTTGGAGAAGGTTGCCAACCATATCTTTTCTCAGTGGTAGAGGGATGCACTTACAATTGACCTACCCTTCCTTTGGATATGATGAGAAAACTTTGGAGTATGTCCTTTTCATGTGTCGACAGGCCAGATAGATATGGCACCTTGCAGGACTTCAAGGTTTGATCGGCCAGCATGATGATCTAGTGCAGGTCTTTCTTGATTTTCTAAAGCAAAGTATTGCTGGACAGTAGACCAAGGGAGGAGGAATATGTGATGCATACATTGCTTACCATATAGGGCTATCTCGAAATAGCCTGATCTTTGAATCTAAGAGATGTTTCATGAGGATTATTTTAGAGCATACCTGCATACATGCCATAGAGATTGCTGAGGTAACCTTGAGACCCGCGAAGACCGAGGACCCCCATCTTGCTTTTGTAGTGACCTGACGGGTGTTTATATCCTAAGAGCCCCCATCTCTATGGTACATCAAGGTTAACTTTGATGGGAGTGTCGGAGATAATAGAGGTGGTGCTGGTTTTATCATACATGGCACTGGATTGGGTCTGATGGTGGCTAGGGGGAGTCATCTCTATGAGCTGATGGTTTCTGTGGTAGAATTTTGTAGTGCTTGGTCAGGAATCTCTTATGCTCGGAGGATCTTGCAAGCCGACCATATTATTATCAAGGGTGACTCCACCACTATGGTTACTTGGATCCAGGGAAGTATGTGAAAGGAGGGGCGGTGCACCCTCTCCTCTGTGATATTGCTGCTATCTTGATAAGTTGTGCTTCTTTGGTTATTCGGCATGTCTACTGAGAGGCAAATTCTATTACTGACCCACCTATGTTGCAAAGCACTCTAGCGACTTTTGTGGACCTATATGAGAATGGCTCCAGGCCATTTTAGAGATATTTTATTTTCTGATTTTTTTGGATGTATTTACACATGACTTGTATGAATGCCCTGACTTATCAAAAAAAAAAGAAGTATTATACACCCATTGTTTCTTTGTAGGTTTCTTGGTGTAAGAAGAAGTATTTTGTAAATAAATTGCTTCATGGATAAAATTAGGGGTTATGGGTCTTCTGATCTGGATGATTAGACTATTGAAAATAAGAACTTCTTTCAGTTGGTATGCTACTCTATTTGTCCGATACTGAGTAGAGATTCAGAATCTTGTATTTATTTTTTTTTGCTTTTTCCTATTTTGTAAACCTACCCAGCAGTTGAAGATTTTGCTGCATTCTATTTACAATATTTTATGAATTTGAACCTTCAAGAGAATGTCTCTAAAATTGGAATTGAGTTTACTGTTTTTTATGATATATTGGAAACATATATTCTCAACAAAAACCATTATGACTTGGAAGATTGTTATTGTCACACTCTCTTAAAGTTGTTCTCATTTGCAGTTTTTACTTGATGTGTAACTTTTGAAACTAACTTTGGAGGATTTTATAATCATTTGAAAAGTACTTTATATTTGAAAAAAGGACTTATTGATCTTGATGATTTTTGTGCCCGATCTTGTGAACGACATTGATACTTTTTATGAAAAAGTGGTTCTAGAGGATTGAAACTGATCTTAGAAAGCACATTGATGTCTTTGGACAACTTTAGGAACAAGAGGATTGCTGGGTTTCACACCTCGATTTGCCTAAGAAAAAAAGGCCCATACCACACCTTCAACAAACTTGCTGACATGCAGCCCAAATGGGCACACGGCCCAGCACATACACATAGTCCAGGGGGTGGCGCAGTCAACCAGATTGCTCATGCAATCCAGGGCTTTTTTTTATCATGGTCTACAGGAGAGTTATCATGGTCATGGTGCTGAGGGGTAGTTGTTTGCATGATTGGACACTCTAACATGATTCTGGGCATGATTGGATGGCTAGGGAGTATCTCCAACTTCGATTGGGCTTGATCCGATGAGACTCTTGTGCGTTTTATGATGATTTGATGGCCAGGAGGTCTCTAGGGGGTCAAATACTTCTTATATAAGATTTTGGAGTCCTTTTTCAACATGGTTTGAATCTTTGGATTTATATCGAATTGCTCTTTGACACAGAGACTATAAAAAGGGGATGGAGATCAAAAGCCTTTGGTGGTGGATCTAGAGATCTTTAGTGGTAGTGGTAGAGAAAACCTGTAGATACTAGAGGGTCTCCTTGAGAATTGAGAACTTTGTGAGGAATTTGAAATTTCTTGTTAAGAAAAATTGTAAGGGATTGAGAGTGCAAGTTTTTATCTTGTACGTAATTTTTTTCTCATAGTAAAGTCTTGCATGCCCTATTAATTGAGAGTGCAAGTTTTCTATTCTATTTTTTCTTCTTGCTTTTCTTGCAGCTTCAACAACAACATCATAATCTTAGGCACAAGGACCCATATTCTCCACGAGGGATCCTCCATCAAGTGATATCGGTATAGGCAATACCATAACAACCGATATCAGAGTCCCGGGTTATCCAAATTATCCATATTGATTGAGATTGAAGATGGAAAAAATAAATGCAATCAAAGTTAACATTAATTAGTTCAATGAAAAAAATAATTTTTTTCTCTAACAAGTGAGGTTAAAAGACGTGCTCATCCAGCAAGGATTAATCAACTCTCTTATATATGAGGAGAGGCCGACCACTATGGAGGACATGATTTAGAAGCGGCTCCAAATACAGGTAATGAGTACGATCTACTTGTATTTTAAAGATGATGTGATGATCAATGTGCTGAGCGAGACTTTCCTGATAGCGATCTAGATAAAGCTCGAGAAATTATATATGGCAAAGTCTCTCACCAATATGCTTTTTCTTTGAAAGCAATTTTATTAACTATATATGAGTGAAGGATAGAACATGTAGGAGCATCCAAGTAATTTTCAAATGATCCTTATCAATCTTCTTATTATAAACGAGAAGGTTGAAGAGAAGACCAGGGTGTTGGTTTTGCTATTGTCACTTTTGCACTCCTTCAAGTTCATGATGATTACTCTTCTAGTAGGGAAGAGTGCCATTAATATGAAGGAGGTCACTTCAATGCTTCTTTACAATGAGGCTCTTATGCGAGAGAGAATCAAGTTTCGAGTTTAGGTAGGAACTCAGCATTGATAGTTTCTGGAATAGTTGATGATAGAGGACGAAGTGATAGAGGATCGCATGGTGGATAATTCAAGTCTAAGTTTAAGGATACTAATAAGATCAAATGCTAATAATGTGACGAGTTAGGATATCGTATCAAAGATTGCTTGCAACTAAAGATAGGATGAAGGCTACTACGGTAGTGGTCCATAGTAATAACTCTAACAAGTATGGTGAGGCTACTTCTTTTCAACAATGGATTCTAGATTTTGCATATCCCCATCATGTGTATTGCAAAGCGAAGCTGTTCAACTCTCTAGAGAGTTAAGAGGGTGATGTCTACCTATCAAATGGATCAAGCTGTATGATCAAAGATGAAAGGATAGTCAGCTTAAAGTTTCATGATGGAACATCGAGGCAACTGAATAAGGCTCGATACATACCCAGCTTCAACAAGAATTTAATCTCATTAAATAAATTGGATTCAAATGGCTATACATGGAGAGCTGGTGATAGAATCCTGAAAGTTTCCACTATAGTAAGGTTATCTTAAAGAGGAAGAAGTGTAGATGATACTTCCTCTTGACGGGAAGTCCAATGCGACGTGGAGTTCCTGATGTAGATGAGAATCTATTATGAGGTGAAGCTCCAAGAGCATGTGGATTGGGCATGAAATGAGAGATAGAAAGATAATAAGTAATGTTGCATAGTGAAGTTTCTATTATTATAAGAGGCTTCCCCAAGCAGGTCTCAAGTCAAGGTGAGCACAGCACATGATGGAGATGAGATCGAGCGGCCTAACTTTACTCTCATATTTACCTATCTATAAGCAACGGGCATTTACCTTAGGGTATGGGAGCGACAATTACATGCTCTCAAGGTTAGATGGAGGTCGAACATTGAGTCAAGATGGAGGTTGGTGGTTTTGGTGCCTTGATTTTGCCCGAAAAAAGATCCAAATTACACTCGCAGCAGATCTAGGCCTAGGCTAGTGTGGCTCACTCGAGTGCGCGGCCCAGGCCAATGCAGCTCACGCACGCAGACAAGTAGGTTGGCCCAAATGGGTGCGTGGCCCAATGCACATGTAGTTCAGGGGTAGCACAATCTACCAAATTTCTCATGAAATCCAAGACTTTTTTATCAGCAATCTATGGGATAGTTATCATGGTCTATAGCACTGAGCAGCAGTTTTTTGCATGATCGGATGCTGCAGCATGATTTTGGGCACGATCAGATGGCCAGAGAGCATCTCCGACTTGGATTAGGCTTTATCCAGCATGACTCTTGCATGTTTGATTGCGATTCAACGGCCAGGAGGTCTATAAGGAGTCAAATACTTTTTCTATGAGGTTTTGGAGTGCTTTTTCAACATGGTTTAAATCTTTGGATTCTTGTCACAATGTTCTTTGACACAAAGGTTATAAAAAGGAAACAAGGGGATAGAGAGGTCTTTGATGGTGGATCCAGAGGTTTTCAGTGGCAGCGGCAGAGAAAGTCTATAGGAGCTAAAAAGTTTCTTTAAGAATTGAGAGTTCTGCGAGGGATTTAGGGTATCTTATCGAGAGAAATTATATAAAATCGAGAATGCGAGTTGTAACTATTTTTCTTATAGTAAAATCTTGCATGCCCTATTAAATTATATTTTTTATTATATTTTCTTCTTCCTTCTCTTACGATATCAATAAAAATATTATAATATTGAATACAGAAATCCATATTTCGCACGAGGGATATTCTAACAAGTGATATCAATACAGTTGATACCATAACAAGGACTATTTAGAAGCCGATAGGACATAGCTCTAAAAGATTTTATATATGATTCTTGTTCTTGTTTTTCATGTTTAGAGCTCCCTTGTTGATGTGGACGGCCAAACCAAATAAAGGAATCTGAAAGCGCACAGCTCATTTCATCATTATTCCCTGGTATTTTGTACAGTTTACGTGGCTATAACACCAGTTCATTCTTCGATCCTGTCTCGTTGGGATACGTTTGAAGTTAATTAGACTGACTTCTTTATCCTGATAAGAAGATTGGAAATCCTAATTCCAACTTACTGTTTTACGTATCTGCAGTGTCTCGAGGATATTCGAAGCATAGAATTCCTGATTTGATGATGGTCGGCATAAAATTAGGCCTCCTCTTAGTTCAGTCCAATCTTACCTTCGGACAATGATGGGCACCATAAAATCAGAAGCATGGAATTCTTTGTTCTCTCTTAGCACTAGATACCTGGATTATTTTGTGAGCTTCTTCAACTCAAGTTAGATTATTCTATGAGCTTAAACTTCAAACTCCAGCTAGATTATTTTGTAATATTTCCGGTAAGTGCCCCACTTTATCCCTGGAGCTCGTTCTTTTATGGATAAAAAATTTAGCTAGGAATATATATTCTCATGGATAAATATTTTCTAAATAATGATAAGATAAGAAAATAATTTGTACATATTCTTTTATGCACGAAAAAGTAGTTTCGAAATTTATCATACATGTTCTTTTGCATTATTATTTTTTTAGATAAATTACTAAAATTTATCCATATTATTCGTAACATCCTTTATGAGGATTAAAATTTTGCAATAGTAGATAACTGAGTTATTGGACATTGAACGAGAAAATATTGAAAATCAAGAGTAGGATATTTTAGAAATAAAATTCGATATTTACTTTACTGGCCGATAAAAAAATAATTTGACCATTCTATGGATAGGTAAGATTTTTTTCTTTTGGATAAATGCTGTCGAAAAAAAGTAACTCATCTATTTTAAAAAATATAAAAATATATGTAAGTTGAACTTTTCAATGACATTTATCTATAAGAGAACAGACCTTACCTTTGAAAAAATGCTATTGAGTTATTAAACATCGAACGAGGAAGTATTGAAAATCAAGAGTAAAACATTTTAGAAATAAATTTGAATATTTATTTTACTGACCCGTGGAAAAATAATTTGACCATTTTATAGATACGCAAGATTTTTTTTTTTTTTTGGATAAATGCTTTCGAGAAAAAATAACTTTTCTATCTAGAAAAATACAAAAACATAGATAAGTTGATCAATAAAAAAATTAACTAACTTTTTTATAATATTTATCTACGGATCTTTAGATAGATCCAATTATTACTTAGACCAAGTCCAAATGACCATGCCAAATCCTACGGTGAATAACATGCCACGTTACCCTTTGAATTTCATCGATCATGATTGCATGTTATCCACCATGCATATAATCCAAGATTTGCGTGTTCTAAGCAAGCACTTTTAAATATAGCCGATCAACCAAGCACTGCTTTAGGGTCAAATTATAATTTTAATTTATCTCTAGCAGATTCTTTTGTCTTACTCGTGTATGTTATGCTCATTTACTTAATAATATCATGACTTTTGGTCAAACTAACGGTACGATTCCATGGACCACCTTTCTCTTGATGCTCGTTCCAAAAGTTCCCGGACCAAGAAGTACAGAGAGTATTACTAGAACGATATCAAAAGATCCAAAGAAATGGGCATGCAATCAAGCAACAAAAGGGCTTGTGGTTCGCTAAGATGGTAGACTAAATTATTACCCCCCAATAAAAAAGACGTATCGATTACAGACTACATTATTACCCCCCAATAAAAAAGACGTATCAATGTCTACCAACCGTATCGGTACCAAATTTGTATATGATATATAGATGGTATACCAACATTCAATATATCGAATCCATGAAATGAATATAGTACAAGATCCATTACCAAGATGGCAATAGATAAATAGAGAGATCACCATTTCATCCACATCTGACAACTTAAAAAATCCATGTCAGAACGCTTGACTGGCTATGTTGGCATATATGCATGAAGCCCCATGGCTTGCAGAGGCTACCAAATCCACAACTCTCCTTTCCCACCCACATCTTTTACAGGTGTAGGGTATGTTTGTTTGCAAGAAAACCAATGGAAAAGGAAATGAAATGGAATTATTCTCCTGAATACTACTTACCAGCTTGCTAATTTTGAGTTTTGCAATGCAACAAACAGATAGAAAACTGAATTTTTCAAATACAATCTTTATAAGCAGTTATTGAAGCATCCAAACAAACCTCAAGATTAACCTGCCCAGTATCCCAAGAGGCCATGACAATAATAGAGTATACTGAAAAGAGCCCATAACCATGCAACCGTGGGGATTGAAGGATAAAAATAATCCATAATTCGAAGTACAATAATTTGTAAACCACATGATTGAAAGCAAAGATAAGGTATATACGACCGTAGATAACTATATAAAGTCCCTGCCAAACTGCTTTGATACATGTATCCTATACCAAAAATCAGTATAAAGCATGCATAAACTATATCCGGAAAATCAGTATGTAGTCTAATAATCATTGAACCAACGGTTAACATACAATATCTTGCCACAGCTATCCAGCTCAAAAAATGTAACAAGGTGAGGCCTAAAGAGATCACAAAGACTGATTAGTACCTAGTTGTAGGTCTTGAGCCACTTTGTTGTCATGATCCTCACGAGGGTCAAGTAGGGGGAATGCAACTTGAATAGCATGAATTGGCTTTGCAGCTTCTTGATGGTCATCATAACCTGTAGATGCTGAAGATAGTTGCCTGTTAGTCCCTACGTTCACTTTTTATGAATAAGTCTATCAAGGCTTGCCTTCTCGATACTAGATCCTGTATTGGTACCATTCTCATTTGGTATCGGTATATATGAGATAGAAGGCTGTTCAGCATATCGATACTCTGTACACCCTCTGTACTGCATATTGTTTTGGTACCTGTGTGATATGGTACGCCTAATTTGCTCCGGCACCGACTGGTATGGTGTATCATGCATTTTACTATAAGGAACCTTTATCTTGCTCTCTTTCACTCTACCAGAACCCTGCCAGTTTTTACTTTTTCCTATGCCTCCAGATTTCATGGTATTATGTCTATCACGATGAGTTCGATTGCTGTCCAGAGCATTGCTGTCCCTTGACCGGTGTGCATGCCCCAAATCCTGGCAAAAAAAATTGAACTGCGTTATTTCTGGGATGCAAAGTTTCTTCCAGATAATTATAATTATCGACTTGGTTGAAAACCAAAATATCACAACTTTGGTACAAAAACATGTGTATAATCAGCAAACAATTTCAGTCTAACGGAACATTTATGCATTTTTTCGAGTGGCATTGCTCACCCTTCATGCCTCTCAAACTTCCATGATTTACATTTTTTTTTTTTAATGTCTTTTTTTTTTTTTGTTCAGCCAAAAAAAAAGTCAGAGAGAACTGTCCCGCAAGGGACCCGGGGCATCCTCAGATCAGTCCACAAAACCTCTCCAGAATGGTTCGCCGCATAAGAAGCAACCTAGTCAGCCGTCGAGTTAGCCTCCCAATAGACATGCTGCACAAAACATATGGAGCATCCCTACAACAAGATAGGGATATTCCGAAGAAGAGGGTGAGCCGGTACCGATCTTCGAGCCTCCTGAATCCAAGAAATAACGGAAGCCGAGTCACTCTCAATAATTAGATGATCAAGATGAAGACACTTGGCATAACGCATATCTGCCCAAGCACCTCAGAGCTCTGCTGCTAGAATAGAAGGCTCAAACAGAAAGCATGCCCTGCCGCCAGAAGGCGTAGTCCAAGGCCACGAATAACAAACCCGCTCTGCCTCGAGTACCCCTGACACTCCCATCGAAGCTGATAGTGGCAAACCTTGGAGGGGCTCCCAAGAGATGAAAGCCTGAGGAGGTGCTCGAGGAATCGAGTTGGAGCCCTAGGTCTCGAAGGTCGTCACAGTCATCATGAAGTACTCGGAAGCCTGAACACGGACTCTTTCCACGGTCACACTGGCCGAACTAGTCTTGGAATTAAAGACCAGTTCATTTCTGGTGAGCCATGTGTGATAGGCCACATAAGCTGGGAGAATGCGAGAGGGATGATCTGGAGTCGATCGGAGCCAGTCCAGCAGTGTAAGAACATGATCAGCAGAAGATATAAGAAGGCTATCCAAACCAACCAACCTCCAAATAAGAACAGCCCGAGGGCAGAGAAAGAGCACATGCTCCAAGGTCTCATTATCGTCACCACACATTGGGCATACAAAGGGAACATGAATACCCCTCGCAATCAGGAAGGCTCAAGTGGAAAGGCATCTCCATGCAACCCCTCCACAAGAACAAACTGACTCTCGGATGAACCCCTAATCTCCAAATCCATCCAATATCAAGGCTCCTATGGGGCTCCTGGTAGCCCAAGGGATACAGATCTACCAAAACAACCTTGGGGAGGGAGGAAGACCTCCACACTCTAACATCAATAGTGGCATAAACCGGCAAAGCAATGGCCAGAACCCTCTCGCCCATAATAGCTCTAAAAGTTTGAATAACAATATCCTTATTCATCCAAAGCAAGTAACTGAAAAATAGAGATAGATTGTGGAGCTTCCATAGAGATGAATGTCGGCCAATGAGCTAAGGAAAGATCCGAGATCCAAAGATCACACCTAAAGTCAATGGACCTACCATCTCCCACAATCCAACGGGCTCGAGGAAGAACAGCAGCAGCTCTAACTGATATCTCTCTCCAAAAAGCAGAGCATCTCCTCCCATTCCAAGTATTCCCCCCAGGGGTAAGAGGGCCATACTTAGCATACATCATCTTCGCCCACATGCTGTTAGGACACGAGATATCTAGCGACATGACCGGTCAAGAGCGCCTCCCGTCTCGCCACTAGAGACTGAATATCGAGACCCCTAGCTCTCCTAGGCTGGCATATCTCATGCCAACCCAGGAGATGAATACGACGACCAGCCAAAGAATCACCCCACAAGAAGGCACAAATAAGTTGCTCCACCTTTAGGATGACGGTCTTGGAAATAATAGAATTAGATAGCATATAGAACGGTGAGGAAGTGAGAACAAACCTGATCAAAGTAATCCTGCCCATCAAAGAGAAAGCTCTTCCCTGCCATCCTTCCACCCTATCGCGGACAACCTTAACCAGCTTCCACAGTCGGCCTTTAGGAGTCTCCCCCCGGTTATCGGAATACCCAGGTAGTATAATGCTCCACAATGCTCAGGCACATCTAGAGCCTCTGAAATAGTTCGACGAATATTAGTTGGGGTCTTCAGGCTGAAATAGACCTTAGATTTAAGAAAATTTATACTCTGACCCGAAAAGAGACAATAGTCCTCCATAATCCGTTTGAAACCATGAGCACGAGCAGTAGCACACCCTAAGAATTACAATCATCTGCAAACAGAAGGTACGAGATTGGGTGGGCACCAGGAGCAGGAATATAAGGATGAAGATCCAGGCCCTGTGCCGCAGCCTGAAGAACTCACGAAAGAGCGTCGGCGCAAATAATGAACAGGTGTGGGGAGAGAAGATAACCTTGCCGCAGGCCAATATTAGAAGAGAAAAACTCCGATGGAGAGCCGTTGATGAGGATAACAAAGAATGGATGGACAATGCAAGCCAATATACAAGAAATCCAGAGATGATGGAACCTAAAATCAAAAAGAGCCTTTCTCCAAGAAGGACCGGTGCAAACAGTCATAGGCTCGCTGCATGTCAAGTTTGAAAACCATAAGACAGCAGCAAACAGGAGCCCTACGGAGATCAAACATAAACTCCTGAACAATGAAGACATTATTAGAAATGGACCGACCACCCACAAAGGCCCTCTGGTTAAGGCAGATAAGATAAGGGAGGACAGGCTTCATCTTATGAATAAGCTTGGCACAGATCTTGTAAAGAGTGTTGCACAACCTGATAAGCCTATAATGATCGGGTTCGGAAGCATCCTGACGCTTAGGAATGAGAGTAATAAATGTCTGTTTCCAAGAATCCGGCATCCTATCCTGAACAAAAAACTCCTGCATAGCATCCACAACATCACCACGAACAATACACCAGAAGCGCCTAAAAAATAGAGGAAAGCCGTCTGGCCTAGGGGCTTTGTCATCCCCCAAGGACCAGAGAGCATGCCGAATTTCATCATCAGAAATCGATCTGATGAGGTCCCGATTCTCTCAATTTGTCACCATAGCTTGAGGAAAAACAAGAGAGGTAGGACCCAGAGAAGACAGGCCACCTGGATCTAAAGAATTGGGTAATGATATCCCGAATAGCATTATCATCCTCAATCCAAGATCCTACAGAGGACCGCAAAGCTCTGATGTGGTTCCTATACCTCTAAACAACAGTGGGCTGGTGAAAAAACCTGGTATTTCTATCCCCTTCCTTGATCCACTGCACTCTAGACTTCTGCCTCTAGAAAGCCTCGTGCTGACTAAGAAGAGACTGATGGATGGACAAGTGACTCCATAGGGCAGCCAAGTCATCAGTCGATAGACCCCGTTCTCTGTCCTCCCACTCCTGGAGATGATGGATGGAAGCCTCGACCTTCGCCAGTCTAGAGAATATATTCCCCACCTTAGCCTTATTCTACCAGCAAAACCATCTCTTAAGCAGATCCAATCTACGAGAGACCCTGTATCTAGCATCCCCACAGACTGGCATCCTCTCGACGTCTCTCACAAGCTCCCAAGAATGGGAATATGCCAACAAAACTTCTCAAACCTGAAGGAAGGATGACAAGATACAGTAGAATCTATAGACAAGAAAATTGGGCAGTGATCCAAACCAATCCGAGAAAGATGCCTCATAAGATGAGCAAGGTGCCCATGCAGCCAATTCGAGGTAGCAAAAAATTTATCTATTCTCTTCCAAACCCTGGCTCTTCTAGAACGATTATTACACCAAGTGAAGCGAGGGCCCACAAACCCCAGGACCATCAGGCTATTAGAGTATGAAACTCCCAAACTCTCTACAGCCAATATCTTCAACATAGGGTCTCCCACCTCTCTAGTCCTTAGGCTGATTAATGCAATTAAAATCACCTGCCACCATAGTTGGAATACCCTAACCCACCAAGATAGAGACCTCATCCCACAGGATCCTTCGGTCCCTATAATCAGTACTGGCATAAATCCCTGATAGGAGCCATGTAAGCCCGTTGAACTCAGACACAACAATTGCCACATGCTAAGTACAACGGTGAAACACATCGCCCTGACTACTCTAAGGTTCCACATCACAATGATCCCTCCTGAAAGGCCCTGCGATTCAATAGCATAAAAGCCTCAATTGGTCAGGAAGCGCCGCCAAACACGATGCAAGTTGGATCCACCAAGTCTAATCTCAAGAAGAATACACAAATCGGGATGATACAACTGACCTAATCTTTGAAAAGTTGAATGGAAGGTTTCCCAGCCTCCCGAACATTCCAAACCAAGGTTTTCATTAAAACAAACAAATTAGCTCTATTCAGCCCTGTGAACATCAGCATCCATAGGGACTTCATCTCCCACAATCACTGGCATCCCAATCTCCCTGTTGGCAAACAAAGCTTCCTTTACTTGCTCTGCAATCACCTCATGTCCATGGTCAACACATCCTAAACCATCCACCAGTTTCCCTTGAGCTGGTCGGAGTGAGCTGTGCGCCGCATCCTTGTCGGAAAGCCGAGTCCTCAACTTGGTAGGCTCCAGGGGTAGCACACCGGACCCCTATTCACCCTTTGAGGATGCCTCCCCAACAACGAGAGCTGCCCCCTTAATTATGGAAGGGAGTATCTTAGGACCCCCGCCAACTTCATTCCTCCATTCTCCAGCCAAACCCACCAAGCCATCTTCAGCCTGGCCCTTCCAGCCTCGTCAAAACGGCCAGCAAGTTTTTCAGCTACATGAGCTGGATTAATAGAAGAAATAACCTCGAACGAGGTATGGTCCCTGGCTTTTAACAACATCTCCCGCTTGATAGTACCACCCTCTTTAGCCCCCGACATACAAGACTGACCTGATCGACGGCAGCCTCAGCAGGTGGGGACGAACACTTGGGTACCGACGGGCTCCAGGAAGCAGGAGACTTCGACGGGCTGCGAGCTGCGGGCTCGCTTCAAAGATTGTGCTCCGAGTTAGACCATCACCGGATCACGCGGGCCAGACTCGTCGAGGAGGCCCAGCTCCATCGCTCCTCCAAACAGGCCAAGGGCACCAAAGGCCAAGCCCACATGCAATTCCTCGACAGCAGCATCCCCCGCAGCAGCCCCTAGAGATCACCAGCGAGCCACTTTGGTGGGTTTCTGCCAGCTGTCAGAATCCGGAGGCGAACTAGGTGGGGACGAAATGATCCTCAAGGAGCTAAGCATCGGAGATGAAGAGTTGGGGTTCGAGGAATCAGGGCAATGCTTTGCCTCTTCCGAGTCTCTTCTAGCCTTGGCTGGGACCCTAGGCGCTCGTAGCTGATGAATCCTAGAGGTGACCAGCCAAGGGCCTAGTCTGGGTCAGCCACCCCCATCAATGCTTGGACCTTCAGCCATGACCGGAGTAGCTCCACCGGAGCAATATCCAGGTTGATAGTGCCATGTTTTTCGGACGAATGGGAGTCACTGTTATCAGAGAACACCTCCCCACACCTAAATCTGCAACCATCGTCGAAGTGACCCAACCTCCCGCAACGATAGCAGATGACGGAGATGTTCTCGAAGACAAGCTGCTACCAGAAAGTATGCTTCCTCCCACGAATTAGGACCCCTGGCTTCAATGGTTGTCCCGCATCAATTTCCATCTTTACCCGGGCATACCCAGTTTTCCTCAGCATATCAATAAAATCATCGATTGCCAAAGATTTTCCGGCCTCCAATGCTATGGCTAGGATGACCGACGACGACCAGAACTCCATCAGAAGCCCAGGTAACCTTAACCAAACTTGCATCTCTGAATAGGTCAGCGACCAGGCATGAAGTCTGGCTCCCACAGCTCCATAGCAAGGAACTGGACAACAACGAATCACGGACCGCCCTTCAACGCCATAGCACAGTCCAACGGAGACTTGAATCAAAAGATCAGGTGATCTTCCACAATAGGGAAGACCTTAGGTTTGCACTTAGCTTGAGTTTCGTCTTGACATCCTTAGCCACCCATTTAGCCAGAACCCGACATCCCAAGCCTTGACGAAGACCATCAGGTGCTCCCCCTGTCAGCACGAGTCAACTATCGTCATTTCCGAAAACTCCAAAATCCTGGTGTTGCCGCCTAGATCGCCGTAGCCCGAACTCCTACGTGACGTCGGTTGGTGGTTCTCCTACCTGGTGTCCTCATTACGAGCCTGATCCTACAAAAGAAAGGAGACCTGGGCCGGGAATCCCGGCGAGGGCACTCCGACGGTCAAGTCAGTAGGCAACCAAGGGAAACAGATCCTCCTCGATGGATCCCGAAGTGGTCTCCACCATCAGAGGATTTAAGAGGTGATGGAAGGAGAGTTGGGATCGACAAGGCTTGAACAGTGATGGCTGCTGCAGCGGGAACTCTCCTGAAGAGTCCTGGTGTATTCTTTTTGCCCTCAGAGCCTTGCTAGTCGCCTGCCCCTTCTCGCTTGCCTTTGCCGGAGGTCCCTTTGAATATCTTATAGAAACGTCATACCTCTGTGGGGCGCAGAGCCCTCAGCTGGCATCCCTGGGAGTGTCCCATGCAGGCCAAATGTAGGCCTGTTCCTTCCCCCCTCTCAGGGGAAGACAGGATTCGTAGCCTCAGTATGGGAATTCTGCCACGGATGCAAGTGGGGTACTGAGTGCGCGTCTCTTTCACGACAGGTATGTGTGGCACGCCGCGAGGCCTGACACTCTGACATGATACTGCCCCTTTCTGGCATCATTCCGCCACGTTTGGAGAGACCTGGCAGAACTCCAATCTGGGAGATGTTATGGGTCTAAAATCCCTAACGAAACCTTCCTCTTTCGAGTGGTGCAGGCGGTAGGTCGAGGGGTGCAACGCCCTAAACGAGGTGCCCTCCCTCAGGAGGTGCCAACGGGCTGTGAGGTTTGATACTCTAGCAGGATGCTCCTCCATAGGTGACGTGCTCTGGCGAAATGCCATGCCACAGACGTTGCAGGTGGTGTGTTTTTGGTAGAGTACCACCCCACAAGGGTGCCAGTTTCTCCGGGCAGCTACGGGCCCTGATGGGGGTGACGACATCACTTGCCAACTCACGATCCCGGCCGCTCTGGAGGCACCCATAGGAGAGGCTGCGTTCACATGTAAAAATCCATACCTGACTTCGGGGGAAGACGTTGACTTTGATAAGAAAATCGACCTCAAGCAAGGAAGCGTGACCTTGGTCGAGGGGTCAACCTCGAGGGAGCTGACATCGACTGGGGGCTCAAAAAGCGAGAGCACGATCTCAACCGAGGGCTCGACCTCGAGGGAGCCGACCTCGGCCAGGAACTCAAAAAGCGAGACCACGACCTCGGCCAGGGGCTCGACCTCAAGGGAGCCGACCTCGGCCAGGAGCTCAAAAAGCGGGAGCAAGACCTCGACCAAGTGCTCAATCTCAAGGGAGCTAACTTCGACCGGGGGCTCGAAAAGCAAGAGCATGACCTCAGGGGCTCGACCTCGAGGGAACTGACCTCGGTCAGGAGCTCGAAAAGCGGAAGCACGACCTCGACCGAGGGCTCAACCTCGAGGGAGCTGACCTTGACCGGAGGGTCAAAGAACAAGAGCATGACCTCGACAAAGTGCTCGACCTCGAAGGAGCTGACCTCGGTCGGGGGCTCGGAGAATGAGAGCACGACCTCGGCAAAGTGCTCAACCTCGAGGGAGCTGACCTCGGCCAGGGGCTTGGTCCTGGCACTGTCTCGTCAAAGCATCTAGGTGGCACCTCTCGCCATCGTGGCGGCCATCTGAATCCGACAGGATTCCACATCAGCGGTCATGCCATATCAGTTGCCCCCCACTCTCGAGTCACGAGCATGATGCAGAGCTCTGGATACAGCGCTCAGGACGAAGGAGAATTATTGCGACGCTGACGTGGTAGGACATTTATCCGGCACCATTAAATGCCTCGGTTGTCGACGATTCGCGGATCGTGCTCCAACGCCACCAGGAAGACACCACGTTAGCGGGCTCAGGGAAAGTATGATGATTGGCACCGGGCTTGAAACGATCTTCGACGTGTCGAAGCGCCACTCACGGTAGACCTCGACACATGGCGTGCATCCGACGATCAGAGGACCGAAAGGACACGCCTCAATCAATACGATGTGACGAAGCACTGTCAGGCCATTTTTGGAGAGGAAAACTTTTTCCTAACCATCTTTTTCGAACCTTCATGCTTGCAGGGAGAACCAGAACCCTTTTGCATCCTAGTCCGATATTTCCTCCGATTTCCTCCAAGGCATACAGGTTAGTTCCCCCCTCCTGTCTTCTTCTCCTCCTTCAGCTTGCACTAAGGTAGACTCGTCTTAAAGTCATTAGGTTTCTCTTCTTTGGCACCCCACTCCTCTACTTTAGGATGGATCCTTCTAGCTGGAGGCGTCCCCGTTCGGGGCACTCCAACGATACAGGGCCTTCTCGGCCCAGGACCCCATCCTCCGATGAGGATGATGTCCCCCTTATTATCCGTAGGGGTCCCCGACCAATAGGGATCATCATAGGTCGACCTCGGGCACCCTTCTCCCTCTATTCCTCTTGTTCTTCCTGCCATTCCCGTTCCTCCTGTCGACCGTGATCTAGCTGGTCCTTCTGGCATCACTTCGATGATAACCCAGGAGGATCTTCTTCGACTCCGGGACACCTACGGGATTCCGATCTCCATCCGGCTCTTAGTTCTGGGACCGAGGTAACGGGTCACCTCCGATGGCCCGGGTCGAATCATCCTGTACGAGGACTTCTTCCTCAAAGGTCTTCGCTTGCCTCTGCATCCATTTTTCCTTCCTCAATAACTTCCGCCTAGTTCCAGCCCAACTCATCCCGAACGCCATTAGGGTCATCTCTTGCTTCACCATCTTGTCATTTCCACGAGATTGTCGCTCGTTTTTCTCTTTTCAGGATATTTTTCATCCTGAAGCGCCACCCCGCCGATGAGGGGTGGTGGTTCGTAGCCCCCCGCCTGGGGGTCATTAAGTTTGACCTTCCTTCTTCCATTAAGGAATGGAAGAATAGGTTTTTCTTTGCCTCGATCGAGGGGGTCGACTGGGTCTGGAGTGACCCGAACCGCTCCTCGAAATGGAATGCTCAAGTGGAGGCCGCGAACAGGGAGATGCACGACCAACTCATCACCTCCGTCATTCCTCCCCTCCAGGACCTACTGGCCGAACACAATCTGTACGATACCGGGATCAACCCAATCCGTGCCTTAGGTGAGCCCCATGAACCATTTTTTTCTTTTTTCTTTCTGCAAGGATCCTTCTCGGCCTTGAGTTTTCTTACAAGCATGAAGTTCTCGATGGAGCAGATCCAAGAGATATCCCAAAACAGAGGTGCGTCCCCCAAGCCCAGGGAGGACCCATCGAAGAGGGCTCGTGAAGAGTTTGGACGGGGGCCAGGGCTGCATCATCATCCAGCCAGGAGGAAAGGACAACCGGGCCGGCCCCCACATCGTTCAGGTTGCAGGCCTAGCTCCCGGTCCATGGGCCCGACACAGCTACGCAGACCGTACCAGCAATCCCCTCTGCTGAAGCTCCGAAGGTGGTCAAAGTCGAGACCGAGGTGGTGACGGGAGGGGGACCAGCACCGTTGACGGCGATAGGAGCAACGACCGCACCCCCGGCAACTGAGGTACCTTCATCGTTGCCCACCCCAGGACTGGTGACGGCCCCGACGACAACTCCCAGGGTGAACAAGGTGTCCATCGCGGTGCCACTGAATGCGGTGATAACCCAGGACACCGCGCTGGCAAAGCGGATGATGGAATTCACCGTTCAGCCGTGCGACCGCCATGAGAGGAGCGGCAAGCCACTGTCGGGCACCATCACGGACATCCTTCCCCAACTATTCACGGTAAGCTTCCTCTTTTACTTCTCATGTTTGCCTGTGTTATTTTCACTGACACTTCCGTCATTGCAGATCACCACCGACATGATTCTCATCAGGGACTACAACACAATGGGCCAAGCGGGATGCCCAACAGAAGCACTCAGAGGCATTGGAAGCGAAAGCTTGGGCGCAGATCGAGAGGGTCCAGGTCCTGGAGGATCGGACCAGGATCCTCCGAACCGAGATGGCCGATGCAAAGGAGTCGGTGGCCAAAGCAGAGAGGCAGGCCAGAGATCTCGAGATGTCCCTGGCAATCGAGAAGGTCACCCGCCAGGCGAAGGAGTCCTCCGCGGAGGTGGCACGCTTGGAGGGGCGGTCCCAAACCCTCCAAGCACACCTGGAGGTGGCAATGGCCTGGGCTTCAATGCAGGAGAAGGCGAACACGACAGTGGCACTGATGAAAGCCACCTAGAAGAAAGCTGTGGGAGCCGTGCCGAGATTCAAAGCCTCGACAGAATTCGTCGAGGAGATCCGGGAGGCAGTGGACTCCTTCCTCAAGAGGTTCATCGACTACAAAGCGAAGGTGGCCCTGGCCTAGCCTGATCAGGACCTGAGGCCATCTTCCCCGACCTACTAGGCTCGACGGCGTGGAGGCGCCGACTGAAGAGGCCGGCGCGGCACCCATGGAGGAGACAGCCGGTTCCTCCACCCCATCGGTAAAGAGTCGAAAGGATGCCGATGAGATCCCCCGACGCCCTAGCAAGGCTCCAGCGACATCATCGTAATCAGCACCCTTTTTCTTCTCTTACAACCTTTGTACTTAGATATTTTGGAGGATCTCTCGGCCTGTCGGGGGATCCTCTCTGTTGTAAACACTTTTCATCATCAAAGAAATTTCTTTTCCTTCAGGGAATTCTCCATTATCTTCCTCTTTCTTTCTTCTTCTCTCCCCTCTTTTTACTAGTTAGCACAAAAATGGATCCCTACTACGGTTGCCTATCTTAAGGGCTTCAAGGTTCCGATTCTTCCTGCCTAATTCAAGAGTTGGCAGGTGGCCGAAGGAACCTTGAAGATTTTGTGAACTATCTCTACTGGACCAGGAGTCTTACTGTGATTGCCGATCTCAAGGCCTCTAAAATTCCGGCTCTTCCTACCTAATTCAAGAGCTGGCAGGTGGCCGAAGGGGCCTTGAAGATTTGTAAACTTTCTCTACCGGACCAGGAGTCTCTGGTTAGGATGCGGGGCTTCGAGAGTTTCCCGGCTTGCCTTCGCCGAACTCAGAGTCTGACAGATTGAGTGCGGGGATTCTAGGGTTTCCTGGCTTGCCGTCGCCGAACTGGGAGTTCGACAAATAGAATGCGGGGCTTCAAGAGTTTCCCGGCTTGCCGTCGCCGAACTGGGAGTTCGACAAATAGAATGCGGGGCTTCAAGAGTTTCCCGGCTTGCCGTCGCCGAACTGGGAGTTCGACAAATAGAATGCGGGGCTTCAAGAGTTTCCCGGCTTGCCGTCGCCGAACTGAGAGTTCGACAGATAGAGTGCGGGGCTTCAAAAGTTTCTCGGCTTGCCGTCGCCGAACTGGAAGTTCGACAGATAGAGTGCGGGACTTCAGGAGTTTCTCGGCTTGCCGTTGTCGAACTGAAAATCCGATGGATAGAGTGCGGGACTTCTAAAGTTTCTCGGCTTGTCGTCACCGAACTAGAAGTCCGACGGATAGAGTGCGAGACTTTTGGAGTTTCCCGGCTTGCCGTCGTCGAACTGGAAGTCCGATGGATAGAGTATAGGGATTTTTGAGTTTCCCGACCTGCCTTCACCGGACTCAGAGTATGACGGATTGAGTACGGGGCTTCTGGGATTTCCCGACTTGCCGTGGCTGAACTGGGAGTTCGACTAATAGAGTGCAAGACTTCTGAAGTTTTCCAGCTTGCCGTTGCCGAATTAGGGGTCCGACGAATAGAGTGCGGGGCTTCTGGAGTTTCCCGGCTTGCCATCGCCAAACAGGAAATCCAACGGATAAAGCTCCTACACAGGTGAAAAACAATATTGTACCAAAAAGGAACTTGTCATTAATGAGAGCAAGTCTTACATCATTGGTAATATATCTTCAGATTATTGGCATTTCAGGTTCAAGGAAATTGGACGCTATCGAGCCCAGTAAGGTAGTATGCTCCATGGGGGAGAACCTCAACTACCCTGTAAGGACCCTCCCAGTTAAGGGAGAGCTTGCCACATTCCTCAAGCTATGAGACTTCAGCTCGCCGCAGGACCAAGTCACTCGAGCGGAAAGGCTTTGATTTCACCCGGGAGTTGTAATACCAGGCCACCTATTGCCTGTAAGCCACCATACGAAGTCGAGCTTTATCCCTTGTCTCTTCCAACATGTCCAGGTTGAGTAGAAAGCGGGCCGAATTTTCAGCTTTATTATATTGCTCTACTCATAGAATGGACAGACCCATCTCTACCGGAATCACGATTTAAATGCTGAAGACAGCGTTGAAGCGTGTCTCACCTATTGCCGTCCTGGGCATGATGTGGTAGGCCCAAAGAACACTAGAAAATTTCTCAGCCCACGACCCTTTGCCTCGTCTAGCTGGTGCGAAGCCCTTGAAGGATGGTCCGGTTGGTCACCTCTGCCTCCCCGTTGATCTGAGGATGAGCCACCGAGATGAAGTGGTGGTGGATGTTGAGATTAACACAATTTCTCGAATGCTTAGTTGTCGAATTGTCATCCATTATCGATAATGATCGAGTGGGGAAGGCCGAAACGACAAATAATCGACTTCCAGAGAAAAGATCTGACCTTGGCTTCAGTGATTCGCACCAATGGCTCGGTCTCGATCTACTTGATGAAGTAGTCGATGGCCACAATCAAATACCTCTGTTGTCCAGACGCGGAAGGAAAGGGATCTAAGATGTTCATTTCCCATTAGACGAACGGCCGAGCAGAGTTGAGAGTGGCACAGCCGGTTGACGCTGTATATAAGCATGTCATTGGCAACGGTCATTTTTTTACGAAGTCAGCCACGCCTTCCCTCAGTCTCCCAGTAATATTCTTGCCGGAGGGCTTTGTACGCCAACATCCTGTGGGACATGGTTCTTGCAGAGGCCATCTTATATCCCCTGGAGCACGTAGGCTGCTTCTGAGTCTCAAATATTTTAGAAGTGGGTAGGAGTGGGACCTCCGATAGAGCTGCCCGTCCATCAGCACAGCGCGTAGCCTTCTTCTTGAGGAGGCGGCCTCCACACGCTTCTCAAGCAGAGTACCATCAGTGATGTATCTGATATAGCAGTCCATCCAACTAGGCTCAGGAGTGACCTGCTGGACTTCGCCGAATGCTTTATAGCCGGGAGTCTACAGGTATTGGATGTAGGCGCGCCCCAACGATGAGTCCAGTAGGGTTGCAAGCCTGGAGAGGGCATCAGTGCGGGAGTTATCTCCGCGAAGGATGTGAGAAATGCTGAAATGCCAGAAATTCATCGTGCTCGAATGCACCCGCTCCAGATATTTTGCCATCTGAAGATCTCGGGCTTCGAACTCTCCCGAGACTTGACCCACAACTAGCTGCGAATCAGTGAAGACCTTTAGACTTGTCACATCTAGCTTGCAGGACATCCTTAATCCCGCGAGGAGTGCTTCATACTCGGCCTAGTTATTGGTAGCTTTGAACAAAAAGCGTAGTGCACACTCGACCACGACCCCGTCGGAGTTGGCAAGGATGAGGCCAGCTCCGCTGTCTCCTGCATTGAATACGCCATCTACGCGAACCCAGACCGTCTCATTGGTGGGTGGCTCCACGGGATGCTCAAAGGAGTTTCTTCCGGCTCTCCGCTAATGTTGATGCATTTTACCAGAAAGTTGACCAACACCTGTGCTTTTTGAGATGGCCTCGAGCGATAAGTAATATCAAACTCGCTGAGTTTCAATGCCCATTTAGCTAGACACCTGAGTATGGCTCTCAGTGGCTGGTCGGTGAGGACTGCGATCGGATGAGCTTGAAAATATGGCCTGAGACGTTGAGCAGATATAATGAGCATGAAAATTAATTTTTCGAAGTGGGTGTACTTGGTCTCCGCATCTCAAAGGAGCTTGCTAGCATAGTATACTGGCCTCCAGATCCCGTCTCCATCCATGCGGACGAGTACTGAAATGACGGCCCCTAAAGAGACCGCCAGATACAGGAGTTCCTCCCCGTCCTCCAGCCTAGAGAGTAGCAGTGGCGACGCTAGGAACTTCAGCTCAAAGGCTTCTCGGCTTCTCGGCACTCTTCCGTCCAGGCGAAGTCGTGCATCTTGCGCAGCGCCTTGAAGAAGGGCCCGTAGCTCCTACGTGGCGTCGGTTGGTGGTTCTGCCACCTGATGTCCTCATTGCAGACCCGATCCTGCAAAAGAAAGGAGACCTGGGCCGAGAATCCCGACAGGGGCACTCCAACAATCAAGTCAGTAGACGACCAAGAAAAACAGATCCTCGATGGATCCCGAAGTGGTCTCCACCCTCAGAGGATTTAAGAGGTGATGGAAGAAGAGTTGGGATCGAGAAGGCATGAGCAGTGATGGCTGCTGCTACGGGAACTCTCCTGGGAAGTCCTGGTGTATTCTTCTCGCCCTCAGAGCCTTGCTGGTCGCCTGCCCCTTCTCGCTTACCATCACCGGAGGCCCCTTTGAGTTTCTTATAAAAGCGTCATACCTCTAGTAGGACATAGAGCCCTCAGCTGGTGTCCCATGGGAGCGCCCCATGTAAGCCAAACGGAGGCATGTTCCTTCCCCCCCTCTCAGGAGGGAGACAGGATCCGTAGCCTTCATATGAAAATTCTGCCACGGATGTAGGTGGGGTACCGAGTGCGCCTCTTTCGCGGTGGGTACGTGTGGCACGCCACAACGCCTGACACTCCGACAAGGTACTATCCCTTTCTGGCATCGTTCCGCCACGTTTGGAAAGACCTAGCAGAGCTCTGGTCTGGGGGGAGATGCTACAAGGTCTAAAACCCCTGGCGAAACCTTCCTCTTCCGGATGGTGCAAGCGATAGGTCGAGGGGTGCAATGCCCCGAATGAGGTGCCCTCCCTCCGGAGGTGCCGACAACGAGATGTGAGGTATGATACTTCGGCAAGATGCTCCTCCGTAGGCGACATGCTGTGGCGAAATGCCGTGCCACAGAGGTTGCAGGCGGCGTGCTTCTGGAGCACCACCCCACAGGGGTGACAGCTTCTCCAGGCAGCTTAGGGGCCCTGATGGGGGTGGCGACATCATCTGCCAACATCACGATCCCGACCGCTCTGGAGGTGCCCATAAGAGAGACTGCATTCACCTATAAAAATCCATACCTGACTTCGGGAGGAGTTGACTTTGACCGGGGGATCGACCTCGAGCAGGAGAGCATGACCTTGGCTAAGGGCTCGACCTCGAGGAAGTTAACCTTGGTCGAGGGCTCAAAAAGCGAGAGCATGACCTCGATCGAGGGCTCGACCTCAAGGAAGCCGACCTCGACCAGGGGCTTGAAAAGCGAGAGCACAACCTCGACCGAGGGCTCGACCTCGAGGGAGTTGACCTCGGCCAGGAACTTAAAAAGCAAGAGCACGAGCACGACCCCGACCGGGGGCTCGACCTCGAGGGAGCCGACCTCAACCAAGGGCTCGAAAAGCGGGAGCACAACCTCGACCGAGGGCTTGATCTCGAGGAAGCTGATCTCGACCAAGGGCTCGAAAAGCGGGAGCACGACCTCGACCAAAGACTCGACCTCAAGGAAGCCGACCTCGACCAGGGGCTCAAAAAGCGGGAGCACGACCTCGGTCGGGGGCTCGACCTCGGTCGGGGGCTCGACCTCGAGAGAGCTGACCTCGGCCTGGGGCTCGAAAAGCGGGAGCACGACCTCGACCGAAGGCTCGATCTCGAGGAAGCTGACCTCGACCGGGGGCTCGAAAAGCGAGAGCACGACCTTGGTCGAGGGCTCGACCTTAAGGAAGCTAACCTCAGCCGGGGGCTCGAAGAACGAGAGCACGACCTCGGCAGAGTGCTCGACCTCGAGAAAATTGACCTTGACTGGGGGCTCAGAAAACGAGAGAACGACCTCGGCAGAGTACTCGACCTCGAGGGAGCTGCCTCGACTTGGGGATCGATCCTAGTGCTGTCTCGTCAAAGCGTCCAGGTGGCACCTCTCGCCATCGTGGCGGTCATCTGGATTCGACAAGATTCCACGTCAGCGGTCATGCTATATCACCTGGTCAAGAAGCTCTAAAGCTGGTTGATCTCTTCCTCCGAGATCCTGTGAGCAGTCCAAGGTCCCCGAGGAGCTCCCTGAACCACTCTCGCCCAAGATTGGTCGCCATCAGTAAAATCAGAGGACCTCCAGTCATCCTCCTTCCGTTTCGAACCTTTCCCTTCCATGCGCCCGAACCATGTTTGAAGAAAAGCCCAAAAGGAACAGAAGGTGACACGAAAACCAAGTCATAGCTCACCTACCGCACCCAGCGAACGCCAATGTCAAGTTCACTCAATGTTATATTGCAACATAAAACTCTAGTAGTATACCAGATCAAAATTGTTGTTTCAGTCAAATTCAGAAGAAAGGAAAACGATAGGCACTGCATGGAAAAAAAATCAATGAAGAAAACATTGATACTAAGACTTGGTAGATTACCAAAATAAGTAACAGAAGAACAGCTAGATGACAGAAAATGCTACATAGATTTAAATCAAAAGAAAGATCAGCGTCCATGTCAAGAAAAGAGAACTAAGAATGAAAAGAGACAAAACAAGGATATATTAATTAAAAACCAACAGCAAACTTCAATAGTAAATAGTTATAAATTCTGGTAAATCTTATTCTCCATTTAGCTTATAGTTTAAAAAAAAGTAAAGAAAAAAAACAAACCTGATGATCCATTGTTGGTCTGGTCACCTTGCACATGAGGGATGTCATGCTACTAGCCAAGCTAGATGAGCTACCTTCATTCCCTGGAGAATGCCTTGGAAAACCAGGTGGTGATCCTGATGAAATTGGCCTCCTCACATCCTTTGGTGCAGACATGGCCGAAGGCCCCTTTCCATGCACTTCAGATCTCAGCTTCCAAGATCCAGGAGAAGGATCAAATAAAGGTGCAGGGCTTGATTTAGTTTCCCCAGTACTATGAATTTCTGTAGAATTGCCTTTCTGATGGTTATTTGATTGATTACAATTCCTTACAGAAGTAACAGGAGTCTTGGAGGAAAGTAGGTTTTCCATATCACAGCTGAGTTTCTTATGCTTCACATGGCAGAAGATTCCCCACAAATAAATCTGCGAAACAGGTCCTGATAACATGGTACAATGTTGCAATATTACTGTTAAGACCCAAGGTACTGGCAGATTTAGACTCCTACAATCACTACAAAAGAACATATTAAAGTGCATAAGAGTTTAACATGACAATGGCAATTTACTTTGGATTGTAATTGTGAGATGACATGATTTGGGTGTGCATCAGTATCAGCTCATATAAAAAAACATGAAACATCAATCTGCCCCCATGTTCCATTATACTGCATTGAAATAAGCATAATTTTGGTAGAAGAGAACTGACTATGAGAAGTAACAATGTTACTCAACAATCATAACATACAAATAAGGTTATACAAGAAAGATGCAACATCTTGCATTCACAATCTGGAGGATGAGGATGAGCAAGTACGAATTGCTTGTGAATTACAAAGCAGATGCTATCCATCTTTCACTACATGTTTACAAAAGAATGGCTCTGGCATATGGCATCAAGTCATGGACTAAAGGAAAAGGCCGAAAAACTAAAACAAATAAAATGAAGACTTACCTTTAGAGACTGCAGGCAATTGCTTAGATGTATATATCTGTAATTTGACATCACCAATTTGACTTTGCAATGCACAATCGTGAGAGTTCATATGCTCTAAAAGACAGATATAGTTCTCTTTAGACCTACAAAAAAGGAGATTGTTTTAAGAACAAAAATATTTTCCCCCACTATCTTTGATTAAAAAAAAAAGAAAAATTAAAAGAATAGTGACATTTGTCAGCAAATAGATCAAAATGGTGATCACAACTAGAGCCATGAGGTCACTATAAAAACCTCATCTTGCAGCAATCACTCCACTCCAACCTCATCTTGCAGCAATCACTCCACTCCAACAGATTGTGGATCTAAATATGTTTAGTTAGAACAGAGAAGAAGGCAAACCTCATAATTTCAGAAGGGAGAAAGTATAATCCAATGTCCTCACATGTGGGTGGATCGAATTGAAAGATTTTTGGCCAAACACAGGCACGAGGTATGAGCTTGAGCTTCAATTCTTTGGGAATTTGTTTTGTGACTTCATAAGCTTTATATGACACTTGACGAGAGAAATGAGCTTGAATTCCACAACATACATGGAAATCTTCTTTAAAAATGTCAAAAGCCCCCCTATGATAAGATAGAGTCAATTATCAGTAAATCATGTACTATATCAACAATGAACAGAAGAGAATATCAAGTTGCATGCACACACTTTTGCTCTGCAGTGTTATATGGTCTGTCAAGATTGTTAATTCACAGTTAAATAAAGGAAACACATTCAATATGGGCATAGGTTTTTACTTGTAATTGTAATATCACCTTCTTTCCACAGTATCAAAATGATATGAATAACATACCTCATCTCTGATTACCATTGCAACATCAGTATAAGTTTATGGCAACTAGTATAAAAATGAAAAATATAACAGAGAAACAGAGTTATCACAGAAAACGGCTGCAGCAGAGGGGGGGGGGGGGGGGAGCACAGTGAATTATACCATTGCAACATCATTATAACCTAACAACAGAAGCATCATGAATTAGGGAAAAAAAACAATTCGCAATTTGCATATTACACTTGACAAACAATTGGATTATTACTGCTTCGTTCATCACCTGATGAAAGATCAAAGGAAACAAGCAGTCAATGAAAACCTCCACTCCAGATCACGGACAGAAAAACTTGTGCTTGCTAGATGGGTTACTTACACAAGCAAGATGGTTGTGAATGCTAAAATCAGAACTTTCTTTCAGTAACCAAGCATCATTCTTGCAAAAATCTCCATAACGCAAGTATTGAATACTAGGCAATACCAACAATTGTTAGTTCAGCTGGGACATCCTAGCTCTCTATGAAAGAGATCTCAGGTTCAAAACTAAGTAATTGTGAAAAATTGCCAAAACAACCAGTCCATACCAAACACATCATATCAGATCGATGGCAAACCCGCATCTGAGACAGTTCAGTGCCTGATCTTGGTACCAGCCATACCAGGCATATCTTGCCAGACTCTTAGGGAGAACTACCTGGGATCTGGTTCCTAGACAAAATATACCATTTAGCACCAACTCATGCCAAGTGACACAAGCCAGCACATGGCAATTCCATTCAGTACCGAGTCAAAAAGCCACCGAGCTGTTTTCTCTGCTTGGTTTTGCTTGTTCTAAGGCGAAGAATGAAAGTGGAGGTAAAGAAGAGTGAGGTTTATTTGATGCAGATCAAAGTTGTCCCAGTCCTAGAAACACCTCTAGGGAAGGCAGTTCAGTTCTGCCTTTTTTTTAGTAATTATTTTCCATTAACATAGCCTAAGTCCAAAAATTAAAAAAAAAAAACTCCTTTTGACATGAGTTGATTATTTTGTAGTTGAATATTAACATAAAATGCTTGAAACTTTCTAATAATTTTCTATATAATTATTTTTTTTTTGGGTAAAATAATTATTACAATAAAAATTTAAAAATTTGGAGAAAATTAAGACATTTGCAACATAGATGTGCACATCAACCCTGTTAAGGCTTAAATTACATTAATTTAATGCTTGTTCAAGAGCACTCAAATCTAGCCCAGGATTAGCATAATTTTAAAATGAATATGATAAAAACACTTTTGTTCAGATCAAGAAAAATACATCGTGTACCAGCTCATGCATCTACAAAATCCCTCATGAAATTTTAGTTCTCAGAATTTTGAGAATTTAAAATTAATTTCCAAACAAAAACTATTCAAAAATAGTGATGAGAAAATTTTTGTTCAGATCAAAAAAATTACATCGCATACCAGCTGGTTAATCTACTAAATCCCTCAAGAAATTTTACGTCTCTGAATTTTTGTGAATTTAAAATTAATTTTCAAATAGACAACTATTCAAAAGCAGATAAACCTGAATGTAATAGAAAAGGTGAACTTATCAACAATATAGAACAGCCGGAGATAGTATCATAAAACATACTAGATCAAGAATTCAAATTTATAACCTGACCCAGATGTCTGTGAGCCCCCCTGAGTGCTACATGTGTAATTGAAGTTGAAGATGTGATGATGACTTGGATGTTCACATTAGAGAAGTGTGGTTTTTTCTTTAGTTCTTAATTAAAAATATGCAGTTTGTTTAATATACTGCACTTTAGGGCCCTAGACTACCCAAAACCCTGATAGCACCTATAAAACAACACAGCAAAAAATGAAAACAAAATGGAGTGAGCACATGTTAACCATACCAGATGAGTCCCTAACCAGTACAGGCACCAGAACCAGTACTATAGTTTTTGCAAAAACGCCACTTAACAAAAAAAATAATAATACCGTTTGAAAGACTAAGCATGCATTTATTTCGCAACAGTGGCAACACTCTAGTAGAATTATATTAGGATTTCATTGGTGAGGGTTACCCTCAAGAACCAAGTCAGAGATTTTGCAGAAGAAAATTTGCTGATTCCTACTTTCACATAATCCACGAATTAAATTGCTATATATAATATTTATATGAAGAAGTAAAAATAATGACTCTCTTCTTTTTAATTATAGATGATGTTGCAATTCATAAAGACACCCACAGATAATGAAATTGACAAAATATAGAAATATATCAGCAGGATACAAAGCAAAGATTTGATTGACCACCAGAAGACAATATAATTATTAGAAAATTGGAAATGTGAGATTGCCTTTCGATTGACCAGGTTGTGATTCATGGGTTCAAGTGAAACAATGCACCAATTCCAGACAAGATTTGAAATTAAACCGTAGAAGTCAAATGGAAGAAAAGTTATGAGGAATAGGCATGAAATTCTTACTCATGCATTAATAAAACTTCAACAATCCTGTCTATTGTAGCAGTGGTGGTGTAATCATGATTGTAAATAAACCGCAAAACAAAAATGCAAAAGAATGACGCATACATCTGATACAAAATGCATCCCAAAAAAAACAGAAAATATAACCAACATACTCTGCTTCTTTTAAAGAATTTTTAGAAATTGGAGAAATGCATTCAAACCCATGACCAGGGATATGATTAAAAACAATTAAGTGAATTAACCACCAATACACCAGTTGAAATATCATACTCTGTAAACTAACACTGATATTGCTTACTTAGAGTGTAAAATATCAGAACTAATTCAGTGTTGTTGTTCTTACGGCAGTCAAATCGTTTATACTTTCAGCTTTTATCTCTTTCACAAAGTTATTTTCCATCATGAGAATATATACTAACAGTGCCTCCAATCCAACTCCCAGGTGTATTTCATTATGTTATTTAACACATTCCACAAAATAGTGTTTTTTTTAATGCATACTTTTTTTCCATCTCACGATCAAGCTTTTTTCCTGCAAATCACCACATTGCAATTGAAAAAATGGTGGTTACTCTAAAGGTGCATTTGGTTGCAGGATGGAAAACCAAGGGAGAGTTGTCCCTGACCTTAGCTATGACTCCAAGATTCCTTTATCCCTAAGTTAGGATTAAAATGTTGTTTAGTTGGCAATTGGTAGAAATAATTGAAAAGCAGGAAAAGGTGGAGTAAAAGTGACAGAGAGAGAGAGAGAGAGAGAGAGAAAATGAATAATACAAAACCTGGATCGCCCCCCAACAATGACCTTCAGGTTTTAGAGGATACACAGCATTGACCTACCTAATCTTATACCATGGTAAAGCTGTTTGGTGGGATTGCAAGATAAACTATCCCTACCTGAGGAAAACCTGCAACTAGACAGGCATTTAAATGTTGCACTTGGCTCAGTAATAAATCAGGAGTATGCTTTTCATAATACTTATGCATGCCAATCAGGAAGTAGGGAAGATATTGTAAGCTTATTCCTCGAATAATCACACTCAAAGGAAAGGTCATAGGAAGAACCTTATCTTAATGCCATTTTATTCCCTTTTTAAAAATAAATTTCCCTCATTCAGAGAGTCCAGTAAGGTACCCAAAAAAACTTAGATAACAGGAACAACAATTCCTAATCCCACTCTCCTATTCTCAAACCAAATGTAGCTAAAGCTAACAATAAGAAACAACTCTCAGACCACAGGACTAAAGGTTTGAGGAATCAAGAAACAAACCAGGAGAAAAACTATTGAAGGACACTATTTAACTGGCAGGGACAAAGCGCTACATGTTCATGCCAAAAAAACATATCTACACTAAATGGAATTAATTTGAAGAGGGGGGAAAACAGTATTCATCTGGCTGGTTTGTTCTGGTTCCTACATATATTACAGCCAGAAGCCAATGAAGATCTGTAAATCAGTAAAGTGAGCATATGAGTGCAAGGAAGGTTGAAGCAGAAATTAATCATCAAGAAAAATTTGCTGGTGATGAGACCCAGTCTAACAATGCATCTCCAAGATCATCAGTCAAAGCACAGAACCCCCCAAAGGAATCAAGGAACAATAAAACTAAAGCCACAAGTGTTGGAGTGAATTTGAATGTGCAATCATCCAGTAAAGGGGAATAACTTAAATTCAGTTAATATACGCCACCTTTCTCATAAATTGTGTCTGCAGTAAATAAATAAACACTATAAAAAAACATTTACATGCACATGACATCAGGACATGATGTTACAAATATATGTTTACAAGAACATAATTGGTGCCCAAATTCATTTCAAGATAAAGAACTGAATATGGGTTTTAACACAAACCCATGAATCTTGGGCTACAGGTTCAAAGTTTGTTTTCTTTTTTTCAATTTAATACCCTGATGGTTAAAGATGGATTACTTACTTCCAACAGATATCTGGAACAGGATGGTTTGAAAACTTCATATCTGAACTAATAAGCAATATTAGTGGCTTATCCACATCTTGATAACAATGTCCATTTGCTTGCACATCAGAAGAGACAACTGTGCCTGCCAAAAGCATCGTGAATTGTTATTTAGAAATAAATTACCAGAAAAACAAATGTTAATTACCGACATCGAAGTGTTGTAACAGTACTGCTAGTTCAAAATATATGAAAACCAAGAACATATAACTTTCCTGGACCACCAGCAGGAAGAAGGTTTATCTCATTACGTGAGCATCCAAGTACAGTATCAGGTACAGATGTTTTAGCAGGCTCAACATTTGAAGCACATTTTTGTCCTGAGAAAACAAGAAAGAAATCAAGAAAAAATAAGAGCTCACTGGTAATGTATCAGAAGAAGTGGAAGTGTGGACAAATCTAAAATTTTCTCTATAGTTCATGTAACATCATGTACCATCAATGCCACAATCTAACTCCATGAGTCTGATGCGCTTTGAGGAAGATTCAGATTCTCCAACATTAGAACAGACTTCCACAGGGCTTTCTACAGTAGCAGCTGCAGTAGCCTCTTTATCTATGGATAGAAAAACAAAGGAAAACAAGAAGCAAAGACATGGTCCACAAGAGATCAATCATCTTCGAGATGTACCAGATCCCATGTGAATCTATTAACATTTAGATATGTTCGTAAATACATACCTGGAGAAATATATTTCATCTTTTTATCCTTGGTAAATGAGGACAGAGCATCAGATTTACAATTTGTTTCATCAGCAGGTCCCTCCATGGTATCTTTGATGCAAAATGCTTCAGAAGCCTCATCTCCTGATGTAAAATTCAAGAAAAAGCAAAAACTATCTAAATAAGATGAGATATCTGTGAATATGTGCACCAAATAGTCAAACCAAAGCTGCATTCAAAGATGTGGCAAATCCACCTGAAGATTTGTTCTTCTGTATCATTCTTTTCTTATCATCCACAGCACGTTTCTTTGTCATTACACACTTTGAGAAAGAAAGGTGTGCTCTGGCATCAACAGCTCCCTTGTTTGTCTGAGTAACAGTGTTTAGAGTGTCCGAACCTACAATTCTAGACATTCCGGGAGTTGTACATTTAGATGTAGAAGATGATGTTATATTTCTCTCAGCAGCTTGATGTGATGACACATTCCAGTTTTTAGATCTATTGTGTGTCATCATTTTTGTTCCAGGTTTCACCACAGCAGGCAGATTTCTTTGCGAGTCATAAGCTTTTGCTTTGGTATTAGACATCTGCGAAGAATGCAGATTTTCTTTTGTATTGCATGCCCTTGATTTTGATTCAGTGCCAAGCAAGGCAGCTTCCTTATCAGAAATAAACTTTACTTTTGCCATCTCTGTTGCCTTAAAAGTACCTTTTTCTTTCCTAGATGATTGGAGTTTGTTAAAATTAATTTTAAAATTTCTGGTCTTGACCAAATGCAACCGTTTTCCCTGCCAAGTATTAACTTCCTCAGCACCAGAAGAATCATTTTGCATTATCTTCTGATTAGTAAATGTTTCCTTCATCTTCGCATCTGCATGATGACTTGCTAAACATTCATCACAATGCCATAAACCTTCAACAGGTCCAAGTTGTGGTTGCATACCATAGCTGGACATACAATAGCTGGACATAGAAAACCAATCTCTTAGGCAACATTAAAAGCTGAAATGATGATTATTGATACAGATTTGGTCATGAAAGGAAATGAATGTGGATGGCTTTATTCAGAGTATGATTAAGATGTGCCTGAAGTGGGCATTTGTTTGCCAAACCAACTAGTCCAATGGACCGACCACATAGCCCACAAACAGAAACAAGTTGTAGCTGGGTAAGACAAGTGAACTAAACTCAGATAGCAACTTGCATGTATTGCAATCAAGCAACTTCGATACACCTAAACGGCAGTATTAATTTGTATAATTCAAGAGAAAGGACCGGTGTTAATTAAGGATACAGAAGCCACACATTCACTTCTCTAAATAGAACACCTATTTTGTTAAGCAAGTGTGATTTGGACTGATGTTCTAAACAACTGGTTATTTTCATAAATTTTATTAGTAACCGAAAATGATAATGGGACTGCTAGTGCAAGAAATACATCAATTATCATATAACAGATCTCGGAAAGCACAAAAGCCCAAGCAATTTTTTGCTAGAGAAGCAGTCTTCCAACAGGAAATCCCCTCACTTTATTGGTTATCCATATGAACTAGTTAGCGATGGAGACAACTCGATTTTTAAGAATCAGTACCAAGAAAGATTTGCAGAATGCTGACCAGAATTAAACAGAAATAAATCATATCAAACAGAATGCTTTCTACACAGTAACAAGTAAATTTTCAGAGGATTATAAAGACAGCATACATATGCTCTGAAGCTTTCTTGCAAATACAACAAGTAATAACAGTTTCAGTAAAGCCAATGTCACCGCAAATATCACAAACTTTATCCTGCAGGACAAAACAATGTCAATACTAGATTAGTAACCACAACCTCAAATAAAACATCAGATGTTGCAACAAAAGAAAATGCATAAATAAAACAACTTTCAATTGGGAAATAAATGATGTCCCTAAGTAATGCAAAACAAAAGGCTTAATTGCAATTTCTGAGAAAAATAAAGATCCATCCTTCTTTATTAAGCAGGAGATTGTGGTAGAATATTTCAATGAAAATAATTCATTTTCAGAAAGAAGGACTACTAAAGTCAGGCTAATAGTGAGTGTTCTCCAATCATATACCATTTGGAGAACCAACATGTTATTACATCTATTTGGAAAAACTGCATCTAGCCAAAAGTAACTGAATGCACAAGGTTCATGTCACACTAGATATTAATTCAGCATATAGTGCAAAGCGCGGTTGCAAATCCCAGTCTTGGACCCAATATCAATCCGGAACAGGTTGCTATGGTATTGCACCGATACCTGGAACAGACTGGCTACCTGATAATTCACCATGACAACATTTGTGGTGTTTTATTTTTTTATTTTCTCTTGCTGGTTGTTTCTAGTGATTTTTTAGAGGCTTTTTTAGGGTTTGTTCAAAATTTAAGATTATGCATAAATAAGGCTTATGCATCATTAATATTTTTTAAAAAAAATGTAAGCAATATATGTAAGCAAAACCCACTCAACTTCAGCAAACAAGAGCACAAATAAAAGGGCACAAAAATATGAAATACAAGGAAGAAGATAAGTATAAAAGAATGAACTACAAGTAAAAATCATTTCATTTCAACAACCCAAAGTAGCCGCATTGTCACCAAATAGAAATAACATAGAAAAATGATGCTTAGGAAAAAAAAAAAAAAAAACCTGATTTTTTTTTAAAAAACTGATAAAGATGGCTAAGAAGGGATCAAAGGCAGCATCCTTACCATCTAAAACCTCTCCGAACACAAAACTCTCGATAGAGGAGCAGAACGACCGAATGGCCACTAGGGTATTTAAGAGATTTCCCTGAGGTTTCGTTGGGATTGCCACGCACCAGAACTCGGCGTCAAGGGAGTGCTTCGCCAGAGGAGGTCCCTTGGCCGCCCAAAGGTTGAAGGCCGGTGGCTCCGTACCTCCCTTTCCTTTATACGGCGACTCGAGTTCCCCCCACTCTGGCTGTTGGTGCATCGGTATTCGGAGCCATATTGTCAGTTTCGCGGGACAGATGGCATACAGATGGAACATCGCAGGAGAAACGGACGGTGGATGCGATGCGCACGATCATAGTCGCTGCATCAGCTAACCTGCGCATTAACTCGAACCGGTGCAACCTTTGGAAATCCGTTGCCGTGCGTGTTGACCGGTTTGGATTTATGCAGTGTGGACCCGAGTTTTAAATGTTAATATTGATTTATATTTAATCATCATCTTTTCTTGCCTGCTTCCATCCCTAATAAATTTAAAAATAATATCTCAAAATAGTTATTAATATTATCTTTATCATGATTTTAAAATATTTGTTGAGATTACAACAAGTTTTGTCTCTCTCTCTCTCTTTTCTTTTTTTTCTTTTTTTTCTTTTTTTTTTCTTCTTTTTTTTTTTTTTTTTTTTTTTTTTTGTGAATCTATCCATCTTTCATCTTTGGACGAGATAAGTCAACATACTGATCATCTTTATTTTGTTCATTCACTGGATTGATTGACAAATAGCATGTAGTGGATTAATACAGGAAAAATGTTATCAAGGTGTGCTCGCTCTAAGCTATACAAAACCTTTCTTTTATATGATCTAGCAAAGCCTATAGATCCCACATTGAAATCTTAAAAATTTAAAAAAAAAAATGTAAATTAGGTTGCTTGGTTGTACACATTGGGTTATAAACTAATAAAGTTTATTTTTCATTAAAAAAACAAAGTTTACAAAAACATATATTATATTAAAAAGAAAGTTTTAAATTTTGATATATCCTAATGTAAATTGTTGCTCCTTATATGTTTAGTCCAGAAAAATAAATACCGAAAATCCTTATGGATATTTTTTTTTTGAGTTGAACGGAAGGGACAAAAATGATAAATCTGGTATAACTATTTCGGTAGATTTCCATGCCGTTAGATAATGTTCGATGCGAGATGCTTAGATTTGTGTAATCTCTCTTCCTAGCTAATGATAAATACCAGTAAATAGAATATAAATAAGGAAGAAGATCCTGATCTCCCACTCATATCAACTGTTATGAATCTTTAAAAAATTTTTGATTTAATCAAATTATTTATAAAATTATATTTTGAATATGTGACCATTTGGTAGGAATAACATCTTAAAAATATTTTATCTATCCAAAAAAAAATTCCTTATTTTTTTTATAAAAAATAGTCCAAAAAAATTCTCTCCGTTGACCCAACTCTAATCCTAGTTAAACTCTCCAACTCGATTCCACTTCTCTCTTCCCCGCCCCGATGCACACGTACTCTCAGAGCTCAGCCCTCCACTAAACTACAAATTCTCCTGATTTTTTTTAAATAATGTTTCTTAAAATTTTATTTCCCTAATGAATGTCGATCGAAATATATTTAGGCCATGTTTGGTTGCGGAATACAGCGAAGAATAAGCCCTTATTCGTGGTTAAAATGCCAAACAGCCCAATTAACGAGGAAGAATTGGGGTGGCTTTTTATTCCGGTCAACACGGCCTTATTCACGAATTCTAATTCCATGGGTTCCCATGGAATTACGTTATTCGTGATTTGGTATTCCAAGGGCATCCATGTAAATGGCCGATCGGTGTTCTTCTCGAACCCTCTTCGTCCCGACTCATTCTGAAGAGAAGGCCTTGATTTTCCGTCTCGCTCCGGTGTCCTTGATTTCTTCGTCTCGCTCCGGTGTCTCCGTCCCCTGTACTCCTTATTCACGGTCGGTCTCCTCCCAGGTATGGTATTGTTTGGTCCCTCTCTTCCTCAATCTCCTTTATTATCAAGAGCAACGGTTAGGGCATCGGTTAGGGTTTATGGGGGCTTAAAATCAGAGAGAGTATTTGTCCGAGACGGAAGCAGTGAAGTCTCTGTCTCTCCGTGGCTGGCCTTCCAGCTTCGCCGTTCTGATCGTCGTCTTCATCGTTCCGATCGTCGTCTTCATCGTTCCGATCGTCGTCTTCATCGTTCCGATCGTCTTCTCTAAGGTAAAATCTCCATTGCTTCACCGCCAGCCCAACCCCGCCGCCGTCCCCTGTTCCATGCGACCCTGCCGCCGCCCCCGACTCCATGTGACGCCCTCTACCCGCACGACCCCCCAGGCTTCGATCTCCCTCCCCGGCCCTAATGCACGCACCCGAGGTCCCGATGCCCCCTACCCTCCCCCAGCATGACCCGCAGCTCTTCCCAGCTCCGATCTCCCTCCTCAGCTCCGGTGTACGTGCCCGATGTCCCCTCCGCCCCCGTGTGACCCCAAGCCCACCTCCTCGACTCCGATCTCCTTTCTCAACCCCGGCGCCTACATCCGATGCAGGACGCCCATGCCCCCCGTTCAACCCCAAGCCCCATACTCTAATCTCAAATCTCCTTCTCCTGGCTCCGGCGATCGCACTCATGTTGTTAGAAAGCAACTCAGTTGTCTCTCATGCATAGCCCAGAAAACTGATTAATGAGTCTCTCAGGTCCCGTTATAGTTTGACCTCCACTTTTCTAGTTTGACCTCCACTTTTCTCACTGAACCTTTTATAAAGTTTAACAAGATTTTAGCTACAGATGCACATTTTAAAGCTAATAAAGGCACTAAACTTGATGCACATCTACCAACTGAAAATTTATTTAATTCTATTATTAGAAGTTTGTTCCAACACATTATCACTTATTGATATTTTAGATGTTTGCAGCAACTTAGAATGTCATTTATAACTCTACAGGAAGTAAACAAATCATATAATCTTTGAAAAAAAATGCCCATGAGGTGCATAGAGACATAAAAGTGCATTACGACCGACGCCCAGAGGCCATAATTTTTTTTGGATTCGTGGTTTTGAGTTTTCAGTGATTTAGTGCTCTGGTCTGGTGCGTTCTATGTTTCTCTGGGTTTTTTTGTCTTTCTCTACATGGAAAGCTTAATGGTATGATATGTGATATATTAAAAGAAATCGGAAACTGAATGCTAATGGTATGATATGTGATATTTCAAATTATTTGTAAATGTATATATTCGAAACTTGAAACATAGCTATGGATGTGGGATCGTTGATTGCATCTGCCACACAACTTACATATGAAAATATAATCATTGGACATTTATAACCAGAAAATATTACTTTAACAATTTCAAAAACACTAATCATACTCTACTGTTGTAATTGTTGATATTTTTGTACCTAATTTATGTTTTATTTATGTTTTGTCGATGTTACAGTGTTGGATAAAAATGTCTAAATCTCGAGATAAAGAAAGAATTGATGTCAATGTATCATCATGTAAGAGGGCTCCGAATTGGACAGATACCCTCGATCTCATAATGCTTGGCTTAATGAGGCAAGCCAATGATGAAGGACATTCTCAAAATGGTATTTTTTCAAAGGATACTTGGAGGAAGATGACACTTGCGTTTAATCAACAAACCAGTAAGGATTTCACCTATACGAACCTGAAAAATAGGTTGAAAGTTCTTAAAAAAACTTTCAACATGTATTACAACCTGGCAAATCGATCAGGATGGGGTTGGGATCCTATCTTGAAGCTGCCAACCCCCAGCGATCATCAAATGTGGGATGAGGTTATTGCGGTGAGTGTTACGTACATAGCTATTAAAAATTTGGTAATGAAGCAAATAGTTAGCATAATTTAACATCTCAGTTCTTATTGTATACAGGCGAATAAATCTTATGCCCGCATTAAGGGTAAGCAATTTCCTAGCTATAAAGACTTAGAGATACTTTTCTCTAGAAGTACGGCCAGTGGTAGGTGTGGGGACACGTCTGCTCTTCCTGAAGGTGTTTCTGATAACGAAACCTCTGACGATGATCCACAAAGATTTGAGTCAGAACACGTTCATCACCGGCAGTTATCTCAAACACATACTGGTGTATCTGCTTCCTCGTACGTACGTGCTGTAGATTCAAATCATAGTGACTCAGCCGGAACTCATAATAGCCCTCCCGCATGTACTTCGACACCTCCTACTGATACTGTTTCGAAGGGACGTCCATCCACATCAAGTGAAAAGCGGAGGAGGTCAAGTACTCCGACTGCAATGGCATCTCAGATTCGGATGACTAGTGATGCTTCTGTTGCACTGACTGAATTAGCGGAGCAAGGTAGGACAAGAATAGAGATTGCTCATGAGATTCTACGAAGGGATAAGATTGCTAGGCCTACACTCCACTCGATAGAAGAATGCATGAATAAGTTGGAGACTTTGCCGGGTGTTACACCCGAATGCATTGTAGCCGGCTTGGAACTTTTCCAAAACGAGACTTATCGATGGTTTTTTATGAAATATGAGGGGAAAGTTTTGGAAGCATGGCTTAGGAAGCACATGTCGGACGTATATCATGGTCCTTATTGTATGCCACCTTTTACTCCAAGCGGTTTATGTGACCCCACTTCTTACATATCACAACCAATGCATTCAGTCCATACAAGAGGACCGCATGTACCTGTTCGACCTTTGTTCAATCAACTTAATCAAGGTACTCCTAATATCTTCATGCCAACTTATATGCATTCACCAATACAAGGGTCGACCCATTCTTTCACGGAGCAAGTGTTCAGAGCTAGCAGTCATGATACGCCTGCTGATGTTACTAGGCGGTCTACTCCAGAGAGCTCCCATACTTTTATGCAAACATCTTCTACACCTGCAACAGAAAGTGCTGACATCTATAGGCCTGGCTGGCCTTGAATCTCTCATATGCATTTTGTTTGACCTAAATGTTGAAAGTTTTAAACAGTTGTTGATGTTTCATCTTATTTAGTTATGATATACAGTAGGCTCGGAACTTATTATATGTTGTTTAAGTTCTTCTTGCTTTGTCATATTTTCTCGTATCTGGTTATGTTTGTCTTTTGTACTATGTATAAATGCAAATATATTTCAATATTAAATGGCATTAACTTGTTTTCTGTTTTGATTAGATGGATCCTAGGTTGAATGAGCTACTGCAATTCATTATAGATGACGATAACTTTTGGGATGATGTCTTTATCGCATTGTTAAATAGTGGTTTAACATCAATGGGCGAAAGCAATGTAGTGTCAAGGGTACCATGTCGAACACGTCCATTTTCAGGTCATCAATTCATTACAGACATTCTCAGTGGACATCCTGAAAGGGGTTATAACCACTTTCGAATGACAAATACAATGTTCGTTCAGTTAGAGGAACTACTGGTTTCACGTGGACTTCTTCGTGGCAGTCGTTACGTGACTGCTAAGGAACAATTGGGTTTCTTTTTGTACGGTATAGGGCATTGTGTCACCAATAGGGTTTTGGCTAAGACCTTCCAACATTCGGGAGAGACAATATCCAGGTACTTTAACACAATCTTGAAAGCAATCTGTAACCTAAAACATGATTATATAGTTCAACCAGATGACGATGTCGGTGTACATCCGCGCATCCGTGATAGCAATCTTTTCCATCCATTTTTCAAGGTACGTTTTCATAAATATGAATTTCATTAAATTTTTTATTGGTTATTCGATTTTAAGCATTATGTTGCATCACAGAATGCTGTAGGCGCTGTTGATGGCACACACATACCTGCACTAATCAAGGTGAGCAAACAACCTTGGTTTCGAAATTGGAAGGGAACGATTTCACAAAACGTTATGGCTGCTGCCTCGTTTGATCACTCTTTCCTTTTCATTTGTACTGGATGGGAAGGTTCGGCAGCTGACATGCGTGTTTTGCGATGGTGTGTGGAGATGGGTGGATTTAATGTTCCAGATATAAAATATTACCTAGTTGACTCTGGATATGCGAATACAGATAAGTTCCTTGCTCCCTATCGTGGGAATAGATATCATCTAAGTACATTCAGTAATCCCCGATCTCGTCGATATTCCAACCAACGAGATTTGTATAACCATAGACATGCACAATTGCGTAATTGTGTAGAGAAGTCATTTGGAATTCTGAAAAAGCGTTTCAAGATTTTGAGGACTGCCATTCCATTTCCCTTCAAGGTTCAAAAGCGTATAGTCATGGCTTGTTGCATTATTCATAATTTCATTAGGCGCAACCAGGGAAATGACAAGTACTTCAACATGTCATTAGCACCGGAGCCTGCTGATAACGATGATGATGACATAGATCCATTTGTTATTGTTGGTGATGATGAAAGCCGTAGAGGAGAAGATCTATGAAATTCTATAGCAAGCAGGCTATGGATTGATCATCAAAATAGGGGTAGGTTAAAATGGAAGTAGCAAATGAGATACATTTGAATGTATTCATATAATGATTTCATGATTTCGTAAGCCCTCCATCTACCATTGATTATATAACTAATTGTAAATTTCTATATCTTTTTCCTTATACAGGAAGACAATGTGGTTGTTAATTGCATCTACTTATGTCTTCGGGAAGGTATTATGTCGTCTTCGAGGGTCGTCAAAGGGGAGTTTATGAGTCATGGCCAGATTGTCAACGTGAAGTATCGGGTTGGTTACCCCCATGCTTTATATAAAAAGTATAGAACAAAAGCTGAGGCATTTGAAGCATTTGACATATATATTCGAGGCCTCCAAAATCCAATACTTCATCAAAATGTTATCAATGAGGTTGACAGAGATATGTTTGTTTGTGGCAGAACCACCACTGGGTCACGATCTTCTCTAATGGCTGTATTAATAGTTGGCATCATCATAGGATATCTGCTGGGAATGTGTTCATGTGGTCTTATATGAACTGTTTGTTTAAAGTTATATATATTATGTAATAGTAGGATTTGTACTAAGACCTTTAACCCGTATGATACTTTTCTTTAGTGGTACACGTATAATGTTTCTTTATCTTCATTACTCCTTGCATATCTACTTATCAAATTTAAGATGTATGCATGTTATCGATTTTGGCTATAATGAATGGCTGCCATAAAATGGAGATTGGCTACGAGACATTAGTTGATTAGTTAAACTACTTTTCTTCTTTTATAACCATGAATATTAGATTATTTTATAATTCAAATTCTCTGAGTCACATTGTTCATACTTGGTTTTTGTCGATTTTGCCTTTTATATTCTAAAGTTGTATTGTTTATATGATTTTCATGTTTGAAGCCCTATAACAATATTATATAAAAGATTTCTGGATGGATTATATTGGTTGTGTTCAATACGACCCATTAATTAACCATGTGTATTTTTAATTGCTCAGGTTCTTATTGTGATATTTGTATCATAAAGTCCCAGGTTCATATATGTGGCAATGATGAGGGGCTGACCACTGATAGAGCATTGCTTGGAGACAATAGTTGAGGTTCTTATGTATGGGTTTTTCCTATTGTAGCCACTTTGCTCTAATGTTGTAAAATTCGAATATCTTCTGAGCCACCATTTCAATTGTGCTGCTGATTTTACTTGATTAAGACAGCCCATTTTTATCATCAACGTGTATTTTGAAATAATGGGTTCTTATTGTGCCATTTGTATCATAAAGTTCCAGGTTCATATGTGTGGCAATGATGAGGGGCTGATCACTGATAGAGCATTGCTTGGAGACAATAGTTGAGGTTCTTATGTATGGGTTCTTCCTATTGTAGCCGCTTTGCTCTAATATTGTAAAATTTGAATATCTTCTGAGCCACCATTTCAATTGTGCTACTGATTTTACTTGATTAAGACAGCCCATTTTTATCATCAATGTGTATTTTGAAATAGTGGGTTCTTATTGTGCCATTTGTATCATAAAGTTCCAGGTTCATATGTGTGGCAATGATGAGGGGCTGATCATTGATAGAGCATTGCTTGGAGACAATAGTTGAGGTTCTTATGTATGGGTTCTTCCTATTATAGCCGCTTTGCTCTAATGTTGTAAAATTCGAATATCTTCTGAGCCACCATTTCAATTGTGCTGCTGATTTTACTTTATTAAGATAGCCCATTGTATCTTGTCTCCTTCTCATAGACCATAATCATTAATGTGCATGCTCATCTCGATGATGGCCCATGGAAAGGAAATGTAGTGATTGGTATGGTGCACTACCATGTTGGTGCACACGATACAGGATATGATTTTTTGAAAGATTGGTATGGTGCACTGCCATTCCCATTTTCCCATGAACCAAATGTCCACTTACAAAACGACCCGTATATGCATTCTCTTTGTATAGTTTTCTTTCTTTCTTTTTTTCATAATGTTATATGGTTTTTCGATCCCTAACTTATTGAACAATTTATGTTTTCTGGAGTACACACAGAGAGAGAGTGTGTGTGTGGGTATGTGGTAGGATCCTAGCATCAGACCCAAGGTATCAAGTTTCAGGTGTGTGGTTCTTTCCCCTGTTTCTAATGTTTACTTTTTTAAATTTTCTTATGCTATCAGATTTGGAGATCGAGTCGATACACAGGCTGGCACGGCACAGGATGGCACGGCACGCAATATTTGGAGGCCTGAATATGACAATATGAACAACAATATTTGCTTTTTTAATGTTGTGCTGTAGTCGGTGATTATACCTTGTTTCCTTTCTTTTTTTGAGATATCTTTCAAGTAGAGGGTGTTTTTTATACTCACTTTTTCAATGATACATAGTATTCACTCTATTACAACATGATACAATTTTCAAACACTCTCACTAACTAAAAATCATCAATGGATTAGAAGAGTGACCCCTTGCCAATGATTTTTCATATTTGGTAAGATTATTGCATTACATCCTAAATTTCTTACATAGTACGGTTTGTCTTTGAAATGTCTGACCCTCTTTTGTATGGCACAATTTTTCTTATCGATGGCAATGATGAAGGGCTGCGTGTTGATGGAGCATGGCTTGGAGACATTAGCTGAAAATTAAAAATAAATTTTCATAATGTAGTCGCGATGCTCCACTGGCATTAACTTAGCTTCTCCTGAGCCACAATTGTATATATGTTTCTATACTTGGTAATGGCAGCCCAATTGGTCTATTATCATGAATTTGTACTCTATCTATAAGGACAAGTATATGAACATGTGCATTTAGAATTTTATGAATGATGTGCCGACACATGCAGGTCTACCATTTCATGTATTAAGGCGGCCCTTCTTACTGTTATTTAATGAATATATATTTATTTGGTTTCTTTACCTTATAGTTCGTTGATGAAGTTATTGCAGCCTGTTACCATATGACAATTTGGACTTCTTTTATATGATTGGTAAGAAATAAAATTTTAGTTGTTATGAATGGAGAGCATACTTCTCCAAAGTTTAGTTTATCTTGTACTAGATGATACCATATATTGCATGGTAATATTTGTTTGTGTTGTTTTATATTCATAGGCCTTATCTCTGTATCACAACCAAACATGATCTTGCATTTCTGGAATATCTTCATATCCTGGTTCTTATCGGATGTGTCTTTTTTTATGATGTGTTGTACTATGAAACTCACTTGGCTGAAAGTGTTGCATGAAACTTATATATTATTTTGCTTAAGCCCTGGTTGCCATTATAGTATGATATATAGATCCATGTTTGTATATGTTTGTTCAATGCATGAATGCACCCAGCTTATACTTGCTTCTGTTTTCTTATTTGCTGAGCATGAAAGAGCTGTCTACCTAACAGAAAATGTGAATTTGCAGTGTAGTTTGTTTGGTACATGTATTTTTGAGTCAGTTTCTTATGTAATGGTACTTAAAAATTTGGGTCAGTTTGGATCGGCTCCTTTTCTCAGGGTCTTGAAAATGAAGTTCTATGGGAGAAGGCTCTTAGCTAGGTGGTCGGCTCTTGTGCTGGGTGCCAGAAATTTGTCATGCCAGTGCGTGCCGGATCCGTGCCAGAGTCGGCTCCTCCATAGGAGTCGGCTCTTGTAGAAAATGCTCCAAGTTACATCTAAATTACTTACTATTTTCTTTTATTTTTTGCAGCTTATAAGTTGCTGTGGTGATGGACTTCGATGGAGTGAACAAGACTGATGATTGCCACTGCTGTCACTATCTGCAATATCTACCTTCATCAAAATGATGTTGCGGACATTCATTATAATGTGCCTTGTATCGAACTGAATGTTGTATTTCTTAGTTACTATTTTGTAGTATCATTTGGGATAACATTGTTTCGACAGTAATACAAAATTGTGAAACAGTATGTTATCCTATTATGATGAAGTATCTGTCATGTTAAACAATCATCATATATTTGTAATGAAAGCATGCTCTCATCTAAAGCCTTTCAGATCATTTATCCAATGTCTGTACTGTGCCATTTGTATTGGATGAAGTAATATATTGAAATGCCCAGGTTTTTCTCTCTCCCATGTGTACTGAATGATTTATTATATTGCAATGCCCAGGTTTATATTTTGAAATGCCCAGGTTTATATGTAGTATAATGAATTTGTATTTTCAAATGCACAGGTTTTAATTTTGCCATGTGAATTGGTCTGAAGTTGTATATTGAAATGCCCAGGTTTGTATTGTGCCATGTGTTATGGATGATTTATTATATTGCAATGCCCAGGTTTATATTTTGAAATGCCCAGGTTTATATGTAGTATAATGAATTTGTATTTTCAAATGCACAGGTTTTAATTTTGCCATGTGAATTGGTCTGAAGTTGTATATTGAAATGCCCAGGTTTGTATTGTGCCATGTGTTATGGATGATTTATTATATTGCAATGCCCAGGTTTATATTTTGAAATGCCCAGGTTTATATGAAGTATAATGAATTTGTATTTTCAAATGCACAGGTTTTAATTTTGCCATGTGAATTGGTCTGAAGTTGTATATTAAAATGTCCAGGTTTGTATTGTGCCATGTGTTATGGATGATTTATTATATTGAAATGCCCAGATTTATATTTTGAAATGCCCAGGTTTATATGTAGTATAATGAATTTGTATTTTCAATTGCACATGTTTTAATTTTGCCATGTGAATTGGTCTGAAGTTGTATATTGAAATGCCCAGGTTTGTATTGTGCCATGTGTTATGGATGATTTATTATATTGCAATGCCCAGGTTTATATTTTGAAATGCCCAGGATTATATGTAGTGTAATGAATTTGCATTTTTAAATGCACAGGTTTTAATTTTGCCATGTGAATTGGTCTGAAGTTGTATATTGAAATACCCAGGTTTGTACTGTGCCATGTGTTATGGATGATTTATTATATTGCAATGCCCAGATTTATATTTTGAAATGCCCAGGTTTATATGTAGTATAATGAATTTGCATTTTCAAATGCACAGGTTTTAATTTTGCCATTTGAATTGGTCTGAAGTTGTATAATTAAATGTCCGGGTTCTTAGAAGGCTATGTTCTATATTGCTGGATACATAATTGTCATAGAAAAATGTATATCCAATCTAATCGGTTGCGTTGAATGATTTGAAGTCAACAGAGCCTTTGCCAATATTCATCTATTAGGTGTATTCTTGTTTTGGTCTTGTATGACATTGATGTTGTGTTATGACATTGATGTTATAGAAATTGTATTTTGTGAAATTTATTTGATCATATTTTTTTAATAATATATTATTATCAAAATAACTAATAAAAAATTATTATTAATTAATATTACTTTTCTTAAAATTAATGCCTAAAATTATTTTTATTCATTTTTATTTGATAATAATTTTTTTAATAAAAATATTAACAATTTTATAATATTTTATTGGAGATAATCATATCTAAATTGATATCCCTATCCATGTTAACATGAAAATTTGCCAACTTAAATATAATTTACTAAAAAAATAATTAACATTTTCTACAATATAATCTTCAAGAGTAATTTTGTCATTTTAATAAAATTCATCCACTATCCTCCAAGAATAAAGCCTTATTCTCGTGTCAACCAAACATAAATTGGAATAAGACTGCATTAATTGCATTGGAATAACCACCTTATTCCATACTTCCAACCAAACAGAAAACGAGAATACCAACTAATTCCCATGAATTACTATCCCTATTCCAGGGTTAACTTTTTAACATCCAAACACCACCTTATCGATTTAGATGTACAGCCTTAAAAAAATATAAAATAAAATAAAATTACAGATTAAATATGTGATTTCGAAAAAAAAAATAAAAGAAATAAAAATTACTTAAAATCACAAACCAACATGTAATTTATCCTCCATCTTTTTTTTATTTTAAATTTTAATAAAAAATTTAAAATTTAAAATTTTAAAAATTACAAATAATAATATAATATTATAATAATTTTTTAAAATCATTATAACCTGCGATTTCGTAATCAGGTTGCCGATCCAGCCATCGGTCTGATAGCTAGTCCGGCTCCGACCATTAATCCGATGGCCAATTCGGCTACTAGATCGGTGCCAGTTCGATTACCGGTCTAGTTACCAGTCCGGCCACCGGTCTGACAGTCGGTCACCGGTCTGACGATAGATCCGATCTCCAGGATCCAGCCACCGGGATCCGGTCACCGGTCCTGCCAGTCATACGGTCACCGGTCTAGTCGCCAGGGTCCGGCCACCGGTTCGACCGCCAGCGGTCGGACTGAGGCCGAATAGGTGCCGGACCCTGGCGACTACATCGATGACCGTATGGATGGCAGGACCGGCGATCGGACCTATGGCCAGACCTTGGTGGCCGGACTGGCGATCGGATCGATGGCCGTATCGACCATCAGGCTGGTAACCGACTGTCAGACAAGTGGCCGGACTGACAGCTGGACCGACGATCGTACTGGCACCGACCTAGCAGCCAAACTAGCTGTCGAATCAATGGCCAGAACCGGACTGGCTATCAGACCGGTGGCCGAATCGGCGACCGGATCATGAAATCGCAGGTTATAATAATTTAAAAAATTATTATAGTATCATATTATTATTTTTTATTTTTAAGATTTTTTATAATTTTGTATTAATTTTTAATTTTTTTATTTTTTATTAAAATTTAAAATAAAAAAAGGTGGAGGAGAAATCGTAGGAAAAAATCGCATGTTGGACCTGCGTTTTCTTGAAATCGCAGGTTGGACCCGCGTTTTCTTGAAATCGCAGGTTGGATCCGCGTTTTCTTGAAATCGCAGGTTGGACCTGTGATTTTAAATAATTTTTTATTTTATTTATTTTTTTTAAAATCACAAGTTTTAACTTGTGATTTTATTTTTTTAAAAACTGTTACATCAAAATCCATAAATATATTTCGGTTAGCATTAATGTAGAAAATAAAATTTAAAAAAATATTATTTTATTAAAAAAAACCCAATTCTCCTCGCTCTACCCTTTGCGCCTCTCTCAGATCTCATCCGTCCCTTCCCCGCCCCCTGCCCCTCTCTCTATATACCATATACCTCCTCCTGGCTGTCTCATTATCCCTCCCTTACCCCTGTCCCATGCTCTGATCCCCTGTCCCATCCCCCGCTTTTTTTATTTTATTTTTATTTTTTTATACAGAATCCCATCCTCATTCTCATTCACGATACTTAACATATTTTTAAAAAATTAATAATAACACGGTTGTTGGTAAGGACGCGATTTTGTTCTTTCACATTACTACGGTCGGCAAGGACGCGACTTCGCCTTCTTAAATTATTTTCTGTTCATAGATTCGGGATAAAATTTTTTAAATAATTTAATTAAAATTTAAAAATTTTAGATATACATGATTAATAAATGATATTGCTGTTGCTCCGGCATCGTAATAAAATTAGATTAACGTACATATCAATTAGTAAAAAAAGATACGTGAAAAAATATGTTCCTGACAACTACCTTTTTATTCATAAAAAACTAATAATAATATTTTAATTTAATTAATTAATTAATTTTAAATATTTTAATTTTTTTTTTGTTTCATGATCTTATCGTAATCATACCCTCCTAGCTTTTTTTTAAATTTATTTCTGCAGCTCAAAATCAACTTTGTGGATCCTTGTTCGCTTGTATTTTCTATGCAGTTCCATCTCATTTGTTGCTCTAAGTTTCCTCTCCCTATTCTTTCTGCTTTGATTTTTCCTTCCATTTCTTACGCTCCTCTTTTTCTTATAAGAAAATCAAAGTACCTATTTGTGAAAGACCAGGACTCTTACAATTCCTTAGTATTTTTCCTTATTATGATATCCTTTCTAATTTCACCATACATCCATCAAATTAACATTTGTTACATTCAATTTATTTTCATGTACTTTTTTTATTACATAACACTCTTTAAACTATAGATTATTGTAGGTTTTACAACTGTTCTACAAGTTATTGTTTAAGTTTCCAAGATATGCACGTATCATGCAATATTTCATTTGCACATCTCTATTTCATCCGACCAATACCAATTCTATTACATATATCCTTATTAATCTTATCATTATCTAATGCCATGGATCCAAAACACTAAAATCAATCATTTTGTAACATATCTTGGTCATCAAAACAATCTTAATTGATAGCATATATTTATTTTCATTCTCACTAAATTTATATTCTATATACATATGTTGTGGCTAAATCACCTGGGCTGGAGCTTTGACGGCATCGAGCATCCCGTTCGCTCTTCCAACCGGGCTCCTAGACATTATTCTCGGGTGGACACCTGTAAAAGATCCCCGGACCGGATTTTCGGCGGGGGACAGTCCGACGCTCAAGTCAGTGGGGTAGTCTAGGCAACAGAATGGAGAATTCAATGTAAAGCATAGATGGAGAAGGAGAGAGTGAGGTAACTTAGCATGGGCTTGTTAGCATTAGACCTTGCTTATCCTTTGGAGGTCCCCTCTTACCCTATTTATAGGGGTTACAATAATCGAATATGGTTACAATAGCCGAATATTATTGTAATCGAATACCCGAAGGTAGTTAGGTGGTTGGTCATGGATCTTAGTGGGCTTTGGACTTTTATGGGCCTTAGTGGGCCTTGGGCCTTTTGATTGTTATCTTATCAAGACCGGATGAGAGGGATACAACACAGCCCCCCACTCTCGAGCTGAAAAAATATTGCTAGCGAACTGCTTTGATTCATTTTTTCAGTGAAGGGAGCAATTTCTTTTCTTCGATCTTGATATTGGCATAAATAACAGCCCTTGCACTCTGTCGAATTATGGTCAGCATATTAGGCCAACCTTTTTTATTATAAAAAATATCGATTTATGAATACCGATGAGATGGTTGGTCAGACCAACTCGATTTGTCGAATTGTGGTCAGCTTATCAAGCCAACCTTTCGGTTTATACCGAATTATGAATACCGATGAGATGGTGGGTCAGACCAACTCGATTTGTCAGATTGTGATCAGCTTATCATGCCAACCCAGTGCTTTTTATTATTGATCATAAGGTGGGCTGATTAGAGCTACCTTTGCACTCGTCGGACATACCAATAAGGTGAGCTGATCATGCCCGCCTATGTGCTTTTTGTTGGATTCAATGGACCAAGTGGGCTTCAATGGGCTTTTTGTGGGCCTTCGTGGGCCTTCATGGGTCTTGGGCCTTCATCGGCCGTGGCCATTGTGGGCCTTTATGGGCCTTGGGCCTTCATCGATCGTGGCCATTGTGGGCCTTTATGGGCCTTGTGGGCCTTTGCTTCCTGTCAAGTAGCTTTTGCTTCGCATATTTCTGGTCACAGAACAGTGCTGTGTCACAATTGTAGTCCTTTAAGTAGGCATTTTTGTAGTCCTCCTCGTCGGACGAAAATAGAATGCTTTATGGATCTTCTAACCAAATTATATTATCCAGAGGTTCCATCGAGTATTGGGTGGTTTCAAGATTCTCCTGGCAGGCTGGCTTGGTGAAGTTCCTCTAGCCTCCGGTGCCAGCAGCATCGACGAAACCAGGCAAGAAATGACAGACCGGTTGATCAAGGCTGGAATTGCAAAAGGCATTGAAGCCGCATGTCTCCTCTTGTAGGCTAGGGATTTCGATCACCACCCTTGTCTCACTGGTATCCAAATGGGGCGAATTCAACTAGAATACGCCATTCCAGCCAAGCTTTTCATGGTAGATGGTTGATTGTTGGCGGCTCTTCGTTGGAGTACTCCACAGATATTTTCTCACTAGGGATGGCAATATTTACCGATTCGACGGGTATCCGACTCGACCTGACCCTAATGGGACAGGTAAAACCCGACCCGCCTGATTTATAAACGGATATGGGTTATACAAAAAAACCCGACTCGAGTTTGGGTCGGGTATGGGTAGTAGTACGCCCCGACCCGAACCCGACCCGTTTATATATAAAAAAAATTATGTTTATAAAATATTTAAGTAAATTGGATATGGGACGGATATACCCGACCCGACCCGATTGGACCCGATCCATTTAGCTTTTAAATAAACTAAGTTTTATGAGACCGGGTATACCCAACCCGACCCGATCCATACATGATTTTTTTATACCCGACCCGACCTAACCCGAGATGGGTATGGGAAGAATAATTTTTTTAGCGAGGCGGGTATGGGTTTTGGATGACCCGACCCAAACCTGACCTGTTGCCATCCCATTCCTCACTCTCCCACTGGATTGGAGGTAAGAATTGCCATTGGTGATGAGCTGGAGTTTCTCTCGATCGTCAGGCAAAGGAAAATGCCATGCATCCGTTGTCATTGGCCGACTATGGGGAAGGAAGATAGATGGAGCACCCTATGACCATCTTGTCAGTTATGATCATAGTGTAGGCTGCTGAGGAGAGCCCTTCCCGCAAGTGTCGATCATCTTGATCATCCTCTCCAGGCATGTGGACCTGATTGAAAGCTAAGTGGGTGTTTGATCCTGCCAGAGGCCGGAGTTGATCCGAAGTCAAGGTGGCTCTCTTCGAGCCGGTCTCCCTCCAGGGAGGCATCAAAGAGCATGGTGCTTTCCTTGGAGCAGAGGAGACAGAGATTTTAACCCCAACCCATTCAGGTCCAGTGACCGATCGATCCCGATCTCGACGATGGCGAGGTTGGGGTTATCGGGGCTCATGGTCAGGTGATAGGAAAGTGGTAGACCGAGGATCTTATTCTTGAGGAAGCAATCTAGGATCTCGTTGTCGAATGGTTTGAACCACCAGTCGAGCAGTAGCATCACCCTGTTCTTGGCTTAAACAAATAATAACGAAGGACGGAGGAGAAAAATACCAAGGAAAGAAACAGCTCCATTATCACCTCCGATGATCTTTCTTCGTTTCGATGAAGATGGAGATGTCATCACCACCCCCAAAGAATCATAACTTGAAGCTTCCTGAGGGGGAGATTGGTGAGGGTGGAGCACACACCGATGTGGAGCATGCGATCGAGGTTCTCCCCATCACGACCGAGGTGGCCGATGCAAATGGCCTTGGCGAAGCCGAAAGATAGATGGTCGCACCCTTGATGACCTCGGTGAAGGGGGCGTCGTCATCGCCTGGGACACCATCGAGGCCATCGAAGACGAGCTCATATGGGCGGCGCTCACTGGCGAAGACAATCCGGATGCTGGACCGGGCAGTGCAGATCTAGCGACGGATCTTGGTCTCGAGGGCGTCCCACTTGAATGGAGGCTGCCAATCGGAGCGGTCATCAGTGAAAGATCAGGTGGGCCTTTCCCACAGACGGCGCCAGGAGGTAGTGGTCGAGGGGGCTATCTTCCGGCGGTTGCCGATCCGGTGAAGCTTATCCTGCTTCTCTCTAATGCAGCGGTCATCTTGCCCACTACCGGCGAGTCCCCCGTCGACTGTGGCCCCGATTCAACCTCACCGGTGGAGTCAGTGATCGGAACCGAGGGCGATGAGGAAGACTACATCACTGGGCAGAATGAGAAGACGGCCCATTCCTTGGGCCCTCTGTTCTTCGCTATCACAATAGTAAGATCTGCCTTCAGATCTTTGATCCTTTCCTCCTTCCATCGACTGTCCTCCTCTTCGTCCTCGATCTTGGACCACAAGCTCTCTACGTTGAGTCGTAGCGCTTCGTTCTCCGCCTCCAAACATTCGGTCCTCTCTTTGAACCGACCAAGCTCATCGTTCTTGGGGGAGATCTCCTTCTCGAGGAAGGAGACGATGGCGACGGTCTCTTTGAGGATCTTTTGCTCGAGGAGCTGGGTGCGGAGGTGGGACCCCTTCTCCTAGAGCTCCGCCACGAGGTGGAGGAGCTCGGCAATGTTCGGCAGCCGCGGTTGGACCTGGGTGGAGGATCGACGGAAGTAGACACCAAAGGAGCAGGCGAAGCCGGCGGTGCCGCCCTTGGCGCCGTCATCCTCCACCACGCCGGCCTTCTCCCTTGCCGCCGATGGAGGAACGTCGACAGGGGGGCTGGTTCTTCTTCAGCCGATGCCGAAACAGGGGGTTCTTCCAGCTTAGATTCCTCCTCATATTTCATCGAAGCAGTTCTTGTTGGTGCAGCTTTCCCAAGTTCGCTCCTTCCTCTCCTATCTTGCTTTTTTGTGAATTTCTCCTTTACAAGAGGGGAACAACGAACCCCTTCCTGGCACACCAATCTATTATGGCTAAATCACCTGGGCTGGAGCTTTGACAGCCTCGGGCATCTCGTTCGCTCTTCCAACCAGGCTCCTGGGCATTCTTCTCGGATGGACACCGGCAAAAGGTCCCCAAACCGGATTTCCGGTAGGGGACACTCCGATGCTCAAGTCAGTGGGGTGGTCTAGGCAGCAGAATGGAGAATTCAAAGTAAAGCATAGATGGAGAAGGAGAGAGTGAGGTAGCCTAGCTTGGGCTTGTTGGCTATAGACCTTGTTTACCCTTTGGAGGTCCCCTCTTATCCTATTTATAGGGGTTACAATAACCGAATATGGTTACAATAACCGATTATGATTACAATTACCGAATATGGTTGTAACCGAATACTCGAAGGTAGTTATGTTGGCTGGGCCAGCTCGCACCCTCGTGGTTCGTCCGGATGTAGGGTCTGGGCCCACGGGGATGTGGGTGCCACCGGTAAGGCGGGTCTGGTGCCACTCAACGTCCCTTGGTTGGTGCTGAGGTGCTTGTCTCCAACGAGCCGACTCGAGGTTTAGTACCCTGGATAGCTCTTGCGGGGATCGGCAGAGGGGTCGACTCGAGTGCCCGGTTGCTATGCTGCTGTTTTAAGAGAGATAAACCGGCCTCTTATAATAGGGACGTTCCTTTTGTAAGAATGGTCAGGGGCATCGATCCAACAACTGGTATCAGAGCCGAGGTCTCGGGTTTGAGTCTCCGCAGGAAGAAAAAACTCAGTCGTTTCGCTGGGAGGGGATTATTGGCTGGGCCAGCTCGCACCCTCGTGGTTCGTCCGGATGTAGGGTCTGGGCCCACGGGGATGTGGGTGCCACCGGTAAGGTAGGTCTGGTGCCACTCAACGTCCCTTGGTTGGTGCTGAGATGCTCGTCTCCAGCGAGCCGACTCGAGGTTTAGTACCCTGGGTAGCTCTTGCAGGGGTCGGCGAAGGGGTCGACTCAAGTATCCGGTTGCTGCGCTGCTGGTTTAAGAGAGATAAACCAGCCTCTTATAATAGGGACATTCCTTTTGTAAGAATGGTCAGGGGCATCGATCCAACAAGTTAGGTGGTTGGTCATGGGCCTTAGCGGGCCTTAGTGGGCCTTAGTGGGCTTTGGGCCTTTATGGGCCTTAGTGGGCCTTAGGCCTTTTGATTGTTACCTTATCAAGACCGGATGAGAGAGATACAACAACATATATATTATCTTTGTTCTACTAATGTTAATGTAGAAACTTGAATTCATATATCTTTATGTTTGGGATTCATCCCATTAAATATATAAATGAGAAGGTACATAAGGTAAATACCTACCAAAATATCCTAACAGGATTAGCTAAACATGGTTACATATCAATACACATATCAATACATTCCATATAAAACCATCTAAATATGGAAGGATATCTCTTACGTAGGAAGGATGTTTAACACCCCCCGCAAACTGAAGGTGCTTCTTGCAGATGAAGTTTGGAGAGAAGGTAGCAGAAGCGCTCCTTGCCATGGGACTTTGTGAGTAAATTAGCAATTTGATTGGTAGAAGAGATAGGATATAGATCAATAGTCCGGTTCTGATAATGATGGCGAGTAAAGTGACAGTCAATTTCTATATATTTCATGCGCTCATGAAAGACGGCATTGCGAGTGATTTGGATGGCACTATTGCTGTCACAATAAATGACCATGGGAGAGGATAGGTGTATGCCTATATCATTCAGGAGCCAACGAAGCCAGACAATCTCAATAATAGTATGAGCAAGGACACGGTATTCAGCCTCTGCACTAGAATGGGAGATAATGGATTGCTTTTTGCTTTTCCAAGCAATCAGTAAATTTTTCAAGAATATGCAATAACTAGTGGTAGAGTGGGGATCAGTGACATCTCCAGCCCAATCAGAATCAGAGTAGGCATGAAGAGTAAAGTCAGAGGACAAAAAGAGAAGCCCACGATAGAGAGTGCCCTTAATATATCACAGAATCCAAAGTACTGAAGCATAGTGAATAGTGCGAGGCTCAGACATGAATGACTAACAATGTGAACTGCATGAAAAATATCTGATCGAGTAATAGTGAGGTAGTTGAGACTACCTACAAGTTGACGATACCCAAAGGGATCAGAGAGAATCGTACCATCAGTAAGTCGAAGTTTGACATTAAGCTCAAGAGGGGTATCGGCAGTCTTATTATTTGTTAAGCCAGCATGAGTAAGCAAGTCGGAGGCATACTTAGCTTGAGAAAAAAAGAGACCATCAGACTGATAGGTGACTTTAATACCTAGAAAAAATGCAATAAACCAAGATCTTTCATTCTGAAGCACTTATGCAAGTATTGCTTGGTATCATGGATGCCCTGAGAATCACTGCCAGTGATAACCATATCATCAACATAAAGACCATATCATCAACATAAAGAAGGAGGAGAATAATCCCACGAGAGGAGCGTTAATAAATTAAGGCGGAGTCATGGTGGCTCTGAAGAAATCCATAAACAAGAAGAGTGGTTCAAAACTTGTCAAACCAAGCTCGAGGTGCCTGTTTGAGACCATAGAGCTCACGACAGAGTTTGCATACTTGATTAAGCTGATGAGATAAACCAGGAGGTGGCATCATATACACTTCTTCAGATAGATCTCCATGAAGAAAGGTATTCTGGACATCAAGTTGATGTAAAGACTAGCATTAGGCAGCAGCTATAGCAAGTAGAGTACAGACAGATGTCATACGAGCAACCGGAGCAAAGGTCTCCTCATAGTCGATGCCATATTCATGTGTGAATTCTTTGACAACAAGGCGAGCTTTATAGCGTTCAATGGAACCATCAGCATTAGTTTTGATCTTGTAAACCCATTTACAGCCCACTACTGATTTTTCAGGTGGCAGATCAACCAGGTCCCACGTATGGGTCTTCTATAGAGCCTCAAGTTCTTCTGACATAGCATTCTGCCAGGAAAGATTAGATGATGCCTCTTGATATGACTTAGGTTCATGTAAGTGCAAGATGGTGGACAAGTAATAATGATAGTCTATCAACCAAGATGGTGGATTATGGTTGCGAGCAGGATACCGCCTCTCAGAGGTTGCCGAATTACTCGCAGGGGGATTGGTAGTGGGGAGGACAATAGGCCTGTCAGTTTGTTCAGGTGGTCCATGTTCCTCATGAAGTGGTTCAAAAGGATCTAGCAGAGGCTTTTGACATGAAAATAGAGATGCTTTTTGGGGTAAGGAGAAAAAAGGAATATTTTCCCAGAACATGACATGTCTAGAAATGCGAAGTTTGCATGTGGTAGGATCACAACACCGATAGCCTTTTTGTTGGAGGCCATAACCTAAGAACACGCAGATTGCATTTTTCTTGGAATGTTTGTCACACTCACATTTAGGAAGAAAAACAAAGCAAGTACAGCCAAATACACGAAGATGGTCATAGAAAGGGAGAGAATGATAAAGGCGTTCAAAGGGTGAGAGATTAGAAATGACACTGGAGGGAAGGTGATTGATGAGATATACGACAGTATTCATGGCTTCTCCCCAAAAGGCTTTTGGAACAGAAGAAAAAAGAAGCAAGGTACGGGCGGTTTCAATAAAATGATGATGTTTGCGTTCAGATACACCATTTTGTTGAGGGGTCTCAACGCATAATAATTACAAAAGTGTGCCTTGGGATTTAAGGTATTCGTTAAATATTTTTGAGAGATATTCGTCATCAGAATTAGAACAAAAAATTTTGATAGGTTTAGAAAATTGAGTTCTAATCATGGTGGCAAATTCAATATAGACCTTTAGAACATCAAAATGAACAGGCAAAAGATAGAGCCATGTAAAATATGTGAAATCATCAATAAAAATAACATAATATTTAAAGCCATCCATAGAAGATACAGAGGCAGGACCCCATACATCAGAATGAATAAGATCAAAAGGAGCGGTAGTAGTAGAGTGCCTCAAGGAAAAAGGTAAAGCTGCTTGTTTAGATAACTTACAATGAATACAGGATGGTTCTTTTGCTTCAGAGATAAAGCCTAATAAGCCTTTTTTAAATAAGTGGGATAACTTGGAAAAAGAATGATGACCTAAACAATTATGCCAAGCAGAATTATTGAGCGAAACAGTAGCAACAGAGTGAAGACCAAAGGTAAGAGGAACATAAAGCCGATCGAGAATAAAAAGATGACCAACCTTACGACTGGTCCCAACTTCCTTCCCCGTCGAGCAATCGTGCACAACATAGCCAGAAGAAGAAAAGATAACGGTAAGTCTTTGCTCGCATAATTGGCCAATGGAAATAAGATTCAGAGAGAGTTGTGGAGCAAGGAGAACATTAGAAAGGCATAGGGTGTCAGAATGAATGGTTCCACTATGGCTAGCAGTAATGAAAGAACCATTTGCAGTTTGAATCTGGGATGGATAATGAAGAGGGAAAACATGCTGAAAAATATCGGAGTGGAATGTCATATGGTTTGAGGCACCGGAATCAAAAAATCACTTACCTGACAAACGAGAGGTGTCAGAAGAAGAGGTTACAGGATTACTAACAAAGAGAGCCTAATGAATCATCGCCTAGATATCATCATGAGTAAGAGAGGTGGCTACCTGTGCGGGAGGGGCTGGCATGACAGTAGCAGCAATAGAGGAAGGGCAATCTCCAGAACTTCGAGTCTTAGCTCGCATGTGGTTGGAGTTTGGATGGGGATAATGCGAAACAACATGTCCAACCTTCTTACAGTATATGCATTGCATAGAAGATGTAGCCGGAGTGCGAGAATCAGAGCCTGGACAATTCCGAGCAACATGGCCAAATTTCTTGCATGAGTGGCACTAAAGTTGAGATAATCCCTTCGATTTGACCCGTGCAGATAAAAGCATAGGGGCATCATAATTGGAAGAAACGATATGCCTGCGAGTTTCTTCAGCAATCAACTCAGAAAGAGCAGTGTCAACAGAAGGAAGAGGAGAGCGTTACAGAATCAATGCTCGAACAAGCTCAAACTCATCACGAAGAGCCATTAAGAACTAGACAAGGCAGAATTCTTCTCGAAACTGGGAATAAAGTTCTGTATCATGGGTCCAATTAGGCTCCATTAGAGCAAGTTGATCCCAAATCAGAGATATCTGAGAATGAAAATCAGCTACAGATTGTGCTGGTTGTTGCTTGAGATTGCGAATATCCAGTTCAAGTTTGTACTTCAGGACAAAATTTGTCTGATTGTACCGCTTGGCTAGGAAGTCCCAAATTGCTTGTGTAGTGTCAAACTTGCTGAAGTGCAGACTGATAGATGGACTTACATAATTGGAAATCCATGTCATGATCTTATTGTTGTTGATCTCCCATTGATCAAAAGCATCCCCAGATTCAACTAGACATGGAAGTGCACCCGTGATATATTTCCATAGTCCTTAACCTTTCAAAAAGATGTGCATCATATATGACCATTGACTGTAATTGGCCCCATCTAATTTGATAATAATAGGTTGCGCGAGATCAGCCGCCATGGACAAGGAGGAAGAGAGCAAACCCAATCTCGTCATGAAATAGTGATCAGCGTCACGAAACAGTGACCGGCATCACGACTACAAAGCCCAGCAGAGAAGATCAATGGTGCCAATTAGCGAGGTGAAGGAGTAGTGGTGCTCCTCTCTAGCAACGAGAGAGTCGTCGGGTGTAGATCGGGCCTAAGAGAGGGAGTACGGTGTCGTCAATAGTGGAGCAGTCGTCAAAGTCGGATCCAGCCGATGGAGAGAGGCACGGAGGGAGGGCTCATCGAGGTCGGAGGAGAAGCCGATCTGAAGGCCGCCGCAAAGCTTCCAGCGAAGAAGGGCTGGGACTCGGGGTGGCGGCCTCGGTTACGGTGGCTCCGCCGAAGAAGGCGATCAAGGCGAGGCCAGCCACGAAGATGAGTGCCACAAAGGAGCATAGCAGGGCGGTGGCGGGGGCAGGCACGGCGGAAGACGTCGGCGAGGAGACAACAACTGCTGGGACTGGTGCAGGGGTGGCGGGAGTCGTCAGGAGACTAGTGCAGGGGCATAGGTGATGGCTGCAAGGGCAGATGCAACAGGAGGCCGATGCAGGGGCGACGGGAGTCGTCTGGAGGCCAGTGCAGGGGCGGCGGTAGACGGTGAATGGGCAGGGGCAAACGATCGGTGTCTCGGAGAGACGATCGGGTTCCCGTCTGGATCTACCTTCCATATCATGTTCCCGGTGGTGCTGGTGATGAAGACATCCCCGGTGGTGGAATCCACGATGACGCCACCAGGGACAGCGACAGTGTCGCGGAGCGAGGAGGAGAAGATTCGGCGATGGGGGAGAAGATCTAGCTGCCAGCGGAGCGTGTCGGGGCAGAGGCGGCGGAGCTCGGCCTCGGTGCGGGCCAGTTGGCCGGCGGCATTGGAGAGGACGGAGACGCAGTCGCGGAGGAAGGCGCAGCCACGGGGCGTGGCGGGAAGGGGGACGCTACAGATGGCAGAGCAGGCATTGCGAGAGGCGGTGGCTATGCGGGCGAGGTTGGTGGGGGAGCAGGGGGAGGTGAGGCTGAGGGTCCGGATGCAGAGGGAGGGGTAGCGGGCATGGGCACAGTCAGAGGTGACGAGTGAGGACGGAGGGATGGCGGTGGAGGAGGTGGCGACGGTGAGAGAGCGGAGGAGAAGACTCTTCGGGGAGATTAGGTTGTCCCTTCGGAGAAAAGGGAAAGGGGCAGGAATAAAGTGAGAATAAAATTGGAATAAATCTGGGATAGGCAGGAATAAGATGGAATAGCAACCCGCTCTGATACCATGTAGAAACTTGAATTCATATATCTTTATGCTTGGGATTCATCCCATTAAATATACAAATGAGAAGGTACATAAAATAAATGCCTACCAAAATATCCTAACTAGGATTAGCCAAACATAGTTACATATCGATACACATATCAATACATCCCATATAAAACCATCTAAACATGAAAGGATATCTCTTAGGTAGGAAGGATGTTTAACAGTTAAAGCCCTTATCCTTTACAGATTTTCTTAATGAGCCTAATTTGCATTTGCTCTAGTTCTTTTTCTTAATTAACACTATATCAACCATAAATAATACATACCATTGTATATATTCCTAAATATTTAAAGTAACTTCATTTACAAAAAGATATCGGATTAGTCTTAATCTTTTATGCATGCATGTAGTAGCTAAAAATATATTTGTTGTATCGTAGCAGCTCCTAGCACTTATCAATACTCCGCCATATACATTCTCAATTATTTTCTCACATCTCCTATATAGATTTTTCTTGTTAAAGCCTATCAAATTACTTTTCTTGGTATCATATCATAAATTTTCTTTATGTCAAGAGCTAACATTAATTAGGTTTTCCTTTTTATCTGTATATGTTTTTAATCTACTATCTAAGTAAAAGGATAATCTTTATTTTTCTTAATGAGAAGGTACATAAGGTAAATGCCTACCAAAATATCCTAACTAGGATTAGCCAAACATGGTTACATATCAATACACATATCAATACATCCCATATAAAACCATCTAAATATGGAAGGATATCTCTTAGGTAGGAAGGATGTTTAACAGTTAAAGCTCTTATCCTTTACAGATTTTCTTAATAAGCCTAATTTGCATTTGCTCTAGTTCTTTTTCTTAATTAACACTATATCAACCATAAATAATACATACCATTGTATATATTCCTAAATATTTAAAGTAACTTCATTTACAAAAAGATATCGGATTAGTCTTAATCTTTTATGCATACATGTAGTAGCTAAAAATATATTTGTTGTATCGTAGCAGCTCCTAGCACTTATCAATACTCCACCATATACATTCTCAATTATTTTCTCACATCTCCTATATAGACTTTTCTTGTTAAAGCCCATCAAATTACTTTTCTTGGTATCATATCATAAATTTTCTTTATGTTAAGAGCTAACATTAATTAGGTTTTCCTTTTTATCTGTATTTGTTTTTAATCTACTATCTAAGTAAAAGGATAATCTTTATTTTTCCTTTCTCATTAAGTACAATCATTGTCTCATAGAATACAAAAAAATAATAGGCAAGGAGAAAAAACTAAATTTATAATTATTCATAATAATCATTATAGAAACAAACTATTCTAGAAAGTAATAATTATATCAAGCAAGAAATAAAGAATACAAATATAACATTTCAAGAAGGAAAAAAAATCCTTTCATGGAACATGTAAAAAATGAAATAAAATAAATAGAAAAACAATAATGAGCATTGATATAAATTTTGTAATACTCTAATAGAAATATAAATGTGATATAATATAAGTTTTAGGCTACCAAACTTTCATAGAAATCAACAAATAAGAATAGAAACAACATATATATGACAAACATATTACTACCAAAAGAAATAAGAACAAGTATATTATATAGAGAATTGATAATGAAATTCAATATACTATTAGAAAGAATGAAAAAAAGAACATAATAGAAGATCAACATGGTGGTACCTAAATAGATTTGAAAAAATCCTTTGTACTATAAATAAACTAAGAGAATTAATAAGGTATATCCCTACATTTATATAGACCTAAAATTATAGTTTAAAATTCTCTATAAATATTATATCTACATATGACAATTGGAGAAAGAAAATAACATTCTAGGTAAAATACAGATTTAACTAAACATATAGTTTAACATTATCTACAATTATTACCTAATATAAATGGCAATCTAAGAAGTAAGATAATATTTTAAATGGCATAAAATCTATGGATAGCACAATCTGAGAAGGTTTAGATAAACATTTATATTTACATCAAGTCAATTCACAAAAAATATATATTTATTCAAAAACATATTTCAATCATTATAATCTCTCCATTTTATAAATTGATTGTGTTATAGCTATGATATAGTTAAAAGAATTAATGGTTTATTAAATTTTCAACTATACTAAATATCAAATATTAAGTCTAGTTGGATAATGGAAACTAAAATTTTAAAGCATCACCTTTATCAAATTCTATGGTGTCTTCTTTCCTTGCTTTTAGGATAAATAATTGGCACTACTCCAAAGCTCTTTTGTATATCCTATTCATATAAAGAAAATACAATGTTTTAAGTTTGAAACCACCAAGGCCTACAAGAAAATCAATGAACAGCATATATTTTGAGAGAAAATGGAAAAAAATAAATTAGGGATTTGAGTGGGATACAAAGAGAAAAGAAAAAGAAAGATATCTATTTAGAGAGCTAACTATCCTCCTTCACCATCTATGATTAATTGCAAGGCTATTAAGAGATGAAGATAAACTCAAGCCCCCTATTAATATCTTCAATAGTTGCTAAACCAATATTCAAACAACTCTTGCCATCTCATGATCTCTACTATAGCATAACTTAAATTAAAGATCCTAATCCTCTGCAAGTTTTATTGCAAAGAAGGTGGATCTAATCTAAAATGAGTTAGGGAAGGTCCTGGTTATCAATTAGAGATAGTAAGAAAAGGAGAAAATGATGTAAAAGCTATTGAAAGTCCTCGAATTATGATAGAAAGAGCAGGGTAAAGAAGAGGATGATGAGGGTTAGGTCATGGATAGAGAAGTAAAGAGAATAGATGGGGGGAGAGATATACAGAGAAAGGAAGTTAGAGCTAAGAGAAGAAGAGGAGAAAAAGAGATAGGAGAAGATGCAAGTGCTTGAGCTATGACAACGATGGTGTAAAGTGGAGAAAAGGGTAGCAAGGTTAAAGCTTGGACAATGAAGCAAGGAGCAAAAAGAGTGTAAGAGAGATAAGGGAGTGAGAAGGATTCTTAGGGTTAGAAGAGGAATAAAACGAGAAATAGAAATAGGAGGATTTGAAGTACTCAAGCTGCTGTATCAAAGGTAGGTCACAAGATAAGATGGCTAGGGTTAGGGCACAAATAGTGAAGTGGAGAGAGATAGAAGAAGGTAAAAAATCAATTCTTTACATTATATATAAGTATTAATTTATAAATTAATTTATTTTTATTCATTAAAAATTGATATTTCTAAATATCTTCTATAAGAAAGAGGATTACCAATGCAAAGAGCTTAATTTGCATGTTAACATAAAAGAAATTTAGAGCAAAGCACAAGTTCGCTTTGAAATCTGGACTAAAACCAGTCCAAAATGACACAAATATGAACATTAAAGCAACCGATCCATGGTGGACCGGCTACTTGGTTTATAGAGTAATTAGGTAGTCCATAGAAGCCATTACCACTCGATCCATGGACGGAGTCGTGGACCATCGGAGATTTGCATCAATCAATGACCAAACAAGCATTGTGCAAGCAAATCGATGGCCTACATGACTCCAGCAAGGTCAATGGATGATGGCGTTGGATTCCAGCGATGAAGATGGAGATCCACGGCCATGGGGGCAACCGCATGGGCTTTGCACCAGTGGTTTTGGAAGATTCCAGTGGCTCAATCTATAGCATGGTAGCGTGATGGCAATACCTGAGCACAGGAGGTCCTTGACGGTATCGGTGGCAACGGTAATGAGGCTTCAGCATACCAATGGTGATGACAATGAATAACGTGATTCAATGATGGGAAGCAACCCAGGAAAAGTTTCCATTGCAGCTTGGCTCGGTCTAGTGCTAGTAGGCTGCTAGGATCGGAGCTCGACAGAAGATCAATGGCTGAGGCATAATTCGATCAGTAGAAGGACTCGGATGTGACAATCAAGCCATGATTAATGGCTAAAAACCATCTTGGAGGAAAGATCAAATGGTCAGCGCTTCTTCCAATAGTAATTGGACCTGTATGCAATAGATTTTGACAGGATTTCATGCACATGATTAGGATCAAATGGCCATAATAATCTTAGAATATCAAAGCCCAATTCTAATTAGTTTCATCTCCTATTTTGAGTGGGATTTGGTCTAGTTTCTTATCTATAAAAGGGGAGTCATGGAAGATATCGAGGAAAGCAAGTAGCAAGTAGTAGAATAGAGCCCTATATATTTTTTTTGTTGTATAATTCTGTAAGGGATTTCAGGAGGGAAAAGGGTGATAGCAGCTAAGGGGTCTTCTTCCTTGATGATGATGATTGAAGAAACCATGAGCGGCTAGAGCTCTACATCTCGGGAGAAGAGAAGTGATCTTGTACAACACAGGATAATTCTTTCGTTCTCACTTATTTTATATTTCTTTTATTATTATAAGCAATGAAGAGTATGCTTTCTTTTATCATCCCTTGTGACTTTTTATTTGTTTTCTTTTATGCTTTCTTTTATGTTTTTATGATCAATTAAATTTAGGAATAACTCTTGCTTTTTGGAGACGCGCTATGATCTACGAATATGGGACATGCCAAGGAAAGAAGAGTTAAATACCTAGTACCTCATACAGACGTGTCATGATCTACAGATATTAAATATGCCGAGGAAAGAGAGGTAATTCTTTAAAATTAATTACACTTAATTTATAAAAAAAATATAACTCTGTTAATGTAAGATTAATTCAAGACCCCCAATATATTTTTTTTTACTTACCTCAATCTTTGGAATAATTTACTTCCTATTTATTTTTATTTTTTTTCATGACAATCAATATTCTTATTTTCTTTCATAATCATAACTTACCTCTAAGTTCCTTGTAGATACAAACCTAACTCATTACTATCTACATAGTATTGAGTTAGTGATTTATTTTTGACTGTCCATGATAGTGATCAAATTTTAGTACCATTGTCAGAAATCATAGGCATGGTTATGATTTAAAAAATTAAAAATCAAAAAATTATTAATTATTGCTTTCTAATTTTTTGTCTTAGTTTTATTTACTTGCTTTTTAATTTACTATTCATCATAGTTAATTTACTACTTCTATTTCAATTCAGTTTTCTCACATACCAAATTAATTCAATTTAAAACTTATCTAAAGATAACATAACACAAAAAGAAAACAAAGATACCACATAATACATAACTAAAATAGAGAAACTAATTAAAACTTAAAAGCTTATTATATGAATTGGATATCCACTTTTTTTGCATTGCATATTTTATTAAAAATCTTAAGGGCATAACCCATAAACAAGATAAGTAGAGATTTGATCATCCTTTCCTAGTCCACAAATATCACCCTGTATATTATATTGACTTAAGCCTCTAAATTAAAATCAATTAGACGTTGATCCATAAAGATTTTCAAGTTCACTAGAACAAGGGACCCTAAGAGTTGGACTGGGTCAAAGTTTATCAGCTAACTGGTGTATAAAAAAGTAGTTCAAGAACAAGATCCCGAAGGAAGGTAGTTACTTAGTTTCATTGACTGACTAGGCCAATTTATTTGATATCTAAGGAAAGCAACAGGGGGACCCCATCAACCTTATACTTACCTGGTCAATTGGCTAGTTAGCTTTTATTTGGAGGGCTCGAGCATGACCTTGAAATAGTTAGGAGCTGTCTAGATCTAGGTTAACCCTAGGATAGAAAGTCTATGTTATGCTAACTATTGCAATCAATACTAAATTCTAATTAAATTCTTCTCTATCTCTCTTAGGTCCAAGACTCCTTAGGTTCTCATCTTTAAAACTCTTTTTTCTCTTTCTTCTTTCTTCTTCTCCCTTCTCCTTCTTAACAAAACATAAAAAAAATCTAAATCACACATCAGGTTTTGCACTGGCACATGCATGATAGAAGATCTCTATTTCATGACCTAATTGAACCTAATCTCAAAATTGAATGGCTGATCTATATTAAACCTAAAAATCAAATGGTTGGAAATCCTGAAGAACCACCTAGGCAAATGAAGGAATACTTTATTCCTTCCACCTATAACCCATCAATTTGTATTCATTTACCTGATATTCCTGCAAGCCATTATGAGATCAAGTCAACCACAATCTAGATGCTCCCATCTTTCTATGGGAATACCAATGAAGATCCTTACAAGTATCTGGATGAGTTCTTAAAAATCTGCTCTATTTCCCAGGATCCTATTGTGATGGCCCATATCAGGTGTGTGATTGGTGATAGGTCCACTATTGATATTATTCAGGATGCTTGAATCTCTTCTTTATAATGCAGACACCAACAAATGCCTTCAGTCAAATTCATTGTGGATTAAATTATAAATTGAAGCAAGCCATTTGAAGTCACAAGAGTCAGCTCAACCATAACCCAAAGATCCGACTCGAGCACTGGAGCCGACTCAACTCGAGAGATTCTACTACTTCAATTTTCTACTACAACATTTTAGCTATTCAGTACTTATTCTGCTACTTAAAATAACTCAACACTCCAGCACTTATTCTGCCACTTGGAATAACCTCAACTATGTGGAATAACTCAGCACATGGGATAAAATCGCAAAGCAACTACCTTGGAGTAACTTCCCAACTACTAGTCCAAGTTGGACTGCCACATCACCAAGCCTAGGTGGAAACCATGCCAACATGGAGGACACCTCACACCCCCCTCCACTTGGGCACCTACATTCAAATTCAAATTTAAAGTGGCCGACCCATATTATTCTTCATGAATCAAGATTGGTTGTAACTCTCCTCCATCTTCTCCAACTCCCCACCATCTTCTCCATGTAATCCTCCATGAATTTCAAAAGTTCAAAAGAGCTTGGAAGGTCTATGAATACCTCTCCATAGCTCCTTGTAATGGATGTTATGAGTGAATGAATGAAAGTTTATTAGTTCTAATTTTCTTTTTATTTGTGTGGTGCAAATGTCTTCCATGAGGGAATGAGTGTGAGGCTCAACCTAGCTATCCTATAGGTATTAGTCTACCAAACAAAGCCCTCTTCTCATCAGCCCACAACGCCACCATCTTCAAGTCCTCAAGATCGCCATCTCCAATGAAGTCAACAACACCAACTCATCAAAGATAGCCATCTTCTTCTTCATTCCAAAGCTACCCACCAATTTCAACTTTCAAGGATCTTCATTCAAGCTTCTTCAAGAGGCGCCAACCGTTCCATATTCCAAGCACACCAAGGAGTCAATCCTCCTCCAAGGACGCCAGCTTCTTCCCCTCCAAGACCTCTTCCATCCAATATAAAAAAGCCTACACTCCACTCTTCCTCTTGATCCATTTTGTCAACTTTCCTCAACCTTAGCATGTCTCTAATGTCGTTCTTTGCAGGGTCCCATACAATCCAGAGTTAAAGAAGAGGTATGCTTTGCCTTGGAACCAACTATGGATGGAGTTTTCATTATGGTAGTGACAATCTTTAAGTTCAATTGCGGCTTAATGGAGTATTGAAATTAATCTCTCATCAACGGAGTGAGTGCTCATCATTGGTTAGTAAACCCATCCGAGTCTCTTAAGTCTATAAATATGAAGGCATATATCTTGGTCTTAATGGTTTCTTAATCATTAGGTCCCTTTTTCTTTGATTAGAATTGAGTTACATTGCGGGTAGGTTTTGTTGCCGATCTCGTCGCCGCGACCTGTAACTTCAGAGCTGGTGGCGGGATCAGACCGTCTCGCCTCGAGATCTCCGGGCTCCCGATCCTGCAAGACAAGGTCAGAAACCCTGGCCGGGGATCCCGGTGAGGGAGCTCCGACGGTCAAGTTAGAAAACGACGAGATGGAATAGAATCTCCAAGGTGGGCCCCCGAAGGAGTCCCAGGCTTAGAGATGATCTTAGCAAAAAGGTCTCTGGAAGAGTGGAAATTGGGCCAAGTTCCTTCACCGAGCTCGCGCTAAGGGACCCCTCTCGGGATCTTGGATCCTGCTCTCGGTGCCTTTTCTTTTTCCAGCCTTTTTTCCCCTTACTTGGTTGTCCGCTCTTCCCATCCTTTTATCCCATCACGCTGCCTCCGGCCTCCCACCCTCGGGAGGCTCCCTCTTCGCTTTCACCTCCTTCTCTCTCTCTCTTTCCCCTTTCCCCTTCGGGTCCAGGAACCCGGTGGCCTCCTTGTCTTGCTTACCGAGCCCAGCGAGAAAAGGGTAGAGGGAGGACACCGGCCAGACCTTGGGCCGAGCGCGAGCGCTCTCCTTCCCAGGCATCAACAACGTCCGTTACTGGGTCCTGTCTGCCAGGACTTCGCCTCTCGGCTGCGGAACCCGTCGGACCGACGTAAACGAGATTTCGCGCATTGCTGCCGACCGTACTGGCACCCCTCTCGAGGTGCGGCGCGCACTGCCCGAGGGGCGGTCTCGGAACTCGTGCCCCCACTTCTTGGCGGCCTCACCACGTAGGGTAGCCGGCCTCGGCCAAGGTGGAAACCTCTTGTGCGGACGCCTGGCGGAGCGGCAGAGGAGCGCTCGACTTCGATCGAGGTGGACCCGTGTCTGGGCGCCACCTGGTGAAGGAGCAGGAAGGCCCGGCTCGACCTCGGCCGAGGTGGGACCGTCCCAGGACGCCACCCGGCGAGGGATCAAGGGGCCACCGGCTTCGGCCGAGGTGGACCCCTCCTGGGCGGACACCTGGTGGAGCGGTAGAGGGGCGCTCGACTTCGGCCGAGGTGGGCCCGTGTCCGGGCTCCACCTGGTGAAGGAGCGGGAAGGCTTGGCTCGACCTCGCCCGAGGTGGAACCATCTCAGGGCGCCACCCGGCGAGGGAGCAGGGGGCCGCCGGCTTCGGCCGAGGTGGACCCCTCCTGGGCGGACACTTGGCGGAGCGACAGAGGAGCGCTCGACTTCGACCGAGGTGGAACCGTGTCCGGGCGCCACCTGGCGAAGGAGCAGGAAGGCCCGGCTCGACCTCGGTCGAGGTGGGACCGTCTCAGGGTGCCACCCGGTGAGGGAGCAAAGGGCCGCCGGCTTCGACCGAGGTGGACCCCTCCTGGGCGGACACCTGGCGGAGCGACAGAGGAGCGCTCGACTTCGGCCGAGGTGGACCCGTGTCCGGGTGCCACCTGGCGAAGGAGCGGGAAGGCCTGGCTCGACCTCGACCGAGGTGGGACCGTCTCAGGGCGCCACCCGGCGAGGGAGCAAAGGGCCGCCGACTTCGGCCGAGATGGACCCCTCCTGGGCGGACACCTGGCGGAGCGGCAGAGGAGCGCTCGACTTCGGTCGAGGTGGACCCGTGTCCGGGCGCCACCTGGCGAAGAAGCAGGAAGGCCCAGCTCGACCTCGACCGAGGTGAAACCGTCTCAAGGCGCCACCCGGCGAGGGAGCAGGGGGCCGCCGGCTTCGGTCGAGGTGGACCCCTCCTGGGCGGATACCTGGCGGAGCGGCAAAGGAGCGCTCGACTTCGACCGAGGTGGACCCGTGTCCGGGCGCTACCTAGCGAAGGAGCAGGAAGGCCCGGCTCGACCTCGACTGAGGTGGAACCGTCTCAGGGCGCCACCCGGCGAGGGAGCAGGGGGCCGCCGGCTTCGGCCGAGGTGGACCCCTATTGGGCGGACACCTGGCGGAGCGGTAGAGGAACACTCGACTTCGACCGAGGTGGACCCGTGTTCGGGCGCCACCTGACGAAGGAGCAGGAAGGCCCGACCCGACCTCGACTTCAGCCGCGGTGGAGCCATATCCGACCTTGCTGGACCGCTCCCGCTCTGCCAAAAAATTTCACATGGTTCGGATCACGCCCGGCGGAATTTGAGACACGCCACGTCATCATAACAACTGTAACAGGTTTTATTTCATTAAGTAGTCCCTTCTTTGATTACTTTTGGAATTCTTACATATGAATTATTGCTAATGTAGATAGATATCATTGCTCAATCAATTAATTAATCCTCTAAATTAAAATTCATTCTTGCATGCCACATCAAATTTGGTATCAGAGCATAGTTGCATGGGTAGCATAATAATAATAGCATGCATGTTTCTCTTTAACTACTCGGATTGGGTGCGTCACCAAGGCCATTCGATCATAGGAGAGAAGTAGGACTGCAAGACCCTCTCTTCCCATTTAATGGGATCTCCTATGGCGTGTAGGGGTGCCGTTATGATTTGACCCGTGAAGAAGAAAACAAATAGATGACTCATTTAGGACTTAATTTCTGCTTGCTGATTTCTGTGTTAGGGATTGAAATCTAGGACTGTTTCCCCATTAAGACCTCACCGTTTTATCCTGATTTTTGCATCAGTTAATCTTTGCTTAGTTCACTATTTACTGTGATTTTCTGAGATTTTTTCTGATTCAAAAACAGAGTAAAACCTATCTAAGAAAATAGCCCTAACCGAGTTTCTACACACTGAATCTGCATTGGTAGTTTGAACCTAGGTCTAATTCACCAACCAATCCCTACTGTTTCCCTCTGATTTTTGCACTGATTAACCTATGATTAGTCCTCTTAATTTTTATTATTTTTTTCTGATTTTATGAGTTCAAAAACTTAAAAAAAACTTTGCATACAAAACAGACTTGCTGAGATTTCTGCATGTGTTGTTTGGGCTGAAACTAAATCACATCCAAACCTCCCCAAACCCAAGCCACTTTTGCTTGATCATTTAACCAACTGAAACTCAAGTCTGACACTTGAAAAAAAAAAAGAATGATTTTTAGATTGCATCAGGGTTTCATATGCATAACTTATTCTAAGGGCGACAATATCATAAGATAAGAAAAGGATGTCATTACCTTTCCTTGGCCCAAAAATAACCAACCACATTTTGCATCGAACCCAAACTTTTTAATAAAATTGAGTAGCAACCTAATTAGAATTAGGGACACCAACAAGTCAAGCTCAATTAGTATGTTGAGACTAGTGTGAATCATTTCTTCATCTACTCCTGGAAATTGGTGTCTAAGGCTAGAGGTCTTAAGGCAAATGCCTTAAGTGGATTTGTGGTTCTTCAATTGGATCCTCGCAAAAGCAGGGGGGCCTCCCATAATCCCACCTCTTACCTGGCTAGTTGAAAGGGTATTTGTAGTCTTGATCTATACTAAGTTAATTCATACTATATTGGACTTCCAGGTCTAGCAAACCCTAGAGCGAGTCTTTGTATTGAATGACTACTAAATCAGGAACTCCATACCAGCATTCATAAGACCAACCAAGTACTACCATGGACCCCAATCTAGAAGCTCTAATGAGAACTATGACTGAGCAGTTCAAGCAATTGAACAATAGGTTTGATCAAATGGAAGAGATGATAGGAACTCTTGAAGAGACCCGTATGACCCCTACTGAGCCACAATCACCCAGATTGGCACCTATCCATCCTAGAGTCCAATGCCAGGAATATACTTTTGATCCACATCAAAGAAGACCTCACCATGATTATGTTGACCAGGATGAGAGAGCCCTTAGAAACATTCGTCTAGATGCACCCATATTCGATGAAAACTCGGATCGTAAGGTGTATATAGACTGAGAAGGTGATATGGATCAATACTTTAATTGGTACGAAATGTCAAAAGATAGAAAATTTAAGTTTGCCAAACTTAGATTGGCCCGTCAGGCTAGATTGTATTGGGATAATATTGAGCGCATGAGTCGATAGAGGGGTGATATGCCCAAAGCCACCTGGAGGGCTATGAAGGTAAAGCATAGAGAGAAGTATTTGTCCATGTCCTATGAACAAAGATTCTTGGATCAATGCAACGATTAACTCAGGGAAATAAGACGGTGTCCGAATATGTTGCCAAGTTTGATGAGTTCGTTATGAGATGCAATATGGTTGAGTCCGAGGCAGAAACCTTGTCTAGGTTTAGAGCAGGTCTATACGAGAAAATTTAGAGAGAATTATTTTTGAAAGAGGTCCATGACCTAGACCAATCCTACCAAGTTGCTAGGGACTGTGAGAGATTCTAGAGGAGACCATTATTTTGCCGACCTGAGCCTACTAAGATTAATCCTCCTGGAAATAGGCCAAGTCCAAGCCCAAGTCCAGCCAATAGACCCAGTCCTGCTACTCCAATAGCTCGAAGGGAAGATAAAGGAAAGAGCCCTGAAGTTCGAAGAGAGAGAAATATCCATTGTTTTAGATGTCATAAGATAGGTCACTATGCAAGCCAATGTCTCACCAGAGCGTTACACATAGGAGAAGTAGAAGAGGAAGTTACTAAACCCATGGAAAACTATGAGGAAGAAGAAGTATATGAGGCATGTGTGAACTTAGCTGATGAGTATGAAGGGGATGAAGAGATCATAGACTTATTAGAAATCCTAGGAGTTATGAGATGTATCTTGACCCAAGGTAAGGAGCAAGAAGATTGGCGTAGGACTAGTATCCTGCAAACTTTTGTCAAGATAGGAGAAAAAGTGTGCAAGATTATCTTAGATAGTGGTAGTTGTGTCAATGTCATTTCAACCAACACCGTCAAGAACTTAAGATTGTCCACTGTACCCCATCCCAACCCATATAAGGTATCCTGGATAGATTCGACCTCGATTCCCATCAAATTTAGGTGCTAAGTTACAATCCAAATCCAGTCATACCAAGAAAAGTTTTGGTGCGATGTTCTTCCCATGGAAGTAAGCAGCATCATATTAGGTCGACCATGGTTGTATGATCATGATGCTATACTCTATGGTCATTCTAATTCTTGTTCTTTTACTCATAATGAAAAGAAGATTGTAATCAATTCTTCACCACCTAAGACCATGTTGAGAGAGGATCAAGTCACCTGGAGGACAGGAAACAAAAAATAAATATGATCAATGCTAAGGAATTGGAGCAAGAGCTTAGTAACGGTTCACCTGTTTGGATTTTGTCAACTAAGGAAGTTCAGAATCAAACCCATAAGGAATAGCCCCAGGAAGTGCTAAGGTTTCTAGAGGAGTTTCAAGATGTATTTCCAGAAGACCTCCCTAATCACCTTCCACCCTTAAGAGATATTCAACATGCCATAGATCTCATCCCATTGCCCACACATGCATGAGTTTCTGAGTCTACTGAGTCATATGCACAGCATATTAAGGATTTGCATAAAGAAATCAAAAAGAAAATCAACTCGAGCAATGAAGCCTATAAGCATATGACTAATTCACATAAGAGAATTAAAGAATTCTATGAAAGAAACCACGTAATGATTAGACTCAGACCTGAACGGTTCCCATCTGGAACCTTTAAAAAATTACATGCCCGCGGTGCAGGCCCATTTAAAATTATAAAGAAGATTGGACCTAATGCATATGTACTTGAGTTACCTTCTGACCTAGGTATTAGCTCGATCTTCAATGTTTCAGACTTGATAAAGTATAAGGAGCCAATGATGATACCTTGTGAGCCTTTTGGGCCTAACCCTATTTTTAAGAGTGAGCCTGTCTCTGAGTGTCCACCAACCACTTTTTCAAAGAGGCAACACAAAATCGAGCAAATTCTAGATGACAAGATTATCACTGCCAGGAACAAGGACTACCAACGATATTTGGTTCTTTGGTAAGGTCGGCCAGAATCTGAAAACTCATGGATCACTAAGGAGGACCTACAATGAATTGACCCAGACTTATTGGAGCATTACTAAAGTCAAGTTGACCCATTCTCGACAGGGTCGAGTTCTTGCCACCCCGGAAAAACTGGTGTGGACACCAACAAATGCCTTCAGTCAAACTCATTGTGGATTGAATTATAAATTGAAGCAAGCCATTTAAAGCTACAAGAGGCAGCTCAACCATAATCCAAAGATCCGACTCGAGCACTGGAGCCGACTCAACTCGAGAGATTCTACTACTTCAATTTTCTACTACAACATTTCAGCTATTCAGTACTTATTCTGCTACTTGGAATAATTCAACACTCCAGCACTTATTCTGCCACTTGGAATAACCTCAGCTATCTAGGATAACTCAGCACATGGGATAAAATCAGCAAAGCAACTACCTTGGAGTAACTTCCCAACTACTAGTCTAAGTTGGACTGCCACATCACCAAGCCTAGGTGGCAGCCATGCCAACATGGAGGACACCTCACACTCCCCCTCCACTTGGGCACCTACATTCAAATTCAAATTTAAAGTGGCCAGCCCATATTATTCTCCATGAATCAAGATTGGTTGTAATTCTCCTCCATCTTCTCCAACTCCCCACCATCTTCTTCATGTAATCCTCCATGAATTTCGAAATTTCAAAAGAGCTTGGAAGGTCTATGAATACCTCTCCATAGCTCCTTGTAATGGATGTTATGAGTGAATGAATGAAAGTTTATTAGTTCCAATTTTCTTTCCATTTGTGTGGTGCAAAAATCTTCTGTGAGGGAATGAGTGTGAGGCTCAACCTAGCTATCCTATAGGTATTAGTCTACCAAACAAAGCCCTTTTCCCATCAGCCCACAATGCCACCATCTTCAAGTCCTCAAGATCACCATCTCCAATGAAGTCAACAACATCAACTCATCAAAGATAGCCATCTTCTTCTTCATTCCAAAGCCACCCACCAATTTCAACTTTCAAGGATCTTCATTCAAGCTTCTTCAAGAGGTGCCAACCTTTCCACATTCCAAGCACACCAAGGAGTCAATCCTCCTCCAAGGACGCCGGCTTCTTCCCCTCCAAGACCTCTTCCATCCAACATAAAAGAGCCTACACTCCACTCTTCCTCTTGATCCATTTTGTCAACTTTCCTCAACCTTAGCATGTCTCTAATGTCGTTCTTTGCAGGGTCCCCTACAATCCAGAGTTAAAGAAGAGGTATGCTTTGCCTTGGAACCAACTATGGATGGAGTTTTCATTATGGTAGTGACAATCTTTAAGTTCAATTGCGGCTCAATGGAGTATTGAAATTAATCTCTCATCAGCGGAGTGAGTGCTCATCATTGGTTAGTAAACCCATCCGAGTCTCTTAAGTCTATTTATATGAAGGCATATATCTTGGTCTTAATGGTTTCTCAATCATTAGGTCCCTTCTTCTTTGATTAGAATTGAGTTACATTGCGGGTTGGTTTCATTTCATTAAGTAGTCCCTTCATTGATTACTTTTGGCATTCTTACATATGAATTATTGCTAATGTAGAAAGGTATCATTGCTCAATCAATTAATTAATCCTCTAAATTAAAATTCATTCTTGTATGCCACATCACTTTACCTCTGTCCAGGTGACCGACCTTTATCAGCATGGAGGAGTTAGACAACCTTCGAGTTTGTGACTTGATGATGGATGATGCTAGGACCTAGAAAGTCCAGGAGGTTACTAGATTATCTGGGAGCCAGCTGGGGGATCGGATTCTTGCTATCTCGATTCCTAGTCAGCATTGTCAGGATCTGAGGGTATGGGATCATTCTTGTTGGTCCAAGATCCCTTAAGTACCCTCTATGATTTGTACATGGGACCATCGAATAGGAGTATAGTAGCAGATTGGATTTGGAGACTGCCTGTCCACCTAAGAGTGCACCTCTTCATTTGGAAGATGGCTTGGGACCGCCTCCCGATAAGGACCTTACTCGGGCATGGAGGCATGGATATTACTGGGTCTTTTCCACTATGTGGCCTACATGATGAGTCTATCGAGCATGCCATTCTTACTTGCTCTAAGGTGAGGTGTATATGGAGGCTTCCAGGGAGATGGCCTTGGGATGAGGATGACGGACCTTGCTTAGACCCTTTATTTGATTTTCTTAGACAGTCCTCGCTTGAGGATCGACGTCATTGTGCCTACATTGATTATCACATTTTGCTATCCTGGAATGCTATGGATTTCGAGGCTGTGATGATTCTGCCACACCAAATTATCCAGAGAGCCTTGTTTATGATGATGGAGTTTCATCAGTTCGGCATTGCTTCGCCCTTTACGACCTCATATTCCTGGGACTCCTATGCTGCCGCATTAGCAGCCTGAAGGACTTTATACATCTCCTGAGAGCCCCCTCTTATGGGGTTTGTGAAGGTAAACTTTGATGGCAGTGTATAAGGTGACTCTGGTGGTGCAGGGTATGTTATCCGGGATGCTGACGGCAAGCTCCTAGCAGCAGAAAGGTTCTTTCTTCATGAGCCTTCAGTCCCAGAAGCTAAGCTCAGTGTAGTGTGGGCAGGTATCAGGAGAGTCATTCACGAGTTTCAGGCAGAGATGATCTTCATTGAGGGAGACTCTTTCATTATTATGAGTTGGATTCAGGGCAGGAGGGAGCATTGTGATGGCCACCCTCTCTTTCATGATATCTGGAGCTTCTTTCAGCCTCCTAGGATGATTTTGACTAGACATATCTACCGGGAGGCGAATTATGCAGCCGATTGGGTTGCATCTTTTGTTGCGCAGCATGTTGGCGATTGGTCTTGGCATCAAGATGATTACATTCCGGAGACCCTTTGGGGACTCCTCTCTCTTGATCTTTTGGACAGTTCTCGTATCCATCTAAGGTGACCACCCGTCTGTACCATAAAAAAATTGCTTTATGATGAAGATTCAAAATTTTACTGATGATGCCCTTAGACTGACCCTATTCCCCTTTTCACTAAAAGATAAAGCCAAGTATTAGCTTGGCACAATAGGGAGACCAATATGAACTTGGACTGAAATGCAGCACGAGTTTCTTAAAAAAATTTTTCCCACAGGTCGAACTAATACCATGAGATGAGCCATCACTAGATTTGCTCAGCTTTCAGGAGAACAAATTCATGAGTCATGGAAGAAACTTAAGAAACTCCTTAGAAAATACCCACATCATGGTCATCTAAGTGGCAAATTATTCAAACTTTCTATAAAGATTTGGGAGACAATTGACTCTGGTTTTGATTATGATAAAATACTTAAGTATATTTGAGTACAATAATGTGTTAAGTGTGTTAATCAGTTACAGGTACTCAAGATTTGAATTTAAAGAAGTTTCAACACTGGTACAGCTAAGTGTCGACTCATTGAATCCAAGTATCGATTCAAGTATCAACTCATGAATAGTGAAATATCGACTCAAGGCCTGAGACCAAACAGAAGACAGAACGAGTAGATTTCAGGAGTTTGGTCAAGTGTCGACTCACTAGATGAAATGTCGACACATCAGTACATTTCAGAGAGCTTCAGAAAATATTTTTGACCTAGTGTCGACTAATGGAACTGAAGTATCGACTCAAGGTGTCGACTCATGGAGCTAAAATGTCAACACTTGGTGTAACGGCTAGTTTTTCTGAAGCGTAGAACTTTCCAAATTTGTTTCTAACGGCTAGTTTTTTTTCTCCAACGATCATAAATGGTCAATCAAGATTTGGAGGGCTATTTAACCACCACCATGCTCAAGCGAAAAAAAAGAAATAGATTGATTGAGAGAATCCTTTGAAGATCCAATTAAAAATATTTTAAGGATTCAAAATGTTGAGAGTTGAGCCTCCAAGGATTAAAAAGTGAGAAGAAGCTTCCAAGTCCTCATCTTCAAGCATTCTTTGAAGCTTCAACAATAACATGAAGACAAGCTCAACAACATCAATCAAGTGCCTCAATGAAATATCTGTTTTTTGTAAAAAAATTTTTTATATTTTCATTGTCATATTTGTGCTTGTATTGCTTACTAATTTCAATGGAATTGAAACTAGTATCTAGGTTGTTGGTGAGCCTTGTGAAAACCATCTAGGCTTTTGGTTAGCCTATTTCATGAAAATCAAGAAGGTTATTGGTGAGCCTAAGTGACAAAACCAATAAGGGTTTTGACTTGTGAGCCCGTGAAAACAAGTTGGGTTTTGACTTGTAAGCTCGGTGAAAACAAGTTGGGTTTTTGGTTAACCCGAAAAACCAAGAGGTTTTTACTTGTAAGCCCGTGAAAACAAGATGGGTTTTGATTAGTGAGCCCAGAAAGCTAATCGGCTGTAATCAAGTGAGATTATAGTGAAATTTCCAAGGAAAGCTTGGGGAGTGGATGTAGGTGCTTAGAGTACACCGAACCGCTATAAATTTATTGTGTTTGTGATTGCTTGTTTATCTTTGTTATTTGCTTTATATTTACATTATTATTTCTGCTACATATTATCTTGATCACATAAATACCTTGACAAAATACAAGTACTTGATTTGAATTGGCACATACATTGTTTAAAGTTTTTAAAATCCAATCCTCCCCTCTTGGGTTAGCCTCTCTGGGCAACAGAGACCAATATAGACAAATGATGGATGCATCATATGGAGGTGCATTCATGAGCAAAAGTGAGGATGAAGCCTATGCCTTGTTTGAAATCCTAAGTGAAAACTCAATTAACCATGTCACATTATCCTCCTATGAAAGGTTGATCCCTCATCAATAGCAGGTAAGAATCTATGAGATCAGATATTCAGACTCCAGCTCTCAGGTTGACTTGAACTTAATAGCTCAGAAATTAGATAAAGTTGAATTAATAACCCAGAAGTTAGATCAAGTCCTAGCCCAAGGTCAATAATCTCCTGTACAATATACATCACCTTCTAATTATCAAGAGATTTGCTCTATCTATGTTAGCCCAGCCCATCATATAAGTGAGTGTCCCACGGTTGCATAGTTTCTATCTTTCATCCAAGAATAAGTCCAAGTTGCACAAGATTACTCTAAGTCGATTAATGATCCATTCTCGAATACATATAACCCATGTTGGAGGAAACATCCCAATTTATCTTTGATCCCCCAATAGATGCAGGCTCGGATCCAAATTCTCTCTGCACAAAACTTTTGAAATAGGCTCCAATACCAAAATTATGCTTATAATAAAGGTTAGCCCATTCAACCTATCCAGCTCACATATCAGAATCAGCTTTCATACCCACCTCCTCAATAGACCAATTCAATCAATGATAGGTTTGCTCAAATGCAATAAAGAATTATGGCCCAGCATCAATCTATCACTAAACTAGAAGTCCAAATAGGTCAACTAATAAACACAATCAGCAGGAGGGAGGAAGGAAAATGACCCAGCCAAACCGAGAGCAATCCAAGAGGGCAATTCATGATTGAAAGCTCTAATGTCCCAGAAACTTTTTTTGAATATGCCAAATCGGTCATGACTTTTAGGAATGGGAAGGTCATTGAACAAACAAGCAAAACCAATAGGACTGACCCTAAACCCCTAACCAAACCCGAATCATCCAAGAACAATAAGGATCTAAAAGTAGAAGACAAACCAACTATACTAAAACCACCTTACTTACCTAAAGTTCCATTTTCGGATATCCTAAAAGTCCCTATTTTTGCAAAAAAAGAAGGGAGGAGAAATCAATGAGATGTTGGAATTGTTTAAGCAAGTTTAAATTAATCTCCCCTTTTTAGATGCATTCAAACAAGTTCCATCATATATAAAATTTTTAAAGGATTTGTGCATCCAGAAATGTAAATCTATACCACAAATTTCAAAAAAAGTATGTGTCACCGAACATTCTAGTTCTGTCTTCCAAGGTGCTACCCCTTCAAAGCTTAAGGATCCATGAACTCCTATTTTTTCCTGTGTTATAAGAAACTTTCATGTTGAAAAAGCTCTCCTAGATTTAGGAGCAAGTGTAAACCTCTTATACAGTTCGGTGTATGAACTCTTTAGATTCAGAGAGTTGAAACCTACATCAATCACTTTGCAGTTAACCGATAGATCAATTAAGGTATCATGTGGGATGCTTGAAAATATTTTGATCAAGGTAGAATTTTATTTTTCAGTTGATTTCCTAGTCCTCGACATGGAACTAAGTATCAATCCAAGACAAATTTTCATTATCTTAGGCTGACCCTTCCTAGCTACGACAAATGCATGCATTAATTGTAAGACAAGGGTCATGAACATATCATTTAGAAATAAGAAACTGAGATCAAATATATTTGGTGCTTCTCAAGGACCATCAACAGATAGTTGCTTTGAAATAGATATACTAGGGGACATTATAGAGGAAGCAACACCCATAATTCTTGCACAAGACTCCCTAAACACCTGTTTGGCTTACTTTGGAGTAGATGACTTTGACATAGAAGAATATATTAAAGAAGTTAACATCCTATTAGATACACCCCATGATAAAAATGCTCCCACATGGACAATCAAGTATGAGTCACTGCCCTCGTTAGCCAGTACACCAATAGCTCCATCTTTAGAATTGCCACCTATGCTAGAATTAAAGCCACTTCTTGCCATGCTTAAGTATATATTTCTAGGATCCAATGACACCCTCCCGATGATCATTGCATCAGACTTGACCCATGACTAGGAAGAGCAATTGGTTGGGATTCTGAAGGAACACAAAGAGGCATCAGCTGGTCCATTGCCGATCTGAAAGGCATTGACCTCTCCATCTGCATGCACTATATCTATTGTGAACAAATGCCAAACCACATAGGGACATGCAAAGGAAATTAAACCCTAATATGCACGAGGTAGTTAAAAAGAAAGTTGTCAAGTAATTAGATGCATGAATTATCTATCCAATATCGAACAGTAGATGGGTTAACCTTACTTAAGTAGTACCCAAGAAATCAGGTATTACTATGATGGAGAACAAAGAAGGTGAATTGATCGCCACCCGCATATCATCTAGTTAGAGGGTATGTATTGGTTATCATGAACTAAACTATGTCACTAGGAAAGATCACTTTCCATTATCATTTATTGATCAAATCCTAGAATGGCTAGCAAAGCAAAACTTCTTTTGCTTCTTGAATGGCATTCAGGATATAATCAAATACTTGTCTTTCCTAGTGATCAATAGAAAACCATCTTCACCTACCTCCCTGGCATGTTTGCTTTTCGGTGCATGCCCTTTGGCCTCTACAATGCACCCGCTACATTTCAACGATGTGTGCTGGTCATATTCTCCAATATGGTAGATAAGTTCTTAGAAGTTTTTATGGACAACTTCTCCATATTTGGTTATACATTTGAGGATTGTCTTCATCACCTAACAAACATATTAGAATGATGTAAGGCGACATACCTTGTCCTAAGCTAGAAAAAAATTATTTTATGGTTTGAGAAGGGATCGTACTCGGCCACATTATATCCGAAAGGGGGATCGAAGTAGATAAGGCTAAAGTAAAGATAATATCAATACTACCATCCTTAATATCAGTTCAACAAATACGATCTTTTTAAAGTCATGCTGGATTTTATAGACACTTCATCAAAGACTTTAGCAAGATTTTGAAATCCTTATGCAATAACTAGTCAAAGATATACCACTTATTTTTTATGAAGATTGTTTAAAAGCCTTCCAGACATTACGAACGACCTTGACAACAGCACCCATAATAAAACCCCCTCACTAGTCCCTTCTATTTGAGATCATGTATGACTCTTCTAATTTTATAATAGGTGTTGTCTTAGGCCAAAAACTTAATAAAAAGTCACATATAATTTATTATGCTAGTAAGACTCTTTCTGATGCCCAATTAAATTATACCATAACAAAAAAAGAGTTGCTAGTAGTAGTGTCCGCCCTCAAAATTCTGTTCATATCTATTAGGATCAAAGATTTTGGTTTACTCTGATCATGCAACTTTGAAGCATCTACTATCAGAAAAAAATACTAAACCACGGTTGATCATGGACCTTTCTTTTACAAAAATTGACCTAGAAATTCAAGACAAGAAGGGTTCCGAAAATATAATAGCCGACCACATTTCTATTATCTTAGTTGAAAACATGACGGCCATAGATGACGTCAAGGAAAATTTTTTTGATGAGTAACTTTTTGCAATCTCCTCTAACCAACTTTCAAAGTGCATCCATATCGTTAATTACTTAACAACAGGACAAGTACCTCCGCATTGGACAAGACAGGAAATGGATAGATTCTTCTCAAAAGTTAAATATTATTTTTAAGAGAAACATAAACTATTCAAATACTGTCCTAACCAAGTTATCTACTATTGTATCTCCGAGAGCAAAATGGAAAGCATTCTCACTTTTTGCCACTCTTCTAGGGGCACTAGCCGACACTATAAGAAAATATCGGTAGAAAAGCATTGGCTTTTTAATAATTTACAGTAGCGGCTTGAGCTTCAATTCTTTGGGAAATTCTTTTGTGACTTCATAAGCTTTACATGACACTTGATGAGAGAACTGAGCTTGAATTCCAGAACATACAAGGAAATCTTCTTTAAAAATGTCAAAAGAACCCTCATGATATAAGATAGAGTCAATCATGTACCATATCAACAACGAACAGAAGTAAATATCAAGCTGCATGCACTCACTTTTGCTCTGCTATATGGTCTGTCAAGGTTGTTAATTCACGGTTAAATAAAGGAAACACATTCAATTTGGGCATAGGTTTTTACTTGTAATTGTAATATCACCTTCTTTCCACAGTATCAAAATGATACAAATAACATACCTCATCTATGATTACCATTGCAACATCGGTATAAGTTTTTGGCAACCGGTATAAAAAATGAAAAATATAACAGAGAAACAGAGTTATCACAATTTGCATATCACACCTGACAAACAATTGGATTGTTACTGCTTCATTCATCAGCTGATGAAAGATCAAAGGAAACAAGCAGTCAATAAAAGCCTCCACTCCAGATCATGGACAGAAAAACTTGTGCTTGCGAGATGGGTTACTCACACTAGCGAGATGGTTGTGGATACTAAAATCATTACTTTTTTTTAGTAACTAGGCATCATTTTTTGCACAAAACTCCACAAAGCGAGTACTGAAATACCAGGCAATACCTATAATTATTAGTTCAGCTGGGTCATCCTAGCTCTCTATGAAAGAGATCTCAGGTTCAAAAACTAAGTAATTCTGAAAAATTGCCAAAACTATCAGTCCATACCAAGCACATCATATCAGATTGATGGCAAACCTGCATTTGAGACAGTTCAGTGCCCAATCTTGGTACTGAAAGATTTCCAACATGGTAAGAGCAAGTTATCAGAATTTTCAGCAATAAAATTCTGGTATTACCTTCAAAATGCAGTGGAAAACGGAACCAAGAACTTTCAATGCACTTCGCGAGAGCTGCTGTAGCTGCTCCTCTACTTCGCTCGCATGCCGAGAAACACAGAAAAGGGGAGATGAAAGTACAGTGATTTGTTTCTCAGAGGGGGTTTCTTTCCTTTTTCTTTTTCTTTTTCTTTTTTTTTTTAAAAAAATCTCTCTCTCGCTAATTTTTAGAAGGGTCTCGCTGTTTTTAGATCTTTCGAAATAATCAAAGGGATGAAGCGCGAGAGGCTTATAAAACCTTCTTCAACGAGAAGCAGGAATCCGTTTGGATTCAAAATCCAAATAGCAATGATCCGATTCACTGCTGAAGGAACAACGTGAATAGAAATATGATTTCTGTTTGGCCTTCTACGTATTATAACGTATATAATAGACTTCACTGCTAAGATATATATGAGTTCTACTAATACTCTCTCTCTCTCTCTCTCATGGTAGCTGAATAATCTCTCTTAAAGAATCTATCAGTAGATGGCTTCTTTTAAAATTTATCATTTTAACATGATATCAATGTATATAGATTGAGATAATCTAAGCAACTTTTAGATCTATCTTTATAGATCTTTATCCTAAGGATGTAGGATGCCTCTCCCAAATCTTTTATACAAAGAATTATAATAATATCCAGGGCTTTACACTTTATAATACACGAAAGTCATTTCTAATTAAGAGAATATCATCCACATACAGTACAAGAAATATTACTACAGATCCATTAGCCTATTTATAGACATAAGGCTCTTGTTCTTAACAAAGCCTTGATTATTTTATTAAAATACATGTTCCAACTTTGAAAGCTTGCTTCAATTCATAAATAAATCTTTGAAACTTGCATATTTAAGATTCATCTATGAATGAGAACCCTTTAGCTTGTACCATACACACCTCTTCTTCGAGCTCTCCATCAAGAAAGGTCATCTTATATCCATTTACCATGTTTCATAATCCAGGTATGGTGCTATTGTAAGTATAATCCAAATAGATTTGAGCATCGTCATAAGAGAAAGCATCTCATAGTCTATATAATAATATTAACATTCCTTAGCAACCAAATGAACTTTATAGATCTCCACCTTTTTATCAATATCCCTTTTTTTTTTGAAAATCCATTTGCACCCTATGAATTTAATCCTTTCACGTAAATCAATGAGTATTCATACATTATTGATTTTCATAGATTCCATCTTGGATCTTATGATTTTAAGCCATTCCTCATCCACATAAGTGATCCGATTCTCTAGTTATTTTTATTTAATTAAATAAGATCACCATTCCGGATCAAGAAACTGTAATATCTGTCCAACTAACATGGTACTCTATCAGATCTCCTTCGAGATACATCCAGGCTCCAAGTTTGATTCACTAATCAAATCTAGTTCTGCAGACTCATTAAATTGTGTTGGTATTTCTATATCACAAACTTCATCAAACCAAATTTTAGTAGCATTAGCTCCCTTCCTAAGGAGCTCCTTTTTAAAAAAAATTATCCAATCATTAACAAACACTTATTGCTCATTAGCGAGATAGAAATAATATCCTCTAGTTTTTTTTGAATACTCTATAAATATAGACTTATCGGACTTAGATCCAAGCTTATGTCTTTAAACATTTGGCGTAAACTAGACGTCCTCAAATCCTAAGATTAGAGAGTAATGGCATATGCCCTGTCCATATCTTATATGGTATTTTATTAATAAATTTGCATGGAATCTTGTTTAGCATATAATAACTAATTTTTAGTATATATCCTCAAAAGAAAATTAGCAGATTCGCAAAGCCCATCATGGATCGAATTATATCCAACAATGTTTGATTTCTCCTTTCAAACCTTCCATTGTATTGTGATCTCCCAGAGGGAGTCCATAGTGAGAGAATCCTATTTTTTTCTAGATATATCTTTTTCTAATTTACTTTTCTACTTCATTACAAAATTTTTTGAACATTTCAAAATAGTCAAACTTATATTTTACAAGATAGATGCACTCATACCTAGACACGTCATTTATAAAGATAATGAAGTAATAATATTTATCTCTGATACTTGTATTCATGGATCCACATACATCATTATATATTAAACTCAGAACATCATTGGCCCATTCACTTTAAAGGATAATTTTAACATTTTTAAAAAAAGATATAATTCACAGGTCGATAATGATTTACGGTTATTGATATTAAGAATCTCCTCTTTGATTAACCTATTTATTATATTCTTGTTTATATGATCAAGTCGACAATGCCAAAAAAAGGCATCAATAACATATATCAATAACATAATCTATTTTAGGATATTTATTAGATATGTACATTACACTAACAGGCTGTAATAAAAGGTAAATGCCAATTTTCAATTATCCATGCATAATTGTTATACCATGTAAAATAATGTCACAAAAATTATCTTTTATCAAAAACTCAAAACCATCCTTAACCAGAAGGCTAATAGAAATACCATTTATTAGAAACGTAGGACAATGGTGACATTCCTTCAAAAAACAATGTGTGAATTGAAAATGAACTATTACTAAGACTAGAACTGAAACAGATCTTCATCTCCAATGCTCGGAAACGCTTATCATTTTCACATTTTTTACCGACCTGAAATTTCTGCAATAAATTACAAATATTAGTTAGACTTCTAGTATTCAATACACAGATAGTAATATCATAAAAAAAAAAATACAAAGAATTATCCTATAAGTACCTTGGCCGGCACCTATTCGCTTGTTTCTCTTTCTAGGCCTATTAGGGTCAAGGGAAGCAAGATATTCCTGACAATTTCTCTTCCAATGTCCAAGCTTCTTACAAAAGAAGCATTCTGCTTGAGTCTGATCTGCTTTGGGCTTCTTGGTCCGATTGGATTTAAAAGACACGGCATGAGAACTACCTGGGATCTGGTTCCTAGACAAAATATACCATTAAGCACCAACTCATACCAAGTGAGACAAAGTGGCAAATGGCAATTCCATCCAGTACCGAGTCAAAAAAGCCACCTGCTGCTTTTCTCTGCTTGGTTTTGCTTGTTCTAAGGCAAAGAATGAGAGTGGGGAAAAGAAGATTGAGGTTTATTTGATGCAGATCAAAGTTGTCCCAGTCCTAGAGGTGTGGTAAGCAGTTCAGCTCGGCCTTTTTTTTAGTAATTATTTTTCCATTAACATAGCCTAAGTCAACAAATTTAAAAAAAAAAACTCCTTTTGACATGAGTTAATTATTTTGTAGTTGAAGATCAGCATAAAATGCTTGAAACTTTCAGATAATTTTCTATATAATTATACTCTTTTTGGGTAAAATAATTATTACAATAAAATAAAAAAATGGAGAAAAAAAAAGACATTTGCAACATAGATGTACACATCAACAATGTTAAGGCTTAAATTACATTAATTTAGTGCTTGTTCAAGAACACTCAAAACTAGCCCAGAATTAGCATAATTTTAAAATTAAACTGATAAAAACACTTTTCTTCATATCAAGAAAAATACATGGTGTACCAGCTCATGCATCTACAAAATCCCTCATGAAGTTTTAGTTCTCAAAATTTTGAGAATTTAAAATTAATTTCGAAACAAAAACTATTCAAAAATAGTGATGAAGACACTTTTGTTCATATCAAGAAAATTACATCGCATACCAGCTGGTTCATCTACCTAATCGCTCTAGAAATTTTACTTCTCGTAATTTTTGTGAATTTAACATTAATTTCCAAATAAACAACTATTCAAAAGCAGATAAAACTGAATGTCATAGAAAAGGTGAACTTATCAAAAACAGCCGGAGATAGTATCATAAGTTATACTAGATCAAGAATTCAAATTTATAACCTGACCCAGATGTCTGTGAGCCTACCGAGTGCTACATGTGTAACTGAAGTTGAAGATATGCTGATGACTTGGATGTTGACATCAGAGAAGTGTGGTTTTTTCTTTAGTTTTTAATTAAAAATATGCAGTTTGTTTAATATACTACACTTCAGGGCCCTGGACCAACCAAAACCTTAATAGCACCTATAAAACAACACAAGAAAAAATGAAAACCAAATGGAGCGAGCACATGTTAACCATACCAGATGAGTCCCAAACCAGTACAGACACCAGAACCAGTACTATAGTTTTTGCAAAAAATCCACTTAACCAAAAAATAATAATACCGTTTGAAAGACTAAGCATGCATTTATTTCGCAACACTCTAGTAGAATTATATTAGGATTTCATTGCTGAGGGTTACCCACAAGAACCAAGTCAGAGATTTTGCAGAAGAAAATTTGCTGATTCCTACTTCAACATAATCCACGCATTAAATTGCTGTATACAATATTTATATGAAGAAGTAAAAAAAATGACTATCTTCTTTTTAATTATAGATGATGCTGCAATTCATAAAGACACCCACAGATAATGAAATTGACAAAATATAGAAATATATCAGCAGGATACAAAGCAAGGATTTGATTGACCACAAGAAGACAATATAATTATTAGAATATTGGAAATGTGGGATTGCTTTTGGATTGACCAGGATGTGATTCATGGGTTCAAGTGAAACAATGCACCAATTCCAGACACAAGATACGAAATTAAACTGCAGAAGTCAAACAGGAGAAAAGTTATAAGGAATAGGCATGCAATTCTTCTTCATGCATTAATAAAACTTCAACAATCCTGTCTATCGTAGCAGTGGTGGTCTAATAATGATTGTAAATAAACGACAAAACAAAAAATGCAAAAGAACGGCGCATACATCTGAATCTGATACAAAATGCATTAAAAAAAACAGAAAATATAACCAACATACTCTGCTTTTGTTAAAGAATTTTTAGAAATTGGAGAAATGGATTCAAATCCATGACCAGGGATATGATTAAAAACAATTAACCACCAAAACACCAGTTGAAATACCATACTCTGTAAACTAACACTAATATTGCTGTTTAGAGTATAAAATATCAGAACTAATTCAGTGTTGTCACTCTTATGGCAATCAAATCGTTTACACTTTCAGCTTTTATCTCTTTCACAAAGTTATTTTCCATCATGAGAATATATACAACAGTGCCTCCAATCCAACTCCCGAGTGTATTTCATTAAGTTATCTAACACATTCCACAGAATAGTATTTTTTTAATGCATACCTTTTTTCCATCTCATGATCAAGCTTTTTCTCCTGCAAATCACCACATTGCAATTGAAAAAATGGTGGTTACTCTAAAGGTGCATTTGGTTACAGGATGGAAAACCAAGGGGGAGCTGTCCCTGACCTCAGCTATCACTCCAAGATTCCTTTATCCCTAAATTAGGATTAAAATGTTGTTTAGTTGGGAATTGGTACAAATAATTGAAAAGCAGGAAAAGGTGGAGTAAAAGTGACACAGAGAGAAGAGAGAAGATATAGAGAGATCGAATAATACAAAACCTGGATCTCCCCAAAACGATGACCTTCAGGTTTAGAGGATACACAGCATTGACTAGCCTAATCTTACACCACGGTAAACGGTTTGATGGGATTGCAAGATAAAGTATCCCTACTTGAGGGATACCTGCAACTAGACAGGCCTTTAAATGTTGCACTAGGCCTAGTAATAAATCAGGAGTATGCTTTTCATAATACTTATGCATGCCAACCGGGTTTAAGAAGAAGAAGAAGAAATAGGGAAGATATTGTAAGCATATTCCTGGAATAAGCACACTCCAAGGAAAGGTCAGAAACAGGAATAACCTTATCCTAGAGTAATGCCATTTTATTCATTTCCTTTTTTGGATAAATTGCCCTCATTCTGAGAGTCCAGCTAGGAACCCAAAAATACTTAGCTAAGAGGAACAACAATTCCTAATCCACTCTCCTATTCTCAAACCAAATGTTGCTAAAGCTAACAATAAGAAACAACTCTCAATCCACAAGACTAAAGGTTTGAGGAATAAAGAAACAAACCAGGAGAAGAACTATTGCTGGACACTATTTACCATGCAGGGACAAAGTGCTACATGTTCATGCCAAAAAAGCATATCTACACTGCATGGAATTAATTTGAAGAGGAAAGTGAGCATATGAGTGCAAGGAAGGTTGAAGCAGAAATTAATCATCAAGAAAAATTTGCTGGTGATGAGACCCATTCTAACAATGCATCTCCAGTATCATCAGTCAAAGCATAGAAGCCCTCAAAGGAATCAAGGAACAATAAAACTAAAGCCACAAGTGTTGGAGTGAATTTGAATGTGCAATCATCCAGTAAAGAAAAATAACTTAAATTCAGTTAATATATGCCACCTTTCACATAAATTGTGTCTGCAGTAAATAAATAAACATTATAAAAGAACATTTACATGCACATGATATCAGGACATGATGTTACAACTATATGTTTACAAGAACATAATTGGCACCCAAATTCATTTCATGATAAAGAACTGAATATCCTATGAATCTTGGGCTACAGGTTCAAAGTTTGTTTTCTTTTTTTCAATTTAATACCCTGATAGGTAAAGATGAATTACTTACTTCCAACAGATATCTGGAACAGGATGGTTTGAAAACTTCATATCTGAACTAACAAGCAATGTTAGTGGCTTATCCACATCTTGATAACAATGTCTATTTGCTAGCACATCAGAACAGACAACTGTACCTGCCAAAAGCATTGTGAATTGTTATGTAGAAATAAATTACCAGAAAAACAAACTTTGATTATAGACATCGAAGTGTTGTAACAGTACTGCTAGTTCAAAATATATGAAAATCAAGAACATATACTTTCCTGGACCACCAGCAGGAAGAAGGTTTATCTCATTACGTGAGCATCCAAGTACAGTATCAGGTACAGATGTTTTAGCAGGCTCGACATTTGAAGCACATTTTTGTCCTGAGAGAACAAGAAAAAAATCAGGAAAAAATAAGAGCTCACTGGAAATGTATCAGAAGAAGTGGAAATGTGGACAAATCTAAAATTTTCTCCATAGTTCATGTAATATCATGTACCATCAATGCCACAATCTAACTCCATGTGTCTGATAAGCTTTGAGGAAGATTCAGATTCTCCAACATTAGAACAGACTTCCATAGGGCTTTCTACAGTAGCAGCTGCAGTAGCCTCTTTATCTATGGATGGAAAAACAAAGGGAAAGAAGACATGGCATACAAGAGATCAGCCATCTTCGAGATGTACCAGATACCATGTGAATCTATTAACATTTAGATATGCTCGTAAATGCATACCTGGAGCACCATATTTCATCTTTTCATCCTTGGTAAATGGGGACAGAGAATCAGATTTACAATTTGTTTCATCAGCAGATCCCTCCATGGTATCTTTGATGCAAAATGCTTCAGAAGCCTCATCTCCTGGTGTAAAATTCAAGAAAAAGCAAAAACTATCTAAATAAGATGAAATATCTGTGAATATGTGCACCAAAATAGTCAAACCTAAGCTGCATTCAAAGATGTGGCAAATCCACCTGAAGATTTGTTCTTCTGTATCATTCTTTTCTTATCATCCACAGCATGTTTCTTTGTCGTTACACACTTTGAGGAAGAAAGGTGTGCTCTGCCATCAACAGCTCCCTTGTTTGCCTGAGTAACAGTCTTTAGAGTGTCTGAACCTACAATTCTAGACATTCTGGGAGTTGCACATTTAGATGTAGAAGGTGCTGTTATATTTCTCTCAGCAGCTTGATGTGATGACACATGCCAGTTTTTAGATCTATTGTGTGTCATCATTTTTGTTCCAGGTTTCACCATAGCAGGCAGATTTCTTTGCAAGTCATAAGCTTTTGCCTTGGTATTAGACATCTGTGAGGAATGCAGATTTTCTTTTGTATTGCATGCCCTTGATTTTGATTCAGTGCCACGCAAGGCAGCTTCCTTATCAGAAATAAACTTTACATTTGCTATCTCTGTTGTCTTAAAAGTACCTTTTTCATTCCTAGATGATTGCTGTTGGTCATAATTAATTTTAGAATTTCTGGTCTCAACCAAATGCAACTGTTTTCCCTGCCGAGTATTAACTTCCTCAGCACCAGAACATTCATTTTGCATTATCTTCTGATTGGTAAATGTTTCCTTCATCTTTGCATCTGCATTATGACTTGCTAAACATTCATCACAATGCCATAAACCTTCAACAGGTCCAAGTTGTGGTTGCAGGCTGGACATACAATAACTGGGCATAGAAAACCAATCCCTTAGGCAACATTAAAAGCTGAAATGATGATTGTTGATACAGATTTGGTCATGAAAGGAAATGAATGTGGATGGCTTTATTCAGAGAATGATTAAGATGTGCCTGAAGTGGGCATTTGTTCACCAAACCAACTAGTCCAATGGACCGACCACATAGCCCACAAACAGAAACAAGTTGTAGCTGGGTTAGCCAAGTGAACTAAACTCAGATAGCAACTTGCATGTATTGCAATCAAGCAACTTAGATACACCTAAATGGCAGTATTAATTTGCATAATTCAAATTAAAGGACCGGTGTTAATTAAGGATACAGAAGCCACACATTCACTTCTCTAAATAGAACACCTATTTTGTTTAGCAAGTGTGATTTGGACTGATGTTCTAAACAACTGGTTATTTTCATAAATTTTATTAGTAACCGAAAATGATAATGGGACTGCTAGTGCAAGAAATACATCAATTATCATATAGCAGATCTAGGAAAGCACAAAAGCCCATGCAATTTTTTTGCTAGAGAAGCAGTCTTCCAACAGGAAATCCCCTCACTATATTGGTTATCCATGTGAACTAATTAGCAATGAAGACAACTCAATTTTTAAGGAGCAGTACAAAGAAAGATTTGCAGAACGCTGACTGGCATTAAACAGAAATAAATCATATCAAACAGAATGCTTTCTACACAGTAACAAGTAAAAATTCAGAGGATTATAAAGACAGCATACATATGCTCTGAAGCTTTCTTGCAAATGCAACAAGTAATAATAGTTTCGATAAAGCCAATGTCACCACAAATATCACAAACTTTATCCTGCAGGACAAAACAATGTCAGTACTAAATTAGTAACCATAACCTCAAATAAAACAACAGATGTTGAAAAAAAAAAGAAAATGTATAAATAAAACAACCTTCAATTGGGAAACAAATGATGTCCCTAAGTAATGCAAAACAAAAGGCATAATTGCAATTTCTGAGAAAAACAAAGATCCATCCTTCTTTATTAAGAAGGAGATTGAGTAGAATATTTCAATGAAAATCATTCATTTTCAGAAGGAAGAAATCCTAAAGTCAGGCTAATAGTGAGTGTTCTTCAATCATATACAATATGCATAACCAACATGTTATTACATCTATTTGGAAAAATTGCATGTAGGCAAAAGTATCTGAATGTACAAGGTTCATGTTACACTAGATATTAATTCAGCATAGACTGCAAAGCCAGGTTGCAAATCCTAGTCTTGGACCCAATATCAATCCGGAACAGGTTGCTATAGTATTGTACCGATACCTGGAACAGACTGGCTACCTGATAATTCACTATGACACCATTTTTAGTGTTTTATTTTTGTTTTTTCTGTTGCTGGTTGTTTCTAGTGCTTGTTTAGAGGCCTTTTTAGGGTTTGTTCATAATTTAAGATTATGCATAAATAAGGCTTATGCATCATTAATATTTTTTTAAAAAATGTAAGCAATATTTGTAAGCAAAAACCACTCAACTTCAGCAAACAAAAGCACAAAAAAAGGGCACAAAAATATGAGATATACGGTAGAAAATAAGTAGAAAAGAATGAACTACAAGCAAAAATCATTTCATTTCAACAACCCAAATTAGTCGCATTGTCACCATATAGAAATAACATAAAAAATTGATGCTTAAAGAGAAAAAATACCTGATTTTTTTTTTTTTAAAAATGATAAAGATGGCCAAGAAGGGATCAAAGGTGGCATCCTTACCATTTAAAACCTCTCCGAACACAAAATCTCGATAGAGAAGAAGAATGACTGAAAGGTCACTAGGGTTTTTTAAGAGATTTCCCCGGGGTTTCGTTGGGATTTCAGGCACCGAAATTCGGCAGAGTGCTTCGCCGGAGGAGGTGGCTCAACCGCCGAAGGAAGAAGGCGGGTGGCTTCACAACTCGTGTCTTTATCCGGAGACTCGAGGTTTTTTTTTTTTTTTATTATTATTATTATTTATTTTATTTATTTTATTTAAGGCAAAAGGGTTAGGGGATAAATACCGATGTAGTTACCCGTAGGCCTGCATCCCGTATGTTCGATTCAAGATGCTTAGATTTTTATGGTCTCTCCTCGTCTAATAATGAATAGGTCAATCTAACATCAATAAGATTGTGTTTGGTAGACGGTCGGTAATTTTAAACTGGACCTACCAGATAACCTTATTTGGTAGGTTTTTAAGTCAGTAATCTATGTTGTAATGGTAATCTGGATTGCCAAATATCATATCATGCAGTCACACAATCCAAATATCATGTATAATAAAACCATGAAAAACTATATTTTTCTTTGCCAATTTTCATTAATCAATCTTTATCTTTAAGATTCTGGACTAGCCACTGTCACACTCCAACCTGTGACTGGCACACTATTGTCACACTCCCGCCTGTGACTGGCACACTATATGTCACACTCCAGCCTGTGACTGGCAATCTCATAATCGACCATATACAATCTACTCATGGTCAGGCCCATGTACTAAGCCCGCTCTGGCTATGTAACCACGATCCCGTGGCATAGCTAGTCCAATTACCATTAACACTTTATCCTTTCATCTCATATAATTAAAACATGTCACTTTTCAACAACCGATATCACGGTCCAATCCATTCAAAAGGTCTTTGATAAACATGGTATATTAAAAAAAACATAAACAACAACGAACACATTTTGTATCATGAAAATCAAACCATGCTATCCAAAAATAATATGCATGTAAATGTATGAATATATATGCTTAAATCAAATCAGGCAACGTAAAACAATATATAGAACTGGTGATCATGTCCATAATTCTTACATTTATCCTAGATTAATCCCATTACTTATTTTACAGACCAAATATCGTGTTCCTCTTTGGTCTAATCATATACCGGATCTTAAATATAATACCTAAAGATTAGAATCCAACCTACGAATCCATTTCTTTCCAACTTCATATCCCGATTGGTTATGGCACTAAATTTAAATATCTCTCTTAAATCACAGTTCATATTAATCATAACTCAAATTTCAATATCATTCGAATTGTATCCCAAGAACTTATATCATAACTTAAATTTTGACATCATTCACATCATATCCCAATCACTTATGTCACAATCCTAAGGGATCAAACTCTGACTTCGGTATTATTCATATCATGTCTAAACTATTTATATCGAGTCCAAGTAATCATAAACTAAGGTTCAACATCATTCATATCATGTCTTAATCACTTACATTACAATCCTTAGTAAACATGAGCTAAGCTTCAATATTCTGCATGTTATATACCGATCACTTATGTCGTAGTTCCAAGTAATCATAACCGAAGTTTCGATACGATTCTGCCATGTCCTAATAATCACTACAAGATTATAATAGGGATTTGGATGAGGTCCGACCGACCCATTCCAGCTGAGGTCCGACCGACCCACTCCAGCTGAGGTCCGACCGACCCACTCTTGCTGAGGTCCGACAGACCCACTTTAGAAGGGCCACTCAAAAGATAACCTGGGGGACTCCAGAAGCCTCTTCTAGCTGATACCAGAATTCTGATACAATATAATCTTGACACATCAGCGCCACTACTCCATTAGTTCCACGATGCTACCCCCTTTTGGCGCCACGTGGCCACTACCCAGATTCTCCTAGGAGCAGATCGATAATTTTATGCCTAGCCCCTAACAGATTCTGGTAACATTCCGCACCTATATAAGGTAAAACGGGGGACTCTGGGCGGTAAGCACTCTCTTCCGCTCCACAAGCTCATCTCCATTGATTCCTCCATTCTGTTGCCTTCATGTTCTAGCTAACTTAAGCATCGGAGTGTCTCCCGCTGGAACACCACCGGTGTTGGAGACTTTTTTGCAGGAATTGGGAGAGGAGCGCTCCAGCCAAGTCGACCAAACCCGGTCCGGAAGAAGTTGCGGCAACAGATTGGCACTAGAGGAAGGGGCCTCCCTTCTCTAAAAGGAGAAATCCATCCACTAAGCAGAGCAATGGCAAAGGGAATAGCCCAAAACACCTCCGCTAAGAGAGGTCACTCCCCGTCAAGGTCGAATGGCCCTCTCAGGGAGAATGACGCCGTCGAACCCACTATCACTCTAGGATAACAAAAGTTCCAGACCCTTCTGAACCGTATCGACACCCTCACTGCCGCGGTCTAGAACCTCCAGGATGCTGCTAATGCCAGACTGCTGCTGCATACTGCATCCCAAACTAGTCATCAACCTACTACTGAGGGAAGCCGACAACGTGAAGTCCCTCAGCCCTATTCCTACATTGCTCCGGAGCCCCGAAGGTCCCAGAGGGCTCATGTTGAGGGGAAGAGAGTGAGGTCTGCCTCACCCTCCTTCGCTGACTCAGTCCCTAACAACGACCAGTACTGCAGCGAGGTCCCGAGAGACTACACCAGCAAACTCCAGCGCATGGAGGAATAGATCGCTATGCTGGTCGATCGGCAAAAAGCCGACGGAGGGCAAGCGCATGACTCCCGTCCACCTTTTTCTGCTGAGATTATGGGGAAACCTATCCCCCGTCACTTCAAGATTCCACAGGTGGATCCCTACGACGGCACCACTGACCTACTAGACCATCTGGGCTCTTACAAGGCCCATATGATGGTATAGGGTGCCTCCGACATCCTCCACTGCATCGCCTTCCCTACGATGCTCAAGAAGGCAGCTTGGATGTGGTTTTTCGCCATCTGACCAGGTACGATTCACTCCTTCCCTCAGCTTGAAAAACTCTTTCTCTCCCATTTCAGGACTTGCAGTTGGATGCCGAGGAACACCGACTGCCTCTTCCTCGTGCTGCAAAAGGAATGAGAGACCCTCCGGGATTACATGGCCCGATTCAACTCGACGACCATGGAAATCCCGGACCTCAATGAAGATATAGCTATGTCTACCTTCAAGAGAGGGCTGCACTCATCCAGGCTCACATTCTTCCTGGACAAGAAGTTCCGGACAAGCTACTCCAAGATACTGGCCCGGGTACAGAAGTATGCCTTGGTAGAAGAGCAAGTGATGAGCCGACACCAAGATGAAGGGAGGTTGGCTCCCAAGAAGTGAAGCGACAAGGCTCCTGAAGTCCGACCTCCCAGCGACGGCAATAACTCGGCCCGACGCCACAGCCCAAAGCCAAAGGACTTTCCTAGGAGGTTCGAATCTTATGTGCCCCTCTCCCTTCCGAGGAAGAAAATCCTCATGAAAATTGAGAATGGCACCTTCCTGCAAAGGCCTCGTCCGATGAGGGGCCCTTCCGCATCCAAGAACCGAGATAAGTACTATCGGTTCCACCATGATCATGGACACAACACCGAAGACTGCCTCTAGCTGAAGGATGCAATCGAGGATCTCATCAGAAGGGGGTACCTGCACAAGTATGTCCGACCCCAGAGGAATCGAGCTGAAACCTCCATCGCTAGGGACCCCTCAAAGGAAATAGAGCTGCCCAACCAACATCCGACCAATGGAAATGTTGGCATGCTCCATCGTCGGTCCAATTGGAGGTATGAAGAAGACCAAGACATCATGAAGAGGTCTAGGGGTTCTAATGTAATTAGCTTCTCCGACGAAGACCTCCTAGAATCCCACATCTCTGGGAATGATCCTGTAGTCGTGTCAGCAGTAATTGTCAACTATGATGTAAAAAGGATCCTTATTGATAATGGATGCTCCACGGAAGTTTTGTTGTATGATGCTTTTGTCATAATGAACATGTTGCCCAGGTGGCTATCGAAGAGGGAGGTGAATTAGGAATTTAAAAAATTAAGCAGATAATGTGCACTTAAAAATCCCTTTTAGAGTGTTAGGTGATGTGATAAAATAATAACTTACAGAAGCTAAATAAGATCAAGGAAGCACAACACAAATACACAGATATTTATAGTGGTTCGGAGCAACCTAGCTCTTACGTCCACTGTCCAATATACCACTTGAGATTTTCACTATATTCACACTCAAATACAGTAGGATTATTTTACAGGCTCACAATCCAAAACCCCTACACTTTTGTTTTACCAGGATCACCAAAGAAAACCCTACACCCTTTGGTTTTGAACAGAATCACCGAAGAAACCTAACTTGGTTTTTACAAGATCATCAAGAACCTAATACTTGGTTTTTAGCTAAGGCTCACCAAGAACCTAATTGGTTTTTCAATTGGGCTCACCAATAACCCAAACAATTCAAGAATGAATTGAGAAATAAATGCAACAATAAATAACAAACTCTAGTTGTCGGATAGTTGCCGGTGCAGCTTGAGAGAAGTCTACTTGTATGCACTTCAATGCACTTTAAAAGCTTCAGTGGCTTCTTTCCAAAGTGCTTCAAGCTTCAGATTAGAGTTGGTGAAGACTCGAAGACTGACTTGAATGCTCTTTGTGCTCTCTTCCTTGTTGGTAAGTTGGATATTCAATAAAGCCTTAAAACTTTGAGGAACTTTCTTACTCTCACTTTTAGGAAGTTCAAATCCCTCAAATATATGGTCTTCCATCACTCCAAGATAGTTTGAGACGTTGTAGACCGTTGGTATGTGATATTTAACCGTTGGAGCACCTTTTTGCATTCAAAAAAGAATTCTAGAACTAGCCGTTATGTACCTGAAAATGATATTCGAGTCGGCTCGATTTTTTCGAGTTGGCTCGGATCCTTCGAGTCGCTAGGTCGAGTTGCCATTTCTTCAGTAGGGTCAGCTCTCTGTCTCAGGATGCAAAAACTTCACTCTGGACTAGTCCACTCTTGATAGCTCGGGTCGGCTCGAACTTCCATTGTTGAATGCATTAAACTCGAGGGGTCGGTTCGTTTCTACTTGGGTCGACTCTTCTTCTCAGAATCGAAAAAACTTTACTTTGGAGGAGTCGGCTCATTGTAGATTGGGTCGGCTCGCTTTCTCAGGTCTTCAAAATTTATTCTGGCAGAGTCGGCTCAATCTAGTTGAAGTTGACTCGCCTGGCTGTTCTCAGAAAATATTAGAAATGGACTATGGACGAGTCAGCTCGGTTCTCCTTGAGTCAGCTCGGATTGCTACGTGCCAGAATCCTTGGTGCGTGCCGATAGGTAGAGTTGGCTCTTCTTTAGACTGGGTCGGCTCGAGTGACTTCTTCAGAATTTTTATAATTAAATTCAAGAATACTCTCACCAACACTCTTATACTTTTGATACAAACCAACTCAAAATGAATTTAAGGCTTAGCACACATAGAAGTAACCATTTTACATGATTTTTCTTAACTTTTTTTTTATGTTCTTTTTTATAAAATATGATTAGAACACAACTTAAAACAAAAAGTATGAATGTAGGAGTTGAAGTTTGAACAAATAAATCATCCTACAAAAAACTTGTAAACCACTTGAAGAGTTGTTAGTAAAATATGTGCATGTTCCAATATTTTGTTATCATCAATATCACTCAAGGGATCAACAATCTCTCCCTTTTTGATGATGACAAAATGCTAGGCATGAAAAGAATGAGATAGAACTGTACATTTACTTATATAATTGTATTTGCAAGAATGTATAAACAAGTAAAAAGTATTGACCATGGAAGGAGAATTAGGGCAGTGAGAGGAAATCTCCCCCTCAATAAGATACTCCATGTTTTAATAAACTTTTCATGCAAGTTCAAAGCCCAAAAGCTTCTAAGAGAACTTTATATATCAGATCTTAGAACATTTAAAACATTATGTATTAAGGCTTAAAAGGATCTTTATACATTAAAACATATTGTGTTTCATGTATCAGAGCATAAGCAAATAGATTCTATCCTTTTCAAGCTTTATGTATCAGAGAAAAAATTAAAAACAAACTTATCCTTTTCATGCAAAGAATATCTTCATAAATTTCTCCCCCTTTTTGTCAATCAATCAAAAAGGTGAAGTTAGAATGAAGCTCAGATTTTGAAATAGAATGAGAAAGTATTTAAAATTTGTTTAAGATAATTTCACTTTCTCGCTTTCATCTTGATATTCTATTTAAAAAAAAAATCAGACATTGCATGAGCAAAATATGAACTTTCATTTCATTTCAATTGGAGATTTTCAATACAAAGTATAAAATGTGAAAGAAAGTATATCTAGTCACTATCTATATCTACTCTAGGGTTAGTAGATCGACCAGGAATTTGGATGCCAGGAGGCATAGAGGCTATTGGGTCAGGATCTAACACATCATATGGTAGAGTAGTATAGGATCCCTAAGGCCTAAGATGTGGAGCTGGTTGTCTGGGATAAGCAAACTGACCAGCAAAGGATGATGGTTATGGCCTAGGTCTAGACTAAGGAACACTAAATGCAGCAATGACTCGGCTTGACAATTGATCTAGCTTCAATTGAACTGTGTCCACTTCTTCATCCACCTTCTTTAGATCTTTATGCAGTTGGACCAATTCTGATGCTTGCTCATTAGCAAATGCTTCAGCCGAACCTCTCAGTCTTCCAAACTCAGCTCTTAATATTTCAATTCCTTTTGTATAATCCTTTTCCATCCTTCTACCTTCTTCTACTGAACCCAATCTGAATCTCAGATTGCTCATTTCCATCCTAAATGCTTCAATAGTAGTATTAACATATGTTTTAAGGGCTTCAGAACTGGATGACATCAAGTCAAGTAAGGGATGAAGGTTAGGCTCAGTTGCACAGGTTGCATTTTTGGAGGCTTCAAGAGTATCTACTCTGCTATGCAGATCATCAATCTGTCCTCCAAACTGATCAAGTCTCATATTAACTAATTGGCGAAATTTGCCAAATATTGTAGCCATTGTAGAAGTGATTGAGTCAGTTAAATTACCCATTTGTTGTGCAATGAAATCTTGCAATGCTGAAGTATCAACAATAGGTGCAGTAGCAACTGAACTAGGAGCAGGAATATCAGTAGCTGTTTGAGCATAACTAGGTGCTACAAGAGGCATGTCAGGCACTGAAGTATCAGGAAAAGGAGCATCAAAACCAGTGAGATCAGGTGAGCTTGGTTGAGGTTGTGACTCATGAATAGGTATAAGAATGTTTTCATCAGCTCGTACCTCACCTCCTTCTTCTTCAACTTCTTCAATTTCAGTAATATTATCATATTTCTTTCTCCAAACACCATCTGAAAGCAAGTAACCCATCCTTTGTAATGTTTTTGCAGTGTAAGTATCCGTGTGTTGTAGAGGTCTACTGTCTTCATCACTTAGATCTACATGTGTTGCTTGAAAAAATAGAGTTAGTACCATTCCGTAAGGCAAACATGCTTTCACTTTCCTTATTGCCTCCTTCATCTGTATTAACATTATAGCTGGGAGGCTGACTTTATCTCCATGTATTATTAGTTCCATAAGACACAGGTCTCTTTCACTTACCCAATCAAAATGGCATGTTCTTGGTAGGAAGATTCAACTTATAAAGCTATGGAGAAGTCTCATTTCTATTAAAAGTGAGCTAGCCTTCAGTGTTCCTATTTCATTTACATCTTCTTGTTCCAGAACAGTCTGAAGAGCTTTGGTTCTATATTTAAGAACCAAATGTTCGATTCCATCAAACGGCATTTCAAGCATGCCGCACAGACTCTCAATAGAAACAATGATTTTCTTTCCCTTTACCACAGACTCTATATGCTGTTCTCCAAATCTTAGATTCTCATAGAAGATTCTAACTAGGTTGGGATAAGTATTAACATTCAATGAACACATGAAATCCCAGCCCTAATTTTCAATTAGGTCACCAATAATTAAACCTATTTCTTTCAAAAATTCGAATAAGATCCGTCTACCTGTAGTGACGGGCCTCATCGCAAGAGAAATTTGGTGACAAGGAGAGGGTAGGCTAGGTGCTTCAACAGTTTGAACCGAAATCCTTGAAGAGCCTTCTTCCCGAAATTTTGAACGTCTCTCCTGTGGAGCTTGTTCAATATCTTGACGAGACCTCTTTCCAGCTGACTTTCTAGGAGCCATGCCTACTGAATGTAGTGTTCCAAGGATTTCGGAAGGGAAGGAATTTTGGAAACAATGTCTCGGAGGGAAAGAACGAAGAGTCGAGGAAAATGTTGGAAAGAAATAACCCTAAGGCTCGACTTAAGAGAGAGTCGGCCCAACATCCGAGTCGACTCGACAAACAAGTCATCTGCTCGAGTCGGCTCAAGTAGAGGGAGCACAAAAGTGAATTAAAGCCTTTACTCAGAAATTTTTACAAAAAAAATATGGAAAAATGGAGGATATCTAGATAATGTTTCCTTAATTTTGTAGGAACTTAGGTTGAGGTTCCTACGATGGATCACACAAACCTAGTTCACATCTAATCATTATAAATCTATCATGATTTAAAGGTTTAGTAAAAATATCAGCAAGTTAGTTTTCAGTTGGCACGAATTCAAGTACAATGTCATTATTCATACATGATCTCTTATGAAATGGTGCCTAATTTCAATGTACTTAGTTATTGAATGCTGAACATGATTCTTAGTTAAATTTATACCACTTGTGTTATCACATTTGATTAGAATTTTAGATTGTGTAACACCAAAATCTTCTAGTTGTTGTTTAATCCATAACACTTGAGCACAACAACTACTAGCAGCAACAACTCTACCTCAGCAGTGGATAATGCTACAGAGTTTTGTTTCTTACAGTGCCATGTGATTAAATTCAACCCTAGAAATTGGCATATACCACTAGTGCTCTTTCTATCAATTTTGCAATCAGCATAGTTAGCATCCGAAATACCAATTAAATTTAAAGATGATTCTTTAAAATACCAAAGATCTAAATTACTTGTACCTTTCAGATATTTGATAATTCTTTTAACAGCAAGCATGTGTGATTCCTTAGGATTTGATTGAAAACGACCACACACACATACATTATACAAGATGTTAGGTCTGCTGGCAGTAAGATATAATAAGGATCCGATCATACCTCTATATAGCTTTTGTTCAACATTGGATCCATTTTCATCTTTGTCCAATCTATAGGTAGGGCTCATGGGTGTGATAGCTTCTTTGCTTATTTCCATGCCAAACTTTTTGATTATCTCGTTGATGTATTTGGCTTGGTTTATGAAGATTCCTTTCTTTGTTTGTTTTACTTGTTATCCAAGGAAGTAGTTGAGTTCACCCATAAGGCTCATTTCAAACTCGCCCTGCATTAACTCAGCAAATTCTCCACAAAGATTTTTATTAGTTACACCAAATATAATATCGTCAACATAAACTTGTACAACTAACATCTCATTACCTTTCTTCTTAATAAAAAGAGTTTTATCAACATTTTCTCTTTTGAAATCATTTTCAAGAAAAAATTTGCTAAGCCTATCATACCAGGCCCTAGGTGCTTGTTTCAAAATATATAAAGCTTTATTTAATTTAAATACATGATTTAGAAAAGCATGATTTTCAAAACCTGGTGGCTGTTCTACAAAAACTTATTCAGAAATAAATCCATTTAGAAAAGCATTTTTTACATCTATTTGGAATAGTTTAAAATTCATGTAGCAAGCAAATGCAAGAAGTAATCTAATTGCCTCAAGTCTTGCTACAAGAGCATAAGTTTCATCAAAATCAATGCCCTCTTCTTGATTGTACCCTTGTGCTATCAATCTTGCTTTATTTCTCATAACCTTACCATTCTCATCTAATTTATTTCTATAGACCCATTTGGTTTCTATGATGGGATGGTCTGTAGGTCTACGAACAAGAGTCCAAACATTATTTCTTTCAAACTGGTTTAATTCTTCATGCATAGCCATCATCCAGTTTGGATCAGTTTCATCTTCTTCTAAACTATGTGGTTTAATTTGTGAAATAAAGGCTAGGTAGTCATGTGCATCTCTATGTGCAAACATAGCCCTAACACCATGAAAAGAATCACCAATAATTAAATCTTTAGGATGTGAAGTTACATACCTCCATTCCTTTGGTAAATCAGTATAATCCTTACTTACCACTTCATTTCCATCTTGTGTTGGCTTGTCTTGTATGCTTATATCTTCCATCTCCTTTTGTAGTATACCTGCATCATTGTCTATGCACTCATCTTTTTTAGATGTGAGGGGTTAGCTTCATCAAAGACAGCATGAATTGACTCTTTAACAGTAAGAGTCCTCTTATTAAATACTCTACATGTTTTGCTGTGCAGTGAATAACCAAGGAATAAAGATTCATTAAATTTTGTATCAAATTTTTCTAGGTTATCTTTACCATTATTCAGCACAAAGCAATTACACCCAAAAACATGAAAATAGTTAATATTCAGTTTTCTTCCATTCCAAAGCTCATGGAGGGTTTTCTTTGAAATTGGGTATATTAAAACTCGGTTCAATATGTAACAGGTAGTGTTCAGTGTTTCTGTCCAAAAGTACCTTGGAAGATTACCTTCACACAATATGGTTCGGGCTATTTCTTCTAAAGTCTTATTCTTTCTCTCTACAACACCATTTTGTTGTGGTGTTCTAGGAACGGAGAAATTGTGATCAATGCCGTGCTCAGTGCAATATTCATCAAAAATTTGATTTTGAAATTCAGTTCTGTGATCATTTCTTATAGAAATAACAGAAAGATTTTTTTCATTTGAAACCTTCTTGTAAAGTTTTCGAAATACATCAAAGGTTTCATCTTTATGTGTAATAAATAATATCCATGTGAATCTAGAAAAGTCATCTACAATCACAAGGCCATATTTCATACCACCTAGGCTTGTGGTCCTAGTTGGTTCAAATAAGTCCATGTGAAGTAGCTCAAGGGGTCTAGTAGTTGAAATAATATTTTTCGGTTTAAAACTCTCCCTAGTTTGTTTGCCTAATTGACGAGCATCACATACATAATCAAGATTAACTTTAAAATATGGCAAATCTCTAACTATATTCTTTGAAATTAATTTGACAATTGTATGCATGCTAGCATGACCTAATCGTCTATGCCAAAGTCAACATTACTCCTTGGTCTTAGCATTCATTGCTAGTAGGCTGGAACTACTAGTCATGGCAAGATCATTTAGATCTACCATGTAGATGTTTCCAAGTATATGATTAATGAATTTGTTGCTAGAGTCAAGAGAGTTAGTTACTATACACATAAATGATTCAAAGATAACTTTGAAGTCTTTATCATAAAATTGACTAATGCTTAATAAATTATGCTTCAATTTATCTACTAGCAGTACATCTTCAATAAAAATATAGGGGGTCATCTTGATCTTACTGATTCCGATTATCTTTCCCTTGCCATTATCATTGAAAGTAACCGATCCTCCTTTCATTTGTAGGGTGATGAATAGATCCTTATCATCCATCATATGCCTTAAACAGTCGCTGTCTAGATATTATCGTTTCTTAGTGTTCAGCGCTGCAAGACAATCCTGCAAAATAGTCAATGAGTGATTTTAGGTACCCAAGCTAACTGGGTCCTTTCAGGTTAGCAAAATTGGTTCCTTTTGGAATCCAAACAATTCTATATTTCGATGCATCAATCTTGAGATTTTTCAAAGAATTACATTGATGAGATTTATGCCCAAATCTATGACATGCATAGCAAACAATTTTATCATATTTGAATAATGCATGCTTTGAAGATTTAACAGATACATAAATGAATATGTTTGGTTTGAAAGATTTCTGAGCAGAAATTTTAGGATATATTCTAAGCCATTTGAAACAGAAATTGATGGAAAAGTTTTTTGAAATTTAAAATTTGAAGCTGAAGCTTTCGAAGATACAAATTTTCTTGCTGAAATTCCTTTGGTATTTAAAACATTAAATCCAATTCTAGCTTTGCTTTTTGAATCTCTTTGCTCATTCAGAATTAGCTCAAGCTTATTAGAACTCAAAGTAAATTTTTCCACAAAAGGCTTAAGCTTTTCTACCTCCTTTTTCAAATCAATGTTTTCAACAACTAAAGCTTTGTTTGTCTCATTTAAAACATTCTTTTCATTTTTCAAAGCAATAACATTATTAGAAAAGACATTCAGTTCTTTTTGCAAAATGTTATTCTTTTCTGAAGTTTCATCCTTGTCTTTTAGTAAATAATTATTTTGTTTCTTCAAGGATTTGATTTTAACCCCAGCTTTCTTGAATTCAATAAGTAGATCATGAAAAGCCGAATTAAATTTATCATAAGTAAATTCAGTTTGAAGCTTAGGGGATGATACCTCATTCTCAAGACCCATTAAACATAAGTTCGCAGATTTCGTGGTCTCTTCTTCTTCAGTAGATGTGGACACTTCGCTGTCGCTCCATGTCGCTACCATAGCTTTCTTTTTCTTTTTCTTGAATCCTTTCTTCAGTAAAGGACAATCTGGTCGAATATGCCCTGATTTTTTGCATTCATAGCATACAGGCACTTCTTTTTCCTTTTCTTTTTTCCTTGTCCCTTTCTTTGCTGTATTCTTTGTTCTTGTAGAATTTTCTATAGTTTCTTCCTTTCCGTCTTCCTAAGAATCTTTTGAATCTCCTAACGACCACAGCAACATCTTCATTTCCATATCGCTTTTAGTAGAGGAACATTCTTCTTCCGTCTGATTTATCATCCTTTCTTGAATCCATAGCAGCTTTGAAGGTAATAGATTTCTTCTTCTTTTAATCATCCTCAGTTCTGTGCTGCATGGTCAGTTCATGAGTGATGAGAGATCCTAGCAGTTCATCCAGTAGTAAAGTATTCAAATCTTTTGCTTCCTGAATGGCGGTCACTTTTAGATCCCATTTGTCCAAAAGAGATCTTAGAATCTTCTGCACAAGGTCAGCATTGGATTATACCCTACCAAGACTTTTTAAGCTATTAATAATACCAGTGAAGCATGAAAACATGGCAGAGATTATTTCATTTGGTTCCATTTTAAATAATTCGTAACTATGCATAAGAAGATTAATTTTTGAAGACTTCACTGGGAAAGTTCCTTCATGGGTCTCCTCAAGTTTATCCCAAATTTTCTTTGCAGAAGAGCAAATGGAAATTTGATTAAACTCATTGCTGTCCAAAGCACAATATAACAAGTCATTGCTTTGGCGTTTAACTCACCCATTTTAATGTCATGTTCGTCCCAATCCTCTTCAGGTTTTGGAACGTCCATTCTATCAATTTTAATCATGGAGATATATGGACCCTTCAGAATGACCTTCCACAATTGAAAATCAACTAATTGAACATATATTTTTATTCTAGCTTTTCAATATGCATAATTTGTGCCAGTGAAGAGTGGAGGTCTATTGGTTGATTGGCCTTCAGCCAGGGACGTACTCATTGGATGAGCTTTCAATCTTTACTCTTATATATTCAGAGACACTGCTCTGATACCAGTTGTTGCCCAGGTGACTATCCAAGAGGAGGGTGAATTGGAAATTTAAAAAATTAAGCAGATAATGTGCACTTAAAAATCCCTTTTAGAGTATAGGTGCTGTGACAAAATAATAACTTGCAGAAGCTAAATAAGATCAAGGAAGCATAACACAAACACACAGAAATTTATAGTGGTTCGGAGCAACACAGCTCCTACATCCACTACCTAAGATACCATCTGGGATTTCCACTATATTCACACCCGAATACAGTAGAATTGTTTTATAGGCTCACAATCCAAAACCTCTATACTTTGGTTTTACTGGGATCACCAAAGAAAATCCTACATCCTTTGGTTTTGAACTGGATCACCAAAGAAACCTAACTTGGTTTTCACATGATCACGAAGAACTTAACACTTGGTTTTTAGCTAAGGCTCACCAAGAACTTATTTGGTTTTTCAATCGGGCTCACTAATAACCCAAAAAATTCAAGAATGAATTGAGAAATAAATACAATAATAAATGACAAACTCTAGTTGTCAGATAGTTGCCGATGTAGCTTGAGAGAAGTCCACTTGTATGTCCTTCAATGCACTTTAAAAGCTTCGGTGGCTTCTTTCCAAAGTGCTTCAAGCTTCATATTAGAGTTGGTGAAGACTTAAAGACTGACTTGAATGTTCTTTGTGCTCTCTTCCTTGTTGGTAGGTTGGATATTATTGCTCAGGTGGCTACCCAAGAGGGGGGTGAATTGGAAATTTAAAAAATTTAAAGCAAGTAATGTGCAATTCAAAATCCTTTGCAAGTGGTAGGTGTTATGATAGAAATATAAAATGTAGAAGCTAAACAGAGTCAAGAAGGCACAGCACAAACATACCAAATTTATAGTGGTTCGGAGCAACCCAGCTCCCACGTCTACTATCTAAGATACCACTTGAGATTTTTACTATATTCATACCCGAATATAATAGGATTGTTTTACAGGATCACAATCCAAAATCTCTACACTTTGGTTTTACGGGATCACCAAAGAAAACCCAACACCCTTTGGTTTTAACAGGCTTACCAAAGAAACCCAAACTTGGTTTTCATAGGATCACTAATAACCTAATTTGGTTTTTCAACCGGGCTCACCAATAACCCAATTTGGTTTTTCAACCGGGCTTATCAATAACCCAACAATTCAAAGATTGAATTAAAAATAAATGCAACAAGAAATGATAAACTCAAGTTATCGGATAGTTACCGATGCAGCTTAATAGAAGTCCACTTGAATGTACTTGAATAAGCTTTAATTACTTCAGTGGCTTCTTCCCAAAAATTGTTTCAAGCTTCAGATTGGAGTTGATGAAGACTTGAAAGTTTGACTTGAATACTCTTGTGCTCTTGTGCTGTTGGTTGGTAGAATATTCAATGAATCTCTCTAATCTTTGAAGAATTTTCAAAAAACTTGTTCCTTTTGAAATTCAAATCCTTCAAATATAAAGTTCTCCATCACTCTAAGGTGGTTAGAGATGTTACTGACCATTGTGATGTGACTTGTGACCGTTGGAGCACTTTTTGGCATTCAAAAATAAATTCTGGAACTAGCCGTTAGATACCTGGAAATGACGTTCGAGTCAGCTCGGATTCCTTCGAGTCGGCTCGGATCCTTCGAGTTGATAGATCGAGTCGCCAAATCTTTAGTGCAATCGGCTCTTTGTCTCAGGGTGCAAAACATCACTTTGGACGAGTCGACTCTTAATAGCTCGGGTTGGCTCGAACTTGAATCTTGAAAATCTTGAACTCGAGGAGTCGGCTCTTTTCAGCTTGGGTCGGCTCTTTTTCTCAGGTTTGAAAAACCTTACTCTGGAAGAGCCAGCTCGATGCAGTTCAGGTCGGCTCGATTTCTCAGGCTTTCAGAATTAGGTCTGGCAGAGTCGGCTCTATCTAGTTTGAGTCGGCTCGCCTGGCTGTTCTCAGAAATCTTCAGAAAAATGGACTCTGGAGGAATCAGCACGGACTGATTCCAGTCGACTCGGATTCACTAGAGTTGGCTCGCTTTTCATTGAGTCGGCTCAGATTGCTGCGTACCAGAATCCTTTCAACGTGCCAGTAAGTAGAGTCGGTTCTTTATCTCTTGGGGTCGGCTCGAGTATCTTCTTCAGGACTTTTACAATTGAACTAAAAGAAAACTCTTACCAACTCTTTTACAAATTCACACAAACCAACTCAAACTAAAATTCATGGCACACACATACTCATAGAAGTAACCCTTTTTACTTGATTTTTCTTAGCATTTTCATTGGGTTCTTCTTTATAAAAACATTTACAACACAACTCAAACAAGAAAGTAGAAATGTAGGAGTTGAATTTTGAACATGTTATACATCCAACGAAAACTTGTCAAACACTTGAAGAGTTATCAGAAATAAATGTACATGCTCCAATATTTGGTTATCATCAAAATCACTTGTGGGGTAAACAGATTTTCAATAAAGCCTTAAAACTTTGAGGAACTTTCTTACTCTCACTTTTAGGAAGTTCAAATCTCTCAAATATATAGTCTTCCATCACTCCAAGATAGTTTGAGATGTTATAGACCATTGGGATGTGACATTTGACCATTGGAGCATCTTTTTGATGCGGGACAAAAAATCGATGTAACCTGGTTATTTGGAAAATAGGGAAACAACTAAACAAACTAGGACCGTTGGAGGGCTAAGAAGCCTCCCGGGACTAGGGCATACTGACTCTAAAATCCTAAGACAGTTGATCTCTTTTGTTTTCAATTTTCTAGGTGGATGTGGCGAAGGAATGATGGAGATGGGGGACCGAGAAGTGGAACTTATGGCCCTGAGACTCACTCTAGCGGGGGACGCACATAGAAAGTCAGGGGTCAAAGCCTAAAGCTACCCTCCCGAGGGATCACAGCACCAGCTACCCTGAGCATAAAGCTACCCTCCCAAAGGGGTCATAGCTCCAGCTACCCTGAGCTCTCATCGAACCCATAATGCACATAGCAGGGCTCTCACATAGATGCGCTAGGATGACTCTCGAAGGACACGAGGGGATAAAGAATACGAGATAGGGGATAACTATGGTGCTTATCGAACCCATAATGCACACAGCAGGGAACGCCTCACACCCCTCATCGAATCCATAATGCACACAGCAGGGAACGAAGGAAAATGAGCCTCAGCTCAGAATCAGAACCGGAACCAACCTAAAAATCTATTTCAACTCATCTCTGATTATTACAGGGGGAGAGGGGGCCTTTATATAGAAAAATCAAAACCCTCAGTTTCTTAGCCTCTAAGAAAACTAAAAAAGGAAAATAAATTATATCAAAATTCGTGTTGCATCAAAAGTGGTGCGGATCTGCTATGAGAAGCATGTCGGCTTGATGATCTGCTCCAGAAAGCATGCTGCTCTGGAATCCGTGCAAACTCCTCACACGGTCGTGCGGAGGATGGATCGCCGGACGGAGCACATGGCCGGTGACAGGGAATTAGGCGGCGGACGGTGAGCGGCGGACGGCTGGCGGCGGGCCACAGGTGAGGCGGCACAGGGACTGGCACGGCACGCCCAGCATGCCGTTTGGTCTCCCACGGCCGTGGGAGACCTCCTGGGCCCGGTGCGGCCGGTGGACGGTGGGGGAGTCTTCATACCCGAACCTGCCCTGGATCCTCATCTGTTGGCTCCACCCAGTGATTTTGATGAATAACAAAACATTGAGTGCATATTGTATACTAATGTGTATTTCAAGTTATGAGTTTTCAGGAAGAAAGCATCTCAAAATCTCAAAAACTTATGTTTCATGGCACGTCATGGCACGGAGCTTTTCTCACAAATCTGGTCATCTCTTAATGAAAAAAGGGCATTTACATGATTAAATATTATGTGTTTATGATTCATTTAAGTTTCAAGAATTATATTTATGTTTTTGAGGCCATTTACACTTGAATCTGAGCTTTTCAGTCTCAAGTGTCGATACTTGGAAAGTCAAGTGTCGACACTTCAGCATTTGGCACGGACAAAAATCCTTGGCACGCCAAGTGTCGACACCTAGAACCAAGTGTCGACACTTAGGTTTCCAAGTGTCGACTCAAGGCCTGAGAATTTTAAAAATACAGAACTTTGTCATTTGAAGATTTTTGTGTCAAGTGTCGACACCTGTGCATCAAGTGTCGACACTTGAAAGTTCAAGTGTCGACACCTAGAGATCAAGTGTTAACACCTGACAGCCAAGTGTCAATACTTGCAGCCTGACAGCTCTAATGGATCTATTTTTCTGACTTGCAGAACTTGCTTTTCAAGCTCCAAACGGCTATTTTCGAGGTTCCAACGGTCACAAACCATTTTTTGGAAGGTTCTTGGTGTATTTAACCTCCACCAACCTCATTTTAAAGATAAGGAAGTGTATTGAAGTGCATTCAAGTCTACTCAAAAGCCAAAAAGCCTATATTCTCTCAAAAACTTTATATCAAAAGCCTCTTATAGCTTGATTCCTTGAAAAGCCTACAAGCTCATCCTTATTTCATTCCAAAAGAGGCACTTTGAAGGAGATTCCAAGGAAGAGTCAAGACAAAGCATCAACTTGAGCTTCAAAGATTCCATTCTACTCTTGAAGAGAGTTTGTTTTAGTTTTAAAATTATATATCTATTTTTATATTGTGATTTGACCTTGCTTTCAAGGGTGTCTTGAAAGAAGGTTATTATGGTTTGTTGGTGAGCCAAAGGGATAAAACCAACTAGGATTAACTTGTGAGCCCGAAGACAAAACAAGTATTTAGGTTTGTTGGTAAGCCTAAGTGATAAAACCAACTTAGATTTTGACTTGTGAGCCTTGTGAAAAACAAGTCAACTGTAATCTTGTTTGGATTATAGTAAAATTTCCAAGGGTGGCTTGGGGAGTGGATGTAGGTGCTAGGTTTGCACCGAACCACTATAAACCTTGTGTTTGTGTGTGATTGCTCTCTTCCTCTCTCGCTCTTTGATTATTGCTACTGCTTTAAATTTCTTGCATTGAATTCATCATTTTTCACTAGCACCACTAGTCCCTCTCATTATTGTTTTAAATTTTCTAAAAGACCCAATTTACCCCCCTCTTGGGCTCCATTTCTGGGCAACAAGTGGTATCAGAGCACCGGTACTCTCTTGTAGGTCCAAGGATCTTGAGTAAAAGATCATGGCAGTCCCAATAGGAATGGGTATTGTTGAAGGTCAAGCTTCAAATCGTCCCCCACTTTTTAATGGCACAAATTACACATACTGAAAGACATGCATGCGCATATTTATTCAAGCTCTTGACTATAATTTGTGAAGGACAATTGTAAAAGGTCCTCATCAGCCTACGATGTTGATTAATGGCATTCTCACTCCAAAGATGAAAGATGATTGGGATGAGAATGACATTAAGCAAATTGAGTTTAATGCTAAGGCTATGAATCTATTATTTTGCTCTCTTGACCCAAGTAAATTTAATAGAATATCTAATTGTCTCTCCGCCAAGGAGATTTAGGATACACTTGAGGTTACCCATGAGGGTACACACCAAGTGAAAACCACCAAGGTCAACATGCTTATTCACACGTATGAAATGTTTAAAATGAAACCTGCTGAGTCTATTAGTGAGATGTATACTAGGTTCACAAATATTGTGAATGGCATGAGAAGCCTAGAAAAAATTATTTCTAACGGTGAACTTGTGAACAAACTTCTGAGGTCTCTACCAGCTTCATGGGATGCAAAAGTAACAGCTATTGAAGAAGCTAAGGATGTCAACACTCTCCAACTGGAACAACTGTTGGGTTCTCTAATGACCTATGAGCTCTCCCTCAAACAAAAGAATGGAGAGGTCGACAAAAAGAAGAAGGTAATCGCGTTCAAATCTATTGTGAGAGAGGAATCAAGCGAAGACTCCGAAAAGATGATGAAGAAGATGAGACAGCTCTATTGGCAAGAAAATTCATAAGGTTCATGAGGAAGAAAAGGTTCAACTTTAAAAAGAAACCTCTGAAAGGTGAGCCAAGTAAAGAGAATGACAAAGAAAAGGAGAATGAGCAGCCTACTTGTTTTGAGTGCAAAAAACACGGCCATTTCAAGGTAGACTGCCCCTTGCTAAAGAAAAGTAGAAGAAAGCTGAGAAAGAAAGCCATGATGGCAACTTGGAGTGAAAGTGAAGACTCCAGTTCTGAGGAAGAACAGCAGGAGGTGGCAAACTTCTATCTGATGGCTGATCATGATGAGGTATGTTCCGAAACAGAAAATGAATTTACTTTTGATGAGCTTCATGAAGTTTTTGACGAATTAGTCATAGAATTTAAAAAATTAAAATCAAAACATAAAGATTTAAAGAAAAAAAATTTGGATCTAGCCAAAATAAATGACAAGCTTTTAAATGAAAATGAATGCCTTCTTCTTCAAAATAAAAAATTAAATGATAAGATTGTAGTGCTTGAAAAAGAAAAAGATGTCTTGAAAAAGAAAAGTGACTCACTTTCAAATGAAAATTTGTCAAAACAAAGCAAAGAAATTTTAAATGAAAACAAAAGATATAAAGAAGAAATTAAAAAATTAAAACCTTTTGTAGAAAGATTTACTTATAGTTCTGAAAAATTGAATTTGCTTTTAAATAACCAAAGAGCGGTATTTGATAAAGCAGGTTTAGGATTCAGAACTCATAAGAAACAAAAACTTTTTAAAAATTTCTTTATGCCTGCATCTTCATCCATTACTTGCTATACTTGTCATACTAAAGGACACAAATCTTATATGTGCAACAAAAGAAAATTAAGTAACACTAAGAAAGTTTGGGTTCCGAAAGAAACCAATGCCACTAACCAAAAAGGATCCAAGATGGCTTGGGTACCTAAAGTCTCCACTTGATCTTTATTGCAGGTATGCCTTGCAACCAATAAGAAAAGGATGTGGTACCTTGATAGCGGTTGATCAAGGCATATGATAGGAGATGTGGAGCAGTTTTCATCACTCGAATATCAAAATGGTGGCAATGTAACTTTTGGTGATAATGGAAAGGGCAAAATTATCGGTGTTGGTAAAGTCCATATCATCCATTCTTCTTATATTGATAATGTCTTGTATGTTGATGGTTTGAAACATAACTTGCTTAGCATTAGTCAGTTTTGCGACAAAAATTTTAAAGTTATTTTTGAATCTTCTTTGTGCATTATTTCTAGTCTAGATGACAATGACATTAAGTTCATTGGTCATAGGCATGGCAATATTTATATGGTTGATCTTGATGATCTCCCTATTCAAAAAGGTCAATGCCTAGTGGCAATGGAAGCCAAGACCGATGAAACTAGTTGGCTTTGGCATCGCAGACTAGGATATGCAATCATGCATTTAATTTCAAAACTCAGCAAAAAGAACTTGGTAAAAGATTTGCCTAAACTCAATTTTGAAAAAGACAAGATCTGCAGTGCATGTCAACTTGGAAAACAAACCAAATCCTCTTTCAAACCAAAAGGAGTAATCTCTACATCTAGACCTTTGGAATTGCTTCACATGGACCTCTTTGGACCAACTAGAACATCTAGTTTGGGAGGTAAGAAGTATGGTCTAGTCATTGTAGATGATTTCTCACGATTTACATGGGTCATGTTTTTAGCACATAAAGATGAAACTTTTTCTGAATTCATTAGATTTCATAAAAGAGTTTTGAATAAAAAAGGTGTTTCAATCGTATCTTTGAGAAGTGATCATGGAACCGAATTTGAAAATGCTGATTTTGATAAATTTTGTATTGAAAATGGCATTCATCACAATTTTTCTGCACCTAGGACACCTCAACAAAATGGGGTAGTAGAAAGAAAAAATAGAACTCTTGAAGAAATGGCACGTACCATGCTTTGTAAAAATGATTTACCTAGATATTTTTGGGCGGAAGCCATAAATACTGCATGCTATGTTTTAAATCGAGTTTTAATTCGACCGATTCTAAAGAAAACACCTTATGAGCTTTCGAAGGGTAGAAAACCCTCAATTCGTTATTTTCATATTTTTGGATGCCGTTGTTTCATCTTAAATAATGGTAAGGATAATTTAAGTGAATTTGATGCCAAATCAGATGAGGGAGTCTTTCTAGGCTACTTCACATCTAGTAAGGCATACAGGGTCTTCAACAAAAGAACACTTGTTGTTGAAGAATCCATACATGTGGTATTTGATGAATTTAACCAAAAATCTTCAAGAAAAGAAGATGTACTTTCTGATGAAACAGGTAGCAAGAAAACTGAAGGAATAAACAACAATGAAGGGCTTATCAAGGAACAAAACGATGATCAAAATACTGAAGGAGATCAAGCACAAGGTGATGAAAACACGTCAACAGTTGATCCATTACCAAAAGAATGGAGGTATGCTCATGGACACCCAAAAGAACTAATTATCGGTGATCCATCTAAAGGTGTAAGTACTCGATCATCTCTTAGAAATATCTGTGATTACTTAGCTTTTGTTTCTCAAATTGAACCTAAAACTATTGAGGAAGCTGAATATGATAGTAATTGGATAAATGCTATGCAAGATGAACTTAACCAATTTAAAAGAAATAATGTTTGGACATTAGTAGATAGGCCTATAAACACTTCAATTATTAGTACAAAGTGGGTTTTTCGAAATAAACTTGATGAAAATGGAGTAGTTACTAGAAATAAGGCTAGACTATTTGCCAAAGGATACAATCAGGAGGAGGGAATAGATTTTGATGAAACCTTTGCTCCTGTAGCTAGACTTGAGGCAATTAGGCTATTGTTGGCTTTTGCTTGCTTCATGAATTTTAAATTTTATTAAATGGATATTAAAAGTGCCTTTTTAAATGGTCTAATTGAAGAAGAAGTCTACGTTGAGCAATCCCCTGGTTTTGAAAATTCTGAATTTCCAAATCATGTTTACAAACTTCATAAAGCTTTGTATGGATTGAAACAAGCTCCAAGAGCTTGGTATGGTCGTTTAAGCTCTTTTTGCTCAAAAATAATTTTACTAGAGGTAATGTAGACAAAATGTGATTTTTAAAGAAAAAGAATGATGATCTCTTGGTAGTACAAATCTATGTAGATGATATAATATTTGGTGCTAAGATTTTGCAAAGTTAATGCAGGGTGAGTTCGAGATGAGCATGATGGGAGAACTGAATTTTTTCCTCGGACTCCAAATAAAGCAAACCAAAGAGGGGATCTTCATCAACCAAACAAAATACACAAAAGAAATACTCAAGAAGTTTGGGATGGAGAATACTAAGCCTTTAGGTACCCCTATGAGCTCTACTTATAGACTTGACAAGGATGAATCAGGTAAATCTATTGACCAAAAATTATATCGTGGCATGATCGGTTCATTGTTATATCTTACAGCCAGTAGGCCAGATATCATGTTTAGCATCTGTATGTGTGCTAGATATCAATCTAATCCTAAAAAGTCTCATCTTTAGGCTGTTAAACGTATACTTAGATATCTATCTGGTTCAATTGAAATTGGTTTATGGTACTCTAGAAATTCTTCATTTGAATTGATTGCTTATTCTGATGCTGACTTTGCTGGGTGTAAACTTGATCGTAAAAGTACTAGTGGAACCTGTCAGTTTCTTGAAGTAAATTTGATCTCTTGGAGTAGCAAAACACAAAACTCAGTTGTTTTATCTACGGCGGAAGCCGGATATATAGCAGCTGGAAGCTGTTATGCTCAAATTCTTTGGATCAAACAACAACTCGAAGATTTTGGCATTAAACTAACTAAGACACCCATAAGATGTGACAATACTAGCGCAATCAATCTATCTAAAAATCCTGTGTAACATTCAAGAAGTAAACACATTGAAATAAGACATCATTTCATAAGAGATCATGTACAAAACTCTAATGTTATTCTTGATTTTGTATGTACTGATGATCAGTTAGCAGATGTGTTTACCAAGCCTTTGTATGAGGATAGGTTCTGCCTGATTAGAAGAGAGTTAGGTGTCATTAATCCATTCTCCTAGAACTCTCATAATTTTAATTATACCTAAATCTTTTCACTCAAAACCACTTGCTTAAAGCCCCAAAAATCTGATTAAATTGTTTCCTATTTTTCTAAAAAAAATTTTCAAATTTTCTCAAATTTTTTGGCCAAGTGTCGACACTTGGAAATTGTCTAGTGTCGACACCTGACCAAGTGTCGACACTTGACAAATTCTAAGTGTCGACACTTGCGAAACAGAAATTATTTTTAAAAGGGGCCGACCGAGGGTTTTGTCACTATTCTCCATCCGTCGATTTCTTGCAACAGTGGTCCCCTTTGTCCAAATCCTCCCATTTCCCTTTAAACCCATCACAAATCAGGTAATCCTTCTTTCGATTTAACTCTATTTTCTTTTTTATTTTCTTGAATTTATGTTTTCCGTTTATTATCGTCAAACCATGAATAGGGTTTTTTCGGGTATTTTTTAAGATTCTAACTAGATTTTCATGAGTTTTATCAGATTTCTAAAGCTCCATTTAAGGGAATAGCGGTTAAATGGCTTTTTCCCTTGATTTTCCCACGGTTTTTGGTCGTTTTCACGCTTATCTCACCCATTTTTAAGAAAAACACTGTTTGATTGATTTTAGGGAGAAAAAATTGGGTTTTTTATTTAAAATCCAGTATTCTAAATCCATTTATTGATCTATCACCATTTTGGAAAGGTTTTTCATGATGTTCTTGCGACATTTTCACCACTTTGCTAAAACCCTAATTGATTTAAACCTAAATTCCATGGGTTTTGATTTTTTTTTTTTGGCCTTACAAAAGGTATTTTCCAAAAGTTCAAATGTGTTTTAACAAATATAATATTTTCTATAATTATCTATTCGGACTATTGTCATTTAATCAAAGTATAAGTTGTAAAAATCTCACCTTTAAACTGATTGACAATTTTTCCAAACTTTGTTTGGGGTATTTTACAACCCAAAATTGTTTTAATTCCAGTTTTCAAAACCTGTCTGAACACCTTTTAAGAAATGAAACTCTCCTTATCTCAGCCTATAGCCGGTCCCATAGTTCTATACATATCTTCCTTCTTTCCTGGTCAGCTTGCTGTAATGGGTCCCAAGAAGAAACTTGCAGTTAGGGAGAGACCTAGTCATGGTGTAGAGATGAGATCGAAGGCCAGATTTGACCCTGCACAGGCTAGCAGTTCAGCCACACCGAGTTCCCCCCTGCAGAGAGGATGGCAGGGAAGTTAGTAGCCTCTGGGAGGAGAGTCGACCTAGAGTGTTTTGATAGGCACCATTTCAGCTTACGTCAGGTGCTCACTGATGCAGGATTAGTACCATTCTGTACTATGCAGGAGAGGTACTATCCTCATCTAGTGAGAGAGTTCTATGATGTGTTGGATTGTCGACGATTTCTTTGGACTACGACAGTGAAAGGCATTCAGTTTTCACCGACGGCAGAGCTATTGAGCAGAGTATGGGAGATCCCCCATAGGGGAATCTGTGTCTTTTCGGTAGATGATAGAGAGGCTGCCTTTAGATGTATTCTTGAGAGAGAGGATGTTCGTGGTATATCCATAGTTACCGCGAACCAGTTATCTCTGGAGATGCGCCTATTGCACCACATCACGGCACATATACTTCTGCCGAAGATTAGGAGATTTGACTTCATCACTGAGAGAGAGTTGATGGTGATGACGAGTCTGATAGAGAGGAGACAGATTGATCTTCCATCCTTGATGCTAGTTCAGATGCATGATGCTGCGACTCAGCGCCATCACTGTTTACCTTACGGCATGGCACTGACCAGATTATTTAGAGCTTGTGGAGTATCACTAGAGGGGGAGATCCCCAAGGAGATACTACACACAGATGTATATGATGAGAGGTCTTTGCACCGTATGGGATACAGACTAGTTGCAGGTCGATGGGTGCGCAGAGAGTCTGGCCAGGAGCCAGATGAGGAGGACGAGCTTCGAGAGGCAGAGGCAGGACCATCTGAGCCAGCAATTTTTCCTCCCGTTGATATCCCATCGACACAGGCAGAGCATTCGACTCCTGATACTTCTGCTCCTCTGCCACTTTCTACTGGACTATCTTTTGAGGAGCACGCCAGAGAACAGTTCACTGAGATCAGGGGTGAGTTGACTCAGCTACGCAGCGAGGTTGAGCTTCTTTGAGTACATACTACCTCGGAGCATGCTGAGATCCGTAGATCTATGGAGGAGGGATTCTCTCGTATTGAGGATCTGTTGAGATCCCTTATACCTCGTGCGGCCCCTGCAGTTGTATCCTCTGATGATGATGATGATGATGATGATGATGATGATGATGGTGACGATCACCAGAGCGACCATGCTGATACTGTTGAGGGTGGTGATCGGGCAGATATGGATGACGACAGAGCCACAGAGGTTGTGGGCCATGACAGTGACAGTGATGGCAGTGCTGATGATTATGAGGTGGTCAGTCGCGATCCTCCCACTACCCCAGTTGCTCCTACTGACTTGGTTGATTCCACACCGGACTTTGTTACACCAGCTGATCTACTTTCCCCCCCTTCCACTAGATCATCTAGGGTTGTACCCGCCTTTGGTCCTTCTGGCCGTACTAGGAGTCATCGAGCTTTAGTACCTCCTAGGGCCTTAGCCACTAGATCTAGGATCAGTGCCCCATTTAGTCTTGAGATTCCATCTGATGAGGATTAGCCTCATAGATGTCTGTTATAGTTCATATGTTGTATGTTTCTGATATTTGTATGACTCTGATGATATCTGTATGTTTCAGTTCTTGCTGATGACTCAGCAAATTTTTGTACTAAAAACTTGTCTTATCTATTATATATATTTCAGTTTAGTGCTCATTATTTGTGTTTGAATAGTTAAATTTACCTTCTTTAGCTCTGATTCTCTTTAATCTTTTTGGCTCTGATACCTATCTTCTTTGATTCTCTACCATCTTTTTGTCTCCATGCTCATTGTGAGGGGGAGGTTATTCCCCTTTCTAATGATTGACAAAAAGGAGGAGAAATAGTGTTGATGCATAAATTTTTATTGATGCATAAACTTTTCATAAATTTTTGATAGATGCATAAATTTTTGTGATTTCACCTTGTAAGAATCTTTGAAATTTACTTTAATAAGAAATATCTAATTAAGGGGGAGATTGATTCTTCCTAACTATGAAGTTTTTGCCTCTCATATAGACTTAAATTCATATTCATGAATTATAATAGTTAAAGTTTGAAATGTATTGCTATTTTACTCAAGGTTTTGTCATCATCAAAAAGGGGGAGATTGTTGGCTCCATCCAGTGATTTTGATGAATAACAAAATATTGAGTGCATATTGTATACTAATGTGTATTTCAAGTTATGAGTTTTCAGGAAGAAAGCATCTCAAAATCTCAAAAACTTATGTTTCATGGCACGTCATGGCATGGAGCTTTTCTCACAAATCTGGTCATCCTCTTCATGGAAAAAGGGCATCTACATGATTAAATATTATGTGTTTATGATTCATTTAAGTTTCAAGAATTATATTTATGTTTTTGAGGCTATTTATACTTGAATCTGAGCTTTTCAGTCTCAAGTGTCGACACTTGGAAAGTCAAGTGTCGACACTTCAACATTTGGCACGGACAAAAATCCTTGGCATGCCAAGTGTCGACACCCAGAACCAAGTGTCGATACTTAGATTTTCAAGTATCGACTCAAGGCCTGAGAATTTTAAAAATATAGAACTTTGTCATTTGAGGATTTTTGTGTCAAGTGTCGACACCTGTACATCAAGTGTCGACACTTAAAAGTTCAAGTGTCGACACCTAGAGATCAAGTGTCGACACCTGATAGCCAAGGGTCGACACTTGCAGCTTGACAGCTCTAACGGATCTATTTTTCTGACTTGCAGAACTTACTTTTCAAGCTCCAAACGGCTATTTCCAAGGTTCCAACAGTCACAAACCATTTTTTGGAAGGTTCTTGGTGTATTTAACCTCCACCAACCTCATTTTAAAGATAAGGAAGTGTATTGAAGTGCATTCAAGTCTACTCAAAAGCCAAAAAGCCTATATTCTCTCAAATACTTCACATCAAAAGCCTCTTATAGCTTGATTCCTTGAAAAGCCTACAAGCTCATCCTTACTTCATTCCAAAAGAGACACTTTGAAGGAGATTCCAAGGAAGAGTCAAGACAAAGCATCAACTTGAGCTTCAAAGATTCCATTCTACTCTTGAAGAGAGTTTGTTTTAGTTTTAAAATTGTATATCTGTTTTTACATTGTGATTTGACATTGCTTTCAAGGGTGTCTTGAAAGAAGGTTATTGTGGTTTGTTGGTGAGCCAAAGGGATAAAACCAACTAGGGTTAACTTGTGAGCCCGAAGACAAAACAAGTGTTTAGGTTTGTTGGTAAGCCTAAGTGATAAAACCAACTTAGGTTTTGACTTGTAAGCCTTGTGAAAAATAAGTCAACTGTAATCTTGTTTGGATTATAGTGAAATTCCCAAGGATGACTTGGAGAGTGGATGTAGGTGCTAGGTTTGCACCGAACCACTATAAACCTTGTATTTGTGTGTGATTGCTCTCTTCCTCTCTTGCTCTTTCATTATTGCTGCTGCTTTAAATTTCTTGCATTGAATTCATCATTTTTCACTAGCACCACTAGTCCCTCTCATTATTGTTTTAAATTTTCTAAAAGATCCAATTCACCCCCCCTCTTGGGCTCCATTTCTGGGCAACACCATCATTCTCCTCGACCACGAAGAACTCGACTCCGTCGAGTTCGAAAAATGGAGCATACCCTAAATCCACAACTAGCTCTGATACCAAATGATGCGGAACTAATATACATGCAATTATTTTTGTATATTTTATATGTGGGGTTAGGTAATTAATTCTCGAATTTCAGATCAAAATTAGTTGAAGGGAATTTTGTATGAATTTTTGAAGCCAAGCATGCATATTAGAACCTAGAAAAGTACTAAAGAAGGATCGCCGGGACTGAGAAGCCTCTGTTAGGGCAATTTCTCCTACAATATAAAGACTGGAGGTAGAGGGGGTGTACCTAACAACGTCTGAAGTGCCCGATGAAGATCGCAGCAAAGGGATCTCTCGTTTCTCGATGGATGCGGCCTGAAAAATCGAGCCAAAGACCCACAGATACCTGGCTTTCTGCTCGGTGGTCCGATTGAGGCTTGGCTGGAGTCGTTGGATTCGTAGGAACACGGGGACCTACAAACGACCTGTCAGGGGTTAGAAAACTCAGAGAAAATCAAGAAAACAAAGGAAAATAGCAAAGAAAAGAAAGTTTTGGAGGGGGCTGGAAGGATGGTTGGCGACAGGAAGATGGTTGCAAACACCGGGAAGAAGAACTATCAAACCCCTTTATGCACATAGCAGGATAATCACACAAAACAATATAAGAACTCAAGGTTTATTTCATATCAAAAATCTATCCTCATACAAGAGACTAGGATCCTTTAAATAGACCCTTAGTCTTGGGCTCCAAGTAGGGACACATTAGTCTTTACATAAGAATCCTTTTCCCTCTCAAACCCTAACTAGAAAATAAGGAAACATTAGGTAGAAAAATCCCTAAAAATTCTCTTGACTTGGCCAACACTCCAAGAATGCCTAGGGGGGCGTGTTGGGCTTCTAAGAGTAGCAAGAGACTGGCTCAAAGGGGCTTGGGCACATGGGCTTGGGCCTCTGGAAGCTGGGGTGGCCTGGTAGCCAGGTAGCAGGAATATTCCTTGGTATCTTGCTTCTTAGGGGCTTGGGCTTGGCGCCTGGGCTTGATTTCTTTGGGCTAGGATGTAGGTGGACCTCTGGAATCATGGATGCCCTGGTCTATGAATATATTCTGGCATCTGGAAGGGAATCTGTGCATCTGCAAGGAATCAGGATTTTCTGAATTTTCCTCCTGGGGTCTTCAAATCTTCAAGCTGGGTTGGACTTGGGCTCAACTTCCATGTCTTCAATCAGGTTGGACTTGGTCTTCACTTGTATGATATGGTCTTGAGTCTTTAATATGCTTGGACAGGACTCAAAAAAATAAAATTAGCTCGACATGAGCTGACTAACACTTGACTGAACTAGCTCAACATGAGCTGACTAATTACATGACTCAAATAAAATAACTCAGCTGGACTAAGCTTTATTACAGTGGACTCAAATGTCATTTAAATGATCCACGGAGGGTTGAGAAGCCTCTGCCTTATTCCGGTGCCTCTGGTGTCCGCACCACTTTTTGCATTCAAAAAAGAATTCTGGAACTAGTCGTTATGTACCTAAAAACAATATTCGAGTCGGCTCGATTTTTTCAAGTCGGCTTGGATCCTTCGAGTCGCTAGGTCGAGTCACCATTTCTTTAGTAGGGTCGGCTCTCTGTCTCAGGGTGCAAAAACTTCACTCTAGACTAGTCGACTCTTGATAGCTCGGGTTGGCTCGAACTTCCATCATTGAATGCATTGAACTCAAGGGGTCGGTTCGTTTCTACTTGGGTCGACTCTTCTTATCAGAATCGAAAAAACTTTACTCTAGAGGAGTCGGCTCGTTGCAAATCAGGTCGGCTCGCTTTCTCGGGTCTTCAAAATTTGTTCTAGCAGAGTCAGCTCAATCTAGTTGGGGTCGACTCGCTTGGCTGTTCTCATAAAATATTAGAAATAGATTCTGGATGAGTCGGCTCGGTTCTCCTTGAGTCGGCTCGGATTGCTGCGTGCCAAAATCCTTGGTGTGTGCCATGAGGTAGAGTCGGCTCTTCTTCAGACTGGGTCGGCTCGAGTGACTTTTTCAGAATTTTTACAATTAAATTCAAGAATACTCTCACCAACACTCTTATACTTTTGATACAAACCAACTCAAAATGAATTTAAGGCATAGCACACATAGAAGTAACCCTTTTATATGATTTTTCTTAACTTTTTCTTTTGGTTCTTCTTTACAAAATACGATTACAACACAACTCAAAACAAGAAGTATGAATATAGGAGTTAAAGTTTGAACAAATAAATCATCCTACAAAAACTTGTAAACCATTTGAAGAGTTGTTAGTAAAATATGTGCATGCTCCAATATTTTGTTATCATCAAAATCACTCAAGGGGTCAACAAAACCTATCCAGGGTAAGGCTACAAGAGTCCTCTATGCCGTTGATAGGCTTTGGGAGAAATTTCATCAGAGTAGAAGGAGAGATAACTCTGTCCATGATAATCGGGACAGAGCCTTACCAGAAGACTCTCCCTATCAACTTTGTGGTCGTACGTACGACCTCGGCTTACAATGCTATATTGGGCTGACCGTCCCTCAATAAGTTTCGAGCCATCGTATCTACCTACCACTTGCTGGCGAAGTTTCCAACTCGAAATGGGGTCGGAGTTATGAGGGGAGACCACAGGATGGCCAGGCAATGCTTAACTATTCAAGACAGGCAATCAGAAGACCATACTACTCTAGAACAGCTTGATCCCAGGGCCGAAGTCGACGACCGCGGCCAACCAGTCGAAAGAATTCTATTCGTTCCCCTCTAGAAGGACGATCCCACTAGGATCCTTCAAATTGGAAGCACACTTAATGAAGAGGTCAAGTTGGAGTTGATCGACTTCTAAAGGGATAATGCCGACGTCTTCGCTTGGTTGGTGTCGGACATGCCAGGCATCCCGTCAAAGGTCATAACTCACCAGCTCAAAGTGGATCCAACCTACAAGCCTGTCAGACAAAAGAAGAGGAGCTATGCTCCTGAGAGACAAAGGGCAATCGACAAGGAGGTTAAGAAGCTCTCCGATGCCAGTTTCATCCGAGAGGACCACTGCCCCGACTGGCTAGCGAATGTAGTAATGGTGAGGAAAGCCAATGAAAAATGAAGGATATGTGTGGACTACACCGACCTCAACAAGTCTTGTTCGAAGGACAACTTTGCCTTGCCAAAGATTGATCAACTAGTGGACGCCATGGCTGGCCATCAGCTCCTGAGCTTTATGGATGCCTTCTTTGGGTACAATTAAGTAAAAATGCACCCGGAAGATGAGGAGAAAATGGCCTTTGTCATTGACAAAGGACTGTATTGCTACAAAATGATGCCCTTCGGCCTGAAGAATGCCAGTGCCACTTTCCAAAGGTTGATTAACCGGGTCTTCGAAGGGCAACTTGGAAGAAACATGAAGGCGTATATTTATGATATGATTGTAAGAGCCTCCACAAAGCCGACTACATCAGAGACTTGCAGGAATCTTTTGATGCCTTGAGGCATCATCGGATGAAGCTGAGCCCTGCCAAGTGCACCTTTGAGGTGACCTTCAGAAAATTCCTTGGCTTATTAGTGATGAAAAGAGGAATCGAGATCAACCCTGATAAGATTAAGGCCATCATTGACATGGGGCATCCAACCAACAAGAAGCAAGTGCAAGAGCTTATAGGCCGAATAGCCTCCCTCAGCTGCTTCATCTCCAAGTCGACTGAGAAATCCCTCCCTTCCTTCAAGACTTTGCAGCGGTCAGACCGCTTTTAGTAGACCGACGAGTGTTGGTTAGCCTTCGAAGCACTGAAGGTTTATCTCAAGAACCCTCCTTTATTGGCTAAGCCGATGGAGGGAGAGTCCCTCTACTTATACTTGTTGATGTCGGATGAGGCGGTAAGCTCCATCCTCGTTCGGGTGGGAGAAAGCAATCAGCAAAGGCCTGTCTATTATATTAGCAAGGTTCTCCATGATGCCGAAACGAGATATCCCAAGATGTAGAAACTTGTCTACTCCTTGGTCATAGCAACTAATTGATTGCGACCCTACTTCCAAGTACATCCAATTGTCGTCCTATCCGATCAACCTCTCAAGATGATCCTCAGGAGCCCAGACACATCCGTCGGCTTGTCAAGTGGGCCGTCAAGCTTGGTGAATTTGACATCTCTTTCCAATCTCGGTCGGCCATGAAAACTCAAGTAATCGCTAACTTTATAGCAGAGTATACCTGGAGACAGGAGGAACCCTCACAAACAGTCGATGCTCCTGGGAATGACAATATTGAAGAAGCAGAGCCTGCATGGACCCTCCATGTGGATGGAGCGTCCAACCTTGTAGGCTGTGGGACGGGTCTAATCCTAGCCGACCCCGACAGACAGAGCTTGGAGTATGCTTTATACTTTGTATTTCAGGTATCAAATAACCAAGCAAAATATGAAGCCCTCCTGGCATGACTGAGAATAGACAATGAGCAGAGCATCGACCGGATCAATGCCTTCTTCGACTCTAACTAGTGGTGAACCAGGTGAAGGATGAATTCGAGACGAGAGATTCGACTCTGGCCAAGTACTTGAGCAAGGTACAAAACCTTGTGACTCGGCTTAAGTTTTTAGAAATTCTTCATATACCTCGATTATAGAACTCCCGAGCAGATGCTTTATCGTGATTGGCTATGGCCGTTACCAACACCTCCGACCAGACCTTCGTGGAGTATCTGCAGCACCCAAGCATTGATGAAGAGACGACAAAAGTCCACCAAGTGGAGTAAGAAGCCTCTTGGATGGATCCTATTCTTGCATTCTTTGTCAAAGAAACCCTACCGAAAGATACGACCGAAGCCAAGCATATATGCTGGACGGCCTCAAAGTACGTCATCCTCGATGGCACCCTTTACAAAAGGTCATTCTCGTAACCATTGCTGAAGTGCTTGGGGCCGACTGATGCAACTATGCACTTTGAGAAGTGCATGAAGGCATCTGCAACGACCACCTGGAAGGAAGATCCCTGGCTTGCAAAATTATTCGACAGGGATATTACTGGCCAACCATCCAAAGGGACATGTCGGACTTCGTCTGAAAGTGTGATGCGTGTCAAAGATACTCTAGCATTCAAAGGAGGCCGGCTAGTCAGCTGATCCCGCTCACCACCCCTTAGCCATTCGTGTAGTGGGGGATGGACATCCTGGGGCCATTCCCCCCGGCATCTGGCCAGCGAAAGTTTCTGATCATGGCCATTGATTACTTCACCAAATGGGTGGAAGCGGAGTCGTTAGCATAGATTATAGAAACCAAAGTGAAGAATTTTGTCCGAAATTGCATCATCTTCCAGTTCGGCATCCCATAGACGATCATCACGGACAACGGGAGGCAGTTCGACAACCCCAAATTTCGGGAGTTCTATCAGCAGTATCATATTTTCCATCGGCTAATATCAATCGACCATCCTCAATCCAACGGAGAAGTCGAAATCACCAATCAGACGATCCTGCATGGATTAAAGACTCGACTAAATGACGCCAAGGGACTTTGGATGGAAGAGCTTCACTCAGTGCTTTGGGCCTATCGAACAACCTCTCGAACGGCAACTGGACAGACTCCATTCAGTTTGACCTACGAGAGTGAAGCAGTCTTACCTGTGGAAGTTTCCTTGCAATCCCTGCGGATTGATTATTTTACCGAACAGACAAATTCAGAACAAAGAAGGGCTGACCTAGACTTGCTTGAAGAGACCAGACACCAGGCGAGTTTGAAGATGGCAATGTATCGTCAGAAGATGGCCAAGTACTACAACTCTCAAGTCAAGGCTCGAACCTTCCGGGTTGGAGACCTAGTTTTGCAGAGGATAGAAATCTCAAGACCAACTGAGCAAGGAAAGCTCTTCCTAAATTGTGAAGGCCCTTATCGAGTTGTTGAAGTAATTCGAGCCAGAACTTACCGACTCAAGCATTTGGATGGACGGCAAGCGGCGCGTCCATGGAATGTAGACAAACTTTGCAAATACTATCAATAAAGGCCACGACTTCTCCTATAAGGAAACTCCAAAAGTTTGACTCTGGTCGGTAGAGGCTCTAGGGCAGCCCACTTTCGAAAGTCCGACTCTGGTCAATAGAGGCTCTAGGGCAGCCCACTTTCGAAAGTCCGACTCCGGTCGGTAGAGACTCTAGGACAGCCCACTTCCGAAAGTCCGACTCTAGTCAACAGAGGCTCTAGGGCAGCTCATTTCCGAAAGTCCGACTCTGATCGGCAGAGGCTCTAGGGCAGCCCACTTCTGAAAGTCCGACTCAGGTCGACAGAGGCTCTAGGACAGCCCACTTCCGAAAGTCTAACTCCGGTCGGCAGAGGCTCTAGAGGCTTCAAAATAGCCAACTTGAAGGTCCGACCTTGCTCGAAAAATACTACTTGGGATCCATAAGCACTTGGAAGATTGCCCTACGAACAGCTAAGTCCAAGGTTTCCTCATAAGTACTTCCAAGAAAAATGGGAGTTTAGACTAAAGCCGACCCTTCCATACCTAGAAATATTTCTAAGGATTTGGGTTCGGACTAGGCAACTGTTCAATATTTATTTTGGAGGACTTATGTTCGGATTGAGCCGACTACCCAACACTTAGAAATATCTTTAAAGAGAGAGAGGTTCGGATCAATCCAATCGACGCACATTCAGAAGACTGAACAATAAAGACATATCAAAAGAAAGTATTCTTCATTACTTAGACAAAATTCTTTACAAAAGGACAGGGCAGACTTTTACAAACGATCTAAGTTTGACCCTGCAAGTATATAAGAGGGACTTCAGCTTCGACCACCTGAGCTGCACCCAAAGTTCTGACCGGGGCATCTGCTAGTCCTGTATCAGCTATGACCTAGACATTGGCTCCAAACTCCGAGGGGCCCCCTATCCCTCCTCCGTCGGCCATGGTCTGCATGTCAGTCCCATCATCGGACGGGCCCGCTCATTCTTCCGCTCCCTTCTCTTTCGCTTGCCTCGACAGCTGCAGGAAGGAAAGGTCCAGCTTTGGGAATGCATCGCCGACCTTCGACAGGCATTCCTCGTAGCCATCGTCGAAGCCGACCGCTCTGGCCTCATCCATCTCTTCCTTAAAACTAATGGACGCTTTGTACTTCTTCACGGCATCATCAACTGCTTTCGCCATTTGTTCCTGGGCCTCCTCCAGCAGGCCCATGTACTTTGCCGCCATAGCTGGTGGCCTCACGAGTGCCTCTCGGACTCGGCCAACCGTGCCTCCTCTTCAGCTAGCTGACGAGCTAGGGAACTCAACTTCTTTTTCCTCCTCTTTAGGCTAGCCTCTCGGTTAGCTAGCCAGGCCTGCAGGTCTTCTGCCTGCTTTTTATGGGCCTCCACCTCGGCTCGATAGGCAAACAGCTCTCCTTCGGTGGCCTTTATTGCCGCCTCCATCGCGGCTCTGGCCACCTCCGCCCCTTTGGCCTTCTTGACCGAAAGCTCTCTCATGAAGAGCATCTCGCCGAGGCCATCGTCCATTAGCGAGATGTCATGGAGCTACAAATGACAGGACAACATTAGTCATGCATAGGAGATGAAGGAAAAGACAGACTTGGGAGCAGGTGACTTACCCCCATCAGATTGCGGTAGGAACTCCTTGCAGCATCGTCTAGAGTTCGCCGACTTGAATCATCCCAGTCAGCATCTATGACGGCCCTTTTGAGCAGGTCTTTGGCCTACTCAGGGTTGTGTAGGGCATGCCAGCGCTGGTGCGCCTCACAACCAATCTGCTGGCTCCCTCCTTGTCGGCTTTCCCTCCTTCGACTGCTCTTTTCCCTTCGGTCGTCGGGGGGAACCTCTTCTATCAACTCAATGAGCAGCGAGGTTGGGGCCATCTTCGCATCGATCGACCTTAATGGCTCCTCTCCTAGCTAGGCAGCCGACTGCCCAATTGAAGATGAATGTTCAGGTGCCCTCGCCACCTGATGCTCCGATAGAGGTACGTGGTCGTCAGAGTCCACCGACACGACGGTAGCAGCCAGCTCCTCCATCAACTGTTTCTTCTGCCTTTCGATCATTGGCTCTGTGACCCGAATGCCCCTCTTCTTGGCTGCCCATGCCATGATCGTCGCTCGATCCAGTTTCATCTTCCCTCCTATCATAAAATAAAGCCAAGGTTAGCAACAAGGAAATAAGGCCGACAAAGTATATGAAAACCTAGGACAGTGCCCTCTATCCTACCTAGGTATGGGAGCCTGCTGATCCCTGCCAGGTGGAGGTTATTCTCCCTAAGCAGCTCCATCACAAATGTCGGGCTGACCTCCTCCATCTTATTGAAGTTAGCCTCATCGGCCCTCAGCACCTTTCTCCCGTCTATAGCCTTAGGCCTCGGCTCCCTCCACATTGGCTCGAAGTCCCATAGTTGCAGGGTATCTATGTAGAAGAATCGGGACTTCCACCCATGAATAGCTGATGGAAGACCTCCTAAAATCCTCCGACAAGGGCGGGGACTGAACATCCACCACTCCTGACTACGGAAGTCCCTTTTCAGAAGGACAAAATTGGCAAAAAGGGACACCCTTGGCTCTGCTTCGACCCTCCGGCAGAAGACCATGAAACAGCTGATCGTCCGAATGCTATTCAGGGTCAGCTGCATTGGGGACACCCTATAAGTATTGAAGATTCGGACAAAAAAGTCATGAAGGAAAAATCGGAGGCCGGCTTTGAAGTGGTCCTCATACACCGGGAGGGCTCCCGGATTCAACGGACCAGTCACCCTTCCCTCCCGGTTTGGGATGGTCAAATGCAAGGTGGAAGGTATATTATATCTCATTCTAAGGCCCTCTACCCTCTCCCGGGTCATCTTCGACAGGATACTATTTGGGCCCGATTCCCTATCCCTGTGACCGGAGCTACGGCTGCCGGAAGCCATTCTAATGGAGGTTAAAGAGGAAGGCTGAAAAAACTAACCTGGAGGTTGGGATTTCTAAGAAGACGAAAGCGGGAGAAGGGGAGGTTCTCTCTCCTCAGGCATAGATGCAGCAGAAGACTCCCCTCAGACCTTCACCCCCTCCTCTTATAGCCACTGAGGGGCCACTTCCCAATGTCCCTCGAGTGCCACAATCAGCCGTCAGACAGTGCGGCTTTCCAATCCAACAAAGAAGCCAATAAGACGCGACGAAGCATGTCCAAACTGTGATCCGCGTGATCGCCAGACCAGAGACGGATGACTCACCTCGGACGTGGGGCCAACCGTCTGGATCTCGCCACGTCGCCCAAGTCATGTCTAAGGCTTGACAGCCAAGCAGGCCAGGCTGGCCACTCATCATTGCGCCCCATCTGCATTAACTGCTTCTCCCACCGCTTCTAATGCGATGCCGACACTTGACCTAGGCACAGGATTTCGGAGTGGGAAACGATCGGTCGCAGTACACTTGACCCGACCCGCGATCATCCCAAGGACAAACGTATTAAATGCATAGTGATGCTCTCGTCCTTCGAAGTCGCACGTCCCCTCGAAGGCCAAGAGCAAGGGGGCAACTGTTATACCCAACCGGCTCACCTTTGAACCGGACCGGTGCTGAGGTCCGACCGACACACTCTAGCTGAGGTCCGACCAACCCACTTTGGAAGGGCCACTCCAAAGATGGCCTAGAGGACTCCAAAAGCCTCTTCTAGCTGATACCAAAATTCTGTTACAACAGAATCCTGACACATCAACGCCACTACTCCACTAGTTCCACGATGCTGCCCCATTTTGGCACCATGTGGCCACTATCCGAATTCTCCTAGGGGCAGATCGATCATTTTGTGCCTAGTCCCTAATAGATTCTGGTAACGTTCCGTACCTATATAAAGTAAAACGAGGGACTCTGGGCGATAAGCACTCTCTTCCACTCCACAAGCTCATCTCCATTGATTCCTCCATTTTGTTGCTCTCAAGCTCCCGCTAACTTAGGTATCAGAGTGTCTCCCGCCGGAACACTACTGACGTTAGGGACTTTTTTGCAGGAACTAGGAGAGGAGCGCTCCAGCCAAGCCGACCGAGCCCGGTCCGGGAGTTCTTGGAAACTAGACCTATCAATTTCTTGCATGAAATGGAAAGGATCTAATCCGTGATTTATGTTCAAATGTAAAACATCTTGGCGAAGATGTTGAAGCATTCCAAATATCACTCATTTTTAGGCACTCTTTGTTGATTACTTTAAAAAAAAGTAAGATAGCTGTCATCAATATTAAATCATCAAAATGATCCAAGTATTGGACTAAACCACCTCAAGGCAATACAGGATAAACTCCAAGGAGAGGAACAGTTAGACCTCTTGGGACCTATTTCAACAAAATGGACATGGAAGTCGTAGAGTTAAATGCTTTGTGGTTCCCTATGTGGAGCTAGCTAAGGTAATCTAGGCATAGTTCACATCACCCTCTCAGCTATCATTATGGTTGAGGTCCCCATACAAGTGGGTGTGGCTTGTTGATGAGAGGCACTGGTAGGATCATGGTATTACCGTAGGACATCCCAACTATCAATTTAATTTTTTAATTTTTAAAGATTTAACATGCGAGTAAGCAACGAGTCAGGTCAAATCTAATAAAAAAATATTATTTTAAATAATTTAAAATTTTTAATATTTAAAAATAAAGAAAAAATAAATTGGAATCAGAGAAACAAAAATTAAAATTGTAAAATTAAAGAACTTAATACTGGAAGCTATTATTTAGATCCTAGCATTTATTTTGTAATGAAAGTAAGGGATATAAATTAAAAGAACATAAAAATATTTTTTGCATTAATTAAAAAATTTATATTACAAGAATTCAAAAATGATAATTAAATACTTAAAAAAAATTGTAAAGAAAATAGTAACAAAGACTGAAAGCCGGTCAGTACAACCTCGTCGAGAAGATGGTCGACGAACTCCCTTCTTCCTTCGTACTCCTTGGAGTGAACTGGCTTTCTCTGCTTCTTTCTCTTTGGATCTTGATCTTGGAGATGGAGTATGCTTGAAGATGATATAGAGACAGAACTCTTTTCTAAGAAACCTCATTCTTAGAGGCCAACCTAAAATCCAAGTTATGCCCTCTATTTTGTACCATACCCTTTTCAAGATGGTCTTTTCTTGTGACCTGGGATCCTTTAAATAAAGTTCAGTGAAGACACTAAGTCAAGTCAAATTAATATGGACCGTGGGATAGTTGATTGTAGCATCTCTGGATCATTAATCACCTATATCCTTCTCAAGTCACACAAATCATGCTTCGGTAATTTGTCTCACGCTAGGGTCCTTTATCAACCATTGGATCGGTGCTTTGGATAGCTGAGATCCATTGAATGGCCATGGATTGGGAGGACTATAATGGGCTTGGACTCGGATTGAGGAGGATCATGGCATCGCCGAGATGGGGAGTCAATAATGGGAAGGTGACGATGATGAGCAGCTGGATGGCAATAAGTGGGAGGACGGCTAAATCATGGCATGGCAGTGACATGCGGTGGCAGGAAAAATGATGTCGGGTGGTGGTGGCTCGAAATAGAGAGGAGTAGTGGCGAAGATGGACTAGGGCACCGTGATGGTAGAAAGAAGGGAGGTGGTGCTGGGCAGCGTTGATGAGTGTTGCCGCCAAGATCGTCGTGGCCCGTAGCTGCTGCCGGTGTCGGAGTGTGCTCCTCTCGCTGCCTGCCGGTCCTCTGCTCCTGGACCTGCAAAATAGGGGTTAGTGATCCGGGCCAGGGTTTCCAGCGGGGGCACTCTGACGGTCAAGTTAGTGACGATCCAAGATAACAGATCCTCCTGGTCGGGCCCCTCTTGATGGACTCCGTGCTAGGAGTGAGAAGTGTCAGTGAAGGTGAAAACATTGCAGGGGGAGAGTGATAGCGGGGACAGAGGGGTTCCCTGTTCCTTCGCTTCTCCTTGTTTCCCTCGTTTTCCTTCAGTTGTGGTGTTGGTGGTGGCGCTTCACCCTCTTGGTCGAGCTTGCGCTTGTGTTGGTAGTGGATTGTTGTTTCTGGTGTGGTTGTTGTTTTTTGTTACCTCCTCCCCTTTTTTGGGGGTGTCGACTATTCTTTGTAGTCGAAAATTGGCCGTTTGGTTCTTGCCTCTGGATCTTCGCTGGGTTGGCAGGCGCGTGCGGCAGGATTCTATGCCATGGATGAGATGCCTTTCCTGACAGGTGGTAGGGGAAGCTTCCGTTCATTCTGACATCCCCTCCGGTCACTCCATTCCAGGAAGCTTGATAGAGCCTCGATCCGGGGGTCGCCACCCTAGGGGTTCGTGCTTTCTGGCTGGCCCATCCCCTGGAAGTACGGCCGGACAAGTAGTTATGGAGCATGGGGGATGCCGTTCCATGGTCCTTGGGTGGCTCGCCGATGTCCCGGGATGGTAGGGCTTGCTCCGGTCTGGATGCTCCGAGCTCGTGCGGTCACCTTGATGGAGAGTGCGGGCCCGGTCCAAAGGCCACGCGCTCAGAGAGGCTCCACATCAGTGGGTGAGCTCTGAGCTCGACCTCGATCGCAGGGCTCTAACTTCTGAGGGTCTTGCTCTGGATGGCGGAGGACAGACTCGGTCCAGAGGATGCACGCTCAGAGAGGCTCACATCGGCGGGTGAGCGCTCAGCTCAATCTCGACCGCAGGGCTCTAACCTCTGATGATCTCACTCTGGAGGGCGGAAGGCGGACCCGGTCCAGAGGGCGCGCGCTTGGAGAGGCTCCACATCGGCGGGTGAGCGTTGAGCTCGACCTCGACCGCAGGGCTCTAACCTCCGAGGGTCTCACTTTGAAGGGCAGAGGATGGCTCCGGCCTAGGAATCCCGAGCTCGCGGGCACGACCTGGTGGAGGACGGAGCTCGGCTCGTTGCCTTGTAGGAGCTCAGCTCAGCTCGGTAAAGTGGTCCGGGCTAAGGTGTTGCCTTGGCGACCGATGTGGTGGTCTCTTTTAATATGGCGCCTGTCAGCTACCCACGTCAGCGGTCTTGCCACATCATTTGCCCCCCACTCCTAAGGCTCGTTAGTGCAAGGCACTCGGGGCGAAGGGAATAACTTCGGTGCTGACATGGAAAGGCAAAAATTTGATGCAATGATGGCCGCGGTCACCGGCGCTTCGAGGGGTGGCCCCGCCGGCCAGTGCGGGGGTGCCACGTGGCCATGTCCGAGGAGTAGTTAATGCTGGCATAGAATTCTGAGCGGATGGGACTCCTTTTTCACCGATGGGCAGCACGTTGCGCAGATCCGTTGGCGAGGGAGTAATGACAGCGCGGATTTGATGGGCCCTTTTGAAGTGAAAAGAAAATTTTTCTTACTCAAAATTCCCTTCCTTTCAAATCCTTCACGCCGATTGCAGTGCCTAGACCCCTCATTCTTCGCGATCTGCACCCATCCTTCTCTTCTCTAGGGGACCAGACTGGCCTTGTTCTTCTCCCTTCCTTCCTTTTGGGGTAGGCTTCTTCCTTCTTAGGTATGTCTCGTTCTGGTCCTTCCACCCGAAGGGAAGTGCTCTCCTCCTCCGATGAGGAGTCGAAGGGGGCACAGTTTAGGGTTAGCATGAGACCGGCCCTTCCTGGCCCCCTGTATCCGTTAGGGAGCCGGGGGTCATTCCTTCTCGTCCTGCTTGTCCTCCCCTTCTGCATGAATTAGATCCTGAGCCCGTCCGGTCAACAGGTCCGGGCGGGGTCATTTCGACGATTTCCGCCGTGGAGCTAGGAGCCATCCGGGACGCCTATGGCATCCCATCTTTCGTTCGACTCATGATCCCCCACCCCGGGGAGCGGGTCACTTCCAGTGGCCCAGGGCATCTCGCCTTCTATGAGGGGACCTTCTCCGAGGGTCTCCGATTTCCCTTTCATCCTTTCTTCTTGTCCGTCCTGAATAACTATCATCTGGTCCCCGCCCAGTTGGTGCCGAATGCCATCAGGGTCATCTTCTCCTTCATCGTACTCTGTCATGTTCACGGGTTCGTGGCCTGGTTTTTCCTGTTCAGGGCATTCTTCACCCTGAAACGCTACCCGACCGAGGATGGGTGGTGGTCTCTGTCTTCTCGTCCGAAGGGCATCAAGTTCGAGCTTCCCTCTTCCATCAAGGGATGGAAGAGCAAGTTCTTCTTTGCAGATGCCGAGAGAATCGATTGGGCCTGGAGCAAGCCGGATCGGTCCCCCAATCGGATCTCCGTGGTCGACGCAGCTGACCAGGATGATTATGAACAGCTTCGTACCGTGCAGATCCCCTCCCTGGAGGTCCTACTATCGGAGCAGAACCTTCTCGACGCCAAGGTTGACTCGTCGGTGGGGCCGGGTGAGTTTAGCTCTTTCTCCATCTGCATTTTCTCTTTTCTTCATCTTAGGCTGATCTTCTTGGCCCCTGTATGCAGGGTTGATCCTTTCGGAGGGCGAGCCATTGCCAACCTCCATGAAAAGGCCGCCCACCGAGATGGCTGCTAAGCCTCCTTCAAGGCAGGCCCGGATTGAGGGAGTGCCGACATCTGCTCCCGCCGTGCCAGTCGCCCCGAAAGGAAAGGAGGGTGTGGGAGCTCCCGCATGACGGGCGAGGCCACAGGCAGAACTCCCTGTTCTGGAGCCTGAGGCAAATGTTCGGGTTGATGCCGCTGCTGCCGCCGCCGCCTCGCCCTCCGGGTTCGAGGGTGACTGGGGTCGAAGAGGGAGAGACCCGGGTTAGGGCTTCTCCTGCAACGGGGGCTCTGACCGCGATGGTGCCGGATCCCCGACCGGTTCCTGAGGGTTCCACAGCCGGAGGGACGGGCGCACCTGCTACCTGGGAGAGCAGGAGAGATGAGGCGAGGCGCCGCCTTCCGTTCAAGCTGGTGCCGGAGAGCTCCTTGGCCGACAACCATGCCCTGGCTTATCGCATGATGGACTTCTCCATCCAGCCATGCGATCGGGAGGAAATGGATAGGCTGCCGGTTGGGGCCGTGATCGACAGCATCTTCCCCCATCTCTACACGGTAAGCAACCTCATCCTCTTTCTTTCTTTTCTTCCCCCCCCCCCCCCCCACTTTTTTTTTAACTTCCCATGTGATGCAAATGGGTGTCGAGGTCCTCTTCATTAGGAGCTGCTGCCACAACTGGGAGCGAGCTGAGCAGCAAAAGGCGACTGAAATCATGTCGTTGAAGGCTGACCTAAAGGAGAAGGCCGACTCCGAGGGGGTGCTTGACCGGCGGGTCAAGGATCTCGAGAGGCAGCTCACCAATTCTGAGGGACGAGCGAAGGAGCTCCAGGAGAGCCTTGACCATGAGCTGTGGCGATCAAAGAAGAAGTCCGAGGACCTGGCTGAAACTGAGCGACGATTGGGCATGTCTGACATTGAGGCGGCCCGGCAGATGGGGATCGCCCAGTCCCTCCAGGCCCGGCTAGTGACGGAGGAAGAGAAGTCGGCCGTGGCCTAGAGGGCAGCCGAGGAGGCTGCCAGGTCTGCTATGGATGCCAAGTGCGAGGTGGCCACAACGAAGAAGGAAGTTAGGGAGGTGGTTGAAAGGTACAAGGCCTCGGAGGAGTTCCTCGTCGAGATCCACCAGACGGCGTCGGACTCCTTCTTCCAGGGCTTCATGCACCTGCACTGCCTGGTCGAGGAGTTCGTTTCGGCAGAGGGTCGCAGCCACCTTGTCAATCCTGGCACTTCAAACCAGGAGGCGGGTGCTGAGGAGGCCGTGCCACCTGAGCCCGAAGCCATGCAGCCAAAAGCCCCTACTGATGGAGACTCCCGGCCCGGCGATCCAACTAGCAAGTAGTCATCATTTTTTTTTTTTTTGCTTCCTTTTATTCCTTGTTCTTTTTCTGTACTTAGGAGGGCCACTCGGCATGTCGGGGGCCCACAAGATACTTGTAATTGACACCTAATCACTGAAGTGCAAACTTTCTTGCAATCATTTTTCTTGTCTGGCTCTTCCTCTCTTCCTCTCCCCTTCTTCTCTTTTCTTTCTTTTTGATGTGTGGGGGGATTAGAGAGGGTACCTCACCTTGCGTGGGGTAGAGTTATTAAACTTCAACATCAGCAAGCTGGGCACAAGTTAATGGCATTTGAGAGCTGCTGGGCTTGGAGGTCTCTTCGCCAGAGATCTGAGCTCCGGTCTTGAGCTGGCATCCTGGAGATGGACTTGGAGACGTGGATGTTGAGAGCTGCATGGCTCAAAGGTCTCTTGGCCGAAGGTCTGAGCTCCGGTCTTGAGTTGGTGTCCTGGAGCTGGGCTCGGGGACGTGGATGGTTGAGAGCTGCATTGTTCGAAGGTCTCTTGGCCGGAGGTCTGAGCTCTGGTCTTGAGCTGGCATCCTGGAGCTGGGCTCAGGGACGTAGATGGTTGAGTGCTGCGTGGCTCGAAGGTCTCTTGGCCAGAGGTCTGAGCTCCGGTCTTGAGCTGGCATCCTGGAGCTAGGCTCAGGAACGTGGATGGTTGAGAACTGCATGGCTCGAAGGTCTCTTGGCCGGAGGTCTGAGCTCCGGTCTTGAGCTGGCATCCTGGAGCTGAGCTCGGGGACGTGAATGGTTGAGAGTTGCATGGCTCGAAGGTCTCTTGGCCGGAGGTCTGAGCTCTGGTCTTGAGCTGGCATCCTGGAGCTGGGCTCAGGGACGTGGATGGTTGAGAGCTGCGTGGCTTGAAGGTCTCTTGGCCGGAGGTCTGAGCTTCGGTCTTGAGCTGGCATTCTGGAGCTGGGCTCGGGGATGTGGATGGTTGAGAGCTGCGTGGCTCGAAGGTCTCTTGGCCGAAGGTCTGAGCTCCAGTCTTGAGTATGGAAAGTGGTAGCTTCGATGCTGTGCTTCCATCTCGTTCTCTTTCTTTCCTTCCCCTCTTACCTTTTTGATGAGCGAGGAGATCAGAGATGAGGGTGCTTGCCGTGTTCCTCTCTTATTCTCTTTCTTTCCTTCCCCTCTCTTCTTCTTTTTTTTTTTTAGAGTGGGGAGATCAGAGAAGAGAAGAGGATGCTTGCAATGCCCCCCCTTTGTTCTCTTTCTTTTCTTCCCCTCTCGTCTTCTTTTCGAGTGGGGAGATCAGAGAAGGGGGTTCCCTTTGATCTCTTTCTTTCCTTCCCCTCTCGTCTTCTTTTCGAGTGGGGAGATCAGAGAAGGGGGTTACCGATCTTGATTGCCTTGGAGCTAGGCTCGAGGCTTTCCTGGACGTGGAGCTAGGCTCGGGCCCAGGGGTTGCCTGAGATCTTGGCTCAGGTCTTTGGCACCTTGGAGCTAGGCTCGAGGCGTTGATGGGAGCTATGTGGCCCCATGATCTCTTGGCATCTCGGAGCTGGGCTCGGAGACGTTTGAGATAGAAAGCGGTCTGGCTCAATATTTTCTTGGCCGGGGATCTGAGCTCCGATCTTGAGCTGGCATCTCGGAGCTGGGCTCGGGGATGTCCGGAACTGGGAGCTACGTGGCTTGAAGATCTCTTGGCATCCTGGAGTTGGGCTCGGTGACGTTGTTGATTGAGAGTGGTGTGGCTCCATGATTTGTTGGTCGGAGGTCTGAGCTCCGGTCTTGGATCAATGTCCTGGAGCTGGGCTCGGGGACGTTGTTGATTGAGAGCGGCATGGCTCCATGATCTCTTGGCCGAAGATCTGAGCTCCGGTCTTGGATCAATGTCCTGGAGCCAAGCTCGGGGATGCTTGGAGTTAGGAGCTACGTGGCTCGATGATTCTTTGATGTCCTGGGGCTGGGCTCGGGGGTGCCTTGAATCGAGAGCTACGTGGCTCGAAGATCCTTTGGCCGGGGATCTAAGCTCCGGTCTTGGATCAGCATCCTGGAGCTAGACTCGGGGACGTCGTTGGTTGAGAGCGGTGTGGCTCCATGATTCCTTGGCCAGAGGTCTAGGCTCTGGTCTCGGGTCTTCGTCCTGGAGCTAGGCTCAGGGACATAGGCAAAATTCTCCTGCAAGATAGATAGACACTTGCGTAAGGAAAAAATCATTGTTATTATCATTGCTGGAAAACCTTACATTATTGGTAGTATTTCCGCAAGTTGCAGGCATTCAATGTTCTTGGGAACCTGACGCCGCTGAGATCTTCAAGGTAGTATGCCCCTTATAAGAGGGCTTCAGCTACTTTGTAGGGGCCCTCCTAGTTCGGGGAGAGCTTGCCGTACTTCTTAGGCTGGGACGCCTCCGCCCGCCATAGCATCAGGTCTCTAGGCTTGAAAGCTTTTGTCCGGACGCGGGCATTGTAATACCAGGCCACTCTTTGCCGGTAGGCCGCCATCTGAAGACGGGCTTTGTCCCTTGCCTCTTCGAGAAGGTCCAGGTTGAGCAGGAGGTGCATTGAGTTCCGCGCTTCATCGTATTGCTGCACCCATAATGTGGGCACGCTGAGCTCGACTGGGACGACCGCTTCTGCACCGAAGACGAGGCTGAAGGGCATTTCATTAGTCGCCATCCTGGACGTTGTGTGGTAGGCCCACAGGACACTCGGGAGCTCTTCTGCCCACATGCCCTTAGCTTGGTCTAGCCTGGTCCGGAGTCCTTGAAGGATGGTCCGGTTGGTCACCTTGGCTTCCCCATTCTTTTGGGGGAGAGCCACCGAGGTAAACCGGTGCTGGATGCCATGCGCTGCGTAGAATCCTTCAAACTCGTGGTTGTCGAACTGTTGCTCGTTGTCTGTGATGATACAACGGGGGGGCCCAAAGTGGCAAATAATTGACTTTTAGAAGAACTGGTGGACATTGGCTTCTGCGATCCAAGCTAGTGGCTCTGCTTTGACCCACTTGGTAAAGTAGTCGATCGCCACTAGCAGGAACTTTCGCTGCCCTGATGCTGGGGGGAACGGTCCCAAGATGTCCATTTCTCTCTGGGCAAAGGGCCAAGGGACTGAGAGCTGGGAGATCGGCACCGCCGGCTGACGCTGTATGTTGGCGTGGCACCGACATTTGTCGCACCTTTTGATGAAGTCGGCAGCATCCTCCCTCATGGTCTCCCAAAAGTACCCCTGGCGGAGGGCTTTGTAAGCCAGTGTTCTCCCTCCCACGTGGTTCCCACAGAGGCCTTCATGTATCTCTTGGTGCATAAAGGTCGCCTCGGCGGGCCTGAGGCATCTCAGGAGTGAGTAGGAGTAAGATCGGCGATAGAGTTGGCCCTCCATCAGGACGAACCAGGAGGCTTTTTTCCTGACGAGGGCGGCTTCTGCGCGGTCTTCGGGCAGGGTGCCATCAGTGATGTACCGAATATACTTGTCCATCCAGCTCGGCTCGGGGGTGACTTGGTGCACCTCCGTCGAGCTCTCGTAGCTGGGACTTTCAAGGTGCTCGATGTAGGCGCATCCCAGTGACGAGTCCAGCAGAGTCGCGAGCCTGGACAACGCATCCACGTGTGCATTCTCCCCTCGGGGGATGTGGAAGATGCTGAAGCATCGGAGGCCTGCCTTGCTTGTGCGGACCTGCTCCAGGTACTTCATCATCTGGGCATCCCTCGCTTTATATTCTCCAGAAACTTGTCTGGCGACCAGTTGGGAGTCGGTGAAGACTTTCAAGTCCTGTACACCCAACTCGTGGGAGACTCTTAAGCCTGCAATGAGTGCCTCGTACTCCGTCTGGTTATTGGTTGCGGCAAACTTGAAGCGGAGGGCGCATTCCACCACAACCCCATCACAGTTGGTCAGGATGAGACCTGCTCCGCTCCCACTAGAATTGGATGCTCCATCTACGTGGAGGATCCAGGGCTCTTCTCCTAGCTCGAGCTCCGTTATTGTTTGCTCTGGCTCCTCGGCGAACCCGGTGCACTCGACCACAAAGTCGGCTAGGACTTGGGCCTTTTGTGATGATCTCGGTCGGTACGCTATGTCGAATTCGCTGAGCAGCAGGGACCACTTAGCAACCTCCCGGATGTCTCGGGTTGGGTGAGGATAGTCCTCAGCGGCTGGTCCATCACGACCACTATTGGGTGTGCTTGGAAATAGGGCCTGAGGTGCTTAGCAGATATTATTAGTGCAAAAATGAATTTTTCGGAGCGAGTATACCTGATCTCCGCATCATGGAGGATTTTGCTGGTGTAGTTCACCAGCTTCTGGGATTTGTCTTCGTCTGTGTAGATGAGAACTGAGCTGACAGCTCCCGGTGTCACCGCCAGGTACAGCAAGAGTTCCTCTCCCTCCTTCAGCCTGGAGAGCAGCGGAGGGGAGGCGAGGAAGTTCTTCAGCTCCTCGAAGGCTATCCTGCACTCCTCGATCCAAGTGAAGTCGTGCATCTTGCGCAGCGCCTTGAAAAATGGCAGGCAACGGTCAGCCGACCTCGAGATGAATCTACTGAGGGTGGCGACACGTCCCGTCAGGAGCTGGACCTGCTTCTTGGAGGTCGGGTGTTCCATGTCGATGATGGCATGCACCTTCTCCGGGTTCGCTTCGATGCCCTTCTGGGTGACTATGAAGCTGAGGAATTTTTCGATCGCCACCCCGAAGGCGCACTTTGCCGAGTTCAGCTTCATCTGGTGTTGCCGCAGGTTGTGGAAGGATTCGGCGATGTCAACTACATGGCTCGAGCCTGGCCTGCTCATGACGAGCATGTCATCCACATACACTTGCATGTTGCGGCCAATTTGGTCCTTGAAGACCTTGCTGACCAGGCACTGATAGGTAGCCCCTGCATTCTTCAAACCAAAAGGCATCATCCTGTAGCAGTACGTCCCTTGGTCGGTGACGAAGGCGGTGTGCTCCTCATCTTCCGGATGCATGCGAATTTGATTGTACCCAGAAAATGCATCCATGAAGGAGAGCAACCGGTGGCGTCTATCAGCTGATCGATCTTTGGGAGAGGGAAGCTATCATTTGGGCAAGCTTTATTTAGGTCGATGTAGTCCACACAGATCCTCCATTTGTCATTATTCTTCTTGACCATCACTACGTTCACCAGCCAGCTCGGGTATTGGACTTCTTGGACGAAACCAGTAGCCAGGAGTTTGTCAACTTCTTCTTTGATGGCTGCCTGTCTCTCTAGGGCAAAACTTCTCTTCTTCTGCCGAACTGGCTTGTACTTTGGGTTGACACTTAATTTATGAGTAATGATATCAGGGGGGATACCTGGCATGTCCGCCGTCGTCCAGGCGAACACATCTGCATTCTCCCGCAAGAATCCCAGCAATTGGGCCCTCTCCTCCTCGGGTAGTTGGGCTCCGATCTGCACCGTCTTTGTTGGATCATCTTCGAGCGGATAAGAAAGTAGACGCTCGACCGGGCTTCCCCTGGGGTCTTAGGCTCTTTGGTCGAGGTTGTCCGTGCAGGGGTCGTCCTGAGGGACCTTAGCCCCAGGGAGGATTTAGAAATAGTGCTACACTGGCTGGGGCGTTCCTCTCATCTCTCTGACACCATAGGGAGTTGGGAACTGCACAAGTAGCCTTTTGGTGGAGACAACGGCGTCAAGCAAGTTGAGCTCAGGTCGACCCAATATCACGTTGTAGGCGGAAGGAAGCCTTACAACTGTGAAAGTCATCATGACGGTGCTCTACCGAGGTGGGGTTCCGGTAGTGACCGGGAGAGTGATTTCTCCTTCCATCCTTACGGAATCGCTCGTGAAGCCAACAAGGGGTGTGTGCATGGGCCTAAGCTGGTCCAGAAAGAGATTCATCCTGGAGAAAGCATCATAAAAAAGCACGTCTCTGGAGCTTCCACTATCAACCATAATGCGCTTTACAGGGTGCTTCACGATCGTCATTTCGACGACCACGGCATCATTATTTACATTTTTCTCCCCGTCTTCCCCCTCCCTCATAAAGGGGAGTACATTCTCAGAGTCTCCTGCCCCCCGGGCCCTCTTGGATGCATGCGCCGCTCCCAAGGAGATCATGCCCACTGGCTTCTCGGTGGGGCGGTTGTCGATGGCTGGAGCTAGCAGGAGAGCGACGAGCGCCTGGGACTCCACCTAAGATTCGCCCCCCATGAACCTTTTGAGGTAGCCTCTCTTGATGAGTTTCTCAATCTCCCACTTGAGGTTGCGGCATTCCTCGGTGTCGTGGTCGTGGTCGCGGTGAAAGCGACATTACTTCATCTTGTCATGGCCGGTGGAGGTCCTCAATGGAGGCAGACGCCTCAGGTAGTCCTCATCCTCAATCTTCATAAGGATTTTCGTCCTCAGGGCGAGGAGAGGGGTGTAGCTCTCCTCATGGACAGGGGTCCCTCTCAGTCTTGGCCAGTCCCTCCGGGAGTTCGGAGCCTGGGGTGCTGGCTTCCAGGTCCCGGACGCTTCAGCAGGGGCCGACTTATTCAAGGGTCCTCCGTCGAGCTCCCATCTCGTACAGTCCGTCTCCTCGGTGCGGATGTACCTTTAGGCCCGAAGAAGGAGCTCAGAGTAGGTCTTGGGGGCTTTTTATCCAGCAAGTAGGTCAGGCAGGAGGTCCTGAGCCCTTGCTTCAATGCCAGCATGGTGATTGACTCTTCAATATTGTAGATCTCCAATGCGGCAGCCTTGAAACAGGCCACGTAGTCCCGCAGGGGCTCACGGTTCTGCTACCGGATGGAGAAGAGGCTGTCCGCCTCTCGTGGAAACTTTCTGCAAGCATCGAAGTGAGCCACGAACTTTTGCCCTAGCTGGACGAAGGAGATGATGCTCTCCGGCTCCAGACGGGTGAACCACACCCGGACCGCCTTCCGGAGAGTGGCAGGGAAAGCGATGCAGAGGAGAGCATCGATGGCCTCCTGGACCCTCATGAGGGTCCGGTAGCTTTCCAGGTGGTCCAGGGGATCGGTGGTCCCATCGTAAGGATCCACCTGCGGCATCCAGAACCGGTGCGAGATCGGCTCCACTTGGATTTCTTCTTGGATTTCTTGGGAGAATGGAGGACGGGCGTCGTAGCCCGCTGGCTCACTGACTGAGCCCTGCATGCTGGCAAACGGGTGGGCAAACTCCGCCAACTTGCATTCATGTTCCTCCAGGCGCTTTTTCAACGCGTGCCTGACGGCTTCATCAGTGGACCCCTCTATCGAAGGAGACGGAGAATGTGACATGGGTGCATGGCACCCGTGGCGGGGGGTCTTGCTTTTCTTGCCTCGGTGGGGTCTGAGCACCTCCCACCCGAGATTTGGTGAGCGGCTTTCTTTATCGGCAGAGCCGGCTCGTTGTCTTTTCACTGGAGCTTAGTGGCTGCCCCGGTTGTCGATGGTGGCCCGCGGCTGCGACGGCCTTCCTTGGAAGGGGCGCAGGCTATCGCGGGGAGCTGCAGCATGGGCCGACGGGGTCCCTGGCTGCTGGTGGGTACCCACGGACCGGTGCTGGTGTTGAAGCTGGTGCACTGCCGTGGCAAGGACTTGCATTTGCTGGGCAAGTGCAGCCATTTGGGCTTCCGGTGGAAGTGACTGGACCAGAACGGGTGGCTCCACTTCTTGGCGATGCGGGTTCCCTCGAGAGGGGGAGTCCCCCGCACGGCTGGTGGAGGCTTCCCTTGCCCTTGTCGTCACCATCCTCCCGCCTAGCTTGTCTGTGAAGAGATGGAGGGTTTGTCCCCCCTACCTGGCCCACCAATCTGTTGCCACCAAGATCGTCGTGGCCCGTAGCTGTTGCCGGTGTCGGAGTGCGCTCCTCTCGCTGCCTGCCGATCCTCTGCTCCTGGACCTGCAAAATAGGGGTTAGTGACCCGGGCCGGTATTTTCGGTGGGGGCACTCCGACGGTCAAGTCAATGACGATCCAGGAAAACAGATCCTCCTGGTCGGGCCCCTCTTGATGGACTCCGCATTAGGAGGAGTGAGAAGTGTCAGTGAAGGTGAAAACGTTGCAGGGGGAAAGTGATAGCGGGGACAGAGGGGTTCCCTGTTCCTCCGCTTCTCTTTATTTCCCTCATTTTCCTTCAATTGTGGTGTTGGTGGTGGCACTTCGTCCTCTTGGTCGAGCTTGCACTTGTGTTGGTGATGGATTGTTATTTTTGGTGTGCTTGTTGTTTTTTGTTACCTCCCTCCCTTTTTTGGGGATGTCGACTGTTCTTTGTAGTCGAAAATTGGCCATTTAGTTCTTGCCTCGGGATCCTCACTGGGTTGGCAGGCACGTGTGGCAGGATTTCGTACTGTGGACGAGATGCCTTTCCTGACAGGTGGTAGGGGAAGCTTCCGTTCGTTCTGACATCCCCTCTAGTCACTCCATTCCGGGATGCTTGACAGAGCCTCGATCCGGGGGTTGCAGCCCTAGGGGTTCGTGCTTTCTGGCTGGCCCATCCCCCCGGAAGTATGGCTGGACAGGTAGTTATGGCGGCATGCGGGTGCCGTTTCGTGGTCCTTGGGCGGCTCGTCGATGTCTCGGGATGGCAGGGCTTGCTCCAGTCTAGATGCTTCGAGCTCATGCGGTCACCTTGATGGAGAGTGCGGGCCCGATCCAGAGGGCGCGCGCTCGGAGAGGCTCCACATCGGCGGGTGAGCTCTGAGCTCAACCTCGACCGCATGGCTCTAACCTCCGAGGGTCTCGCTTTGGAGGGCGGAGGACAGACCCGATCCAGAGGGCGCGCGCTCGAAGAGGCTCCACATCGACGGGTGAGCGCTGAGCTCGACCTCGACCGCATGGCTTTAACCTCTGAGGGTCTCGCTTTGGAGAGCGGAAGGCGGACCCAGTCCAGAGGGCGCGCGCTCGAAGAGACTCCACATCGATGGGTGAGCGCTGAGCTCGACCTCGACCGCAGGACTCTAACCTTCGAGGGTCTCGCTCTGGAGGGTGGAGGATGACTCCGGCCTAGGTTTCCTGAGCTCGCGGGCGCGACCTAGTGGAGGACGGAACTCGGCTCGTTGTCTTGTAGGAGCTCAGCTCGGCTCGGCAAAATGGTCCGGGCTAAGGTGTTGCCTTGGCGACCGACGTGGTGGTCTCCTTTAATATGGCGCCTGTCAGCTACCCACGTCAGTGGTCTCGCCACATCAATGAGCATGCTCGGAATGGTGATAGGTGACTCGAGAAGCATCTCGGGCTGTGATGGAGAGGGGAGAGGTGGCAAGCATCTCGGTGGCAGAGAGGCATAGCATCGGCCTGGGGAAGACGATGATGGCAGCCGGCAGTGTGGGGAAGGACGATGGCATGATAAGTGGCATGCCAACATCTTGGGACAGTGACAGGTGGCTCGGAAGGGAGGACAGCTCTACCAAGGACGACGGCGGTATCTAGACTAGGAAGGAGTAGCAAGGATGGGTTGAGGAAGAAGACGGTCCATGGAAATAGGTGTGGACTGAGCGGCCAATTCATGATGGACCGAGCGGCCAATTCATGATGGACCGAGTTGCCGGTCCATGATGGACCGAGTGCTCTAAAATCCATGCTATGCTTGATTAAGACTTGATTTTGGGCCCATTTAAGCTCTATTTTGGATCCCGTTTGTATCATCTCGACCTGTATGTTGTGCTCTTCATATTGACGAGCATCTTTTCTGTATCTGACTAATATTTTCTAGAATTCCAGGGTTTCAAGCATCTCCACCAGTATAAGTGTACCTATTAAAGAGGAAAAATCATTGATTAAATCTTTTTATTAAACTTCCAATCGATGTGATCTAATTTTGATGCTTCAACTTGATATCTACTTTACATAAACATACTCTAATTTCATATTTTTCAAAGATATTTTAAAAATAATTAATTTGTAAGAAAATCTTGTTTAGTTATGAAATTAAGATTTTTAAGAAAATGTTAGCATTATTAATTAACTAAAATACTTAAAAATATACATATAAATGTACAACTTATCAGGCACTGATCTACTTATCAAGATCCATCCAATGCCTAGGACCATCTTGGCCTACTCATCAACATTCACAATCAACAACAACCCAACTTATTAAATATCCAAAAATCCATAGCTTGCAATTAGGGTTTTTCTAGTGTGCATTCTTGACCAGAGGTTTGCCTATCCATAATGATACCAGGTTAAAATCTTAGAATCTTAAACCTGTACTCTATTAACATAGCTATCATGTCCCAAACGCTCCCAAGCAAGTGAAACAACCACATAACCTCTAGGGCATAACCTTAGATATTATGAAAGGTTTGATAATTTGAACCAAAAACTTAACAACATGAGAAAACATATTAAGATAAACAAAATAAATTATTAATAATTAGAGTTGTCCAAAATGCAGAGTTCAAATTCATTTGGTATCATATACAAAATACCAGCCATCGCTCTTACCAATACTTGTGGATCAAACCCATGAAGCTAGGGATCCTACAACTCTGAAAATAATGATAATGCGAGCTAATATCTATAGGAATTTCCATGCAGTTATATTGGCATGAATAAAAGATAGTGTTTAGCAAGTATATAAGTATTAAGATAATATTACAAGATTGCTATTATAAAATTCATATGCCAACAATTTGGTAATTAAATATTTATTTAACGAATCAAGTATATATTTTGCATTGAAATCAAATAGCAAAACCAACAAATATATCATGCATTACAACCACAGTTGCTGCAATGCATTTAGCATATCACCAAAATAGCAATTCCAATATATATATATATATATAATCACCAAATTAACAAGATTCATTCAAAAATAATTTCAATTAAATTATTTATAAATCTGATTATCGTGGTTTAGATCTCACAATATTAATTTTCCAGCTATGGCCAAGCTCTAAACTATGGTAGGCAAAAGACCTGACATTTTTTTACCTGTGGCCAATAACCATTATGCCTCCTTTCCCCAATCTAATAATTATGAAAATTTTGAATTTTATTGAACTTGTGAAAGGTTTTAGATGGATTATGGTATGGTAAAATGTGATCCTTGCAAAATGAGCAACTCTTAAGACTCGAGCCGTAACACGAAGTGATGAAGTATGGTTCTCAGAGTCTGCTTTTTGGCTGGAATAATAAGTTATAAGGTGTAATTAAATAAGTAATTGGACGCTGGCATAGAGCTTAATTAGATAGAGTGGATTAAACCGAGAAGTTAAATTGATATAATTGATAGTTGAGCTAATGCAGCACAGGCTCATCAACTTAGAAAGCATTATCTTGCTTAAGAGGACATAATTAATATTTGAGCCTTGGTTTTTCTGGTAGATTTTTGTTACAGCCCCACTCCATGTTCCCTAACCTTCTATCACTCTCCACTCTCCAAGCTCATAAACCAAAAGCATTTATGTTTGATTTGCAGCTTTTTAATAAGATTCTGCTCATTAATTTCACAAATTTTACTCTTCTTTTTTACTTAAATAAACACACCTTCCTTCAACATATATATACATATATATTGAATCATCTTTATCAGCATCATCCATTCATCCTGAATGTTTTTTTTTAAAATCAATCCACATTATATTGATGGAAAAATAGATGTCTCGTATGGATATTCTCATTCAATTCCCACTGCTTCTTGACTGATATAACCATTGAAAATTTGAACCGAAGAGACCAATAACTCCATTGTACTTGAGTGATTTTTTTTCAGAGAAGGTTTCTGAATCATGGTGGCACTTCTACATGGACAATCCTTAGGAAGTTCCATTATCATATATACACTAACATATTCTTCATCAGAAGGCAATTAGGAAGCCTAAGAGATGGAAAATGGCATCCATTTCTATTAACTGCAATCCAGAATTGACTCAATGCCCACATTACATTAGATTTTCTAAGGTGCATCAGTACAAGCGATCACTCATGGTGTCCTCAAACATGTTTCCAAAGATGACAGGAGTGCAGTTCTTGGCATCAACAACAGGTTTCTGAAGGGCTCTGCACAGCTACAGCTACCAAATTGCTGAGCCACCATGGCCATGCACCATGGCATCAATCTCGTCCCCATCCTTCATCTCCAGCTGCCAATCAAACAACATTAGAAGCAGTAAAAACCTTACTCATTGAGATAAAACGAATCCATGAATGCTGGCAAAAATATGGATACGTACTTCATCAGGAGTCTGTTCACCTCGGATTCGATGACCATCCAGGAGAAACTCGAATGTGTTGTGGTCAACGGACCTCCGGTCATTATAAGCCTTCATTAGATCCTTCATTTTGATGCTTCTCTTCACCTTCACGGTTACCGAATCATAACCATCCTGGAAGAAATCACAAGAAGGCATTCAACTTGTTGCAATGGCTTAAATCAACAAGGGCATCATAGTTTGAGCTACAGGGATCATCAAATGATTTGATCATGGTAACTTCTAGATCGCACTTGTATACCAAATCCATTAATGCCAACAAATTAACTTAACAAGAAGAGTTAATTAAACTAAATAGGCTAAATTTAAGTAACAGGAAAGAAAAGTTTCTAAAACCAAAGGGAGAGAACATAATAATGACAGAAATTTAAATGGTATCCTCCAAGGCATTGAGAGGATTACTCTAGGCTTCTTAAATGGAAACATAAAAGATTTAGTTACAAATGATTCATATATGTAACTAATTCAAGATACTCAATTTTTTTTTCTCTCTCTTTCTTCGGAGTTTAGTCCATTAGACATCATTTCCTTTTCTTTGTTTTTTTTTTTTTCCTACTCTGAGAACCAAATGGATTTCTCCATTTGTCTCACTTCACTTGGTTATTGAAATGAAGAGAAAAAGATTTAACTAATTACAACATAGATCTGTTACAGACAAACAAAAGATTGCATCTAATAGCTAGTATTAAACTGCAGAAATCAAGCATCAAAATGTCAGAGAAAACTAATACCACCACCTTATGACTACAATAACAACAAAAGTATTCCTCACAATCTACAACCACCGGTTAAAGCATCCTTAGAAGAGTACCCTAAACCAGCGAGAAGAAATCATCTGAGAAATTAACAAGGGAAATCCAAGAAATGGATGCATGCTAAGAGAGGAACTACATATCCAAAAGAAACTTCATGTGAAAGTGAAAGGAGAGCAGACATTGCTAACAATCTTGATACGGATGCGAGAAGATCTATCTGAACGCTTCCTGTTCTCTTTAGCCATCACCACAGACATTTTCTTTATCTCTTATAATTAGCAGCCACAACCAAACCAAACAATGAGCTACCCTTCTTGACTCTACCATGGGCTTTCCGAGTAACCATTGGTCACCTTCATTGTTAAAAAAACCATCGGTTTTTCATTTTTTTTTTATTTTTTTTTTTTTTTGTTTTTGTTTTTGGATAAAGCTTCCATGGGCTTTTTCAGAGAAAGAGAGGTCATGGCGTTGTTTGCAGAGGTCGCATCAGCATCCGAGCTGATTTGACCCTTGCCAACTTCAGCAACGGATCAGTTTTTTTTTTTTTTTTTTTTTTTTTGATTTGCTCTCGAGAAAGATGCATACGAAACAATTTTCTTGCGTCCCCTGTCAAAAGATCTCTTCCTTTCTTGACTCCCGTGTCAAAAGATCGTTCTTTTCCGACCTGCCACCTGCCTCAACGTCCGGTTTAGACTTTTCCGATTCTCGTTCCCTACCTTTTGATAGGTGTATACAGGGATGGCAGATCGAATACAGATCGAATCCAACATATTTCAATCCGAATCCGAATCCGAATCCGAATCCGGATCCGAATCCGATTTATTTATTTAGTTATTAAAAAAAAAAAAAAAAAAGGGAAAACTGACCGGGCCTCATCGCCATCGCTAATTCTCCAGCCTCGCGTCTCGACCGTCCCTTCGCCTATCGCGCCCCACCTCGTGTCTCCGTTCCGCTGCTGCCCTGACCCCACCCCACGAAACGACAGAGACGGAGGTCACGGAACTTTAAACTAAGTAAATAAATAAATATTTTTTTAAAAAAAAAATCATGGGTTATGAACCTCTTATTAAAAATAAAAAAAATATTAAAAAAAAAAAGAATGAAGACGAAACGAGAGAAGAGGGAGCCGAGAGAAGGACAGAAGAAATGTACCCTAGCCTTGGCGCTACTGCTAAGTACTAACCAGGAAAGAAAATATATTAAAAAAAGAAGAAGAAGAAGAAGAAGACAGAACGAGAGAAGAGAGAGTTGAGGCCAGGGAGAGGGAGAGAGATGGAAGGCGGGTCGCCGACTCGGAGAGGAAAAATAGTAAAAGGTGCTGTCTGCGGAACCGAAACCAGGAAAAATTTAGAGACGCCAAGCCATTCACCGTTCCCGAGTTGGTCGATCTGGTTTCAAATTTTAAATAATAAAAATATAAAAAAAATCACGAGTGCGCGTGATTTCAAAATTTTAAATGCGGTTCCGCGTGCCGACTTTTCTCCAAACACGGTAGATTAAATATTTAAAATTTTAACTTAATATATTTAATATATAGATTAAATATTTTTTTTTTTTTAAAGGGATGGAGGGTTAAACCCGATGTAGCTATCCCCGCAGGCCCCTTGCCCAGCCAGTGCCAGGTAATGTTTGATACAAGATACTTAGATTTTTACAACATTTTTCTATCTATGGATGACTACATCAACCTGATACCACTACAACGCCGCTGGTAGAGCAGGAATATAAATGGAGAACCCTGACCTCTCACTCAATCCAACCCATCACAGGTCCTAAGGAACAGTCACTGGATTTAATCGAGTCACCGCGTGTGGACGCAAGACACTTAGATTTTCGTAGCCTTTTTCCATCTATAGATGAGTACATTAACCTGACACCACTAAGACACTGACTGGTAGAACGGGGACAAAAAGGAAGAACCCTGACCTCTCACCCAATCCAACCGATGTGGCACTATCGCTGACATGGAACCTATGCTGGACCCAACTAGTGGCCATGCTAGTGGAAAGTGCCACCTAGATGTGGCGACTAAATGAAGATCCAGGGTCGAGCCCCCAGCCGAGATCAGCTCCCATCCGAGGTCAAGCTCTTTGCTGAGGTTGTGCTCCCGCCATCCAAGGTCGAGCCCCCGGTCGAGATCAGCTCCCATCCAAGGTCGAGCTCTCGGTCGATGTCTTGCTCCCGCCATCCAGGGTCGAGCCTCCGGCCGAGATCAGCTCCCATCCGAGGTCGAGCTTCTTGTCAAGGTAGTGCTCCCGCCATCCAAGGTCGAGCCTCCGACCGAGATCGAGCTCCCGATCGAGGTCGTGCTCCCGCCATCCAAGGTCGAGCCCCCAGCCAAGGTCGAGCTCCCCGCCAAGATCATGCTCCAGCCATCCAGGGTCAATCCCCAGGTCGAGGTCAGCTCACATCCGAAGTCGAGCTCCCGGCCGAGGTCGTGCTCCCGCCATCCAGGGTCGAGTCTCCGGTCGAGGTCAGCTCCCATCCGAGATCGAGCTCCCGGCCGAGGTCGCACTTCCACCATTTGGGGTCGAGCTCCCGAGATAGAGCTCCCCCCTCCTACCATGATCGAAGCTCTCGCCAATAGCAAAAAAGAAAGGGTCAGGAGAAGATCAGACCATGCCGTGGAAGCTCCTAGCTACCGGCAACCCCTCGGAGGTGGTATGTGCCCTGCCAAAGGTTTCAGGCGCTGCAATGCGCCACCTGCATCCTCTATATGATGCGCGTTCCACTAGATTCCAGGCACTGTGGCACGCCGCCTGCGCCGACCACCGTGCAGCTGGGGCTCCGATTCCCACAACACGCCACCTATGTTTTCTCCAAGAAGAGTATCCCATTAAAGTCCCAGGCCTTGCAACACTCCGACGATCCTTCCTGGAATAGAAACGCCCCATCATGGCTCGAGGCTCAGTGGCACGGCACCCGCACCTCCAACAGTAAACATACCACCAGAGAGACAAGACCTATACTACGCCGGCGAACACCTCCAATAGAAGGATCTCCTTATGAGGACCGGTCCGACAAGGGGGAGGCCGTTGACAAAGGAAACCCCTCCCAAAAGGGGCACCAAGAAAGTGACATCCTGATGAAGTCCCAAACTTGGTCTGCATATAAAATAGATGAAGGGACCTCCGACAAAAAGAGAGAGACAACTGGTAAGACAAAGAGAGCAAACAGGCAAGGATCCAATAAGGAGACCTCCCAGCTCTCTAACCTCCACTTCTACTCATCTTTAATCTTTGAAATCTCATCTTTACTCCTCTAGACGGAGAAGCTCCAGAGCCCTCCATCACTGAGGCTCTGTTCTCCATAATCATCTCAACTAACTTGATCGTCGGAGTGTTCCCGCCAGAATCCCCGGCCCAGGTCTCCTCTTGTTTATAGGTCATGCCAATCCAGGAGCTGATCGAAGAGAGGACTAAACATCCAGAGGAAGCCCGATGCAACCATGACACGTCAGAGCTACGGGCCACGGCGATCTAGGTGACAATACAACCTATCACAGGTCCCAGGGAACAGTCCCTAAATTTAATCAAGTTACCACATATGGATCATTCCTCGAACCCGCGACCAAATGGATGTAAGGCAAGGCCTCTACCAACCGAGCTATTGCCTTAGCGGTAATTAAATAAGTTTTTTTTAAAAAATAAAGTTAATCTAAATAATTAAACGTGTTGAACGGATCAATTTTTTATTATATGAATTTATTTAGATCAAACCTAAATCTATTTAAGATAAGTTTGATCATATTTTACCATCTTTAAATAAATATTATTAAAAATTAATCAATTTTTTAATTTTATATTTTTAAATAAATAAATAATATTTTTATGGATAGTATTTAAAAGTTGATGGATAAAGCCAAAAAAAGTTATTTTATTTTTAATATACTCTTAATCATATAATAATAATAGTTATATAATAATATAGTATATATTATGTTGGTAGAAAATATGCCCGGGTCAAAGACATGGAACTCATAACGATAAAAATAGTCCATTGGCCCGATAACTCGGTCGTCGATCGGAGGCATAAAGCCCAATAATTGGCTGAACCCAACGGCTTAATGGCATGTATCGATCAACCATTCATCGAATTGGTGAAGCTAGTGCTAGCCAAACCCACCGTGGATCCGCTGATGTACATCAGATTAAGCCCCCATAAAAAGGCAAAATTCCAATACTAATGGGCCATTTTGGTGTTAATACGTCGACCATTCATCAAATGAGATCCTTGGCTTTGGAAAGTCACCGGCTCCAACACCATTAAGCAAGATAATGCCACTAGCACTCGATTAGCCTCGCCATTTGGTTGACCTCTCATCAGGAGAAATAATGCTTTCCTCGATCGATCGACTAAGTACCAAGCTTACAGGCCATCCAATTCGAACCAGGCTCGGTCATGCAATCGCAAAGCGCTCAATCGCTTCGCTTGATCGGTCACCCGCTAGGTTGCGAGCACCTATCTAGCCTCACCAGGCCCAACCAAGCACTAAATCTCTAAATATATGCATCAAAGAAGGCCTAGGCAATATCCATACAGCAAACACCTATTGACCGCTCATCAAACCAAATCATGCACTCAGTGCGCAGCAACCTTTCAACCCACCTGCAAGGAATGCTTTGATTGGTTGAACTACACCGAACACCACCTGTTATCTCCGTCCAAGCCGGTCTAAGCAACGATAAGTGCATGTGCCCACAAGCCGCACAAATATTCATCAACCAACGATCATATATCATCACGTGCTTGGTGTTTGGTAATCTCTCGTGCACCCACCTGGGAAGGATCCTCTAACCAATCAAGCTATGCCAGATGCCATCCGCTGATTATCCCTGTTCGACCTAGTCTCGGCACAGACCAACCCCTACAGCCTGGTAGTCTTAGACTCATCAAACATGCTCCTCCCTTAGCTGGAGCTACTCACACCGGTCCCATCGATCGACTAGGCCTCGAACTCCATGAGAACACTCAGGATAGTAGATCCTTAGGTGGTGCATCCCCTCAAAATATAGAAGGTACAACATTCCAACGTTCATTGCCATAGCCTCCACCACATGTCTGGATCCTTTATCATACTTTAAGATCCCTAATCATTGCTATATCTAGGCAATTAAATGAGGCGTGCTTAAGTTTGCACATTAGTCTATGTCCCATTTAATAAGGCGTGCACCTTTGTAAATGACAAGTTTCATTTAAAAGGACATGATATTCTCTACTAAGTAACAGGCAACACATGGAGAATCCATCACTTTCCAATAGACTCACCAAGATCTTTATCATTCCATAAATGCTCTTCATTCTCTACCTATAAAAAGGAGTTCCATACAAGCCCCCAAGGTATACAATCCTTTTCTGTTTATGTTCTTCATACTGTTGACTTGAATATTGACTTAAATGTTGAAATGCCTTCATCAGGGCCATCCCAGCGAGGCTTTTTTATAGGACTTGCTCTAGCACCCTCTCTAGCATTTTCGATGCTTCACAATTTTCAGCACCAATATATTATAATATATATATCTCATGAGAAGTTATATTAAATAGCTCATGAGGAGTTTGCTCTTCTTGGATACAAGTAAAAGACAACAAAGTTATTCGTTATAGTACTTTGGAACATGAACAAGAAAAAAGTTATAGGGTTACGGGTGGCATCTTTTGCAAGAAGGAAGGATTCACTTTTTTTTTTCCTTCCATTTCATGTGATTATCATTGAATCGTTTAATAGCCATTTTAAGATTTGTATAGATAGATGAATGAAGAAATTTGAAATACTTTGAAATGTATATAGAAAGTGTTGCCGATCTCATCGCCGTGCTCGTGCTTCGGAACCGCCGATCCTACTAGACCGTCTTGCTCTCGGGGCCTCCTGGCTGGACCGAACCTGCAATGCAAGGTCAGAAGACCCTGGCCGGGGATCCCGGCGAGGGAGCTCCGATGATCAAGTTAGTAGACGGCGAGAGGGAACAGATTCTCTGGGACGGGCCCCCAAAGGAGTCCCAGACTCAGAGAATTTACTAGCAAGAAAGATACCAGAGAGACCAGAAACCCAGCTGGATTCCTTTGCCGAGCTCATGCCAAGCGATCCCCTCTCGGGACCTTGGATCTTGCTCTGGGAGCGGAGCTTCCAGCCTCTATTTCTTACTAGTCTCCGCCTACCTGGTCATCTCTTCTCTCCTTCCTTTTATCTCCTCCCGCTGCCTGCTCGTTTTCCGCTCTCGGGAGGCTCCCCTTGTCGCTCTCGTCGCCCTCTCTCCGTCCTTTTCTCTTTTCCCTTCTGGTTCTGAGGGCCAGATGGCTTTCCGGCCTCGTTTGCCGAGCCTAGCGGGAAAAAGGTAAAGGAGGGGGGCACCGGCAAGGCGGCCGGCCAGACCTTGGGCCGAGTGTGGGCGCTCTCCTTCCCAGGTACCGGCATTGTCCGTTAACGGGCCCTGTTTTGCCAGAACCGTGTCTCTCGACTGCAGAACCTGTCAGGCCGACGTAAGTGATGTTTTGCGTGCCGCCGCCATCCGTACGGGGCACCTTCTTCGGGGTGCGGCGTGCACAGCTCGAGGGCCAACCTCGGAACCTGCACCTTCACTCTTTGGGACCTTCTCTGTACGAGCTGCCTGACCTCGGCCGAGGTGGACCCCTCCCGGGTGGATACCTGGTGGGGCGGCAGAAGAACGCTCGGCTTCGACCGAGGTGGTCCCGTCTCCGGGGGCCACCTGGCGAAGGAGCGAAGGAGCGACCGACCTTGGCCGAGGTGGACCCCTCCTGGGTGGACACCTGGCGGGGCGGCAGAAGGACGCTCGGCTTCGACCGAGGTGGTCCCGTCTTTGGGGGCCACCTGGCGAAGGAGCAAAGGAGCCCGGCTCGACCTCGATCGAGGTGGGACCGTCTCAGGGTGCCACCTGGCGAGGGAGCGGGGGAGCGGCCGACCTTGGCCGAGGTGGACCCCTCCTGGGTGGACACCTGGCGGGTCGGCAGAAGGATGCTCGGCTTCGGCCGAGGTGGTCCCGTCTCTGGGGGCCACCTGGCGAAGGAGCGAAGGAGCCCGGCTCGACCTCGGCCGAGATGGGACCGTCTCAGGGTGCCACCTGGCGAGGGAGCGGGGGAGTGGCCGACCTTGGCCGAGGTGGACCCCTCCTGGGTAGACACCTGGCGGGTCGGCAGAAGGACTCTCGGCTTCGGCCGAGGTGGTCCCATCTCCGGGGGCCACCTGGCGAAGGAGCGAAGGGGCCCGGCTCGACCTCGACCGAGGTGGGACCGTCTCAGGGTGCCACCTGGCGAGGGAGCGGGGGAGCCCGGGCCGAGCTCGACTTCGGACGTGTGGGAGCCGCAGCTGACTCGGCCAAAAACCTCCACATGGCTCGAATCATGCCCGACGGGATTTGAAACCGACCACGTCATCATTACGGCCGTAACAGTTGCCCCCCAATCCAACGTTCCGTTGGGGCATCGTGGGACGGAACATTGGGATTAAATGCGGATATGACGTGGGGAGGCGAAGATCTTGCATCATAATTGCCACAATCTTCGTCGCCGTTTCTCGGTGCACCTGAAGCCCTATAGGAGGCCACCACGCGTCGCCTGTTCGTCCGCAATAAATGCGTCGCTTCGAAGCAGGGGTCGTTTCCCTGCTAACGAGGTGCCAGTGTCGGGCGTGCGTCCACGCGGCGATCATCCGATGGCCCGGAGCGGAATGACGGGTACGGTGGCTGTCGATTGAGTTTGAAAAGGAGGGGACTTTCCGGAATGAGGCCTTTTCCCTTGCTCCGTGGGCGATTTGCAGCAGGCTAATTTCCACTGCCCCGCGTTCGCACAGTGCATTTTCGGTGAGTGCCCTCATTTTCTTCCTTGTTCTCCTCTTCTTCCCCAGTGAATCTTTCTTGCTTTCTTCTTTGTCATGGTGCGTCGTCGCCATATTTCCTCTAATCCGGACGAGGCCGGTCCGTCCCGGCCGAGGACTCCGTCTTCTTCCTCCTCGGAGGAGGAAGTGATCCCGGAGGAGACCCGTAGGCGACTGCAACCTGGGGGTATCACTATTGGCATCCCTAGGGGTGTCAGGTCTCCTCCCGTCGCTTCTGCTCTTCCGCTTTCTTCCCTTCCTCCTCCAACTCTTCTTTCTGCCGGTCCCTCCGGTCATGCTTCCACAATGACCGAAGGCGACCTTTCTTTGCTGCGGGAGGTCTATGGCATCCCGGGGTCAATCCGTCTGCTCGTCCCGCGGCCCGGGGATCGCATCACCATGAGTGGCCCCGGCCGCATAGCCTTCTACGAAGACTTCCTTCTCGGGGGTCTTCGGTTTCCTCTGCATCCCTTTTTCCTTTCCTTCCTTAGCCACTTCTGTCTCGTCCCGGCCCAGTTGGCTCCCAATGCCATCCGGGTCATCTTCTCTTTTATTGTTTTCTATCACTTCCACGGGTTTGTTGCCCGTTTCTCCCTCTTCAAGGCTCTATTTACCCTGAAGAGGTACTCCACCGATGACGGCTGGTGGTACATCTCGCCCCGGCCCAGGTGTCTCCGGTTTGACCTCCCTTCTTCCATCAAGGGCTGGAAGAACCGGTTCTTTTTTGCCTCGGTCGAGGATGTTGACTGGGCCTGGAGCGAACCGGACCGGTCTCCGAACCAAAACTCCCAGGTCGAGTCGGCGGACCAAGAGGCCTACTCCCAGCTCCTGAGCGATGTGGTCCCAGCGCTCGAGATTCTGCTCTCGGAGCAGAACTTGTTCGAGGCTGGGATCAGTCCCATCCGCGAGCCAGGTGAGACTCGGTCTTTCCTTGACCTCTGTATTCTTCCTCTTTTTTAGCCGAGCTGATTGACCTCTTTTTCTTTTATGTTGCGGGCATGAAATTCTCGCTGGAGAACCTCCTGGAGGGCACGGCCCAGAGGGACGTCGTCGAGGTGGATGAGCCTACGGCGAAGAGGGCTCGCACCGAGGCGAGCCAGGAGGTCGCGTCGGCGACCGTTCCCAGCCCAGTGGCTGCTGCTCCCCCGCCCAGGCTGCCTCGGGACGAGGCGGTCCGAGTCGGTGGTGCTGCCGACGAGGGGGCCCCACCATCAGTAGTTCCGCCCAGCGCCGGTCCCATCATCGCCACGGCGCCGACGGCGCCGCCCGCGACCTCAGCCGCCCCGTCGACGGCGGTTCTTGCTGGAGGGGCAGTCACCGTCGCAGCCGACCTGACGGCTCTGCCACCAGTGATCACCAACCGGTGCTCGGTAATCCGCGACAAGGGGCTCGCGGAGAAAGTGATGGAGTACATCTCCACCGCCCGGGACCGTCGATCTCGAGGTGGCAGGGACTACGCCGACGCCCTGCTCGGGATCCTCCCGCAGCTCTTCACGGTAAGTCCGAACTCAGACTCTTCTGTCTTTTGTGGCCTCGGTCAGCCTTTCCACTAACCCGGTCTTTTTGCTGTGCAGATTGGGAATGACGTGCTCCTGCTGAGGAACTTCCTCGTAGGGTACGCAAAAAAAGATGCCGAGAAGGAAGAGAAGCTCGGCAAGCTCGCGACCGACGTCAAGGACCTCATGGAGAAGGGGGTCGAGCTGCGAGCGAACAACCAGGCCCTCCAGGCGGACCTGGCATGCACCGAGGAGCGTGCCAAGGACCTGGAGTCCTCTCTGTCCGAGGAGAGGATCTCCCACCAGCGTCGCACGGAGGAGGACACGACCGAGAAGGCTCGCCTCTAGGCCCATTCTCGATGGCTGGAGCGCCAGCAGGAAGAGGCCAGACGGGAGGCGAGTGCGGCGAAGGAGCGGAGCGCCTACATCAACGGGCTCCTGGAAGCCGCGAAGCGGGAGGCACAGGAAGCCGTCCCGAAGTTTCGAGCCTCCGACGAGTACACCTCGGAGGTCCGGGAGGCCGCCGTGGACTCCTTCCTGAAGGGGTTCCGAGTGTGCCGGGAGAAGGTGGGATCCTTCTACCCCGAGCTCGACCTCAGTGGGGTGGTGCTCGGAGGTAGGAGGCAGGGATCCGACAGCAGGGCTTCCGGTGCGGCCGACATCACAGCTGTGGCCCCGGTGAGCGACACGGCCGTGGCTCCGGAGCGGCCCCCTGAGCCAGCAACCGCCGACGGCGAGGATGTGGAGCGCGCGACCCAAGCTGAGGACCCCGCCACCGCGCCAAACTGAACCGTGTATCTTCTTCTTTTTTGTTGTTGTTTCTTTTTTTTGGGGACTCCCGGCATGTCGGGACTCCCAGTTTGTACTTCCCTTTCTTGAATCAATGAAAATCTATTTTGGCCATGTCTCGAACTCGCCTTCTTTTTTCATTTTTTCTTCTTCTCTCTCTCTTTTTTTTTTTGAGATGTTGATGTGGAGTGCCAAGACGAGGGTGGGCCTGGTCCCATCCGGCGTTCAGATCAAAGTTCGAGGCATTCCGGACTGGGTGGCATCAGGGTAGGCCTTGAGCGGGCCCTTCTTTAGGCTTGCCTTCGTGCTCGCGTGGGCGAACTGGGTTCTGCCCCGCCTTCCAGACCGAAGTCCAGGACTTCTGGACTGAACCCTGGGGCCGCAAGCTTTCTCAAGCCTTGCGTGGCTTGCCGAGCTGTTCTCCGTACTCGCGTGGACGAACTGGGTTCTGCCCCGCCTTCCAGATCGAAGTCCGGGACTTCCGGACTGAACCCCGGGGCCGCAAGCTTTCTCAAGCCTTGCGTGGCTTGCCGAGCTGTTCTTCGTGCTCGCGTGGGCGAACTGGGTTCTGCCCCGCCTTCCAGACCGAAGTCCGGGACTTCTGGACTGAACCCCGGGGCCGCAAGCTTTCTCAAGCCTTGCGCGGCTTGCCGAGCTATTCTCCGTGCTCGCGTGGGTGAACTGGGTTCTGCCCCGCCTTCCAGACCGAAGTCCGGGACTTCCGGACTGAACCCCGGGGCCGCAAGCTTTCTCAAGCCTTGCACGGCTTGCCGAGCTGTTCTCCATGCTCGCGTGGGCGAACTGGGTTCTGCCCCGCCTTCCAAATCGAAGTCCGGGACTTCCAGACTGAACCTCGGGGCTGCAAGCTTTCTCAAGCCTTGCGCGGCTTGCCAAGCTGTTCTCCGTGCTCGCATGGGCGAACTAGGTTCTGCCCCACCTTCCAGACCGAAGTCTGGGACTTTCGGACTGAACCCCGGGGCCGCAAGCTTTCTCAAGCCTTTGGCCATGGTCGTGCGTGCCGAACTCAGGGCCATGCACCGGTTTCCCTACGAGGTGAGAAAGAGCGTTTGAAGCATAGAAACTTTATTGCAAGAGTGGGGAACCTTACATTATTGATAATACATCCTTAGATTCGAGGCGTTCCACGTCCGGGGGAACCTGGCCCCTCCCAATTCCTCCAAGTAGTAGGCACCGTGGGGGAGGGCTTCTGCTACCCGGTACGGGCCCTCCCAATTCGGTGAAAGCTTCCCGCACTCTCGTGGCTGAGAAGCTTCAGCACGCCGGAGGACCAGATCTCCAGGACGAAATGACTTCGGCCGCACTCGGGAGTTGTAATACCTGGCCACTCACTGCCTATACGCCGCCATCCGAACTCGGGCCTTGTCCCTCGTCTCTTCAAGAAGATCAAGGTTGAGCATCATTCTGGCAGGGTTCTCCATCTCGTCATATTGCTCCACACGTAGTGTGGGTAGGCTGAGCTCAATCAGGATGACCGCTTCGGTTCCGAAGATGAGGTTGAACGGGGTCTCATCGGTCGCCATCCTCGGGGTGGTATGGTACGCCCAAAGGACACTGGGGAGCTCCTCCGTCCACCTACCCTTGGCCTGGTCCAGCCACGTGCGGAGGCCCTGCAAAATGGTCCTGTTCGTGACCTCGGCTTCTCCATTGGTCTGAGGATGCGCCACCGAGGTGAAGCGATGCCTGATGCCGAGGTCGTCGCAGAACTCTTCAAACTCCCGGCAGTCGAACTGGCGCCCGTTATCAATGATCACGATGTGGGGGAGGTCGAAGCGGTAAATGATTGACTTCCAGAAAAACTTGGCGACGTTTGCTTCGGTGATCCGCGCCAAGGGTTCGGCCTCGACCCACTTTGTGAAGTAGTCGATGGCCACGATCAGGAATTTTCGCTGTCCAGACGCCGGTGGAAATGGGCCTAGAAGGTCCATTCCCCATTGGGCGAATGGCCACGGAGCTGAGAGCTGGGAGATTGGATTGGAGGGCTACCGCTGCACCACGGCGTGCCGTTGGCACCGATCGCACATCTTCACGAAATCGGCGGCGTCCTCCTTCATCGTCTCCCAAAAGTAGCCCTGACGGAGGGCTTGGTAGGCTAACGCCCTGCCCCCCACGTGGTTCCCACAGATGCCCTCGTGAATCTCCTGGAGCACGAGTCTAGCTTTCGCGGATCCCAGGCATTTGAGGAGGGGGTAGGAGTAGGATCTCCGATATAGTTGCCCATTCATCAGGACAAACCGCGTGGCCTTCTTTCTGATGAGGCGGGCTGCTACGTGGTCCTCTGGCAGGGTGCCGCTGGTTATGTATTCGGCGTACTTGTCCATCCAGCTGGGCTCACGACTGACCTGATGGACCTCCACTGGGGTCTCGTAGCTTGGGGCCTTGAGGCGCTCCACATGAGCGCGGCCCAGCATCGAGTCCGGTAGGGTCGCCAGCCGGGAAAGAGTGTCCGCACGGGCGTTCTCCCTGCGGGGGATGTGGAAGATGTTGAAGCGCTGGAAACCGGCCGTGCCCGCCTTGACGAGCTCCAAGTACTTCGCCATTTGGGGGTCGTGCGCGGCATATTCTCTGGAGACTTGTCCTGCCACGAGCTGGGAGTCAATGAAGGCTTTGAGGTTAGCCACGCCCAGCTCGCGAGAGACCCTCAGCCCGGCGAGGAGCGCCTCGTCTCCGCCTGATTGTTTGTTGCGGCGAACTGGAAACGAAGCGTGCATTCGGCAACGACCCCATCGCTATTGGCGAGAATGAGTCCGGCTCCTCTCCCGCCAGAGTTCGAGGCTCCATCTACGTGGAGGATCCACGCGTCCTCTCCGGGCTCCTCGGGGCCCGCTTTCAGCTGCCGGTGCAAGGGGTCCTCCTCGGGCTCCTTGCCTAAGCCCGCACACTTGACCAAGAAGTCAGCTAGCACCTGCGCTTTCATGGCCGACCTTGGCCTGTACGCAATGTCGAACTCGCTGAGCTTCAGTGCCCACTTCACCAATTGCCCCGATGTGTCGGGTCGGCTGAGCACCGCTTTCAGCGGCTGATCCGTCAGGACGGCGATGGGATGCGCTTGGAAATAGGGCCTAAGACGTTGAGCAGACACTATTAACGCAAAAACAAGCTTCTCGGGCCGAGAATACCTGAGCTCCGCGTCGCAGAGAAGTTTGCTGGTATAGTACACTGGCCGCTGGACTCCTTGGTCGTCGGTCCCGGACCAAGACCGAACTGACGGCCTCCGGGGTGACCGCCAGATAGAGGATGAGCTCCTCCCCCTCCTCGGGCCGGGAAAGCAGTGGCGGCGATGCGAGCATCTTCTTCAGCTCTTCAAAGGCCTCCCGGCACTCTTCGGTCTAGGCGAAGTCGTTCATCTTCCTTAGCACCTTGAAAAAGGGTCGGCAGCGATCGACCGACGTGGAGATAAAAAGGCTGAGGGCCGCAACCCGGCCGGTGAGTTGCTGCACTTGCTTCTTGGAGGTGGGCTGCCCCATGTCCAGGATGGCCTGGACCTTCTCCAGGTTGGCTTCAATTCCTCTCTGGGTCACCATGAATCCTAGGAACTTCCCGGCGGAGACGCCGAAGGCGCACTTCGCCGGGTTCAGCTTCATCTGATGATGTCGGAGATTGCCGAATGTCTTCGCCAGGTCAGCCACGTGGTCCGAATCGGGCTTGCTCATCACCTGCATATCGTCCACGTACACCTGCATGTTGCGGCCGATCTGATCTTTGAAGATTCTATTGACCAGACGCTGGTACATGGCCCAGGCGTTCTTGAGGCCAAACGGCATCATCCTGTAGCAAAAAGTTCCGCGGTCGGTGATGAAGGCGGTGTGCTCCTCGTCCTCCGGGTTCATTCGGATCTGGTTGTATCCGGAGAAGGCATCCATGAAGGACAGGAGGCGATGCCCCGAGGTGGCGTCGACCAGCTAGTCAATCTTTGGAAGGGGGAAGCTGTCCTTCGGGCAAGATCGGTTGAGGTCGGTGTAATCTACACAGATCCTCCACTTGCCACTGCTTTTCCTTACCATGACCACGTTCGCCAGCCAGCTGGGATATTGGACTTCCCGTACAAAGCCGGTGGCGAGGAGTTTCTCTACCTCCTCGTTGATGGCCCTCTGTCTCTCCATAGCGAAGCTCCTCTTCTTCTGGCAGACCGGGCGGCAGCTTGGATCCACGTTCAGCCTGTGCGTAATGATCTCGGGGGGAATGCCCGGCATGTCGGCCGCTGACCAGGCGAACACGTCCGCGTTCGCGCGGAGGAACTCCAACAGGCGGGTCCGTTCTTCTTCTGGGAGTTGCGCCCCGACCTGCACCGTCTTCAGCGGGTCCGAACCAAGGGGATAAGTCAACAGGCGTTCTACGGGGCCTCCCTTGGGTTCCTTCTCCCTTAGGTCGAGGTCGTCAACGTCGGGGCCGAGCTCCGCGCCCCGGGCGCCCGGGAGCGTCTGGAGGCAATACGGGACCGGCTGGGTCGTCCCCTTCATCACCCCGAGCCCGGAAGACATAGGGAACTGCACCAACAACCTCTTCGTGGAAATCATAGCGTCCAGTTGGTTGAGCCCGGGACGCCCGAGAATCGCGTTGTAAGGCGAGGAGAGCTTGACGACGGTAAACATCATCAGGACGGTCGTCTGCCGAGGTGGGGATCCGGCGGTGACTAGGAGAGTGATCTCCCCTTCGACCCCTACCGAGTCCCCGGTAAAGCCTACCATGGGGGTATACACTGGTCTCAGCTGATCATTGGACAAACTCATTCGAGAGAAAGCATCATAAAAAAGCACGTCAGCCGAGCTTCCACTATCTACCATAATTCGGTGTACAGGATGCTTCGCGATGGTCATCTCGATCACCACGGCATCATTGTTTACATTCTCGTTTTCCTTCCCCTTCTCAGGAGGGGGTACATTCTCCGGGTTCCCGAACTCCCGGGCTCTCTTTGCCGCCCGCCCGAGCCCAAGTGAGATCATGCCCACCGGCTTCTCCGTCGGGCGGTTGTCGATTGCAGGAACTGGGGGTAAGGCCGCGAGCAGCTGCCCCTCCTCCGGGACCTCGTTCCTGACGAACTTCCTGAGGTAGCCCCTCTTGATCAGCTCCTCGATCTCCCGCTTCAGGTTGCGACACTCTTCTGTGTCGTGGCCGTGTTCGCGGTGGAATTAGCAGTACTTAGTTTTGTCCCGGGTACCTCTTAGGTTCTGAGGAGGAGGTCGGCGGAGGTAGTGCTCGCCCTCAATTTCTATGAGGATTTTTGTTCGGGGGGCGAGGAGAGGGGTGAACCTCCGCTCTGGAATGACCTCGCCTTTTGACCTCGGATTCGGGCAAGGGTCGGCAGATGGCCTGGGCTTCCGAGCTCCTGGAATATCCCTCGGGGATGGCCTCTTCAGAGTCTTCCCGTCTAGCTCTCGACGGGTGCGGTCGGCCTCCTCCGCTCGGATGTACTTGTGGGCGCGGAGGAGGAGCTCGGAGTATGTCCTGGGGGGCTTTTTGTCCAGGGAGTAGGTCAGGCGGGACATCTTGAGCCCGCGCTTCAAAGCCAGCATGGCGACGGGCTCGTTCAGGCTGTAGATTTCCAGGGCTACGGTCTTGAAACGGGTGATGTAGTCCCGGAGCAGCTCCTGGTCCTGCTGACGGATGGAGAAGAGGCTATCCACCTCTCTTGGCACCTTCCGACAAGCGTCGAAGTGCGCCACAAACTTTCCTTCCAGCTGGTGGAAGGAGCAAATAGATCCGGGCTCGAGGCGGGTGAACCAGACTCGAGCGGCCTTCCGGAGGGTAGCGGGGAAGGCGATGCACAAAAGGGCGTCAGTGGCCCCCTGGACCCTCATGAGAGCCTTGTAGCTCTCCAGATGGTCCAGAGGGTCGGTGGTCCCGTCGTAGGGATCCACCTACGACATGCGGAACCGGTTTGGAATCGACTCCGCCTGGATTTCTTCAGAGAAGGGGGGACGGGAGTCATAGCCCGCCGGGTCCGCGGATGAGTTCTGCAGGTCGGCAAATCGGCGGGCGAACTCCGCCAACTTGCGCTCGTGCTCCTCCAGGCGCCTCTCGGCCTGGCGCCTGATGGCCTCGTCGGTGGAATCTTCCACCGAGGTCGCTGGTGAGGGGGGCACCGATCGGTCTCGGCGCAAAGTCACGCCTCGGCATCGCTTGCTGCGATGCACCGTCTCGGCTTCATCGGTCGGGGATCGACTCTCGTGATCCGTCGAACCGGAGTAGTTTCTTTTTGCGGGAGTTTGGTGGCTCCCGCGGGGGTTGGAGACTGCCCTCGGGTGGGATGGCCTGCCCTGAATGGAGCGCAGGCTCCCACGCGGCCCCGCGGCCCGAGCCGCGGGGGTCCCTGGCTGCGGCTACGTGGCCAGGGAGCGCTGCTGATGTTGTAGCTGCCGGACCACCGAGGTCAAGGTCTGCAGCTGTTGGATGACGGCCGCGAGGGGCCTGTCCGCCGAGGTCGACTGTGGTGGAAGAGGAGGGGGAGCTGGAAGCTCCCTCTCCGGGCTGTGGGCCCCTTGAGGGGAGGGAACCTCTCCCACGCGGCTGGTGGATGCCTCGCGCCCACGAGTGACCACCATTATCGGAGAGCGCTTTGCCTGCAGAAAGCTAGCTCCCACTAGGGGTGTTGTCCTGCCCCCTACCTGGCGCGCCAATCTGTTGCCGATCTTGCCGCCGTGCCCGTGCTTCGGAACCGTCGATCCTACTAGACCGTCTTGCTCCCGGGGCCTCCTGGCTGGACCGAACCTGCAAGGCAAGGTCAGAAGACCCTGGTCGGGGATCTCGGCGAGGGAGCTCCGACGATCAAGTTAGTAGACGGCGAGAGGGAACAGATTCTCTGGGACGGGCCCCCGAAGGAGTCCCAGACTCAGAGAATTTACTAGCAAGAAAGATACCAGAGAGACCAGAAACCCAGCTGGATTCCTTTGCCGAGCTCATGCCAAGCGATCCCCTCTCGGGACCTTGGATCTTGCTCTGGGAGCGGAGCTTCCAGCCTCTGTTTCTTACTTGTCTCCGCCTACCTGGTCGTCTCTTCTCTCCTTCCTTTTATCTCCTCCCGCTGCCTGCTCGTTTTCCGCTCTCGGGAGGCTCCCCTTGTCGCTCTCGTCGCCCTCTCTCCGTCCTTTTCTCTTTTCCCTTCTGGTTCTGAGGGCCAAACGGCTTTCCGGCCTCGTTTGCCGAGCCTAGCGGGGAAAAGGTAAAGGAGGGGGGTGCCGGCAGGGCGGCCGGCCAGACCTTGGGCCGAGTGTGGGCGCTCTCCTTCCCAGGTGCCGGCGCTGTCCGTTAACGGGCCCTATTTTGCCAGAACCGTGTCTCTTGACTGCAGAACCTGTCGGGCCGACGTAAGTGATGTTTCGCGTGCCGCCGCCATCCGTATAGGGCGCCTTCTTCGGGGTGCGGCGCGCACGGCTCGAGGGCCAACCTCGGAACCTGCGCCTTCGCTCTTTGGGACCTTCTCTGTACGAGCTGCCTGACCTTGGCCGAGGTGGACCCCTCCCGGGTGGACACCTGGCGGGGCGGCAGAAGAACGCTCGGCTTCGGCCGAGGTGGTCCCGTCTCCGGGGGCCACCTGGCGAAGGAGCGAAGGAGCGGCCGACCTTGGCCGAGATGGACCCCTCCTGGGTGTACACCTGGCGGGGCGGCAGAAGGACGCTCAGCTTCGGCCAAGGTGGTCCCGTCTCTGGGGGCCACCTGGTGAAGAAGCGAAGGAGCCCGGCTCGACCTCGGTCGAGGTGGGACCGTCTCAGGGTGCCACCTGGCGAGGGAGCGGGGGAGCGGCTGACCTTGGCCGAGATGGACCCCTCCTGGGTGGACACCTGGTGGGTCGGCAGAAGGATGCTCGACTTCGGCCGAGGTGGTCCCGTCTCTGGGGGCCACCTGGCGAAGGAGCGAAGGAGCCCGGCTCGACCTCGGCCGAGGTGGGACCGTCTCAGGGTGCCACCTGGCGAGGGAGCGGGGGAGTGGCCGACCTTGGCCGAGGTAGACCCCTCCTGGGTGAACACCTGGCGGGTCAGCAGAAGGACGCTCGGCTTCGGCCGAGGTGGTCCCGTCTCCGGGGGCCACCTGGCGAAGGAGCGAAGGGGCCCGGCTCGACCTCGGCCGAGGTGGGACCGTTTCAGGGTGCCACCTGGCGAGGGAGCGGGAGAGCCCGGGCCGAGCTCGACTTCGGACGTGTGGGAGCCGCAGCTGACTCGGCCGAAAACCTCCACGTGGCTCGAATCATGCCCGACGGGATATGAGACCGACCACGTCATCATTACGGCCGTAACAGAAAGTAATACAATAATTGATGTCATGAAAGAAGATCAATCATTTAGTTGATGTTATAAAAAAAGATCAATCATTCTTGAGCACGGGTTCTTTTGCGGTGCTTGTGATACACTGCACTATATGATACATCATCTACACCATCTATTGCATGATGGATGGCTACATATGGCCATGCATGGCATATATTGCATGGCCTATATCCATGCATGGCCATCTATCATACAATGGATGTTGTGTACGATGCACCGTACCTATAGAGCACCATAGAGGATTCATGCACATTATTCTTTCGTACAAAAAAAAAAACATGTTTCCAAAGTTATATATTGGTGTAGGATGCTAAAAAAATCTCATGAGAAGGTTAAATAAGGGCAAACATTGTAAACAATTAATCTTAACTTTTGCAATAAAAAGGTTTTTGTGAAGGTTTTTTCATGTTGTTTTTCATTTAATCTTTCTCCTTAAACATTGTTCTTCTTCCGAAAATAGCAAGAATGGAAACAAGCAACACTACTCTCCAAACAAAAATTATATAGGACGGGCACTAAAGAAAAAATTATGGAACAGAATTCCTATTTTGCCATATTTCTTCTAATATTAATCTTAAAGAAAAAAACTTGAAAATCAAAGACTCCTGCTAATGAAGTCATCAGTCTCGTAATTAAAAATTAAAAAATATAATATTTTTTCTTGTTTTTATAATATATTTTTTATTGATATATACTATGTGGTTAAGTAATATATACCAAGCAAATTAATCATTAAGCAAGTTAATACACATTTTCAAATAAATCAATACATAATTTCCAGAATATGAAGTTCACCAATGCATGGTACATGGCTAGATAATAAAACTTAGCAAATTAGTCTTTTAGCAATCAAATATATACCTTCAAACAAATTGATACATAATTTATAAAATACTATATTCACTAGTATATATACACTACATGGTATGGTGAAATATACTCATCAACTTCTTGATACTGTTGTAAGCTTTTTTAATATATACATAGCAGTGATCCAATATAGATCTCTAAGTAAATCGATATATAATTTTCAAAATATGGAGTTTATCAATATGTACTACATGATTGGATAATACACAACATATTACTCATCTCGCACTTTAATATACATTTCCAAGCAAATTAATATATAATTTTAAGAATATTATATTTACCAGTATATATTATATGGTATGATGATATGCATTCATTGACTTTTTAATGCATACTACAAACTTTTTTGATATACACCCATCAATATTTTAATACATACCTCCAAGTAAATCGATATATTATTTTCTGAATATACATTTTACTAGAGATATGTATTGAATCACTACTAAGTGTATATAAAAAACTTATAGTATGTATCAGAAAGTTGATAAATGCATATCACTAAGTTATGTAGTATATATAAATGAACATAATATTTTAAAAATTGTTTATCAATTTACTTGGATGAATCACTATAAGAAAAATAATTATTAGCAATAGCAAAATACCGTTGCTAAGTGCGAGCTTGTCATCACTAATACTATTAGCGATGACCTATCATCATATAAATTCCTATCATAACTAATCCTTAGTAGCGATGCTTTCTCCACCGTCGCTAATAAAGGTTATTCGAAATGGTATTAATGACGATAATTATCATTGCTAATAATATTTTTTAAAAAAAATAATTAAATAAAAAATTTATTAGTGATAAAAAAAATCTATCGCTAAAAATAGCACACGTCGGTAATAAAGCTTTAGTGATGGCAATTATCATCATCAAAGCCATCGCTAATAATTTTAAATTTTTTTTAAAAAAAATATTAATTATTTTTTAAAAAATATATTTTAATTCTAATAATAAATAATTAGAATTCTTAAACCATATTAAAAGTAAAGTGACAATTAATAACCATAATTAAAAATAAAAAATCTAATTATATTATATTAAAAGTATAAATTATATATTTTTATTAATTTATATTGCTAAAAAAATAAATAATAATATCAAAATAAAAAAAAATATCTGAGATTTACGTTGTTATCGTCGTCCTACTCCTCCTGCTCCTGCATATCCTCTTCAATAGCTAGTGAATGAGAACCGGATGTCCCAATATCCTATAACAAAGAAAAATAAAATATTACTTATAAATTTTTAAATATAAAAAATTAAAATAAATAAAGAAATTTATTAATAGACTTACCTGCTGTGATAGCTATGATAATAAGGCCAGTTGATTGCATAAACACAAGTCCCAAAAAAACTCGATGACTACATCGTGGAAGGCATTCCGAAAGTACTGAGGTTGCTGGGTAAGAACATGGCTCACGATGTCCTCGACGTGTGCATCACTCGACGTCTGGATCGTCGTGGCCTGAAATGATGATGCTAAGAGTACCGAGCTACTAGAGGGCCGAATCCTATGATCCGGCTCCTACTCACCTCTCCATGGCCTTGAGCCATCTCTCGAGATCAAGGAAGGCTGAGAGGATGGGTCCTCACCGACCGCGCTACGACATACTTCGTGTAATCCACCTATACATTTTATAAATTGATTAGTCCAATTATACATAGCAGTATATATAAAATTAATATTTAAAGTTTTAAGTTCTTACCATGATCTGCCTAGATCTCGAATCTAGGTAATCATTAGTCCTCCTAAACCGGTGGATAGCCTCCCATAACAGTAGTTGGTCCGGTGCACGACCCAACTCCCATCTCTATAATAAATAAATAATAAAAATAAATTAATTAAAATTTGTATATTATTAATTAAAATTGAAATTAATAAAATTAAGTGTAGAATCCTTGCCAATCGGTCGGCCACCACATGTGTGCCAACAAAGCCACTAGTATACTTGATCGGATCCTGCCGGGTGCTACGATTCCGTCATGCCCTCTGCCACCTAGTGGAGTACTTTTTAATGCTCCATAGGTCACAATAGGCTTCCATGCATCCGCCTATATCCAGTGATCTCTGAATGTCCTTCAATTTGATGGTGACTAGGAATTAGGGTGCTCTGTGCGATCTTCTTGAGAATGTGCAGCTTATCCTGAAATCTATGTGTTGCCACCTCGTTGAAGATCAGATGGCCAACCTTCTCAACCTGAGGAGTCTCAAATCGGTAATACTCTTGTAAGTAGAAACAAGCTTATATTAAATAAATAAAATATAAATATTTCATGAATTTAAAAATTAAACATATTTGACTTACAAGAATATCTGCCAGGCTACATCATGAGCTCCCGATGGCCAATTGGAGAACTCGTTCATCGATCTGGTATCAATCAGCGAATGATCCCAATAACCACCCGAGAAACTCCAAACTCTTTAGATATACTATAAAATTAAAATTTAATAATAAATGTTAACTTTATGAGGATGAAATTTAAAATATATTAATATAAAGATGTAGCACTTACGAGTAGTTCTGAATGTAGATGAGCTCTCTATCCTCGGGTCAAGTCAGCGGTACGATGAGCTGGGACTGGGAGGGTCCTCGACCATGTTGCCAAGTCTGAGATGAGCCAGTCACTACTGCCTGTGATTGTGGGATCACTAGTGATCCCACATCCTCCAAATCTGATTAAAGAATATTTAATATAAAGAATATTAATTAGATAAAAAAATATTTAAAATTCTTGAATTTATTGCATAGTGTGAGTGGCACAGAACCACGCGAGCTGATAGTATGATCGCTCTCTCCTCGATTGGCATGGCTCTAGCCTCTGGAATACATAATGTATAATCTCTGAAATAAAAATAAATAAATTTACCAAACTGATTATATAATTATCGTTGGTAATGCAAAATTTAAAATTTATGATTATAAAGGGAACAGGTAGAAGAAATTAGAAGTTAGATATACCGAATTAGTCAATGAAAAGGTATCTTTAATTATATTTCAGATACTATAGTCCTCTCCAACATGCTTCCATCGTCCAATATATCAACCTTTCGCTAATCAGAATTAAACTTCTTGGCACTCTTCAAAGTGTTGGTAGTGGCACTTGTCTTTTCATCACTGTCACTGCTACTAGTGATATCAATAAACCTTTCTAATAGAGCGTCTGCCTTAAACTGCATGAAAGGAGCTTCCTTTCTCGTAGAACCCATTTAAGCGTTGTCAAGCACCGCATTCTAGTATGGCTTCCATGATCTTCCACATTCCACTGGTCGCTATTCTCCTCTGATTGCTTCCCTTGCTTCACGACAACCAAATATAGGAGGATGTCACTGAAAAAGGAGCAATACGATGAGGCATCATCTCTAGTACTCTATCCTCTGGTCAATGAGAGTAATAGCTATATAGCTGGAGCATTAGTCATTTCCAATACCTTCCATTCCAAAGTAAGCGTGGTGTGAGTGGCACAGAAGCATGCAAGCTATCAATATGATTGCTTTGTCCTTGAGAGCCCTGTCCTCTAGAGCTCTCTTCTTGGCTGACACGACTCTAGCCTCTAGAAGACATGATGTATAATCTCTAAAAATAAAAATAATTAGATTCAATGAATTAATTATATAATTATGAGTGGCAATACAATATTTAAAATGATTACAAAGGAAACAGATAAAAGAAATTAGAAACTAGATATACCGAATTGATCAACAAAAAAGTATCTTTAATTATACTTAAAATACTGCAGTCTTCTTCAACTCTATTGTTCGATCGGTGAGAGTAGCAGCGACACAGTTATCGCACAGGCAATTTTCAATAGCTCCCATTCTAAGATGAGCATCTTTGGCACCAAAGCAACTTAGAACTGAGTGATAACTAATTCACTGTTGACTTCATTCATAATCGAACTCTAACTCTTTCATCATCTTTATTTATATTATTTGCATTACGGACTAGTCTAATATCATCAAGTGCTATCTATGATCATAGATTAATTCATGTTTCAATGTTTATGAACTATTAACTTTGTTCAGTTCATATGCATTAAAACATTAATTAATCCATGACCAGAAATTATCCTGAATAATATGAGGCCAGTTCATAATCATGCAAATAATATAACTAAAGATGAAAAAAGAGTTAGAGTTTTGATTGTGAATGAAGTCAACAGCAAACTAGTTACCACTTGATTCTAAGCTATTTTGGTGCCAAGGATGCTCACTTTAGAATGGGAGGTATCAGGAATTGCCAATGTGATAACTGCGTCACAGCTATTATCGCCGACCAAATAATGGAGTTGGACAGTACTGCACTATCTTAAGTATAATTGAAGATACTTTTTTATTGACCAATTTAGTATATCTAGCTTCTAATTTCTTTTATATTTTCATTGACTAAGTGTAATCTCTAGTTATTAATTAACTCATATTTCAATGCATATGAACTATTAACTTTGTTCAATTCATACGCAATGGAACATGAATTAATCCATGACATGCTTGGTGATATCATGTCACCCCATGATGCAAATAAAGTAATTAAAGATGAAAAAAGAATTAGAATCTCCATAATGAATAAAGTCAACAGCGAGCCAGTGAATGACTCGGGCCCATTAACATGGAAGCTAGACCTGTCAGGTATTCGAGTATGGGTCCAAGTCCAATAACTAAGATTAGATCCAAATATCGATATCTAGGTTCTGACCCGAACTTGATATGTTGATAGCTCTAAGATAAAGCAAGCAAAATAATAAGAGAAAAGAAAACTAAACTCCCTCTCTCTATTATAACTAAAGAAAAGAAGAGGAGAAGATGAAGAAGAACAAGAAGACAACATCGATTGAAGATTCTAACTCAACATTTAACTTTATTCACTATAAAAATTCTAACTCTTTTTTGATCTTTAATTATATCATTTTCATGATAGGCTAGCTTAACATCATCCAGTACAATCCTTGGTTATTCATTAATTCATATTTTAATGCATAAAAACTGTTAACTTTGTTCGGTTCATATGAATTAAAACATGAATTAATCCATGACCAAAGATTGTACTTGGTAATGTTAGACCAGTCCATGATCACACAAATTATGTAATTAAAGATAAAAAATAAAATCTCCATAATGAATGAAGTTAACAATCAAGTTAGAATCTCCAATCAGTACTATGTCCTTATTCTTCTTCATCTTCTCCTCTTCTTTTTTTTTAGTTCTGATAGAGAGAGAGAGTTCAGTTTTCTCTTATTATTTTGTTTGCTTTATCTTAGAGGTGTCAATGGATTAGTTTTGGATCAGAACCTAGATATATATTCAGGTCTGGACTTGACCTTAGTTATTGGATCCTGACCCGAACCTTCATTCTCTCGACCATCTCACTTATGAACGGGGGCCCGAACCCCACTCCACCACTGTTGGTAGTCCTCCAAACAATGATCCATGACACAGATTCCCTCAAGCTCTGTAGTGTTTACAATGCTGCAATATTAACGTCACTATCCTCGAAGTCACATCCTAAAAGCCACCTCCAAAGACGAGGTCCCTGTCAATGATCGCATCATAATCAAGATCATCCTCCTCACCAAGTAGTCCTCCCCCTCGCCGCCATCACCACCTACATTATCCAAATCCTCTCCCGTACCAGCAACTGAGTTGTCATCCTCAAGTCCCTCATTATCACTTTCCACACCCTTCATGATGTCGGCTCCAACTTCTCCCATGAGACCCTCTCCGTACCCCCCACTAGGTTCGAGCCAGGCCAGGCCAAAGGGATACTCGAGCTTGATCCAAAAATTAAATTGACTCAATTATTAGGCCAAGCCCGGCCTAATCTACTTCGGGCCTAGCCTAAAGCACGGTCAGGCTTCAAGCCAGCCCAAAGCTAATCGGGCTAGCCTGAGTCCAATTCCAGTCCTATCTACATGCCAAGACCTGAATATCATGCATAAAGGACATGCATCCATGCACACTAACTAATTATTTACTTAATTAAATTAATACCTAATGAATTAAATAAACAACTAATTAATGAAATAAACAACTAATTACTTACATAAATAACTAATTAATTAATTAACTAAATAAATAAATATTTAATTAATTAAATTAATAAATAAATATTTACTTACCAAAATAACTAATTAATTATTTCTTAATTAATTAATTAATTAATTTTTATTAATATAAAAACTTAATTTTTAATGATGGGTCTCGTGTCGTCACCACCGCCATCACTAATACTCATAATACAAATGCAAAACAAATATGGTATATATCAAGATTTGGAAAAGGAGTGATTACTATTCTACCAATCTACAATAGCAACCTTGTGTCGGTGCTCATCATAGGCAACCTTGGTTGATATTCCATTGCCATGAGTATTTAGGATAAAAATCCAATAAAATTTTATTAAAAAAGTCACTCAAAATAGTTTTAAAAGAAGTCAAAATAAAGGTAAAAATAGAAACATATTCAAATATCATAACCAATTCACTTGGAAAGAAAAAAAATGATTAAGGTAACCAAACTGAGAGAAATCAGTGAAAATCTTAAAATCTTAGAAAAAATGCAAGTGCTTATCACTAAATGTCAAAGTCAAATAGAAGAAGGAACACAGCAAGTTACAATCAAATAGAAGAAAGAATACAGCAAGTTATGGGAGAGTATATTCCAAAATTAGGGTCTTTGCAAGGTAGCTAGATGAAATACAACAGAAAGGGGAGAGGGAAGATGGCGGCAGGGGGAAGACAGCACTAGGGATAGAGGAGTGGGGGAAGTTTGGTGGCAGGGAGGGGTGAGGGAAGATGATGGAGGGAGTGGCGGTGAGGGGAAGATGGCAACAGGGAGAGGTGCTGGCAGGGTGGGGGGAACTCGACGGTAGGGAGAGGCGCTGGGGAGGCGAGGGAAGATGTAAGCCACAGGCAGGACCTCAGCAAAGCTCGGCAGCAGCGAGCGGTGGCAGGGGAAGCTTGACATTACAAAGAAGTGCCATTCGCTAGGAGCAGCGATTGGTGGATGGGGGAAGCTCGGTAGCACGGAGAGGCGCCCGGGGGGGGCGAGGGTAGACATACAGCTAGGCTGCAGGGGGAAACTCGGTGGCATGGAGAGGTGCCATTCATCGATGGTAGGGGAAAGCTCAGCAACATGGAGAGGTGCCCATGGGAGGGGAGGAGGGAAAACAAAAAGCCACGGGCGAGAATGATGGAAAATCAAGCCAATGATCCTATATATAGGAGAGTTTTTAGTGATTGCAATCAAGCCAACGATTGTATATATAGGAGAATTTTTAGCAATGTTAGATTGCCATCGCCAAAACCAAAATGTCATTGATAATAATGATATTACCAATGGCAGCATCTTGCACCGCTAATATCCATCGAGAATTCTTAATTTTTTGTGATCACTATTAGCGACAACCGATTGTCATTACAAATAGTATTTTTATAAAATAGATTTTTTTTAAATTATTAGCGATGATAGATTGCCATCTCTAATAATTTAAAATCCATTGCTAATAATATTTTTTTTATAAAATATATTTTTTTAAAATTGTGATAACTATTAGCGATGGCAATTTGTCATTACTAATAGTCAAAACAATGACGTTAATAGTATTTTTCTTAAAATAAAATTCTTTAGAATTTTAAGCATTATTAGTGTTGGTATCGAAATTCGTCAAGCACTGGAGGAAGAGCTAGAGCTGGTATTGGGGTAGGTAGTGCAGGCTAGTCTCTAGGAGGCGGTACCTGCAAAAAAGCCCCGTTAGGGATGGTCCTAGTGTAGGCACTCCAATGCTCAAGTTAGTATCAATCCAACAATAGAATAGTTAAGCAGGAGAGCTCGCATTAGGGATGGCAACAAAATCCTAATCCATGGGTACCCGACCCGGCTTGACCCGATTGGACCGGGTAGTCAACGCTTTGACTGGGTTTAGACTAGATTTGGATAAAACCCGAATACTTAACTTTGGATTTGAGCCAGGATTGGATAGATATATACCCGACCCAAACTCGGCCCAAATTATTTTAATATTTAAATATATATATATATAATTAATATAATTTATGTTAAATATATTTTATTAATTATTAATTATTAGTTATTAAATTTTAAAATACTTAAACCCTTGATCCTAATCATTATTTTTCATAAATAAGGAAATTGTAAATTGTAATTTGTAATCGGTAAACCCGAGTAATCTTCAGTTCCCCTTTTCCTCTTCAGTGGCTCTTTCTCCTCTTGGATCGGTGTTGAACTAAAAATATAGTTAAATTTTATTTGTTTAATGTACGTATGATTTATAAATGGTAGATGATTTTAAAGTTGATAAAGATGAAAAAATATTTAATATGACTCAATTGGATTCGGGCCGGATAAACCCGAATTACTCGATACCCGATTGAGATGGGTTTAGATAAAAAAATCTAGTCCCGATAGTGTTTGGACTGGGTTTGGATAGTTTATTGAGTATTCAGGTTGGGGTTTGGATAGTTATGCACCCGGCCTGAACCCGGCCCACTGCCATCCCTAGCTCGCATATGCTGGGGACTCGATAAAGTCCCTTTTTATAGGCAAAGATTCAGGAGCAATCCAGTCCTAACCAAGATCCTGTCGGATCCGATAAGAGGCCACAGGATTTTCTATGTATCATATAGAGCTTTCTTGTCTGCAGGGAGTATCCTATCTCTTTAAATGCATCCTTGTCTCTAGTCCGGTATGTGGCATGCTTCATTAAATGATGGACCTAATTATAAGGAATCCAGGCACACCTCCCTCATTCATCTAGATCTGGCAATGATTGGGGATTTTGGAACATAACGGAAAGTTGGCCACGTGGTGGAAGCTATGGCAGCGAATGTCCAAGTGTCATTTCTTTGGGACTTGAGATTGGCACACCACCAAAGTTTTACTAGTCAAAGTGCTTACGAGGTATCTAAGGCCTGACCGAGCATGGGAGCTTATGGCTGAATGCTTCCTGAGCGGTCAACGAGGCTTGCTAGTGCCTTCAAGTACAAGAGTTGATCTCTACTGATTTCCACTCGAGGACTTGTGACTAAACGTTCCATGAGCGATCGGCAAGGCTCACTAGTGCCTTTAGGCACAGAAGTTAACCTCTACCGGTATTCGCTCGAGGGCTTAAATTGAATGCTCCCTGAGTAATCAGCAAGGCTCGTTGGTGCCTTCGGGCACAGGAGTTGGCCTCTGTACTATTCGCTCAAGGACTTGTGGCTGAACGCTCCCTGCATAGTCAGCAAGGCTCGCTGGTGCCTTCGGGTACAAGAGTTGACCTCTACCAGTATCTGCTCAAGGACTTGTGGCTGAACACTTCCTGGGCAATTAGCAAGGCTCGTTAATACCTTCGGGCATATGAATTGGTCTTTGTCGATATTTGCTAAAGGGCTTATGGCTAAACGCTTCCTGAGCGATCGATGTGGCATTGTCCGAGCGGCCGATCGCATGTTTGTTGCAATCCTTTTCATTTTATGATGGTATGGCCCAATGTATGGTCTAGAACCCATGTTGGCGATTAGGCTGATGATCCATTTTTGCTGTCGCGGGCCCTATGTTCCTGACCTGATCATATTTTCTACTAACAATTAGTAATGGCAATTTGCTATCTCTAATAGTTTAGAATTCATCACTAATAATCTTTTTTAAAAATTAACTTTTTAAAAGAATTTTAAAGATTATTAGTGATGGTATTTGCCATCGCTAATAGTCGTATTCCTGTCGCTATTAATATTAGTGACAGCTTTTTTCCATCATTTTTGGTATCGTTATATATCATTATTAGCGACGGCTAATCAGTTGCCACTAATAATTATCGTTAATACTTTATTTTCTTATAGTGTATGTATTAGGTTGCTAGATGACTAGTTTACTATGTGTATATCACTCGACCGTATATTATACAAGTCGATAAATATATATTACCAGGCTATGTAGTGTAAATAAGTGAATATAATATTCTAAAAATTGTATATCAATTTACTTGGATATATGTATTAGGTTGTTAAATGACTAATTTGTTAAGCATATATTCCTTGATCGTATATTATATATTAATGAATTTCATATTCTATAAACTATATCAATTTATTAAAAATGTATATTAATTTGCTTGATGATTTATTTGTTTACATGTATCATGTGATTATATAATATACATCAATAAAAAGTATATTGTAAAAGTAAAAAGGAACTATTTTTTTATCATAAGATTGATGATTTTATTAGTAAAAAAAATTAACTTCCATATTTATTCTTTAATAACAGTGTTAAACAAAATATGATAAACTATGAAATTTATTTATTTATTTATTTATTTTCTGGTACACATCCGAAAAAGAGATGGGGGATAAATTCTGGTGTAGCTATCCCTCCATCCAGCCAGGTAATGTTCGATTCAAGACGCTCAGATTTGTACATACAAAGAGGGAGACCCTGATTTCTCATTCATATCAGTGGGCTCCAGAAAAATTTCTAGATTTAATCAAATCATCACTAAGATCATGCTTCGAAGCGACAATCGATTAGCAGTGAATAAGGCTTCTACCAACCAAGCTATCACCTTAGCGGTATGCATCGAGTGATCTTTACCCATGTTCTTCTTTAGTTGTTTTTGGGTACCCCTCGCCGTGGGTTTCTTAGAAGAAGGGAAAAATGAACCGCCCGTAATTCTTAAGACTTGCCTCTACGGATTTTATTTCCGAGCCTTAATTACACCCTGTAATTCCAATTTAATTATCCTGTCACAGGGGAAACATGGATGATCGAGATTCCTCAATTAGATTATTTGCTTTTATATATTATATAATATAATATGAAGATTTTAAAAGGCCTGTTAAGGTGGTGCTTTAGCTTACTTTGACCGAGAAGAGAGCATGGAATAAAATGAGAGCCAATTTATTCAAGGTAAGAATTCAAGATATCTTTTCATGTATCCAAACAGGATATTTTATTAGCATTCCAGTCAAGACATCTTAAAATATTTATTATCCCAGGTACCAGGACAGGGAAGGATACCAACGCATCCTGTTTTATTAAAAAATAGGGGCAATTCTATTCTACAAAATTTAAAATCTTGATTTAAGATTTTCTGGCATTTTAGATATTAGTATATTGGCTATTAAGATAAATCTGTAATTAGTTAAAATTTATTAACAAATATGTCTTGTAATTCAAAATTGGTTTAATTATATATATATATATATATATATATATATATATATATATATATATATATATATATATATATATTTTAAATAGTTGATAAATCCTAAACTAATCTTAAATAAGTGATGGATGATTGTGGAGCTTGGAATAGACAAGAGGCTAGAGACAAGGAACAAAGATGAGCGCAACAAGGAAAAGGTGGGATGTGATGTAAGGACCCATACATGCATATATTTAGCCTTAAGATATTAGGTATATCATGGATATGTATATAGGATGAAAGAATCAAATAATTTATTTTAGCTAATTTTTTCAGGTGAAGTTATAGATTGTTACAAAAGATATCACGGTGGATCTAGATTATGGTAAATGTGGATTAGAAAATGTTATATGGGACCACTTGGACTGACCATAGACTAATTATTGTATATATGGTTAGATTTGGTCAAACCTGAATGCTTAGCTTGCCAAAGTTAAGAGGGCTTAAATAGGAAGAATGCGTGAAGAGTTATCTATATTTATTTATTCCCATATCAATTATATACGAAAAATATCTTGGTTATTTATACAAGATCAAAAAACCAAGCAATACCTTCCTAATGAACTATGTTTGTAATCCATGTATACTAAGAGATACTACAAAACGCGTCCTTTTTGAAATTGATCATAGATGAATCCATGATATCATAATTGGATTTGATCGGATTCAAATCTTTGGTTTAACAAAGACGCCAGTGCTTAGAAAGGGGGAGGTATGAGAACCCATATAGACATATATTTAATACTACATGAATTATACATTAAGTAAATCTTGGATATAATATATATATATATATATAAAGTCCAGTAATCCAAATAATATCTTTTGAATGGTATATTTGGATAACATTCTAAGTTATTGCATATAATATCCAAACAAATCCAATCATGATCCATGTAGATCAAAAAACTGTATAGCATTGGACTCTTTTGGGACCAATCATATGTCAATTATGAATTGTAATGTTTGGCATTGAATTTGATGGGACCTATCTTGGCAATATTTGATTGGATTATATTGGCTATGCATTTGAAAAATCTTGGATAATTATGTATTAAATTTTGGTTAGCCAGGGTTCTCATTATTTTTTTTGACAAGACAAGTCAAAAGAAGATAAAAATATTAATCCAGTCAATGCTTTAATAGAGTTGGAATAACATACTTATCCATATCATTTGAATGTAATGGAAAATAGTTGAGTCATTTTTATTATTATAGGGTAGCTACGATGATTCCCTCCTTTTTAAAGAAAAAGAAAAATAAAAATAAGGGGGATAAAAGTGGATTGGTTGGATTGATCACTGGAAAGGGGAAAGGTTGAAGTGTTTGGGGATGGGACTTAATATAGGAGTAGCACAACAGTCCACGTAGGTAAGCTACATGGTGGTATGTCAGGTAATTTTTAGGGTTTTCATTTCAGAGGGATAATGGTAAGGGTATTTACAAAAATGAGGACAAGTTGTCCCCAAACTCCCAATTTATCTTGCTAGAGAGCCATCCCTGCCATTCTATATTTCTAATTAAATAAAAATCTGAAATTATTAGAAACTAGATATTAAGAATAAGAAAATTCAAATAAGGAAATATACTATCAATAACAGGGGACTTGAAAATTTCCAAAAAAAAATTTGAAATTATTTAAAATTCAGGTTAATCATAATTTTTTTGGTAGGAAAGTTAATTGTAATTGAGTGTTTGAAATTATTGGTGAGTATACTTTCAGAATAAGGTAGTCCAATTAAGAAAATATACTACAGGATATTTCTAAATAAAAAAATTATAAAGTTATTTATAAAAAATTCACCTAGAGCTACATAAAACAATAAAAAAAATATTGCATTAAAATTCTAGAAATTGATCCGAAGCACAATCAAAATTTGAAATTAGTTGCTTGTAGTTATCCAAAATAAGGAATATCCAAATAAAAAATTAAAATTATTTGAAATTCAAGTTAACCATAATTTTTTTAAAGAGTTTTTTTTGTGTATATCCTCCTAAACCTTCAAATTTGCATGAATATCCTTTTAAAATTGATATTTGTATGTATATCCTTATAAAATACTTGTTTTGTATATATAACCCTTTTTTCATTATTTTTTATAAATGTATACATACTATCTAACAACATTAAAAAATTAATGATTTAAAATTAAAATGACCAAAATACCCTTATAAGTAGATGTGCAAAAAAAATTTACAAGGATATTCATGTAATTTAAGTATTTGAAAGGGTATACATAAAAAAAATCTAATTTCTATCTATTTCATTTAGATAGATTTGAACCATCTTTCTATATGATATAATAAGATATTACATAATATAAATATATAATGATAATATTATATAATATATATTATATTAGAATATTAGAATACTATATTATATTATATTTTAGGACACAAATGGGATGATTCATCAAAATTTTATTCATTCTATAAAAGCTTTCAAAGAGGGAGCTAGCTTCATGCATGCCACTACTAAGCCTTAATCACATTCTCCAACAAGTCCTTAGTTAAGAGGAATTAGATTTTTCAAGAAATTAGTATGCCAATGATCATGATTTGGAAGCTGGTGGAAGATAATGGACCGAGTAGATTCTACCAAGATATGTTAATCCATTATCCATTTTCAGATATAAAGATACAATTTCATAATTCTTATTAATTTCAAAATTTTAAAATTATATTTTAGCTAATAATCTTAGAGTACCATATGTGAAGAGTATGTAAAAATAAAGTTTTATGAAAGTATACAAGCAAATATTAATTTTTAAAAAACATTTAGACAAATTTGATATTTAAAATGATATGAACATAAAATTTATAAAAATTAAATAAGAATTTTTTTACATGTACACCCTTCTAAACATTCAAATCTACAAGAGAACCCTAATCAAATTACTATTTACACATATATCCTTATAAAATTTTATTTTTACACATTTATCTATAAAGATATTTAATCATTTTAATTTTAAATTGTTAATTTTTTTAATAATGCTAGATGATATGGGTACAATTTCAAAAAAGAAAGAGAAAAAATGATATATGTAAAACAAGTATTTTACAAAGATATACATGAAAATATCAATTTTAAAATAGTATTCATGTAAATTTGAATATTTAGGAGGGTATACACAAAAAAACTCTTTTTTAAAAAAAAAAATAGTTATAATGGATTAATTGAAATTATTGGCAAGTATATCCCAACAATAGGGAACTTCAAATATAGAATTATACTAATGAGAATTTCTAAACAAAAATTAAAATTATTTGAAAATGTCCCACTTGTAGTCAAATAACTCAAATAAGAAAATTATTGGGTTAATATTCTAGAAATTGATTACACATATAGAAATTAATTTGAACCACAATCAAAATTCAAAATTATTGGTGAGTAGATATTCAGAAAAAGGAATTTGAAAGTAAAAATATTCTACTAATTATTAGTGACTTGATTCTAAATAAATTGAAAAATCCAATTACTTTTATTTTGTTATTTATATCTTAATAATTCATTTTTTTTTGTATTATTTTTTAATTTGCATACCTCATGCAGTCAAGGTTTTCTTTTTCATAGAATAATCCTATTTTCTTCTTTTCCATTTATGTGGATTTTGTTATAACCAGGGTTCTGGAAGAGGCTGCCAAAAAGGATCTCTAATCTTCTTAACTTAAGACAGTATTTATAATGTTGTTATTTCTAATTACTATGCCGTTACAAACAAAACTCATCATGGAATGATAGAACTGAGAATATAAACAAAAATCTAGACCATCTAATGGAGATTGATTGATTTCTGCCTTTCACCAAGAGGAGAGTTTTCTATCACAAGGAAAATATAGCACAGCCATAAAACATAACCCGAAGCCTGAAAGAATACAATAGAGGACTCATCGAGCCCAAGCAAATAAAATATGAAATTTGTCATAATATAATCATAATCTGTTCATTGATCATCTATATTTCACTTCTTGGAAGGAAAAAAACAACCACGAATGTAACATAATGGACTCATTGACCTAGGTAAATAATTTACATCAATAATAATATCATTATTACTTGTTCTATTTGAGTAACATTGTTTAGAAAACTAGTCTGCCTCACAGAGAGAGAGAGAGAGAGAGAGAGAGAGAGAGAGAGAGAGATTACTTAATCAAGCTCTAGTGCCGATCTTGTTTGGGGGAGTTGCATGCTTGTAATGTCCTCTCGAGGTAAAGCATACAATGGATTGTTAATTTCGGTGTCAGAATTGTTGCAACTTTGTCCAAGTTCAGCTTCATCAAGCCACAATGGTTGGGTGGACTTGCTATTTTTCCGAAAGACCAAATAAAGAATTGCCAGTGCATACAGCAGCATGGCTGAAAAACCAACTATTCCAGCAAACACAATGGATAAAGTTTTCAGCCCACTGTGTAAAAGCAACTTGATATAACCGGTTATGAGATAGTAGCTATTGATGGCCATGATCGACAAGCTTATTATCCAAGTGATTGATGAGATCTGCATTAAAAAGAACAAGCAGTACAAGAGCCACTTCAAATAACACATTATGGATTAATGAGAGTTTTTTTTTAAAAAAAAATAAACAATCGGCAGTTGTTTTGCATCTAGTAAGTTCAAAGTTAAGGACCTCTAATGCCTGAATGCATCTTAGACACCAATAACCAAGATGACAAGCAAGAAGATTCTCCACATAAGGTTTCTTTTGTCCTAGCATCATTGATAGAAATGCATATTGCTGAATTGTGTTATAAAGAACTTACTATTATTGAATTGGCATATGAACCCATCTTGGTCTTGCTGCTGGTAAACTTAAGGAGTGGAACAAGAGCAAAAGGAAGTTCAAACGACAAAATCATCTGCATATATACGGTTATCAATGTCAGCAAGATAATCAAAACAGGAAGCCACTGCAAGATGAACCCAATCTATATTTCGGGTGTTCCGGCTTTAACAAGATTTGTCTCCTTGGTCACTCCCATTACATAATTTTTAACCCCGAAGAAAAAATGCGTGCATAAAATCCACTCGGAAAATTTTCCACCAAAATGGAGGGCAGGACATGGTGATTATAAAGGATGAACATGGTTGACTAGTTAAATGTAAAACAGCAAATCTGAGTCCATATAGTAAAAAGCAGTGTGTTTCCAAAAGAAAAGAAATAATGTCATTGAGCAAAATAATGATCAGCATTAAGTCACCATCCTAGTTCTCTAGTTAACCTTAAGCCTGGTCCACATTTGCATATGCCACAAATCTGAATACCCATGCGGGCTTTGCATAAACAACAAAATATAAGAAGATCATTTTGCTAAACATATTTGATCTCACATCTTTAGGCTAGAATGGTGATGGAGCGATGAGACATTTTCAGAAGGGAATAGGAATTGAGGTCATGAACTTAAAATAGACAGTATACAAACTACACTTAATGAGGGAACATGTATTAAGAGAAAATCTGTTAGAAATTTAAAATAGTTTTAGGTATTGCTACTTAAGAGATTGCTAATACAAAAACATTGTCTTTATATGCATCATACTCAATAAAAACACTAGATCATGCCTATTCTTAGTGAAAAAGGCTGGGTCTTGGTGCAATGGTAAGGTTGCTCTAATGTGGCCCAGGGGTCATGGGTTCGGAACATGGAAACAGCCTTTTAGCATGCAGGATCAAAGCTGTGTATATCTGAACTTTTCCGGACCCTGCAGTGGCAAGAGCCTTGTGCATTGAGATGCCTTTTTTTAATACCTATTCTTAGTAAAAACAAAATAAATGATTTACGAGCTTGATAACTGAAGTCACCAGAATACTTGAATGCAAGACCAATAAATATGAAAACCAATGATTGAATATATTTTACCAGTTTCAAAACATTAAAATCTTTCTTTATCAAAACATAATGACTATTAGATAGGAGCATATGAAAAACGTTGGAGGCCTACATACCGAAGCAATAATTATCAGCTTTCCAGCTGCAGAAGGGCCACCAATTAGTGCAACAATTAGACTTGGGACAATTGCTAATGACCGAGTTAACATATTCCGTATCCATGGTGTGATCCGTAGATCAAGAAAGCCCTGCAAAGAAAGATTAAATCAAGCAATCAAACAAGAAAGAAGATTAAATGTGAAAAAATAATAAAAATCAATAACAAATAGCAGGTTTTAGGAAAAAATGGGGAACAACCAATCAAATCTACTATAATGCTTACAGAGTTGGAACTTAAAAGCATTGTTGCTTTAGTTGAAGAATAAATTCACACTTTATGTTGCTTATATAAAGCCAAACCTTGAGAAAAAACATGAAAATACTAAAAATTTTTGGTTCAGACTAAAAAGAAATCTAATGTCTAATATTCTTAGAAGCCTCCACTAACATTCCCCTCATATTGAATGTATGACCATTAGATTGCTCCAGTCACCTATGAAAACTCAAAGGAGTGTCATGAGGACTAGTTTGCAAGTGATCTTAGAATAGGACTTCTATAACTAGGTAGTGCATGGAACATTGCTTTTCTAGCCAGATATGTGAAAAGATCATCTTTGTTGAGTATGTTTTGTCATCAAAGTGATTCATTATGAAATATCTCTTTACTGCACCCATCCATTTCATTGTCAAGGGTATATATCAGGAATTGTAATTTTGCCTCTTTTATGAATTCTTAATTTTCCATATGAATAAATTATATATCCTTGTCTTTATGTACTAATGCAGAACTTCAGAAATTGAAAAAGAAGTGACGAAAGATGTGGCCTCTAGGAGTTCAAAATAAATGATTCATCATAAGAGCCCTACTTGTTTCTTGGAGAAAAAGATAAGATATCATGAGGATATCGCGGAGAAATGGAGAATAGTCCCTTGTGATAGTAAATGGTTTAATCCACAAAATCCTTCTTGAGGTTTCTAAATAATTCCTACCATGCTGAGCAGGCTGTACAGCTTCAGAAACCAGGAATTTGAGAATATGATACACAACAAATAAATCAATGGCTCCAAGATTTTAATTCATGTATCATTTTCATATATGATCACTAAAATTCAAAAAGAAAGCAAACAACGCAAGGACTTCACAAACCTGTGGCAATTGTAGAACATCAAATTATATCTGGATAAAAGTCAAAGCTAGAATTTCATCCCGTATCATCTACAAAGGATGAAGGAGGAAGGGATGAAGTAGATGGATGGCTAAAGGCAAGTAACCTCTCTGCTTGAGAGAGGATCCAGATTCACCGAAATACCAAATAACTTTTGAGCAAGAGTTAGCAAGATATTACCACCAACAAATAATGATTTGAGTCACCATAAGCAAAGAATTCTCAGAAAGAATGGCAAAGTTCATTACAATTCAATTACTCTTTTCATGGGATACTCTGATGACTCTGATCCCTATAAATAAAATTCCCATTATTATAACCACCGGAAAAACTAATAATGTTATATATCTTTGATCCTCGAAGAAACTTAACTTAAACAACATAAATTCATCCTAAACTACCACAAAACCCAACTAAACAGTAAAATTTTATACCAGACTCAATTATTCAGGAAAATCATGAAATATAGATAATTTAAGAATTAATGTCTTTGATTCTCTCATTGAAAAAAAAAAACTACTCCGCATAGGGGTCACCCCCCACACCTCCCACTCCCCCTTCCCCCAAGCCACCGGTCTATTCCCTAATTCATTTGTTGGGAGTCTCTATCTTTGAAGTCTTGTAGAATTGGTTCATAGAAAAGTAGAATTCTGATATGATATACCATAATGTGATATGTCCATCTATATTTAGATGCTCTTATTCATCATATCTTGGTTTTCATTCATCCTCCCCACATCTGATATCAGTAATATGCTTTTTGCTATTAATTTGTTTAAATTCAATCCACTAATACTGTAATCACTCCTTCCCACCTTTCTGCCCCAAGACCCCCACACTGTAATCAACTACATATCAGCATTAATGCTATGCCAAAAAAAAAGCATGTGGAGATTAGGTTTCAAATATAGACAGATTATTGACCAAAACTATGGTAGGACATGGACTCAAACTAATGCCAGGTGACAATAGACTCATAGATGCTTTTGAACTGTAAAGTACCAAAAACAATTTAAAACCAAACTCTATCAGGGATTATTAGATTTTGGATGCTCAGATCTGGTGGACCACAATGGTTTCTTTAAGGTTTAGTTCTTTCTAGTAATCAATACCCAAAAAAGTTCCAGAAAGACCAAATCTGTCAAACCTTGGCTGTAAAGTAATCATAAAATAGAATATTAACATTATCCTAACTATATTTTATACTATTAAAATTATTAAGAAATATTAGTATGTCATATTATTATAATTATATAATTCGTATAATTATAACTTATGTAATACTATACATAATATATATTACAATGCATTTTTTAGATAGTCAGTGTCATAATTTAATATAATATAATATATTAATAGTGATATATTATGTTGTTTGCTACTTGGTTTGCTTCATTCCCTAGAGATTTTCTCTTTTGCTTATCCAAGAATAGGATTCAAATCCAATCATTCCCGATGATTTACAGTAATGAATTCTAGGGAATGATAGAACCATATCTGATTTCCATTACTAACAACGAAACATGGCATAGCAGCAATCAATGAACTTGATGCTGCTTTCTGTAAACCGGTGTCGCCGATGCATTCTTTGGCAAATTTACCAAAAAAGCATTCTTTAGTAAAACTAGGACTCATTGGTTGGCAAGAACGGAATTTTGCATCGTCGACCATGGAAACCTTTTATCATAATTATACGGTTAATATCAAGATCCACAGTCTAGGTACTAGATCCCGTACTAGTACCATCCTATTACAGTATTGGTATGGTATGATAGTATTTGTATGGGATCGTACAACAAACACTAGTTAATATTAATATAACATTATACTACAACATTAGCTAATTCTAATAATACTATTATTACAACAATAACAAAAATAATGAACATATATAACATATCATATAATAATATATCACACAATATTATCACAATAGTTCACATAATATTATAATAACTAAAATAATATTGTTACCTTATAAAAAAATTTAATAACATAAAAAAATTTTCTCAAAATGTATCATATAATATCATATATTATTAAATTAATATATAATATAAATATTAAAAATATTAATATTATGAATAGATTAATATTAGTATTATCTATACCAACCTATTAACCTTCCATTATAATATTACACAATGAATGTTATTAATATAATATGATATAATTATTAATAATATTACTATTACTATTATTCTAATAATCAAAAAAGCAAATGGAAATTATATAATAATAGCTGCATATTATACAAATCATTTTATAATATTTATAAGGAATTTGATATATTAAATAATGGAATAGATCTCCTTCATTGAAAGGGTATCTTAGTAAATTACTAAATTATCTAGTTATCAACCGTTTTAATATAAGAAATCCCAATCGATCTCCACCAGAATGATATAGGTCACCCTCATCGACCTTGATTTCTCACCACAATCAAGGCCAGAGAGGACCCCACCTTTTCACACCCTCATGCCTTGCTCTCCAAGGGGTCCTAGATTTGAGGTGGAGTCCACCAGATCCCTCACCTTTAGGTGAAGATGAGAGGGAAGAGGATCGCTTCCTCACCACCCATAGCTCTTCCTAGGTCATGCTTGCCCTTGATTTGGCAATCTCACCATTCATTTTGGTGAGAAGCTTAATGCATCAGAAGAGTTGCTGCTTCCCTCTGAATGAGAAGAGGGATGAAACTAGGGGGACCAGAGTTAATTGGATCGACTATGGCAACCCCAACAACCTACACTTTCCTTCTCTATTCATCATCTCCCCCCTCCTGCTCCTTACTCTAATCTCAATGCACTCTCCACCATCAATAGAGGAGCTTTGTTGATGCTTCCAACCGAGAACCAAAAGCTGTCTCTAACCCACAGATCAACTTGCAAGCAATAGCAATCCCTTCTATGACCTGGTTCTTATAACTAGAAGCTCTAAAAATATACCATATTTGTTTAGCCACATACCAAGAATACTGAAGTTGAAAATAACCAACATCCTCTGTAGCTTTTGTTCTTTGAAGACAATTATGACAACTCACCAAAGCCTAGATATTTTTTTTCTAATGCAAGACTTTGAATGATGTGGGTTCAGAAGGCAGAGAATGGGAGTAGGAAGGATCAGAATTCAAAAAGGCTGTTAGTGACACAATACCCAGCTCTATTTGAGGATAATTGCGAGCATGCTACCAGTCATTTCTAAGAATTATACAAGAATGGGTGCATTCTCAGTGCTGTAACCCTGTACACACAATTCATAGCCTTTTGGATGCCAAAAATCATCTTTACATGGATTGTGGTATTCTAAAAATCTTTGAAACTGAAGAATCAGTGATTCCCCAACCCATCCTAGTTCTCACTTTTTGCATCCCTTCTTCTCAAACATATTGAAAGATTCATGTTATAGTCCTCCACTATGTAATAAATATCTTACCATTGTCAATGTATCTGTACATCTTTCTCCTTCTCAATTAACTCTTTCATAGGCTGCATCTTAGCCTCAAACAAATTTTGGAGCTGGCCCCATTGTCAGATGTTAAGACTTAAGAGAACTCATCCTCAATGGAACATATATAGAAGCAGTATGCTGTCAGTTAGCTTTCCATTCTCCATGCTAATGGTTCCTCGGAAAAGATATGGAACAATGTCTATCTTAAGAGATGGTGGCAATCTTAAGCCAACGAATTTTGTTTCATGCCTATAAGTGGTGGGTTGCATATCTTGACCATATGAAAAGACACAGATATCATGTCATTTGTAAGAGCCTCGTCCTCCTTTCTCTCGATCACAATGGCAATGCCTGCTTCATCATGATGCTCAAAGTTTGGATACCGGGAGATGTGTAGATTGCAACCCTCCAAAGGGAGAGGGAGACTTCAGCGTTACCACCACAGACTTATCAGGCCTTGGTGGATCTCTGCCACTACTACCTCTGAGTCTTTCTTGGCTTTATCACAGAGGAAGACAAAGAAGAAAAGAAGGGGAAGAAAGGAAGGAGGGAGGGAAAGAAGTTCTAATGGAATTGAGGGGTTTCTGCTTCATGTTCCCCAAGATGGTGAGGTCCCTGTTCCATAAGGAAGTTCAACTTCATATCTAGAACAAATTACAAGGATGTCATATGTTAAGAGCATAAATTTATAATGGAAGGCAGAATTAGCAGAATCAAGAAGAAAGCTAGATCATTTGTTGTCTTTTCAAGGTAGAGAAAGCTAGATCATTTGGAATTTAGCATTCCAGTTGAACATTTGCACATACATATATCATAATTTCCAAATTGTAGTATTTTGTGGATACCTTCCTGTCCAATAACCAAATTTTCCACATACAACCCATGAACTTTCGGTCACATAAGAATAATTCCAGAGTAAGAAGGAAAAGGCAATTTGCTATCTGCCTATCATCATCAGAGAGTTCACATTGTTTGGATGTCTCCAAACTATAATCTGGAAAGCACTATAGAGATCGATAAAATTGCAGAAGAAAGCAAATCATAATAATAATTTTAAAAAAACTGACTTCACAATGTATCATATTGCCCATATGCATAAAGAAAGGAAATCTCATGCCATAAATGACTGAATATTCATCTGATAGTCTTCAAGATCTGAAATCTTCAGTCAGTGAAATTCGAGAATATCTTCTGGTTTAACTAGGATCAAAGTAGTTAAAAGGAAAATATTACATGTTGTGACTAGAAGATTTATAAGAAAGTACAAAACCTGCATGACATACTGCCCAGCATAGGTTCCTGTAATTGTAGAACTTTGACCAGATGCCAATAAAGCAACTGCAAATAGCTTTGAACTCCACTTTCCAAGGACATTCTGAAAGAAAAATATAAAATCAGCTTAAAAAGCTAGGTATTGATGTTAATAAATGAAAGCTACAGTTATGCACACTAAATAGCTCTTTATTTCCATGGATATGCTTGTAGGTAACACAAGAAATTCTGTTAGATCTGTTCTCCATGTGAGTCGAGAAATAATTGCAATTTTTAACATATAGAAAATCTTGACCCATTTATCAAACAAGCTCTTGTTTTTGTGAAGGATCAAAAACAGGTTTGTCAAGGCACTCTTTGATTTGTCTCTAAGTACCACAGAAATTCAAGGTTTCATATGTATCAAATAGCATAAATCTGGCAGAAACCATTACTTTCTTCTCTTTCAGAGAAACATGATCTTGAAAATGTCAAAACAAGGAAGCCACAAATTCTGTTACTGTAGCCAAGTATGCATATTTAAGTTAATCAATGTCAGATACAATCAGATTCTGCCATAGTAATGACTGAAGTGTATAACAGATAAGTGATTTATTGAAGACAAACAATTGAGACTCATGAATCTAACAATGTCAGTTCACAATTTAGTGATAATCTGTAACATACTCTTAGTAAAAATGAAGCTTTGTTAAGATCTAGATCCTTGCAGTTCCTTTGATCTTCAGGACTCAGATTGTCTGAGCTACAGACAGCACCACTTACACAAATAACAGATACATTGATAAGAAAAGCCACGGAAAGAGCAAAGGCACTTTCAATAGTATAAAACCTGTATGCCTCCTGCAAAAAAAGGGTAAGCAGCATGGTTTAGAACTCCATAATACACATACAGATAAAAATACTCATATTTGTGCTCATATTTAAGTTCAGCACATCAAGAAAAAATGCCTTGAAAGCACCACATAAATTATGCTATAAAAAATTTTTGAGGTAAGAGTAAGCAAGTTGACAAAAAGTGTTAGGTCCAGAATACCAAGTTTAGAACCATGCAAGACAATGATTTCTTTTACTCAAATGTGAAATAATATGCGGAGAATAAGAAATTTTACTTTTATTCCATGAATTGAGCGTGGTATTTTCCTAGACAGCACCAATGCTGAATGGAGAAAAAGGTTGTGCCTGCACCAGATCATATAATTATCATTAAAAGGGCTACTAACAGATCAAATAAGCAATGACAGTTGATCATGAGAAGCTTACGGCATGACCATTGCACCAAGCAGTGAGATAGCAAGACCTGTGGCACCATTTCCTTTAAGTTGTGGAACAAAAAGTCCTTTTAAAACCTTTGATGAGTTTGGCTTTGCATAACCAAGTTCCACAAAGAAACAGGAAGCCATTGTAAATACCAGAAAAGCTATTAGAAACTCAAGTTTCCGAACCTGCACAACGTAGATGTTTCATAAGAAATAACTTGACTGCTTTAAACATTTTAATTCACAAATTCTGTTCTGATCAAGGTAACAGCCAACATAAGGATAATATAAATTATATAATAACCAGTATCGACTCTTTTCCATCCATTTGAGGTTGGGTCATGAATCCCTCTTTGCTATTTATCAAAGTATTCTATTCAAGCACAAGCTTGTTAAATCTTTTCTCATAACTTCCATTCAGACAATTTTATATATTTTCTTTTCCCTAGTCCTTCAAGACAAATCCAAGCTCCTTTCAGTAGCATGTTATTGGACTTTAGTTGAGATACATGAAACATATAGACTGAAGAAGTGAAACTAGTTACTCAAGAAACAAGTGCAATATGATTAATGCATACAAATTCTTACCCCATATTGCTGTAATAATAGAAGCATCAGAGTACTAAGACCTGTAATAAGAACACCGCACCATACTGGAATTCTGAAGAGCATGTTCAATGCAAATGCCGTTCCAATTACTGGGGAAAATAAGAAGAAAGAAAAGGGATTAGAAGTAGAAAGGGCAGGCATGTGCAACTGTGCACATTAAACTTGAAGTTGTGATACCTTCAGGAATGTCACATGCAACCACAGCAAGTTCAGCAAGGATCCACAAGATAAAGTTTGGGACCTTCGGATATTCAGCTCTACAATGCTCGGCTAAATGCTTCCCTGCACCATAAAGACAGGTTTTAAGAGCACATAAAATGCCAAAGTATTTATTGAATACCAGTTTCTCATAATAAAGACCCATGTAGAGGGATCTGCAGACCTGTGACGACCCCTAGCTTGGCTGCAAGGGATTGAATAATAAGAGCAGCACAGGAAGCCACAAGTATGATCCAAAGCAGCTAACCAGAAATGAAAAATGACAATAGAGTTATAGCTCCAGTTAAATATACAAATAAACTTTAGAATTCAGCATATATATTAAGAAATGTCACTCTAGCATATAAAATAGGACTGCATGCAAAATGTTATTTGTTAAAAAAATAACAGAATGGTTGATATATCAGCATGATAAATTAGGTGATGCACCTCATAGTTATATTGGGCTCCTGATTGTAAATCCGTCTCAACTGTAAATAGAATGTATAATCAATGTCAATTACATACCAAACTCAGCAGTGCTAACTCATTATTTTGGAAAAAAGGAAAGGAAAACAGTGAGGCAACTTACAGTTGCCAGGATCTATATATGCAATGGAAACAAGAAATCCTGGGCCAATATATGCGAATAAGTTCTTCCAACTCTTTCTCTGCAATATCATCACAAATTATCCAGTTAGTAATCAAAACATCACGTTCTAAGCACAATGGATGAGTCTTTTAATTAATATGGATCCTGGAAATCTAATCCCATACCCTAAGGTAAAGACAAGTGCTGGTAATAGAGGTACAAGAAAGTAACTTTTACAGACCATTCAGACATGATATAAATTGATAAAAAAAATGTAACATTTTTCTTGGGTTGTACCTCACTTTATAAATATTGTAGATCACATCTCCTTGTAAAGAAGATCAAATAATTTCCCCCATCCATTTTCTTAATCTGCACTTAGTGGTTTTTGTTATCTCAAAATCAAAAGTTAACCCTTTTCCTATATGCAAATTTTAAAATTTTGAGAAGGGAAGAAAGAAAGAAAGAAAAGAAGAATACGAAAGAGACGAAGGATATCCACCGAGATGCATGACCGAGACTACTATTAGGATGGAATGGCATAGCGGGGCACCCTATTCAACAGAAAAACTAAGACATCTTAGTTCCATGGGATTTAAAACCTTGGCTTTAATGGTACCGAAATTGCTGGCCTAATCTGACCTAGTCTTGACCCAAGCCCCTCCAGATCAAGCTTGTCCCTAACCTGACCCGAATGTCCCATTGGACCTATTTTTTTTCTGTGGGCCTGGCCAGATGTGATCAGCCATTGTGTTGGGTCAACTGAGTATTTGAATTTACTTGACTAGGATAACTTTCCAGTTGGGTCAAGTTTTTGCATTTTTAAACTACAAGGACAACATGTCCCAATTGCCCTGCATGCTGCTCAGGGTCAAGTTTTCCTTGCTAAGTGAAGTATCAGGAGGGAACAAAAACCTGGCATGCTGTCTTCATAGGACCTCACCATCTTTACATGATCACCAAGTCTCCCATCAAGTTGAATTTTAACCAGGATGTCCCTCTAAAACCTATGCTTGCAAGACATGTCTAATAGGAGAGGCTTATTCTAGCTTCACTTTGGACCTAACCTTTACCCTATCTCAACAAAATTTGGGTAGATTCTTCCTTCTCTTTCCTTTTTCTTAAAAAATGTCCTATGCCAGTGTTGGAGGGATCTAATTGCTTAATCCTTCATATAGTAAACATGTGTTATGTTTTACTTGAGAAATTACAGAAATATGAAAATCAATTCGAAATTATGCAAAAAAAATTATGAGAAAAAAGAAGGATAATCCTCAACCTAAACAGAGGGAGAATTGTGGAGTGAAGGATAAGTAGAAAAGAAATAGGACCCAAAATGTTTATCAATTCAACTTAAAATTTATCGATCTTTTACATATATCTTCTCCATTTATAAGTCTAAATTTCATCAGCAAAAAAAAGAAACCCAAAACTTAATGCTGATAATTATATAAATACACTTGAGACTTTTAAAACTTTCCTACTGAAAGATAGCAAACACTTAAACTAGTAAAATTTGGAGTCTCATGGAAACCTACATAGAAAGACATTAAAATCACCCAATCTATACACTAAATAGGATTTGCAAATCAATACTACTTAAAATATGGCTCATAAATTCCCCTAATAGTAGCATTAAAACTTAATCCAAAAATTAACAGACCTCATGGCAAAAGAACCAAAAATAATTCCTAAATCAGAATATAATGGCAGATTAATCCCTATGATTGCAAAAGTAGCTTATCAGGATTAAAAAGAATAAAAATGACCCAAATAAATATCTAAACATTTGAAAACTTATAATATAAACTACATCGAACACTTATGTTGCATGGATATCATCCCAAAGATCAAAACATCTGACCCTTAAATATCCAATGCTTCATGATGGAGACCACTAAAATAATTCCCCAAAATTAAATCAACTGATGGCTCCAATACAACTTAGTGATCAAAAGGCATTCAATCATGTGGTTTTGTGGTGTGCAAAGATGAATTTGAAAAAATGTTAAGGAATGGATCTTCATTTCTCTAGATGTCAACAATTCTAGTAAAGCATGCACTAAACTTCTCTTCAATGGTTGATCTACACGCTTTCCAAGAGAATTAATGATGGCTGCATCTTTTGTTTGTTGATCCAATTGCGGATCTTCAAATGATGCGATCATCAAGCAGCTCACATTTAGTGTTTGGGTTGTCTTCCATAAGGTCTTAAATATGAGGACTCTAGACTTGGCGGATCTGTATTCACAAATTCTGCAGTGCAGAGAAGAATTTGTTGATCTTTACAAATGTCAAAAGAGACATCAATCGTGTCTTCACCAGTCAAATCTTTTGGGCACTGTCCTAAAGGATGAATAACAACCTGACCTAGCATTTGTTGCTTTGTCTGCAAATCATCAATAGTCTATTCCTGTTGAGCATCGAACATGAGATGATCATATAGTAGTCCACCATCTCCAATATCACAATCATCTTAGTAGGTGAACAAAACTGAGATGAACCAAGATATCATTTTATCTCCAACACGATGAAAAGCTTTGATATTGAAAGAAAAAAAAAACAACTGGATATCTCATCCAATTAAGTACTATCAATATATGTAAATAGTGGTTGTATTTGATTTTGTAAAATATGATCAGTTGCAATATTCAGCATTAAAGATATCCTTCACTTTCTTTGCCTTTCCACTTCTCTTCCAGTCCCCTCTCCTTCTTGGCTACTCCCACTCAACCAGGAAAAACCCATTGGCCATCATCAAGATTGCCTAGGTTGCTTCCTCTCACCTCCAAGATCCCCTCCCTACTAACTATAATTAACCAGCCACTTTACATCACCACCATTGTTGTTATAAAGATCCTCCCACTCTATTCTCCTAGCTTCCGAGCTCTCCCTTCCTACTAAGGGTGGCCTACCGACCGTCCTCCACCACTAGTCAAAAATGTCTACCAAATCCAGGTCATGGCTGAGATATTAACAAATCACTGCCTTCTATTGCCTTTGTCAAGTACATCCATCAAATCCAGCCACTCGATTATGATAGCTCTCTCCCATCCTTGTCGTTCATACCTCCTTTGGGCATCAGGAAGGGAACCTTAATACAATAAAGACCCTTAATATTTTCAAGTTACTTTAGATACTTTTGATAGCATATTTGTTGATCCCTCAAGGCAAGATTTGCCAAACCATTCTGAACCAAGTAGTATAGGGCATACTGAACCAAATCGGCTAAGAACAGTGATAGTTCAACCACCCAAAGCAAAAAAGGGTTGTAACTAGTTAGAACCGAACTAACTAGTTTCTTCTTAGGTTGAATCAAGATCCACAGTATCGAAACTGACATTTGTGCTGGTAGGCCAGCACTCTCAACCCTATTTCGGTGGCCCTCGCTTACTGCCACCCTGTCCCTCCCCTCCCTTCCTCTCTATCTCCCACCCTCTTCCTCTCTCTCCCTCTCCCCTCCTCCACCGGTTTCTTAATTTGAAGGCTAGAAACCATCCTAGTACGCTGCCAATGTTCGGGATGTTTCCACTATCCTTGGTTTGAACCACAAGACTAAATGTGAACTCTCTATGACTAGAAATCAATAAAACTAGTAAAACTCACAAATCTCAATCTTAACGAAATGCAATGATAGCTATTAATTCAAAAGCACATATGGACGAAAAACATGATTAATAAAAAAAGTTCATGATTATCTGAATTTTCAATAGGGGAGCAATATGACCCTTAAAACTATAGATGACAACTCTCTATGGCTAGAAATCAACAAAATTAGTAGAAAATGAATCGATTGAAGATTCATATACCTCGATATTAATGACATGCAATGATAGTTATTAATCCAAAAACACATAGGGAACCAAAAAACATGATTAGTGAGAAAAGTTCATAATCACCCAAATGGTTGATAGTTGATACTCTTGATCTTCATAGATTTTACTCCAAGGAATTAGATTTACTTGGCCAGGACAACTAAAATAATTTTTCTTAAATCGGAACATGATGAGTTTGTCAAAGACATGTTCATGCTTTAGATTTACCAAGATATACGCGATTAATAGCACTAGAGTATTTCAGAGGAGTTCAGAAATAAGAAAGAAACTTGTGATGCTAATGCATGTTTGGTTAACTAAAAGTATGCTGCAGGCATTAAAAATAATTAGATTAATCCAGATATTTCAAGGTAATAATTTCAAAAAAAAAAGCCTTCCATTGAAGCTATTGTTCTATATCTGAGTTTTTTAAAAAAGATTCTATAGAAACAAAATGACTAGTAGAAATTCTTGGCTTCAAAAATTATACCTCAGGAACAATGATCTGTTCAGCTTCGATGTTGTCGATCAGAGGAACATTTGGGCCGTTGGAGATGGTTGGATTCCTATGGCTTGTAATGAACTGAGACTGCGATGCAGTCTGTCCCAAGCCGCTCATCTTCCTATCACGCTCTACTACAAAATCCTTCAAGAAGAAAACTGGGCCAAAAGATTAGTTAGCTTCCTCCATTTAAGAAAATTCCAGAGAACCAATTCTACCATATCAACAGTACGAATAAGTTGGTAGAAACAAGGTTTAAATGATTGGATCAAATCCTCTATTAAAAAATAATAAAAAAAGTCAGACTTTGCGGTTAACTCCATGTGATCTCCAATCCATCGAGAAAAATATTAATTTATCATACGAGATAGATTCCTCCAACAAATTAAGTTGCCTCTAACAAGATGGACGCCGGAGCGGGCAAAAGAATGGATTCTAAAGAACAGAAAATCTAAGTGGCAAAGACTGTGGTGAAAAAGATTCCATCATTTCCTCAAATTCCAATGATTAAACGTATAACGTAACAAACAATTCCAATAGAATCGTTTCGTCCATTATAAAAACGACAGAAACGTATAAAAACCGGAATGAAATCGACTAAAAGCGGAAGGGGAAAAAAAAAAAAAAGAGATCTTTATCCTTGGGCGAGAATCACGGTACCCGGAATAACTTTAAAAACTAAAAAATAAAGCATTTGAAAGCAAGAAGCTTAGAAAGAATGGCGGAAGGATAAAGGGGAGCCCCAGTGGAGATTAGAGAAGCCTAGTATTCCCGAAGGCGTGGGATGAACAAAAGGCGAAGGAAAGAAGGGAATCCCACCTTGATAAAGAGGACGAGAGGTCGAAATTGGATCGTAGGAAAAGCTTTTCCTCTTCTATCCCGTGATCAAATTCTAGGATTAGGGTTCGGGTTAGGCTTTGAAGGTTTTCCTCTCAGATGAGGAAACCAGCACTGCCCTGTTTTCACTCTGCTCTCTCCCCTGCTTTTTCTCCTTCCGGACTCCTCCTTTTAAACGAAGTCTTCCCTTTTTTTTTTTTTTTTTTTTTTGAGAGAGAGAGAGAGAGAGAGAAAGAGCGCTTTTAAAGAAGTCACGGAAAGGCTGGCGTCCAAAACGATGAAGTCCAAACCGAACGTGTTTTAAATTAACCCCAACTTGTTAAGATGGACCGGGTCTTTTCCGAACGAAGAGACGGTACGGATCCAATCGGATTGATCCTAGCGGTCACGTCAGCTGAATATATATTAAATTAAATTAAATTATTAAAAAAAATCATGAATGATTTGATTAAATTCAGAATTTATCCTTATTACGTGATAAGGATGGTGAGAGAGTCCGTTACTCCGGTATCTTAATGATATCGGGCTGACATACTCATAGAAAGTGAGAGGGTATGATCCGAACATTGTTTGACGAGATTGGATCCAGTTGAAGATAGCTACACCACGAGTTATTCGCCTCTCTCCTTTTATTAATAAAAAAAAAAGTCCACCGTATGATAACATAGCTGGTATTGATCATGATTCTGTTCATATGACATACATTCAAGATTTCTAGCAACATAAAAATTATATTGGATACTTTGTTAAATAATTTTAAAAGATAATATAAATTATTAATAATATAAATTATCAATAATATTAATTACTGAATTATTATATTTAGTACATATAAATAATATTATATAATATAAAATTAAATTTTTAAAAATATCTCTAAATCAAATGTTTATTTTATTTATAAAATATAATATTTAATATTTTATCTATTTATTAAAAATATAATTTTCATATTCTATATTAAAAATATAAAAATATTATATATTATATATTTTTATATTAAAAAATATAAATATTTTTATATTAAATAAATTTAATATAAAAATTTATATATTAAATAGATGATATATTTAATATATCACTTAAATATATTAAATAATTATTAAATATATATTGTATTATTAAATATAATTTAATTTATATTTTAAAAGATAAAAATATTAAATAATAATTTTTATTAATATTATATTATATTATATTATATTATTATAAAATATTTATTATATTATATTATATTATATTATATGAAATGGAAGAGGAAGAGAGAAGGGGAAGGTAATTTGGTAATCTAGATTATCTCAAAGATGATAATCTAGATCTTGGAAAGCAATCTATATTATCAAAAAAGATAAATTACTATATGTACCAAACACAGTTAATTTGGATAGATTGACGGCTAATAAACACAACCAAAAATCTTTATTGAACATTTCTTTTATTATACTAAAAATAAAAAAGCCAGAAAAAAATTATTCAGCTACATACCGCGACGAATGATGAATAAAACATGTGAGAATTTGTTTGACAATATTATTTCTTATTAATTTTTTTGACAAAATTATAATATTTTTTTACCTTTTTATTTATTTTTAGATATATTTTTCTTTTATATATACTATTAATCATATATCAATAAATTTTATTACTAATTATTTTAATTTTAGTAAATGATTTTTATAATTATAAGTAAATAATTAGAAATATCTTCTATTTTTATTTATATTTACTATTTTTAGTTAACTATTCATATAAAATTAATTAACTAGTTAAACTAAACTATAAATTAATTAGTTATTTATATAGTTAATATATATGTATGTATATATATGAATAAATAAATTTATATATAACTAATTTATAAAATCATCTATTAAATTAAATTAAATATTTATATAATTATATATTATAAAAATTATAAGTTTATATATTGTATTACTTGTTTAATATAAATAAATATTAAAAATTAATAATTATAATATTTTCATAAAAAGGTAGTTTAATATATATCGTATAAATATTATCCATCTTTTTTTAATTTCTTTCATTCATCCTGTACCAAGCAGCGAAGAAAATTATTTTTATTCATCCTTCTATATTCTACCAAATATATGAGAGGATAGATAAAAGGTCTATCAATCATTTTTCTTATCCAACCTTTCTCCACTCCATCCTGCATATCAAATAAAGGATTATGCGATTTTAGCTGTTTATTTTTAAATAATGACTAAAAATGGGTAGCTAGGTTCTGTGAAATAAATCAAAAAACCTTCTCTATTTTTTTAATTATTTATTTTAAGGTTCTTTCTTTCCTCTCAAGGTTGAAATTAATCTCTATTTTTTAATTTTAAAAAATAAAAAATTATAGCCAGTGTTGTATCTTTCCTTTTCTTTTACCTGAATTTATTGTTGGATTATTGAACAATCATTTCAAGATCTATGCAATGGATGAATGAATACAAACATAGTGTTTTGAAATATATACATTACAAGATCCAAAACTTGACATCATGAAGGGATCAATTTAGTTTTTTAATGTAAAAGAAACAACCTGGACCCTCTAGCAACCCTCAAACTTTGTGCACCATTGCCGCTAAGGTGGTAGCACGGTTAGTAGATACTTATACCCGCTATCCATAGATCTCGTGTTCGAGCCATGATCCTGTGGGTGACTCCATTAAATCCAGAATTTTCTTCTGAAGCACTTAATCGGGGTGGTGGGAGAGTACTCTAGTCCAGTGCCTTAGTGATATCAGGCTGACGTACTCACCGAAAGATGGAGAGAGTATGCGAAATGTGCAGCTCGTATCGAACATACTCTGGCGGAAACGGGACTCGAAGAGGGTAGCTACAATCGGGATTTATCCCTCCCCCCTCTCTTTTTTTTCATCAAAAAAAAAAAAAAAAAAACTTCGTGCACCATTGCCTCAACAATATTTTTATTGGACAATTCCAAAAGTGCATATAAGAGAATCTACGTTTTGATTTGGTCTTGAAAACAACTGGTCCAAATTTTCAAATAATAAAAAATAAAAAATAACTACTCACATATTACTGATTTTTAAAATTATATATATTTATTAAAAAAATTAATAGTACTGTGAATTAGATGGTGATATGCATGACTAATTATGCCAAATATATTTTATAGACAACTTTGATAGATATTCCTAATGTTTATTTTATCCTATCCAAAACTACTGCAAATTTATATAATTTTACTCTGAACTTGCAGGCATACCATGTACAATGGAGTGTGAGATTTAAGAGTCCCTCCCTTGCAACTTTTCACTACACCTCTTGAGACATTATATGGTTCATGATGGGCTTGCCATGCAGCATAAATCATGCATCCTATTATTCACATAGCCATTTTTGCTCAAACTCCAATTTGGGTTTGTTGATTCTTCTCGAAGAAAACATGCAGCATAAGCTTAGACCAAAAAAAAAATTCAAGAAGATTAGAATTATTCTCCTATTCTTCCTTGAAATATTGGATATAAAAATATATCATTAACAATTTTATGATTGAATTTTGGTTTGTTCTCGATGTAATCTTAAAAGTGCATATTCGAATGCTTATATGCAAATGGTGCTCCTATTAGTAATCTAATTTCATCCAACCTAATATATTCCTTACATCATTTTATACTGAGATGTTCCTCCGAGTTGAGATGAATCTTTCATCTAAATATGGTAGTTAATGTGCTCAATTCTTGTTACCATGTCGACATTCTACTAGAAGTAAATGTGTAACGTACCTGATTGATCAAAAAATTTTAAAAAAATAAAATGGATGATCGTGATCCCTCCTCATTATCAAAAATTATGAGATGGTATTGAAACATTTATTTCATGTGATGCGATGCACGAATAGCCACAACTTCGGTCATAAACCCTAAACTAATTGAATTTAAATTTTTTAAGCAACTAGGCTTGACCTAAACTAGAGCTTGTTCATTATGCATGATAAATAATAAATAACACATAATATATTACTTTTTATGTAAATTGAAAATCTCTAATTTCACATCCCCTTTATTGACAATCCTTGCATCATCACACCACATCATCTCTTACTTTCAACTCTATGTGCTCCATTTACAACCTCCATCCACCATTCTCTCCCTCTATCAATTGCTATAGCTAGACTTTGATCTCCAAGTTCTTTGCTCCTCCAACCTCGTCCATCCAATATGATTATTATTATTTTTTTTTTTGATTCAACAAAAAGAGATGGGGAGATGAATTCCGATGTAGCTATCCCTGTAGACCCCTGCCTCGTCAGGTAATTTTAATTTAAGATGCTTAGATTTTCACGATCTTTTTTCATCTAAAAACGAGTATGTCGACATGATACTACTAAGATGCCAGCTAGTAGAACGGGAACAAAGAGAAAGACGCTGATCATGATTCTCCTTTGATAATCAGCGTGATTGTAATTGATTTCTTTTTGCTTGACATGACCTTGGTCTAACCATGAAAGGTCTAATCCGCTGTCACTCTCCGGCCCCAATCTGCAAATACTTTAATCTTTATAAATTAATTAAAAGTCCTGGCTTTTTTTGGAACCCTAGAAGTAGAAGTTGGATGTTTCTATTCAAGGAACCACCACCACCATCTTTAGTGGGGGGTGGGGAATGGTAGTAATGATGCTTCAAACAAATCAAAAAAGCCAAGCTAAAGTTTGGGAGGCATAGACCTTGAGTTGGGCTTGAGTTGACCTTCAATGAGGTTCAACATGATCAGCTTGTGTTCCATCCCCATAACAAATGTATGCTATCCAAGATAAATGCTGAAGGTCATTGCCCAATCATTACTTATGTCACCAATTCCATATGTCAATTGATGATTGGTGGAGGAGTACTCCTACAGTCATTTTCCCACCCTTAGCTCCCCAATCCTAAAATGCCATGTAGGACCAGGGAATCTGAGTGGTTTCTGGAGCTTTAATTTGTAGCAGTACTCTTATGGCAAACATACTCCTTACCTCTAGTTGATGCACTGCTCTTAGAAGAGATGAACCAAGCAATGTATATTTTTATCATAACATAGGACCTCCCATTCCCAAGTGAAGGATGCAAACAAAGGACTCAAAATAATAATCTCCATAACTGCCAATAAATTATTTAATGTATTGCAAACATACATGACACAAATTATTTTTTATAATCTTTTCTAGATTTGACTGTGAAAATGTTTTGTGTAAGCAAGTACTTGGTCCCTGTACGTTAACACATATGGCCGGACTTTTCTTTGGCTATCCAAATATTATTTTATAACCAGACAACGATACATTTTAATTGCAAAGGTGCCTCTTAATTACCATCAAAATGGTAGCCTGGTTAATTAAAATCTTACCCCACAAACAATAAATTATAAATTTAAGATATGATTTTATAAAAATTTAATTAAATTAAAAAAATCATTTCTTGAGATCCATGATAGTTGGATAAATGAGAAATCAAGATCTTTCTTCTTTCCCGTTCTGACCAGCCAGCTAGCATTTTAGTGATGTCGGGTTGATATACTCATTTTTGGATGAAAAAATACCGTAAAAATTTAGCATTTTTAGATTAGAAAAAAAAATATATGCCCCTTAATTTCCACGCAACCCCTCCCCTTATCCTATCCAAGTTGTTTCTCTCTCTAACGCTAGATTACGCAAGTCCGTGGAAACTTTCGTTGGCCAGAACGGGCTTGATTGCACCCAAGGCCACAACCTGCAATGGTCGTTCCCTTACCATTCCATGCATACACGTACATCACATCAATAAAGAGACGTTAGGTCACTGATACGATCATTACGATGATCTAAGATCACCGAATTATTGATGAACTTAGTTCATCGTATTTGATTGATTGTGATACAATGATTAAAGATCCCAAATATATACGTGTAACTTGTTTCATATATTATAGGAATAGAAAATTACATCCAAAAGTATTCCTGACAATAAATGTAAATTAAGAAATTAAAGACTTTTATCTTACGAAGCCAAAATAAAAAAAATCAAAATATTTTGTTTCTTTTTTATAAAAAAATTAAAAAATTAACTAGAAAAAGTAATAAAAAAATTCAAGATTAGATCTTTCCATACTTCAGTAAAAAAAATATATGGCAAAAAAAATATATACTTATCGTCAAGGCAGTAACTCAGCTGGTTTGGGTCTTGCCTCATAACCAATAGATCACATATTCGAGGCGTGACCCTGCAGAAGGCTCGATTAAATTTGGGGGTTATCTCCCGTGACCCGTAATAGTTAGGTACAGAAGACTCGATTAAATTTAGGAGTTATCTCCTGAGACCCTTGTTATGTGAATAAGAGGTCTGGGTCTTTCTTCTTGACGTACTCATCATTGGATGAAAAAAGGTTGCAAAAATAATGCACCTTAAATCGAACATTTTTCGAGATGGGGGCTTGAGGGATAGTTATACCGGATTTATCCCCCATATCTCTTTTCTTTGTAAAAAATAATAATAATACTTCTCCCGCTCTCTTCATTTTTGCGAGCTCTCCTCGTTTTAATCAAGAAAAAAGATGATGCTAAGAAAAGATTTCTTCTATTCGCCTCAACCATCCATCGTGAAAAAATATCATGATTTATAAAATTATCGTGAGATGGTAATGTTGGATTCCCATCTTCGATAATGGACTTTCGATCATCATGTTGGATAATGATTTAAAAAAAAGTGATTCAATATCACTACCATGTAGAATTATTATGGTGCAATCAAACTATCACCTTTACACAAATTATCCTTGATCTCAGGATCATCATCCCATACCAAATGCTTCGTACATCTAAAAACAATAATATAAGACAAGATTTTAAAAAAAATCACTAATATGATACATATGACATAGGATATAATTAGTCCAATTTTTTTAAAAAAATTGGCAATCCAACAAGAAGCAAAATAGGATTTATAAAAACATGATACGATCCTATATGCACCATGCCAACCATGCATCTCGGTTTTTATAAATTCAGGAATACAAAAGATTTATTCATGAAATAGAAATAACAATTCTCTGAAAATAGTTTATTCTTCTTATTATTTCAGAATTATATTCCGTTGAAAATCTGGAATAACAACTTCATCATAGTATTATAATTATGATATGGCCTACCATATAAAAAGAAAAATGATGAGAATAAGCTATTCCATAGTTTATCATGGAATAGTAAATCTAAAATACCAAGGGTTAATCAAAATTATTTTTTCTACCGCCCGGGTCTCGATTTTGAAGATGTTTGATGGATAAAAGAGAATTAGATCTTATTCTTGGTGGTTATATTTGGATACTATATTCCTATCCAGAATAAATTCTTATTCCAGATTATTTCTTCAAATAATTATGATAATCAAAGTGGGCCATATAAAATAAATTATTTGGGCCAATCACTGATATTTTTGAATAGCTATTGCACGATGAATCATGAAATAGTTTATTTCAAATTATTTTATTTCTAAACGTTAGATTCCATTATAATAAACATACTAAAATAAAATTATTATTTTAAAATTTTAATTATATATATATATATAATTATTTTTTGAGCTATATTTTTTTTTTATCCAAACACTAGCGGTGGTGCGAATATCGCATCCGAACGCAACCTTCTTTAATCGCCGCTGCTTGTACAACATGATGATCTGTTTTCAAGGTTCATCGTCATAATTCATTTTTTTAATGAGAAAGCGAGAAATTTGATTGACATGGTGCAGCCCTGTACAGCGACGTGGCGAGAGGGACGGTGGAGATGTCAATATCAAGAAGATACGTGATGTGCCTTCTCGATGCCACGTCAGTCAAAGAGAAAATTACGGTGCAAGTAGGTTTGCTTTTGAAATTTATTATTATCATTATTATTTTATATAAAAAAATAAAAATAAATCTTGCACCACTCATAAATAATAATTTTTAATCATATAATATATATACATATACACCTAATTTATAGATGGATATGAATTATATGAAAAAAATTTAATTCGAATTCAGATCGGATACTGATAATAATATGTCTCGATCCAAATCTGATCTGTTTATATATTAAAAAAATTATGTTAATCTATAAAAAAAATTAATTAGGATTCAGATCGGATACGAATAGTAATACGTATCGATCCAAAATTATTTATTTATATATAAAAAATTATATTTATAAAATATTTAAATAAATTTTTTAAAAAAATATTGGTGGATCAGAACAGGAACACGAGGGAGATCCTGGATGATAAATTTATTTATCAAAATAATTTTTAAAATTAATCAATTTTTTTTTTTTAGGAAATCATGCCATCTACTGTGAATCAAAATTTTAATCAACTGCACTGCGATCCCCATATTTTATTATATTTTTTTAATTTGATCGTCGGAGGTATCGTCGGTTTCCGTGGAGGTCCTGTCAAGCGCCGATGATGCTTGATGTAAAAAATGAACGTGACGGCTAAAACAACGAGCTTGGCCCGCCACAAATACGAGACTCCCGTTCCATACGCTGGGCTTCGGCCCATCTATCTGGATGGATATTTTGTTTGTGCTTCGCAAATAATCCGGAAGCCCATAGAATTATTATTGAAAATAAGCCTATGATTATGATTGACGATACATATAGACGTCACCGTATTAATTTCCGAGGAAAAGTCTTTGTGCACGGCAAATTAAGCCTATGATTGTGACTGACGATACATATAGACGCCACCGTAAATTTAATGTTACTCATATCATATTTTTTTATTGATCCAAATATACCTACTATACGATGGTGGGACGAAGCTTAGCATTAATTATTATTAAGTTTTTATTTAAAATTTTTGTCCGGATCAAAATAGCCTTATATCCAGTTTCATGAACTAGAATGTCATAGATTTTGAACTATGATAGCGTAACTTTTGAACTAGGATGTCTTTGAACTAGGATATCGTCAGGTGTCATGATACTGTTTTAGGTTTAATTTATATTTTATGCATGAGTGTCGTAGCTTTTGAACTAGGATGTCGTAATACTATTTCAGGTTTTAATTTATATTTTTCTGCAGGGATGTCATAGGTTTTGAACTAGGATGTCGTAATACTGTTTCAGGTTTTAATTTATATTTTTCTGCAGGGATGTCATACGTTTTGAACTAAGATGTCGTAGCTTTTGAACCAGGGTGTCGTAATACTATTTTAAGTTTTAATTTATATTTTTTTTCAGGGGTGTCGTAGATTTTGAACTAGGATATCGTAGCTTTTGAACTAGGGTGTCATAATACTGTTTCAGGTTTTAATTTATATTTTCTACAGGGATGTCGTAGTTCAGATGTCGTAGGTTTTGAACTAGGATGTTGTAATACTGTTTCTGGTCATTTTTGAACCAGGATGTCGTAGGTTTTAAACTAGGATATTGTAAGTTTTGAACTAAGACATTGTAATACTGTTTCAGATCATTTTTGAATCAGGTTGTTGGTCATTTTTGAACTAGAGTATCGTAGATTTTGAACTAGATGTCGTAATACTGTTTCAGATCATTTTCTGAATCAGGATATCGTAGTTTTTGAACTGAAACGTGGATATTTTGATATGGACAAAAATTTTAATTAATGCTAGTCATCTCAATTTTTATCTTATCGTTACGATAAATATATTTGGTTCAATAAAAATGTGCAATACAAATTATGCACACGGTGTATAAAGAATTACTCTCTATCTGTGCTTCGCAAATATTCTGAAAGCCCAATCTATGATTATGATTGACAACACATTGACGTCACCGTATTAATTCCTGACTCTATGATACCTCTCCATCTCGCTGTTATGATATTTGTTCAACATACCAATCAAAAAAATAAATAGCATGATTGGCTAGATCACTTCTTTTATTATTTAATATCTGAATGAATTGATTTTAAAAATTAAAAGAATTATATCCACGAGATACGTGAGATATTTTATATTTTATTTCTTTTATTATTTAACATTCGAATGAATTGTTTTTAAAATTTTAAAAAAATTATATCCACGGGATACTTGAGATATTTTATATTTTAATATCATGAACTTGAGTTCCATCAAAATGATGTGATCGCTGGACCGTATAAAAAAAAAAAAAATCGAATTTATCACTGGCGCGTGGCACAGTTGGTTGCGAGACTTAAACAGAAATTCAAGTCTCATTTTAAATATATTTTGATTAAAAAATTTGAAAATAAAAAAAAATTAATAAAATAATTCTGAAGTTCCTGTTGGCGGGTGATAGTGAAAAAATTAGGAATATATATAATAAATTTCATTCACTCGGTTGACGCCAGTGATAATCAGATTGACGTACTTATCTTCGGATGGAGAACAATTACGAAAAAATTAATATGCACTTTGTATCGAACATTTTCTGGCTGGAGTTGGGGGACCATCTGGGAATGGTCACGCTCGGAATCTAACTCCTCTCCCTTATTATTCTATAAAAAAAAATCAAATTTAATAAATTAATCTAAAATAAAAATAGATATATGAATTGGTGAATAAAATATTAAAAATAATAGAAATATGATCCGTGTGATTGGTCCATATCATCATCCAATGCATAAAATTATTTATCTCTCTATAAATATTTATAACTTTAAAATATTTTATAAATGCGTGATATAGCTTAATTAACCTGAAATACATGGTGGAAGGTGGGGAATGAAACTTGGCACTGCTGCCAGGGATGGGAAGAAATATTTAAAGAAGCATGCAGCATGGAAATGCAAGAAAATAAAATTTTATCAATAACTTTTATAATAAAAAAAAATTTGAAAAATATTCGCTATATTCTGACAATGATGGGGAATTTTTTCGTTGTTCAATGGAACAAAAAAAAAAAAAAAGAAAAACTTTCAATTTGGTAAACTTAAATCACATAAAAGTAAACTACAAAATAGAAAAATCTATGCAAATAAAGTCTGAGTCTTTTCCTTTCATTAACCATAAAAATGTATTACAAAATATCTATTTATATCAGTAAGCTTCATCCTTATAAAATTTAGATAAATTTCTTTTCTAGCTGGTTAAAAATAGCTACAACTTTTCTGTAATAGACATCAGTAATAAAAAATCACAAAAATGCCAAATTCTCCTAGCTTATAGGTTTTGAAAGTAAAATAATATTTGATTTTAATGTTTTAAAATATTTAAGATAAAAATGATTATATTTAAAAAAATATGGTGGTTAAAATATTGTTTTCAGTTTTTCTTTACCATGATGATTTTTTTACATCAAAATACAAATATTACTACTTGTTGGTGCTGAACCTTTGTTGACCGGATGGAGTGGTTCTTCCGCTGGATCGCCGTCGACCGGTACCTGCAAAAGAAATTCCTGACCGGAGATTTTCCGGCAGGGATACTCCAATGTCTAAGTCAGAAAAAGCTCGGACAACAGCAGAATGGAGAGTTTTTTTGGAAGCAAGGTGGGAAAAGAGAAATTCAAAAATGCCAAGAGAAAGAGAGCAGAAGATCTCCTGAGTATCCCCTTTTACCAGTATTTATAGGCTTCAACGTAACTACTTACGGTTTTGGAGGTTGATGAATGCAACCACTTCATAACTGTAAGTAGTGGCTGTCGGAAAAGCCGTTGCACTCAGGGTTTGTTCAATCCGAGGTTTCGAACCATGTGGATGGTTGCAATAACCCAAACAGATTAACTGTTTATCCAAGAAACCCGCATGCTCCAGAATATTCTTTCTTTTAAGAATAAATCCGAAGTGAGCTTTACATTCTCTTTAGTAGCGCTCTTTAAAGGAATGTTAGCACTTCGGATTCTTTTGAATATAACAAAAATAAATACTTACAGTCTCCGGATCATATTGAGGGAATAAAGCCAAAGATATTCGTCTCGGAGGTCAGGTCTTCGGATCAGGATAATTGTACGAAGCCGATGACAATAAAGTAAATAAATTTATCTCTTGGATCATAGATATGAAACCATAGATATCAGGCATAGTCTTCAGATCAAGGTGGGTGTGCGAAACCGAAGACCCAGGGTTAATAATACCTTCCAGAACAGATAAAGCCATAAATATTGAGCAATGTCTTCGGACCGATTTAATAATACGAAGCCGAACACATAGAGTAAAAACTTATATCCTGGATCATAGATATGAAACCATGAATATTAGGCATAGTCTTCGGATCAAGGTAATAATGAGAAGACGGTAATATGAAACCGAAGACTCCTTCTTTTGCCGTGACCAATAAAATAAGAGAAAAAATAATTAATTGGACTAAAATCGGGATATCATAACAGCTACTAAACTCTTGCAACAATGGCTATAGAGGCCACTGGCGTGTGGCACAGCTAGTTGTGAGACTTTTCTCACAACTAGCTGGCAGGGGTTCAAGCTCCGGTTTGGGATAAAATAAAAAAAAAAATTAATAAAATAATCATGGAGTTCCTGTTGATTGGTGGTAGTGAAAAAGTTAGGGATATATATAATAAATCCCGTTCACTCGGCTGACGCCAGTGGCAGTCAGGTTGACATACTTACCTTCGGATGGGGAACGGCTACGGAAACTTAATATGCATCGTGTATCGAACATTTCTTGGTTGGGGTTGGAGACCGTCTGGGGATGGCCACGTCCGGGGTCTAACTCCTCTCCCTTTATTATTTAAAAAAAAAAAAAAAGGCTATAGAGATTTTTTTGCAGAATTTTTATCTGGGAGCCAGAGGATTTTATTATCCATGGACTAGGTGTAGAGGTTCATTGGGAGGTTAACGGTATGAGAGTTTACCATCAAGTAATTCGATGATTGAGATTAATCTTAAAATGGTGAGCTAATATCTCACTTGACTTTGTTATTGCTCGAAAATAAGTTATTAATCTTTTTTTGATCCGATGGTACCATTAAAAGAAGTTATTTATGGAGTCTTTGTTGATTATTAGATTCTATGTAAGGTTTAGTCCTCATATTTTTAAGTATTTAATTAATATCTTTCCAAAGTAGTGTGCTAGATTTTTAAAATTTTGAATTTAAATATTATAAATGCACTGATTGGAAGAGTATATGATATTAAATAATTATGCACTAAATAATGAGAGCAATTATTTTAAAGGGAATGGTAATTAAGTGTTGCAATGTATATTTTAACGTCCCGACTTCAAAAACTTGAATCTAATAATTAAATACAATGAATTGTATTTGTGAGTTTTTCAAATTTTAATTTAAGTTTGAAAATTGAATATATTTGAGAAATTTTTTTTTTAAACATCTACATGATTTTCAAAGCAACTGCAAATTTGGTTCTTTATTTAAAAATTATTTTGGAAAACTTTCACTATTTTAAGAGTAGCAGAAATCAGATTTTACTTCTTTAACATGATGAAATAAATTTTACATGAATTTTATAGCATCACGATTTTAGTCTAAAAGTGAAATTAAATCTTTCCACATGGATTTCAAAGCAAGTAATTGGATTTTGCATCGAGACTTAAATTAGATCCCTGCACGGATTTTACAGCACCAAGGTTTTATTTTGATTTAAAAATATGATTTTTTTTAAAAAAAAAATTTTCTTAAAAATACAGAATTTAACAAAATTATACGATATAATCAAGGTTGTACTATGTTGTTAGAGTATGCAAATCTTAGTAATTTCTAAATTAACAAAAGAAATTAGTTCTTAGATTGTTGTTGACTAGTTCCTAGATATTTCTAATAATTGTGCACAACAAATCTCATAAATAATTTCAAAATTTAATAATAAGATAGATTGTAAAAATAATTTTAAAAGAAGGCATCTCTTGAACAAGATGCGGGAAGACAGTGCCTTGATCTGTTTATTAAACAATCTGATTTAGGTTTAAACTTTTGAAACATTTAACTCATTTTGATTTTTTCAATAATTACGTTGGATCATAACTTATTTAAACTATTTAAGACTTGTTTAATCTTTTTAACCTATATTTGCTAATCCTATTTAATCCATCCTACTTAACCTTTTAATTCATTTAAATCCATTTACTCTATTAAAATACCCTATAACCGGTTTAACCTGGCTTGACTTATTTTTTTATTTTTAAAAATTATTTATTTATATTTAGTTTAATATTAAAAAAATATAAGTAAATCATTTTCGATCTAAATATGGCATCTTAATTATTGCATATAATAAGCATTTCTCCATGAGATATCACCGGTCCAGGATAGTTTTTATCCTAAACATTCAATTTTTTTTAGAATTTTTAGCATATCTATTATATAGGGATGAAAATGAATTAGATCGGACAAGATCATAAGTATCTTCGACCTGATCCGATTTTTTGATTAGATCTTAATATTGGACCCAAACCCAATCTAATAGAAATTTGGATCGGGTTGAGTGGAGTCCATGGCTAAAATTTTTAATCTAATGAATCATTTAGATTAGATCCGATCTATGAATAATCCTGTCCTAATCTAAAAAAATTGAATTTAGATTGAATCCGAATCAAATATAAAAAACTATATTTTAATTATCACATAACCAACTATTATTAACAAAAAAATAAATAATAAAATATATTATTTTAAAAATAAATTAAAAGATATAAAAATTATTAGAAATATAACAACAAGTGTCATATAAGTCTTAGATTATAATTTAGAAGACTAAATAGGTTTGGACTCTAATAATATTAGAAATTCGGGTTGGATCAGGTTGGGTTCGAATTTGATAAAACTAGACCCGATCTAAAAAATAAAATAGATATAATTTCAATATCTAATTTGGATTCACAAATTTTTAAAATGGATTCATTTGAATCTAAATGGGCCGGGCTGGATCATGATCAATCTGGTCCATTTGCAGCTATACTATTGTTGCCCGCCATCCTACGCATGATCATCGCTATCACTGTACATAGACTTCGTAAGCTTCGTTGCTTGAATTATACTGGTGCAGTGGCCGACTCCATACCGTGGCGCCGCTATTGCCGCCTCTCGTTGGGCCGGCGGCGAGCGGGTGGCGGAGACCGACACCTTCTTCAAACGCCCTCTGCCTCCCAAGTCTTCTACTGAGTCGCCGATTTCCGAAAGGTGGCGCCTTTGGACCTCTCCAGTCCCATTCCGCATTTGTCTCTTGCTGCTGCCGTGATAGATTGGTTGTGGGGATTCTAACCCAATGCATCCCTTTTTATCACGATGGCGCTCGGTTGAATCGATTTGACCTAGTTTGATTCGAAGAAATTTCTGAGGTGAGTCCATTGCTCTATAATTGGCATATCAACTTTGATTTCGTGGAATGTATATTTAGAAATTGTATTCATATAATCGATCTCTGTTGTTTTTCTATGAATCCTTAAACATAGGGGCCTCGAGCAGATCTTATCACAAATAAAATAATCCGGCATCCAAACAGGGCCTTAAAGTTCTCAAGGATGATAGTTTAATCACTGTGGATTCCATTAAGTTTATTAAGAACCTTGCAAATCCTTTGACTGAAGGGTTTCCACGAAGGCTGACCCATATTGTTGCTGCAACTTCTCCCGGACCGGGCTCGGACAGGTGGGCTGGAGCGCTCTTCTTCTCGGTTCCTGCAACAAAGTCTCCAAAGGCCGGTGGTGTTCTGGCGGGGATACTCCAATGCTTAAGTTAGTAGGAGCTTGAGGATAACAGAATGGAGGAATCAAAGAGATAGTGTATGGAGAAGGAAGAGTGTCTGTGTTAGCTTGCTTACCCTCTGTCCCCCGGTTTACCTTATATAGGCATGGAATACTGCCAAATTCTATTAGGAGATAGGTAGAAAATATCCGATTTGCCCTTAGGAGAATCATGATAGTGGCCTGGTGGCACCAGGATGTGGCCGCGTCGTGGCGTCTGTTATAACAGAATTATGGTACCAGCTGGAAGAGGCTTCTGGAGCCTTTGAGTTACTTCTGAAGTTAGAGTGAGCCGGTCGGACTTCGACTATAGAGAGCCGGTCGAACTTCTGATGAAGAGAATCAGCTGGATCTCTATAAGAGCGCCTCTGTCGGACCTCCAACGGAGGGGGTGGCTCAGACTTCCTTAACAATGGGTCATACGGACCTCGACTGGGAAGGGCCGATCGGATCTCTGAAGGAGAGCGTCCATCGGAGCTTCAGTAGGAGAAGGTTAGCCGGACCTCAGCAGAAGTGGGTCATTCGGACCTCTACTTCAGTGGGTCCGTCGGATCCTCGAAGGAGAACGTCCGTCGAATCTTTAAAGAAGGAACGAATCCGACCTCCGAAGAAGAGCGTTCGGAAGTCCATAAGAGCGGTCCGATTGGACCTCAGCAAGAGTGGCGGTCCGGTTTGGGAGTGAGCTGGTTGGGTATAACAGTTACCCCCTTGCTCTTGGCCTTCGAGCGGTCCTGCAGCTTCGAAGGACGAGAGCATCACTTTGCATTTAATGCACCAATCTGTGGGATGATTGCGAATATAATCCAGCATACCGTGGCCGGCCGCCTTCCACTCTGAAACCTTGCCCAAAGGACAAGTGTCTTTACCGCATTGGAAGCAGTGGTAAGGGTAGTTAATGCAGGTAAGGCATAATGATGGGTTGCTAGCCTGAAACGCACGTCTGTTGGGCTCCTGACACGACGTGGGCGACGTCGTGAAATCTGAGCGGTTGGCGCAGTACCCGGAGCCACTCATCCGTCATTGGTTGGGTGGTCACGCGGATCGCGGTTGGGCACGATCCGGCACGTCCCATCGGCTTCCCCGTCGGATCGGGAAGTCACGTCGTCTGACGGTGGTGCCTATAAAAGGAGGGGTGAAAGCCCGGAGGGAGTCTTCTGCTGTACTTGCATTTGGAGAGAAACAGCTTTCCTCTTCCACCGCTCTCGCCTCCTTTAGGAATTTCGACCACCAGGTTAGTTTCACACCCGTCCCTTCTTTCTTTTGCAACTTCCATTATAATGGCTTCCGGTAGCCGGAGCTCCGCCTACGGGAATAGGGAATCAGGTCCGTATGACATCCCATCGGGCATGACCCGAGAAAGGGTAGAGAACCTTAGGGTTGTATATAACATCCCTCCGACACTGCATTTGACTATTCCCAGCCAAGAAGGAAGGGTGAATGGCCCTCTGAACCTAGGAGCCCTTTCTGTATACGAAGACCACTTTAAGGCCGGCCTTCAATTCCCTCTTCACAATCTCTTTGTACAAATTTTCAATAGCTATAGAGTGTCCCCAACGCAGCTGACCCCAAACAGCATTCAGGTCTACGGTTCATGGTCCTCTGTCAGAGGGCTGGAGTCAAGCCCAGACTGTCTCTTTTCTCCAATTTCTTTCTTCTAAAAAGAGACTTCCGAAGCCAGGAGTGGTGGATGTTCAGTCTCCGCCCTGGTCGGAGAATATTAGGAGGGCTTCCGTCAGCTATCCATGGATGGAAGTCCCGGTACTTCTTTGTAGATAGTTTGGAGCCCTGGGTTTTGAGCCGGCATGGAGAGAGCCCAGGCCGAAAGCAGTAGATAGGAGGAGAGTGTTGAGGGCCGACGAGGCCGACTTCAACAAACTGGATGAAGACGACCCAACGTTTGTACATGACTTGCTCCGAGAGGAGAACCTTCTCTTGGCTGGCATCAGCCAGCAGCAAATCTTAGGTAGGGTAGCAGCCACTTGTCGTAGGTCTTCTATCCTTCACCGTCGGCTTTGTTTGTTTGTTACTGACTTTGATTTTGTTTGACGGCAGGTGGAAGAATGAGACCGGATCGCGCGACAATTTCAGCACGGGCGGCGCAGAGAAGAGCCGTCCGTATTACTGAGCCAACGTTCGGGAGGCCGAAGAGGAAATGAACGGAAGAGCCAGCGTTCGAAAGGCCAAAGAAGCAACGGACGGAGGAGCCGTCCGCCAGTGTCGCAGTTGTCTGAGTCTGAAGATGACATGCCGCTGTCGGAGCGCTTAGTGGCGAAGGCGGCGGAGCGCTCGTCTTCGGTCGGGCAGTCGGCTGCCCGAACAGGAGAAGGCCAATCATTCCCGACTGATCCAGAGACAGCTCCGATCTCATCCCACATCAAGCCGATCGAGGAGGTTTCCTCCAAGGTCGGAGGGGAAAAAGTAATAGAAGGAAGAGGGGCCGGTAGGGGGAGGCTGGCGAGACAAGCGAAGAGGCGCACCAGAAATGGCGCGCCATACATGATGCTGAGCAGGTCAAAAACCGGCTCAAGAGGGCTGTAGCAGACGTCGATTGGAACCGATCGGGTTAGCGTACAGTGAACGAGGCCGCAAGGAGTTACTTTCACAACATGATGGGGGTAAGCCATCCATATCCGAGCTTTTGGCCTTTGCCTATGAGTCATTAACGTCGTCTTGTTGTTTGCAGCTCCTTCAAGACATGCTGCTAATGGACGACGGCTTGGGTGAGCTGCTGGACCAGAAGGAGTACTTGACCAAGAGGGCCGAGGTAGCTGAGGCGGCCAGAGACGCCGCGGAAGTGGCGCTGACGGCCGCCAGAGCAGAGTTATCCATTCTACGGGCCACTGAGGAGGAGCTATTTGCTCTGCGGGCTGAGACAGAGGCTCAAAAGAAGCAGATAGAAGACTTGCTGCCCAACAGGCTGACCGAGAGGCCAGGCTGAAGAGCAAGAAGCTGAGGGTGAAATCCCTGGCCTGTCGGTTGACCGAGGAGGAGGGATGCCTGGTCGAGTTCGAAAGGCGCTCAAGGGGCCACCAGGCTGAGGCAAAGAGGTATAAGGGTTTGTTGAAGACAACCCGGGAGTTGATGGCGACGACGGCCGAAGCAGCCGTAAAGGAATATAAGGCCTCCGAAGACTTTAAAGAGGAAATGAACGAGGCCGGCTCGTACAGCTTCGACTACGGGTACGAAGAGTGCTTGGAGAAGGTCTGTAATGCTTTCCTGGAGCTCGATTTAGGCTTTCTATAGCTGCCAAAACGGGTAGAAGAGGAAGGCGCCGAAGAAGAGGCGAGTCCATCTGGCGGAGGGGCCGAGCCCCAGGCCGAAGCTGGCGTAGAGAAGGCCAGAGCCAACGCCCAGGCCGAAGCCGAGGTTGGGGTGGCGAACGTCCCGGTCGGAGCTTCGGGGTAGGCCTCGGGGGTCGAAGTCGAGGTTGTATCTGTATCTCCAGTGGGTCAGACCTAGGATGTTTGTAAAGGTTTGACCTTCTCTTTTGTAAAGAACTCCTTTTATAATATAATAGAACTACTTATCATATCTCTTGTATATGTCTATATGTCTGTATTGTTGGGTCAGTCAGATTGACCGAAGTTCTTTTTTCTAAAATGTTTCTAAGTGTTGATGGTCGGCTTGATAGGGCCGCAAACACTCCGAAGTAGCCGCCGGACAGTAGCTCAGTTCGAACCTAGACACTTAGAAAATTTTCTAAGTATCGGACCGTCGGCTCGTTTGAACTCGAAATCTCCGAAGTGGCTGCCGGATAGTAGCTCAGTCCGAACCTAGACACTTAGAAATTTTTCTGTGTTGGTTCGTCGGCTCGTCCGAACTTGAGACTAGATCTTCGTGTGGATTTTTTTGAAGCTGTTGTCGATCGGAGTCGGACTTTCGGAGTGGGCTGCCCTAGAGCCTCTACCAATCGGAGTCGGACTTTCGGAAGTGGGCTGCCCTAGAGCCTCTGCCGACCGGAGTCGGGCTTTTGGAAATGGGCTGCCTTAGAGCCTCTGCCGACCGGAGTCGGACTTTCGGAAGTGGGCTGCCCTAGAGCCTCTGCTGACCGGAGTCGGACTTTCGGAAGTGGGCTACCCTAGAGCCTCTGCCGATCGGAGTCGGACTTTCGGAAGTGGTTCATGAAAGAAGTTGTGGCCTTTGTTGATAATACTTGCGAAGGTTGTCTACATTCCACGGATGCGCTACTTGTCGTCCATCCAAATGCTCGAGTCGGTAGGTTCCGGCTCGAATTACTTCAACGACTCGATAAGGGCCTTCCCAGTTGGGGGAGAGTTTTCTTTGCTCGGTCGGTTATGATATTTCTGTCCTTTGTAAAACCATATCTCCGACCCGGAAAGTTCGAGCCTTGACTCGTGAGTTATAATATTTGGCCATCTTCTGATGGTAGGTCGCCATCTTCAAGCTTGTTTGGAGCCTAGTCTCTTTAAGTAGATCTAGGTCAGCCATCCGTTGCTCTGAGTTGGTCAGTTTGGCGTAGTGATCAATCCGTAGGGATTGCAAGGAAACTTCCATAGGGATGACTGCTTCGCTTCCGTAGGTTAGATTGAATGGGGTCTCCCCGGTCGCCGTTCGGGCGGTTGTCCGATAAGCCCAGAGCACTGAGTGGAGCTCTTCTGTCCAAAGTCCTTTGGCATCATTCAGTCAGGTCTTTAGTCCGTGTAGGATTGTCCGATCGGTGACTTCGGCTTCTCCGTTGAACTGAGGGTGACCGACTGATGTAAGCCGATGGGAGATGTGATATTATTGGCAAAAGTCCGGGAATTTGGAATTGTCGAACTGCCTCCCGTTGTCGGTGATGATCGTCTGTGGAATACTGAATCGGAAGATGATGCTGTTTCAGACAAAGTTCTCCGCTTTAGCTTCTGTAATTTGCGCCAAAGGCTTGGCCTCCACCCATTTGGTGAAGTATTCAATAGCTATGATCAGGAATTTTCACTAACCGGATGCCGGGGGAAAGGGTCTCAGGATGTCCATCCCCCATTGTGCGAATGGCCAAGGCGCAGTGAGTGGAGTCAGCTGACTGGCAGGCCTCCTTTGTATATTGGAGTACCTCTGACACGCGTTGCACCTTCTGACGAATTTCGACGCGTCCTTCTGGATTGTAGGCCAATAGTATCCTTGTCGGATAATTTTGTAACCCAAGGATCTTCCTTCAAGGTGGTCACCGTAGATGCGTTCATGAACTTCTCTGAGTGCATAGTTGCATCAATCGGCCCCAAGTACTTCAGCAGCGGTTGTGAGAATGATCGCTTGTAGAGGATGCCGTCGAGGACGACGTACTTTGAAGCCGTCCATCGTACACGCTTGGCTTTAGTCGGATCTTCCGGTAAAGTTCCTTCGATAAGGAATACGAGAATTGGGTCCATCCAAGAAGCTTCTTGTTCAACTTGGTGGACTTCGGTCGGCTCTTCAGCAATACTTGGACGCTGCAGATACTCCACGAAGGTTCGGTCGGAGGTGCTGGTGACGGCCATAGCCAATCGTGATAAAGCATCCGTCCGGGAGTTCTGCAATCGAGGTATATGGATGATTTCGAAGAATTTAAGCCGAGATATAAGGTTTATACCTTGTTCAGGTATTTGGCCAAGGTCAGATCTCTCGCTTCGAATTCGCCCTTTACTTGATTTACCACTAGCTGGGAGTCGAAGAAAGCCCTAATTCGGCCGATGCCCAACTCATTGGCTATTCTTAGTCCTGTGAGAAGGGCTTCGTACTTTGCCTGGTTGTTTGATACCTGAAATGAAAAGTGCAAAGCATACTCCAAGCTTTCTCCGTCGAGGTCGGCTAGGATCAGGCTGGCCCTGCAACCAGCAAGGTTGGACGCCCCGTCTATGTGAAGGGTCCAAGTGGGCTCTGCTTCATCACCGGCGTCAGCTTCAGATGCTTCGGCCGTTTGAGAGGATGCTTCCTGCTTCCAGGTATACTTTGCAATAAAGTCAGCAATTACCTGAGCCTTTATAGCCGATCGAGATTGGAAAGATATGTCGAACTCGCCAAGCTTGACGGTCCACTTGGCAAGCCAACCGGAGGTGTCTGAACTCCGAAGGATCGTCTTAAGGGGTTGGTCGGATAGTACGACGATCGGGTACGCCTGGAAGTAGGGTCGGAGTCGCTTGGCCGCCATGACCAAAGAATAAACAAGCTTTTGCATTTTGGGGTACCTTGTTTCGACGTCATGGAGAACTTTACTGATGTAATAGACAGGTTTCTGCTGACCATCTTCTCCCACTCGCACAAGGACGAAGCTAATCGCCTCGTCCGATGTCAACAGGTACAGGTAATAATGCCTCCCCCTCCGTTGGCTTGGCCAACAACGAAGGGTTCTTCAGATAATCCTTTAAAGCTTCAAAAGCCGACCGACACTCATCGGTCCAGTGGAAGCGGTTCGACCTGCGCAAGGTCTTGAAAAATGGTAAAGACTTCTCAGCCGATCGGGAGATGAAATGGCTGAGAGATGCTATACGGCTTGTAAGCTCTTGTACTTGCTTCTTATTGGTCGGATGCCCCATCTCAATAACAGCTCTGATCTTGTCAGGTTGACTTCAATTCCTCTTTGTATGACCAGGAAGCCGAGGAACTTCCGGAAGTCACCCCAAAAGTACACTTGGCAGGATTTAGCTTCATCCGATGACGTCTCAGTGCGTCAAAGGACTCCTGCAAGTCTTTGATGTGGTCGGCTTTGTGTAGGCTCCTGACTATCATATCATCTACATACGTCTCCATGTTTCTCCCGAGCTGCCCTTCGAAGACCCGGTTGATTAGCTTTTGGAAAGTGGCACCGGCATTCTTTAGGCCGAAGGGCATCATCTTGTAATAGTACAATCCTTTGTTGGTGACAAAAGCCATCTTCTCCTCATACTCCGGGTGCATCCTGATCTAGTTGTAGCCGGAGAAGGCATTCATGAAGCTCAAAAGTTGATAGCCGGCCGTGGCATCTACCAGCTGATCAATCTTCGGCAGAGAAAAGGTGTCATTCGAACAAGCCTTGTTGAGGTCGGTGTAGTCCACACAGATCCTCCACTTCCCATTAGCCTTTTTCATAATTACAACATTTGCTAGCCAGTCAGGGTAATGGACTTCTCTGATGAAGCCCGCATTAGAGAGCTTCTTGACCTCCTCATCAATAGCCCTTTGTCTTTCGGGAGCGAAGCTCCTCTTCTTCTGCCGGACGGGTCTGTAGGTCGGATCCACCTTAAGCTGGTGAGTGATGACGTCCGACGGGATGCCTAGCATGTTCGACGCCGACCAGGAAAATACGTCAGCATTACTTCTCAGGAAGTCAATCAGCTCCAGTTTGACCTCCTCGCTAAGTGTGCTCCCAATTTGGAGGACCTTGGTGGGGTCGTCCTCTCGAAGGGGAACAAACAGGATCCTCTCGACCGGCTGGTCGTGGCCGTCGGCTTCGGCCCTCGGATCAAGTTGATCCAGAGTAGAATGACCATCGGACTGCCGGTCTTGGATAGTTAGGCATTGTCTGGCCATCCTGCGATCTCCCTTCATAACTCCGACCCCGTTCCCGGTCGGAAACTTTGCTAGTAGATGGAAGGTAGAGACGATGGCCCGAAACTTGTTGAGGGCTGGTCGGCCGAGAATGGCATTGTAAGTCGAGGTCGTACGTACGACCACAAAGTTGATGGGAGGAGTCTTCTAAAAAGGTTCCGTCTCGATGGTCACAGGTAGAGTCATCTCTCCCTCAACTCCGACGGAGTTTTCTCCAAAGCCTGTCAGTGGCACGGGGGATTCTTGCAGTCTTGACTTGGACAGGTTCATTCTAACAAAAGCATAATACAATAATACTTCCGTGGAGCTTCCATTATCTATAAAAATCCTTTTTACATCGTAGTTGGCAATCACCGCCGACACGACTACAGGATCATTTCCAGAAATGTGGGATTCCAGGAGGTCTTCGTCGGAGAAGCTGATTACATTGGAGCCCCTTGACCTCTTGATAATGTCCTGGTCCTCTTCGTATCTCCAGTCGGACCTACAATGCAGCATGCCGACATCCCTGCCAGTCGGACACTGGTTAGGAAGCTCGGCCTCCTCCGGAGGGTCTTTGGCAGTTGAAGCTTTGGCCCAATCCCTGCGGGGTCGGACGTATTTGTGCAGATACCCCCTTCTGATGAGGTCTTCAATGGCGTCTTTCAGCTGGATGCACTATTCAGTATTATGCCCATAGTTCCGATGGAACCGGCAGTATTTATCTCTATTTCTGGATGCAGAGGGGCCCCTCATCGGACGAGGCCTTTGCAGGAAGGTCTCGTTCTCAATTTCTAGGAGGATCTTCTCCCTAGGAAGGGAGAGGGGCGCATATGTTTCGAATCTCCTGGGAAAGTTCTTCGGCTTCGGACTTCGGCGTCGGGCCGAGTTGTTGCCATCGTTGGAAGGTCAGACATCGAGAGCCTTGTCGCTCAACTTCTTGGGGGCCGACCTCCCTTCAGCCTGGCGTCGGCTCACCACCTGCTCCTCTGCTAGGGCGTACTTCTGCGCCCGGGCCAGCAACTCGGAGTAGTTTGTTAGAAATTTTTTGTCCAGGAAGAAAGTAAGCTTGGACGAGCGCAGCCCTCTTTTGAAGGCCGACATAGCTACGTCTTCGTTCAGATTTGGGATCTCAATGGCCGCTGAGTTGAAAAGGGCCATATAGTCTCGGAGAGTCTCTCCCTCTTTTTGCAGCATTAGAAAGAGGTAGTCGGTATTCCTCGGGGTCCGACTGCAGGTCCTGAAATGGAAAAGAAAAAGTTTTTCAAGTTGGGGGAAGGAGTGGATCGTACTTGGTCGATGGTGTAGAACCACATTCGAGCAGCCTTCTTGAGAGTTGCGGGGAAGGCAATGCAATGGAGGGCGTTGGAGGTGTCCTGTACCATCATGTGGGCCTTGTAGGTGCCCAAATGGTCTAGTAGGTTGGTGGTACCGTCGTAGGGGACACTTGTGGGATTTTGAAGTTGCGGGGGATCGGCTTTCCCATGATCTCAGCAGAAAAAGGCGGGCAGGAATCGTACGCCTGCCCCCCTTCGGGTTTCTGCCGGTCAGCAAGCTCAGCAATGCGCTCCTCCATGCACAGGATTTTGTTGGTGTAGTCTCTTGGAAGTTTGGCAAGGTACCGAACGCCATCAGGGACAGAGTCGACGAAGGAGGGTGAGGCGAACCTTGCCCTCTTCCCATCAGCACGAGCCCCCAAAGACCTTTGGGGCTCTGGAGCAGCATGAGAATGACGCTGGGGGACTTCTTGCGGTCGGCTTTCTTCAGCAGCAGGTTGATGGTTTGTGCAAGATGCAACAGGCGGCTGTTGCCGGTTGTTAGCCGCCTCCTGAAGATGTTGAACCGCAATAGTAAGTGTATCGATGCGATTCAGGAGCGTCTGGAACTGTTGCAGTCCCAGAGTGATAGTGGGCTCGGCGGCGGCGGCGGCGTCATTCTCCCTGGGAGGTCCTTCGGACCTGGACAGGGAGTGACCTCTTCAAGTGGAGGTGTTCTGGGCTCTTTCCTTCACCATTGCTTGAATTAGTAGATTGATTCCTCCTTTTAGAGAATGGTAGCCCTTCCTCTAGTGCCAATTTGTTGCTGCAACTTCTCCCGGACCGGGCTCGGACAGATGGGCTAGAGCGCTCTTCTCCCGGTTCCTGCAACAAAGTTCCCAAAGGCCGGTGGTGTTCTGGCGGGGGATACTCCGATGCTTAAATTAGCTGGAGCTTGAGGGCAACAGAATGGAGGAATCAAAGAGACAGCATATGGAGAAGGAAGAGTGTCTGTGTTAGCTTGCTTACCCTCTGTGTCCCCCGGTTTACCTTATATAGACGTGGAATACTGCCAAATTCTATTAGGGGATAGGTAGAAAATGTCTGATTTGCCCCTAGGAGAATCAGAATAGTAGCCTGGTGGTACCAGGACGTGGCCGCATCATGGTGTTTATTATAACAGAATTCTGGTACCAGCTGGAAGAGGCTTCTGGAGCCTTTGAGTTACTTCTGGAGTTGGAGTGAGCTGGTCGGACTTCGACTATAGAGAGCCGGTCAGACTTCTGATGAAGAGAATCAGCCGGATCTCTGTAAGAGTGCCTCTGTTGGACCTCCAACGAAGGGGGTGGCTCGGACTTCCGTAACAGTGGGTCGTACGGACCTCAACTGGGTAGGGCCGGTCGGATCTTTGAAGGAGAGCATCCGTCGGACCTTAACAACAATTGATCGTTCGGACCTCTACTTCAGTGGGTCGGTCGGACCCTCAAAGGAGAACGTCCGTCGGATCTTCAAAGAAGGAACGAATCCGACCTCCGAAGGAGAGCATTCAGAAGTCCATAAGAGCGGTCCGGTTGGACCTCAGCAAGAGTGGCGGTCCGGTTTGGGAGTGACCCGGTTTGGTATAACACATATGTTATCAATGGGGCAAAGTTTAAAGCAATATTTAATCACTAACAGCAGCAACGAACCTAATTGTTCCAAGATCAGAAGAACATAACATAAGAAGGGAACTCATTGTTAGGATATGTGCAGGCATGTGTTTGGTCCTATATTAGTTATGCATTGGGCACATCTTGGATACCTTACAGGGCAAGGAAACTATATAATCTCTTCCGAAAGCTAGACTTTTTGAGTGAGGTACTTGGCTATCATAGATAGTATCGTAGTAGACCTGGCCTACGACCTGTGTAGACTAATGGACATTGCAGCGGGGGGTCCATTGGAGTTGACCACAAGTTAATTATGGTGTTTATAATTGGATTTGATTGGATACGGACTCTTAGCTTGGTAGCAATGTTAGGGCTTAAACATGAGGATTATGTGAGGACTTGTGCAAGTATGCATTTAGACCTATATTGGCTCTACATTGAGTAGATCCTGGATATTTATACAATACCAAAGAATCCAAATAATACCTTTCAGTTAGCCTTTTTGGACGAGATCTTGGATTACGACACTCATCTTATAATAGTTTGGCTATTAGGTTCCAACCTACAAGGATCAGAGCACATTTACTAGAAAGGTCATGCAAACCAAGATACCGATGCATAACTATTAAAGCAAAAAATCTATAATGATTTAGACCTAATAGAATTGTGCCATGAACTTGATAAAACTTGCACACTAGATGTTCCATGTTCAAGGAAAAGAAGTCACTCAGGATGTGTGGGTGCAAAATTGTCAATGCTTGATGTAGGTTCACCCCAAAATACGTCATTGAAAACATGGTACCTGCCTTTTAGCAATTTTAAAACAAAGAGGTTTTTAAAACTTGTTTTATTTATTTTTACAATCAAAGAAGGGGTTTTTCTTCTATCTTTAAACAAGTTATAGTCATTTTAGAAGTTCTCTTATTCTATGATTTGGTATTTTTTCATGTGGTCTCATTTTTCTGTTAGGTTTCTTCCCTTGCACCAAAGTCACATACCTACCTCTGCACCTATTGGTGCATGGGTGTTGGGGAAGGATGGTGTCACTTTATTTCCTAAGTCTTTGTTGTTGAGTATGGTGTGATAAAGGTATCCTTTAAGAACTTTGGAACCCTGATTTTCTTCTTTATTTTTCTCCTAGGAGCTATTATTTCCTCCCTTCTAGAATGACTGCTGCATGCAATCTAGATGTCTTCCTCAAGTAAGTGCACTAGCACAGGAAGAAAAGATCATTGTATCTTGAGGAAGAGCACCAACAGTTCATGCACCTTTGAGGGTGTATTTGCCTAAGGACAGCATGTTGTGATGTGACATGATCCACCAAGCTTCTTGACCTTCTCCTTCCCTCTCTTTCTCACTCTATTAGCTAGCTCTCATTCTTCTTTTCCTTCTCATTTTGACATCATCTTTAACCTAACACTATAGAATATATGACTCATATATTAAAGTTTGCTGAGGTAGAGTCAAACAACTGTATCTATTTTTTGATTTACTAAATGTCATTTTAGTGAAGAGCTAATACTTCTCAAGTAGAATACTCATGTGTTGACTTCTGTAGGCATGTTTTTAGTCCTACATTGGCTATGCACTAGGTAGATCTTGGACTAAGGGATCTAAATAATACTTTTTGGCTAGCCTTTTTTGTGTGAGATTTTGGATTGTTATAAATGGTATCAGAACATACCTAGCCATGGCCTATGTATACACAGGGGACACTGCAGCACAGGCCCATCTGGATTACCATGTGCTGATTGTGATGTTTGTAATTGGATTTTGGTACTTGTGATTGGATTTGAATAGATTTGGACCCCTAGCTTGGTGAGAACATCGGGGTTTAAACAAGGAGAGTATGTGGAGGACCTGTGTGGTGTGTGTTAATCTCACATCAGCTATGGTCTAGGTAAATTTTGGGCCAAGGAACGGGTAAATAACACATTTTACGCAGCCTTTTTGAGTGAGGTTCTGGGTGCTGAATTTAGTGAATATACGATTTAGACAAAAACAACTATGATGCAATCATAAAAGTTGTTGTGGAATAGTGCCAAAAGGTTTGTCAATGGAGACCCTCAAGTACATGAGCATTCCTCTTGTAGTTAGGTGCAACCATCAGATGTTATTCCATGGGTAGCTTATATGTGCAGCTTTTGCTGGTTCAAACTATGTGGGAGGACTTTTTTAAATGTTGGATTGTGTGCTTTTTTAAGGAAAATGTGTCTGGGATTGATAGATATCACATTCTATTCTATCAAGGCACCTGGCTATTTTTTGATTATTATATGTTATTTCAGTGAACTGCTAATACTACTTGAGCAGAGTACTGATTTACTGAATTTAGTGAATATAACATTTAAAGAAAAATAACTATTATGAGAGCATAAAATTTGTTGTGGACATAGTGTCAAAAGGTTGTCAATGGGGACCCTCAAGTACATGAGCATTCTGCTTCTAGTTAGGTGCTTCTGTCAGATGTTATTCCATGGGTTGCTTATATGTGTGGCTTTTGCTGGTTCTAACTATATGGGAAGCTTTTTCTAAAGGTTGGATTGTGTACTTTTAGGGAAAAGGTGCATGGGCTTTGATTGATTTCACATTCTCTTCTATCAAGTGTATTACCAAATTAGGAATTTAGGATATCATTAAAAGGACCCCATGGAGATGTTGCGAAAATGCTGTTTTTGCTATAGCTTGTCTCTGGTTAGACCCCATTCTTTGATTATTACAGTCCCTAACTTTATCAGAGCAATGGTGATGGAGCAAGACTAGCATGAGATGCAGATGCTGAAACTCTCATACTCAAAGGCTGATCTTGATTATGAAGAATCTTTTTTGAGGAAGATGATGGGAAAGTTTTCTTACATTCTCTAATAAGACAAATATTCAAGTAAATCAGAATTCTAAAGTTGAAAATTGTCCTTACCTTAAACGAGAAGTTTTGGAGAGAAAATCCATATTTACAAATCTTATTTGAATTTACTTGTGCATGTATTTTTTTAACACGTGAGTAAAAATGTTCCGGTAAATAAAATTGTGTAAGCTACAATGAAGAATGTGATCTCTTCACATTAGCAAAATAGGACCGATGCATGGGAACTAGTTTCCAGACATTATACTGTCATTTAATTTGCTATTGCTTCCTTAATGCCCTATTAAACTCTTCCAAAAGTCGCTCAATGCTTCTCCTTGATGTCAACTTGTTATCAATCTCAAATGCTCTTAACTCATCTTTCATCTCTGCAAAAAATAGAAAAGAAGTCTTTACATTGGACCATGAAAATAAATAATCCTAAAACACTTTCAATACATTGTCTCATATATCTTGTGATTCCTATGATTTCATCTGCACAAGCATCCAGTCCATAGAGACAACGTTGACAGTGTTTGAATAGTCTTCCTTATTTTCTTCTTTTATTTGCATGTACTAGAGTTACTTGAGGGGAAAAAAAAAGGATTTTCATTTTCCATTATTATATCTAAGAGAAGCATTCTTAGAGGGTGAGCCTTGGCACAATCATAATGTTGTTTGACTATGATCTGAAGGTCATGGATTTGAAATATGAAAACAGTCTCTTTGCATGCAGGGATAAGGCTACATACATTTGCCCCCCCAAGACTTTGCAATGGTAGGAGCCTTGTGCACCAAGCTACCTTTTTCTTTTTTTTCTTATTTGAGAGAAGCATTCTTGACCTAGCCAATGCCTTTTGATTTAATCCTACCATACTGAAATTTACACAATGCTGGGATAAACATAACTGACCTAGTTGATCCACAGATTTGAGTGGCAAATGTGTGTCATTGGTATCAAAGAAGTGGAGAAAATTTCTCATAAGCTCTGCAGTATTGGTAGAGACCAAGATCTCTCTCTACAATAAAATAACCAGTTAGTCACCATAAGAAAATCTTATCAAACAGAATAATGAAATATTCTGAGAATACCAGACAATACCTTAAAATTCTTCTGGTCATCATAATATCCTGAAACAACCATAAGCAGCCGAAGTTTTTCTGATTCTGAAAGTTGAATGAGTGACCATCAGCCAAAGAAGTTTAAAACATGTTGTGATATAATTATGTGCTTACAAGGTCCTTTTTTGGGAATTCTTGGTTATGTGGAGCATGCAAGAAGTGTAAGTGTTATTAAATGTACTTAGTTATGTTTAATGAAGTAGAGAACAATGTGATGTAGAAAGTCATTCTATCTTTTGAAAGATAATTTGATGCACATTTACTTAGTTGAATATTTTTAAAAAGAAATAATATTGCATACTTGCAGTAAACTAATTGTCGAGGCAGTAGTCAGTAAAGAATGATTTAGAATAATTAACTTTTAAAATTTAAGCAAGTTAATTTTCTAAAAGAGGCAACATGCATGTTTTACAATCAAATATAAATCATGCCTGGTGACATGTCAATTTACCACTCCAAAGGATTGAATCAATTCACAATTATTGTTACCATCAACTTATAGAGAAAGAAGACTTCTACGATTACTGTACAAAAGTTAATGCTGAGTAGTAATTTTAATGGCTAGCATGAAAACAAGAACTTGTTTACCTCGAAATTGAATCACCTCCTGAGCAGCCAAATCTTCATGAGCAAGAAGTTGTCCAACTGAGATTCCAATAGAACTCATCCCAGTATGGGATACTGTTAATCTAGAACCGGTGTTATTAGGCTTTCCTGGTTGCAGATGTAATAGCAAATGACCATTCAATTAGGAAGACATTTGGAATAGTTATAGATCATATTAATCTCAAAGGTACTTAAATAACATCAGTATCTGATATGAGATTCCATATTGGTTCATTACAAATTTAGTTATAGAATATTCAGAGATTATTTTCATGCAATTAGTCAATGGAAGTTGAAAAGTGTGTAAATGAAGATTGTACCTGTAACTCTGGTCCACTTCTTGAAATCCCTACGAAGTATCTCCCTCACCTTAAGATCAGATATATCAAACATTTTGTATTTCACTGCGAAAATTTGCTTGTCTTTAACATGCTGATGTAATAAATGAGGAGTAAACTTAAGGATAGGCAAGAAGCCTTTTAAAGAAATAGAAGTTTCTATATTTTTCTATATCACACAATGCAAGAATTATTACACTTTGAGTTTGATATGGGAAATCTTTTTTTTTTTCAGTTACAGGGTGTTTCTTTCATGATTAATAGCTTCTATTTTCTTCTCATAAGAAACATCATTAAAATTGGAATCTGATTTATAAAATGATTTAAAAGTTTTTGGACAAAAGCGAACCAATTTGTTATTGCAATTATACAGGTGCCAATATAAAATTTAAATGGCAAGAACTTACAAATTTGGTAAAGTCCATTGCATCCAAATCGGCCAGCTCCTTTAATCAACAATGTTGCCATATATTTATCTTTGGACGTGCAATTAGCACTTGTGAGGTTTGCAGTGTCCAAGAGGATGCCCGAAAGCTGCACCCGGTTAGGATATACAACAGTCAATTAGATAATAAAATATGATCAAATGAGCTTCTTGACAGAATAAATTTTTATGAGGTATGGTTCTCGTATGTTGAGTTTTTTAGAGGCAAATATATATTAGCATTGACCTTTAATTTCTCTTCTGGATAGAGTGTTTACATGTTAGTGTTAAATGCCATTATATCAATTTAATCGACCAGAGTTTATTCTGTGAGCTTGAATTTCATAGAATCTGTGATGGGTTCTATTTGAAGTAGCACAGATATGATTTAGTGAAAAAAGAATAAAGAATATATAAACAGCACAACAATAAAGATGGGCTTTCTGTTAGAAATGGGTGGCCAAAACAACTAATATTTACCAGAAGTCTGCTAAATCCCTGCCCAGCTAGAATTTCAGGTGATGTGTCTGCAAACTTTTCAGCAACAAGTGTACAACATGAGCAATCCTGTTACACCAAGGTGCGTAAACTGTTGTAGATCACTAGTGTTGCATGGACAAGGATATGAAAATCAGCTTTAAATATGTATCCAAGTTTCTCACTCAGCAAGAGAGAAAAAGAAGATATGGAATATGTAGGATGCAATATAATGTTAATTATATTATATTTTTGTACCTATATATTTTTTATTTAAATATTACAAAAAAAACATTTAAAAGATATTTTTTGTTCAGGTTTTTCAGTATATATATTTCTCATTCAAACTTCCCGATGAACTCAAGGATATTAAAAAAAAAAGATATTTTGCAAAGTTATTTAGATACCAATATTTTTGACCAATCTCTAGAAAAGAATAAATACTCTCCGAACCAAAAAATGAAGGGTCGAATTCACTGTTGGAAGAGTTCAACTCTCAGCCTATCTTTAGAGCTGGGAACTGAAAAACTTCAAAAATATCCAAGTTATAGGTATGTATCTGACTCAGGTTCATTTCTGACATGAATTTTCAGAGCTGGACATGAGTGTCCAGGTAATGTGGTAGATCACATAGCGATTAGAACTAGGATGAGGACAACATGCGAAATTCTGCTGAAAGTGTTTTGAGATTTTCATTTGTTATAAGCAAAACAGTAGTCAACCGAGTGATCATCTGTCAGGAAGGCCAGTACAGCTACTTCCAAATTTGAAACATAAATGGCTAATTGTGAATTAACCATTTATGGTTAAGTGCAAACAAGGAAAAATGTGGACAAATGAAAAGAATTTTTTTTTGTGAAGTTCAGATTTTCTTTCCATGATCATGCTTTTATGCTGTCTTAGTACTTAACAGGTCTACTAATAATACCTAAGAACTTACATTAACTAGCATATGCTTTATAGTTATTGTTATCGATATTGTTATTTTTATCATTTTTCTTGTTTTATTTGTTTTTCTAAAATTTACTCTATTTTTTATTATTGTCATTACACGTACTAGTACTACTGCTGCTGCTAGTGCTGTTATCATTGTTGCTGCTGTGACATGGAGCATGTTGGGATATTTGTATTTCTTTTATGCCCAATTTTGGGGGCAGATTATAGTGGATTGCTCTTTTCTCTGTGTGGATGTAGGCAAATTTGCCGAACCACGTTAAATCTCGTCTTTCCTTCTGATTTGATATATGTCTGTGTGATTGGTAAATTGCTAAAGTGAGTAAACAAGAATTAATTGGAAGCCTAAACCGGTTCAATCCGCTACGCGCATCCCAACAATTGGTATCAGAGCACTGGGATGGCATCTGACGGGCAACCAAGTTCTTCTACGGCTCTTGAGGCAATTATTTTTCATTCTACTACCTATAGGCATGAGGTGGCGATATTTGATGGCACAGGTGATTTTGCACTATGGAATGTGAGAATGAAATATCTGCTGGTCAAGGAGGGCGTGTCAATAGCCCTCAAAGGTATGGATGCAATTCTAGGTAATATAGAGACTGCAAAAGAGGAGATGAATGAGAGAGCACTTGGGACTCTGTTTTCGGGACTGAGTGATAAAGTTCTCCGCAATGTGGTGGATCTTGTTACAGCTAAAAGTGTATGGGAAAAATTAGACACTTTGTATATGCCAAAATCTCTTACAAATAGGCTGTATTTTAGGGGCAAGCTACACACATTCCGTATGACAGAAGGGACCTCACTCAAGGATCACTTGGATGATTATAATAAGCTCCTGGTTGATTTGGCGAATATTGGTATTAATGTTGATGAGGAAGATAAGGCTTTGACCCTGATTTATTCTTTGCCTAAGTCCTATGAAAATGTTACTACTACCATGCTCTATGGAAGAGAGACTATAAGTCTCGATGAGGTTGAAGCCACTTTATTATCCAATGAGCTCAAGTTGAAAGTACAGTTGGAGCATCAAGCTCCAAATCCGGCACAAGGACTTACTGTCAAAGGTAGAGATGAGCAAAGAACAGGTGGACAAGGTAGAAACAAGTCCAAGACAAGATCAAAGTCTAGGTCTAAAAGACCCGGAGTTTGCCATTACTGCAAGAAGCCAGGCTACTGGAAAAATGAGTGTAGACTTCTACAGTCCAAGAAAGAGAAGGAACAGAAAGAAAAAGAAACAATCTTAGATTCAGCATCAGTTACAGTTACTTCAGCAGATCACAGCAGTGTTGCAGATGATGCAGTATTTACAGCTGCATGCAGTGTTAGTCAGGCTGATACCTGGATCGTGGACTCTGGAGCATCTTTCCACATGACACCCCATAAAGAATGGTTCACTTCTTTTAGATCCTGTGATGGAGGCTTTATTCTTCTTGGGGATGACGCCATCTGTAAAGTGGAATAAATTGATACAATTCAGATCAAATCTCATGCAAATACTGTGATGACTTTTGATGATGTCAGATATGTTCCCCAATTGAAAAGAAATCTTCTCTCGGTAAATGCTCTTGATATTGCAGGTTTTGAGGGCAGATGGGGTAGAGGATCTATTACTATTAGTAAAGGTGCATTGACTTTGTTAAGAGGTAAATTGAGTGGCACTCTTTATTATTTGGATGGTACTATAGTGGTTGGTTAGGCTTCTTCAGTACATTCCTCTATTGTTCAATTGATACAGTTATGGCATCAAAGATTGGGCCACATGTCAGATAAAGGTTTACATGAGCTGAGCAGACATGGTCTGTTAGGAGGCTAGAAAGTTGGTGCACTTGGATTCTGTGAGCATTGCATATTTGGAAAACATCACAGAGTCAGCTTTACTTCAGGCGTGCACAGGACAGCAGGTATATTGGATTACATTCATTCTGACCTATGGGGACCTGCCCCAATTATATCCAAGGATGGATCTAGATATTTGCTCACTTTGATTGATGACTACTCCCGCAAAGTCTGGATTTATACTATCAAAAATAAAAATGATGTGTTTCACACTTTTAAAGGGTGGAAGGCTATGGTTGAGAGGCAAACTGAGAGGAAGGTGAAAACCTTCCGGACTGACAATGGATTGGAATTTTGTTCTACAGAGTTTAATGACTTTTGCAAGTCAGAGGGCATTGTCAGGCATAGGACCACTGTGAATACTCCTCAGCAAAATGGTGTGGCGGAACGCATGAATTTCACACTACTGGAAAGAGTCAGATCTATGCTATTAAGTTCTGTATTGAGTAGAGATTTCTGGGCAGAGGCTGCACATACAGCCTGCTTTATTATAAATCGATCTTCAGCATTTGCATTGAATATGAAGACTCCGGAAGAGATGTGGACAGGTAGACCTGTAGACTATTCAGTTCTTAGAGTATTTGGGTGTTCAGCATATGCACATGTCAAAGATGGAAAGCTGAATCACAGGGCTAAGAAATGCATATTTCTTGGATATGCATATAGGGTGAAGGGCTACAGATTATGGTGCACAGAGCCCAAATCCCAGGGTTTTATAGTCAGTAGGGATGTGACTTTTGATGAGTCAGCCACTCCTTCACGGCAGCTACAACCAAGTTCTTCACCGGGAGATCAGGTTCAGGATCAATAGGATAGGACTGTTGTTGATATTAATCAGACTGTTAGATCTCAGCAGTTGTAGTCTACAGGTGATATTCAAAATGAACAGCATCAGCAGACAGATCCAGAGTTACAGACTCAGGAGGAGGTTATTGTACGTGGTCAAGTTCAAGATGATAGTATTGCCACTCGAAGAATCATGCGACATATCAGAGCACCTCAAAGGTATGATTTTGAGGATTCTGCTTGTGCTGAGTTAGTATATTATGCTCTGAATATTGCAGACACTATAGGTGATGAGCCGACCACATTTCAAGAAGCAATTGATAGTTCACAGGCTGAGCAATGGACCATGGTTATGGTAGAAGAGCTTCAGTCTTTGGAAAAGAATCAAACTTGGAAATTAGTCAGATTACCTAAGGGCAAGAAGAAAATTGGCTGCAAATGAATCTTCAAGAAGAAAGAAGGAGCTACTCCTCAGGATTTGAAATATAAGGTAAGATTGGTGGCTAAGGGTTACAGTCAAAGAGAGGGTATTGATTATAAGGAGGTATTTTCTCCTGTGGTTAAACACTCTTCTATTCGTGTGTTCCTTGCTTTAGTTGCTTCTCAGAATTTGAAGTTAGAACAGCTAGATGTCAAGACAGCTTTTCTACATGATGATTTGGAGGAGCAGATTTATATGCAACAGCCACCTGGTTTTGAGGCTCCAGATAAAGAAGATCATGTATGCTTGCTCAAAAGGTCTTTGTATGGTTTGAAGCAGTCTCCAAGACAATGGTACCGCAAATTTGATAGGTTTATGGTCGACTATGACTTCAAAAGATCTCCATATGATAGTTGCGTGTATCATCAGCAGTTTTCAAACGGGTCATTTTGTTACTTATTATTATATGTGGATGATATGATGATTGCAGCCAGGGATATGTCAATCATTCAGAAGCTGAAAGCTAAGCTTAGTACTGCATTTGAAATGAAGGACCTTGGACCGGCAAAGAAGATACTTGGGATGGAGATCATTCGTGACAGACAATTATGTAGACTATTTGTTACTCAGCATGATTATATTAAGAAAGTCTTGGACATATATGGTAAGTCTATAGCTAAGCCAGTCACTACTCCTTTTGCCAGTCATTTTCGGTTATCTGCCAGGGATTCTCCTCAGACTGAGGATGAGGAGAAGTATATGTCTAAAGTGACTTATGCGAGTGCAGTTGGCAGTATCATGTATGCAATGGTCTGCACTCGTCCCGATATTTCACAGGCAGTTAGTGTAGTGAGTAGATATATAGACAAGCCTGGAAAAGCTCACTGGTCAGCTGTGAAATGGATTCTTAGATACTTGAAAGGCACTTCTGATTTGGGATTGGCATTCTCCGGACAGAGTGATTGCACTGTTACAGGATTTTGTGATTCAGATTATGCTTGTGACTTGGATAGGAGGAGGTCATTGACCGGATATGTAATTACTCTCTCTGGTTGTGCAATTAGTTGGAAGGCTACTTTGCAATCTATACTTGCTTTGTCTACTACAGAGGCAGAGTATATGGCATTGACAGAGGCAGCAAAGGAAGCTATCTGGTTAAGAGGGTTAGTACAAGATTTGGGTTTCAAGCAAAATTGTTTGGTTATTCACTGTGACAGTCAGAGTGCTTTACATCTTGCCAGAGATCAGATGTATTATGAACGCACTAAGCACGTGGATGTCAGGTATCACTTTATCAGAGATTTGGTAGAGGATGGTGATATTCAACTTCAGAAAATTAGCACTGCTATTAATCCGGCTGATATGCTCACTGAACTAATTCCAGTGGTCAAGTTTAGGACATTCCTGAACTTGATTGGTTTAAGCACTTGGTGATGCCCCTTCGGGGCTTGTGACGAGGAGGCTTTACAATCTATATTTGATAGAGGCATTTTTTTTTTGGTCGCAAGGAGGATTGTTACTGTGTTTTGCTCCCAAACGCCCGCAGCCACGCTTCCGCTAGCCCAGCCCGTGACGCACGCACACGAATGCGCGTGGGCTCGGCCTAGCGCGTTGCGGCAGTCGCGCGGATTGTTTCCGCGTGAAACCTCGGCCGTTCGATCGCGCGATCAGACGGCCACGGTTTGATCTGGCATTAAGGCAGTATTTTGCACGGATTATGTCTCGATTTGAGCTGTTGATTTTTTATCTGATGGCCTGGGATATTTTTGGAAGGCATTGGACTTGTTTTAGGTCTCTTTTGATGCAGTTTCCGATAGTTTTTAAAAAATCATAGAGACGTCCTGCGACACAAGAGACGCCAAAATATTTTTCTGAGATGCAACAGAGAGCTGCAAAAGGTCCACAAAAATATTGAAGACGATCCAGAGAGCAAATAAAATATCAGAGAATCCGCGACAGGATTTGGCGAGGCTAGAGGCCTGGTATTCTGTGATTTCTCCTGTTTTCTTCTTCCCTTTCGATTTGTTTGCCTCTTTATGATTAATCTGTAATTATTATTGAGATATTTGTATTTCTTTTATACCTAATTTTGGGGGCAGATTATAGTGGATTGCTCCTTCCTCTATGTGGATGTAGGCAAATTTGCCGAACCACGTTAAATCTCGTCTTTCCTTCTAATTTGATATCTGTCTGTGTGATTGGTAAATTGCTAAAGTGAGTAAACAGGAATTAATTGGAAGCCTAAACCGGTTCAATCCACTGCACGCATCCCAACAGAGCATATATAGTAAAACTAGGCAAAAGAGGATCATCTCAATGGTGTATTTGTTCATGTTCAAGGGCTTAGCAAACTGGTATTGTTTTTTAAATGACAATTTTCAACTTTTTCAACTTTTAATGGAATTTATTCTCTAAATCTGTTTCATGTGATTTCTCTAGTATCTTCTTTTATGTGTATGTGATGCTGACAAAGTCCAAATCTCCCTTGCTTATCAAAATGTTTAGCAAAAAGATCATGAGAAAACTTATCTTGAATCCTCAATGAACATTGTATGGTGTTGCAAATGAAGTAGAATTTCCATCTCAGTCCCCCACCAAACTGATATAAAGTAGTAAAAATAACAAATTTATAGAAGAATCCTATGCTACAAAAGAAATGGTACCTGCTCCATGGTAACATCTTCGACCCAAGGATACTGAGAGTCAACCTAGCAACAAAGCCATTAGATAATTGACAAATTAGTGACAAACTATGTCTGCATCTAATTATTACTAGTATTTACATACTTGGTTGCAGTTAAAGATCTCAATCAATGCCTCTTTCATTCCCTGTCCAAAACAAAGAACTCATTCAGAAAAGTGCATTTATTTGACTATACAAACATCAATTCATTGAATTTGTTGGCACCTCTTGCTTTGCTGGGAGCTTGTTGCCATTTACTAGTACAAGCTTTAGACTTCCGAATAGATCATAATAAGAAAGGTCGATCTGCTATACAATATCAAGTCATGATCAGTTGTCATATATTTTGTGTCATGTCACTTCATAATTGTAAATTGATTATCTTCTTGTCTAAAGACAAAGGTAGGACTAGGCACAATAGTAAGCTTGCTCCATTAGGACCTAAGTGTCATGGGTTTGGAACATAGAAAGAGCCCCTCTGCATGTGTGGTTAAGGTTGCGTAATCCTTCAGTGGCAGGAGTCTTGTGCACTAGGATGCCTCCCTTGGTCTTCTTGTTTAAAGAGAACCAATTTAAACTAATAAAAGTCAAGGTTGTCATCAAGGATGAGGAGAATTAAGGCTTTAGGTTCAGATTGGGTACCAATGGTCAATGGAAGAAGACAAGATAATTGAATAAACTAGGTATAGGTTAGAAACTATTAAATCAGACCTGAAGGCGAAAGCCCTGGGTAAATGGAAAAAAGGTTCACTTATATTTATCAACAAATGAGATTGCAAAGCCTACTAGATATGGTTGATTCCGATGCTAAGCAGTGAGAAGGGCCCCATGGTCCAAATATTGGTGGGATGTGGATGTCAATGATGCTTGGTAAACAAGAAGGGATAGAGTTGAAAACTTGTAATTGATTATACTAAATAAGAATTAAAAGGGGATTTAACATAATTTGGAGTCTTTGGACATGCACATAATTGGCCAAATTTTTAGGCAGCTACAGCAAAGAGTTGCAAAGGCAAATCTAAACACTTGTAGTTAAAAGAAAATTTGGAAGTGGTGAGAATAGAATGCTTTCCTTTTTTGGCAGGAGTCGATAGAACTAAATGGTGAAGTAGGATCTGTTTAGTTTTCCCTTTTCTCTTATGCTTTTAGATAAATATCCCTCTTCAAAAAGAAAAGTCCTTAATGGTCTGGATCAAAATTTCAATGTGTAAAATAGGAAATTTTCTACATGCCTCATCTATAAAGATCAGATATTCTTCCTCAACACGGCATGTGCGAAATAACCATTTTAGCTCGGAATGTGTACTGAAATCTGCTCGCTTCATGTTGATGACAGGGAGCGTGCAGAGCTGGCTACTTGTTTGTGCTTCATTCAGGAAGAAGGCATACATGATGGTTGAAACAACTGATCCTACATCTGCAAAATCCCATTGTCAAACACTAGAGAATAAAGGGAAACAGGATGTCAGTTTCTCAAATGTTTCATTTGTTATACTACCATATGGACATTACCAGCAACTTCCTGTCCCATCACTGCATGCAAGAAACTTCCTGGAATACCAGCTTTGAGATAAGCCTTCTTTGTTTTCAGATATTGATTCAACTTATCAATACTTTCACACATTTCCAAAACAGATACATCAGTTTGTAGCAAATTTTTGTCATAGAATGATGCAGCAGACTGAGGTAAAAAAATTGTGGAATGACCTATATATTGCTTGCTCCCACTGTCTCTTCTTTCGAGTTTTCTTTCAAGGTTCTTGTCATCAACTGACTGATCTTTGTCGATGCTATACTGACCAAATTTTGACTGTATTCTTAATAATAGTGGAGGGGGATTTTCAATCTCAACCTTTTGGCCTGGGTTTTCTGAACCCATATTATTGTAAGTGAAATCTGGAACACTCAGCTTGGACTCTAACTCCCATATATCATTCAAAGAATATGATGTGCTTGAGTTGGCGATATCTTGGTCTGAGTCAAGTGCCTTTTCTTCAGCTGTCAAGATGGAACCATATTTTCTCATTCCATGAAATTGAGGTTGATCTCTTTTCCTGGAATATAGTACCTGGGGAAGCCAACATGGCTGGTTAGATACCACCAAGACAATATAACTTAATTCCTTTGCTTCTATGGAATTTTCCCATTTGTCAAGATTTATTAGAATTTATTTCTGCCAAAGCTTGGAGGTAAGGACTTTTGTTTCATTTTTTTCTTTATGATGACCAGTTACTTGTTGCTGCAAATTTAATTTGGATGTATTGTATAACCTGAATTTAAGCAAATGTAGACTAGATGTTTGAAATTACTGATAGTAATCTTCCCTCATTTTCACCAAAACCAAATGTTTGATTTCCAATTTTGTCTTGTGTTATTTCAATCTTGCTTTTGGATGATGTTATCTTTGTACAATGTTACTATTCCTGTACTCTGTATTAATGAGGGTCAAATAGAATATGTATTTTGGCCCCTTTTAAGAATAATTGGCTTCTTGGACCATGTGGTATGCATTCTAATTTCTTTTAGTTATTTAGCTTCTCCTTCACTACTGTTGAAGTGCAAGAAACTTCAATGACAACGTGAATTTACAGAAACTTCCATGCTGAAACTTAAGCAAGTGACTCAAAATGTCATCCTAACTCAAAAATTTCATCCTAACACGGCTTTCTTCCATTTCCATGCTAAATCAGGATGGGTCCTCATAATGCAAAGCTTACAAACTTACAGTGTGGAGTGCATCGTGATCTCTTTCCGAGGTTCTTTGTGGTTCATATTCTTCCTACTTTGTGTGCAAAATGTTTTACTATTAGCATCCATATGGTATTCATCCAAAAAAAATTACGTTTAATAAAAATCTTAAATCACTTTTAAGAGCTTGTTTGAGTGATTACCTTAACCAAAAAGGTCTTGAAACTAAGGGCGCTTAAATTCTTAGAATTTGCTTGGCTTCTTATAGATTATAAGATGTGATGTTCAAGGAATGTTATACTCTCCTTAATAACACTGATAGTTTTATCCAAAATGTTTATAAATGATTTATTTGAAAAGCTCAAAGATCTCATGGATTATGATATGGCTACTTTATACTTTCGGTACCCACCTATTCCTCAAGCCTGATCAAGAAGCAGAATAACGCACTGACAACACTCTTTTGATTGTCAAATTTGAGTTGTAGCAGAATAACTTCTAATAGCAGGTGTAATTCATCTTTTGAATTAGCATTGTCTGACATCTTGACATTTTACAATGTTGATAGTTCATACAAAATGATCAGTGTCGAAGCCAAACCTTGCAAAGTTAAGTCTATGTGGACCGTATGGATGACAGAGATGACCCTGGTGGCAAGTGACAACACTGTTCTGTTTTTCAAATCTTAGTTGTAGAAACATAGATGTTAGAAGTAGCGGTCGTTCATCTTCTAAATTAGCTTTCAGTTGAAAATTTAGAGCAACAGCATGTCATAGATGCAACGGATATATCAGACAAGCCTGGTAGTGTCAAGTCTATGTGGACCAACTGAAACAGGTACTTGCAGACAAAAATGGCTGGCTAGAATGACAAAGATGATCTACATGTTCTGATAGCAGGCTTGGCAAGTGATGACAAAGAACGTTAACCAACTCACAGTTGAAATCTTGACCTTTTGCAATGATGATGTTCCGTAAACAAATTGGATATCAGATGCAGGCTTGGCAAATCGCCGTGTTAGATCTGTGGACCAAATGGATAGAACCAGGGTGCTTAAGAATAAGGTAAACAGGCTTGTATCCATAAATGATAGATTCTGTCTTGCTTGGAAGAGTACATATCTTCCCTTTAGGTTGTGTTTACAGTTAGCATCAGATCTGATGACTGGAAATTTTCTGCTCCAGAGAAGCTGCTTGCTGCCCTTGGAGGAGACTACAGAAGAGGAGATATAACTACGTGAAGGTTTAGGTAGGCTGGCAATGTTCTTAAAATTGCTATATGATTACTTCACTGTAGATCCATGATGCTGCAAAGTTTTGGGTATTGACTTTTGTGTCCTTTCCATTTTAATGCTTAGTTAGCTTTTAAAGCTTTATTGCATCATGATTAATTGGCAGATTATTATTATTTTTCCATATGATAATTATACAGCAGTTACTGAGTCATAGAAGAAACCAATATACACCAACACAACTAAATCATATGCAAATAGATAATATTTTCCTAAAAAATCCAAGTAACTCATTATATTCAAATGTATGCTGACAATATATACACTTAAGGTGCACTCATATGGCTCTTGTGTCGGACATGAAAGGTTGCTGATATTCTTTTAAATGATCAAAGAAATGGTGGTTGTTATCTCTAAATTCATAATTTGTTACTTCTACGTGGTTATGAAGCTTTGATGCCTCAATACATTTCTTCTTAATTCTGGCAAGCAATTTAGCTTTAGATCAAATAAATCACACAATCAAATGGCATCTGCTGCATCTAGGAATTCTTTGTAGCATTGCATTAAAGATTACTCTTGGATGTTCCTTAACAACCACTCATTCAATTACTTTTTGAGTCATGTTCCTAATATAGCAAACATTTTTCCAAAACTTTCTGAGGCTACTAGGCAAAAACTGACCTCGTTTTTCTCAGTAGCCACCGGATTGAAGCTCTGCATACTTTTTTGAATCAAGGGTGAGTCCAGTAGCTCTCTTTTCCTCCTTGTAGTTGGATAGAGAGATGTGGAGGGAGTGCTTAATAGAGGATGGAATATATTCATCGTAGTATCCGCTGATGAGCTTTGGTTTAATCCCCCAATCCCCCTTACTGTTTGTTAGTCATTGGTTTTGTTGTTACTAGCCGTTGCTTGGACAACGCTTTTGTCTTTGATTGCAGCCTGAAACTCCTGTTGGAAGGGATCATCTTGCACTTCCAGCCCGGTCGGGATCTGTCGTATAATGAATTGAACTGCAAGTTAGATTGCAGGTCCGGACTCCTCTCCGAGTGCATGTTGTTTCACTGATAAAAATTGTAAGATGATCACTTCCAACAGGAAATGTAGGTCTTCTTTCCATGGATAAATTTAAGTTTTGAAGAAGCCATCGATGAAAGTTGTGATGTGTTACTAGGCTTTGAGATGCCATTGATGCCACCAAGAGGATCTTTTCTTTTTCTATTTTTCTATATATATATATATATATTTCTTATCATGAAAAGGATGCTACCAAGTTCATAGCCATGGTTTGTAACAAGATTTCATCTAGATATAATATCAGGCACATTGCCTATTTATTCAGAACTTTCTTATTTATGCAGCCATTGTTTTATAACTCCTGTTCAAGGACTTGTGGAGGATGGTCATCTCTGATATAGTTCATGAGCATATGTTCCTACCATGGTGAACCCTGAAACATATTTGTGATCACTATATAATGAAGCTTGAGTTATAGCCTTTTTCTAATTATTTTTCTTAAGGAAAGTGATGATTTAAATGATACAACAGGAGAAAAAGAAAATATATGTAGGTGGGGAACAAACCGAGAACAAGGAGGGAACTCAGCCCACATTTGACTCAACACCATGGTCATTGTCTCCAGGGATGGGAATGGATTGGTTTGGGTTGAGTATGGGGCAGATCAAATTTGGATGAAGACCAAAAGCCCTCATCTCTTATCCAACCTATTATAATCAAGTTAGAAAATATAAATCTATACCCTGTCTGCTTATTTTTTATGGATCTATACTCAACCAAGCAACCAAAATTAATGTTTCATTTGTCGATAATATATTTTAGTAAATTAAAAAAATATATAACAAAAAAAAAAAGAAGGGACATTCAAGGTTAGCATCTGAATGAAGAAATGAGAAAACTATTAAAGTGTAGAAAAAGTATGGCAAATCGAAAAATGTTGAACCCCTCTTTTTCCTAGGTGTTTCTAATTCAAGTCGAATGAGTGGACCAGCCCAACCTGCTGCCTACCATCTATAGCACTTCAGGTTGGGTTTAGACCTTGAATATTTAGATACTTATCCCAACTTCTAACCCAAAGAGAGGGTCACTATTGTGATAAGGCTGATGCAATCTCTAGCCTTAAGCATTTGTTGAGGTTGATATTGAGAACAACCCAGGGCTAGGAAGTGGTTGTTTTCTTGGAAGGCTAAGGGGGGAGAGTATTTTCTCCTCTTCTTCCCCTGGTCTAGTCTCCATGTACATAATTCTGATCACACATGATGAAGTCCTTTCCTCATCAACTTAAGCTTTTGAGATCAATAGTTGGTTAACAATGCTTTAGCTGCAGGGATATACTTGAAACATTCATTCAACCAATGTTACCACATTGATTTGAAATGGTCAAACCCATTCCCAAAACATCTATAATCAAGTTGATTTTGATTAATTCATATCCCACCCGATTACAAATAGCTTTCGCCGAAAGCCATACCAAAAGATCTTTGATATTGTGCCCAGCTTGAATAAAATCTATCCATATGGCTAGCAATATAAAATGCCTTGGCCTATAATTGTAAATCAAAATTCTTGGCTTTTAGCTATTAGTCCCCAATACAGTATAATTCAAATGAAAGAAATTAATCCCAACTTTCATTCATTATCTTTCCTTTAAAATTCTAGTTTTTTTGCTTTGTAGAAGTCTATTTTTTCCTTTGATAATCTTGAAACTCAAGGCCAGCTCAAGTTCACAAGTTATTTAGCCCTTTAGAAAGTGAAGTCAGAATTAACTTAAAGATTTACAAGTTCTTGTCTATATCAAGAATAAATTAGTAGTACTTTATTATTTCTTGCTTTCAATTAAAGCCACTTTGAGTGCATTCTTTCTCTTGCTTAAGCTTTAAGAGCATTCTTGCTTGACTAGAGGGCAACATGGTATGGTCAAATCCAAAGATTTTTCTCAAAAAGTGGAGAGCACTGAATTATACTAGAACTGACTTGATGATAAAATATGAATCTTTTGTTGATGGCTATATGATCATGCAAGAGATTTGATATCCTTCCTTATTGACTTTTTTAAGGCTTCCAAAATGGATATTCAACTTCAAATCATCTATGTATTTTAAGTCCAAAATGGGGGCGAGAAACATTCAAAGATCTCTACCCTATCATCCATATCGACCAAGTAGTCCAAAACTTGTAATTTGTTGTGTATCATCAAATTGTAACTTTTGAACATCATTTGATGCACCAAAAGACCAAGTCTAAGATGCTTTTCAAAGTGGAAGTTCACGAAAAACTTATGGATTACATAATTTTTCATCTCTCCGAAGATTTTCTCACGTAAGAGATATGATATCCTTTGTCCTTATCTCCTTTGTCAAGGAGCACTATAGTTTGTAACATGGACTACAAGCCATATCTAGTGGCATCCACCTTTGACAAAATATTTTTCTTCCATCTTCCAAAAACTATGAGCATGGGAAGATGTGTCAATTGGTTACCTCGCATATGCCATGCAAAAGATATCCATATATAAAATCCTATTGTTGAGGCTTTTCATTGGATGGCCAGAAGCCATAAGGTGGATAGATTAGAATGGTTGATCATGAAAAGAAAACTAAGCCAACATGCCTACACCTTTTGGAAAAGCTTTTGATTCCAAAGTCGAGAATATGGGAAAGCACTGTAAAGATGGGGGACTTTTTTTTTCCTTTTTTTTTTTTTTTTTTTTTTTTGTTGAATGATGGAGGTGGGCTTGTCCTAATGGACATCATTAAGGTCTCAACGTTTGGTTAAAGAAGCTAGTAAAGGGATTTAAAATAGTACCTATAGCCTGTGTCTAATCTTGTCGGGCAAAGATTGGACATATTTGATTGACATCAGATAACAGAAGTTGATGCAAGATTTTCCTTGCTTCGAAGAGCTCGTTGTTATCCAGACCGAAAGAAAAAAAAAAAAGAAAAAAGAAAAAAAAATTAAGTTAGCTACTTCTGATTTTGGCCAAACTTTCTCCCATCCAAGTTCTTGGTAAAAATTGGGGAATATAAAAGATGAATGGAAATGCCCACACAAAGAACTTGAACTTTAGTTAGCTACTTATATAAATGATTGGTTCAATTATACGAGGAAAGAAAATGAAATCGAGAGTAAATTTGAAAGGAATATTGTTGACGTTACATAAAATAAAATAAAAAAATATTGCATGCCCGTGCATTTTTTCTTTTTCCTTTATTATTTTTAATTTTTTAATTAATTCTGAATTTAATTATGTAATGTTCATGATGGCTAGTTTTAGAGCTTTTTTTTTTTTTTTTTGAAATTTTATATGAAATTCTGAGTTTATAAATAGATCTCTATTCCAACCCTACAATGCATCCAAGAATTCCAAGCTCTCCATTTCTTATATTCCTCCCTTTCAATTTTTTTTAAAATTCTTTTTCTCTCATACCTTTTTTTACTTTAAAAATCTTAGGTTGAAAACGAGCTGATTGGCATCCGTTCGAGATCATGTTATCGACGGGCGTTGGAGTGTTGGCTTCTAGGTTGTACCATGGAAGAGAGCGTGTGGTCCAATCATTCTTCGCACGAGAAGGGGACCAAATCTTTTTTAGGACAGTGATTTTATGCGTCTCTTAGACCAGACTTCCTAACATTATTCTATTATATTCGAAATAATTTTGTTACATCAAAATTATTCTTCAAACATACTGCAAAAAATTATTTTCAAATATTTCAAAATTATATATAAATATATATATATATTTCATATATTACAACTAACAATTTAAAGGAGATTTGAGGTATGGTTTGTAGAACATGTATATAAATATAATTATTTATACTTATAATTATTTAAAGGAGATTTGAGGTGTGGTTTTATGCGTCTCTTAGACCGGACTTCCTGACATTATTCTATTATATTCGAAATAATTTTGTTACACCAAAATTGTTCTCCAAACATACTGCAAAAAATTATTTTCAAATATTTCAAATATATATATATATATATTCCATATATTATAACTAACAATTTAAAGGAGATTTGAGGTATGGTTTGTAGTACATGTATATAAATATAATTATTTATACTTAATTATAGTTTAGTTACCTTGCATATTTTATTAAAAAAATAATTATATTTTTTTGTTATTGATGGCATAATATCTATTCCTTTTGTATTGTATAAAATTAATTAAAAATTTCTATTAAACCTATACTGCAGCATACAAATTAATCATTAAAAGACTATACAAATAAATTAATCAAAACCTTTAGGATTTAGAAATAAATAACTCAATTAAAGATTTTAACAACCCACACGTCCGATCACATTGATGATCATTTTAATAAAACTTTCATTTTAAAAAACTTTCTACTTCTTCCGGACCTTAAACTCATATAGTTAAAGGTCTAAAAGACTGCAACCCGTGATGGTAATAGATATATAGTGACCTTTATAGATGATTTTTCTAGATATTGCTATTGTTACCTAATTAAATCTAAAAATGAAACTTTCAATAAGTTTAAAATCTATAAGAGTGAAGTAGAAAATTAACAAGAAAGGAAGATTAAAAATCTTAGGTCTGATAGAGGAGGAGAGTATATCTCAAATGAATTCTTCCAGTTTTGTCAAGAATATGGTATAATTCATCAAGTGACTGCTCCTTACTCTTCATAGTTCAACGGTGTAGCTGAGCGTAAAAATTATACCCTCATGAATATGGTAAACGCTATACTTATCAGTTCCAATTTATCCAGAAACTTGTGGAGGGAAGCTCTTTTATCTTTTTGCTTCATTCTAAATAGAATACCTATTAAGGATAATAGTAAGACTTCTTATGAATTTCGAAAAGGAAGGACTCAAAACCTAGATTTTCTTAAAGTGTGGGATGCCTAGCTAAGGTTAATATCCCTAAATCTAAAAAGAGAAAACTAGCATCTAAGATTATATATGCTGTATTTATAGGCTATGTCCAAAACAGCAATGCCTATAGATTTTTAGTAATAAAATCAGAGATTCATGATATAACAATTCTTTTTCTCAATTTTTTTAAAAAAATTAAATTATGATTGTAAAGCTCTAATTGATCTATTAAATAATAGACAACTAATAAAAAGATGAATAATCATATCCTAATCAAGTATAAAACTATAAGAAATAAAATAAAATAAATGATATTCTATAATTTATAAGATCAAAAATTATTTGACAGATTTTTTGATGAAAGACTTTTCGAAGGTTGTGGTATAAAAAAAATAGGGGTTACTCCGAAGGCAAGAAATATTGGCTAGCCGCTTAGTAACCTGTGTGGGTACCCATAGCCTCACCCCTGCCAGCCTTCGTGAAATCGGTCGCAAACAACTTTGAAGCATCACTGCAAGGCATCAATATTTCTTTTTAAGGTATAAATATCGAGAAAAGTACCTTTTGTAAGAAGGAATGAAACACCCTGTTAAAAGAGGTGGTTCAGGGTTTAAAGCACTTTCATGCCACATTGATGCATGAATGCTTGAAGTTTGCTTCACCCCCCATTTAATATAGGAGAGGGAGAGCTTAAAATTTTTGGATGCCTTGTAGAGCTGAGGTAAAGGTCTATTTATAGGCTCAAAATTTCAGAAAAAATTTTAAAAATATCCTTAAACTAGCTGTTATGACCGTTACAGAATTAATTACAAAATTAATTAAAAAATTAAAAGAAAAATAGAAAAAAATAAAATATACGGGCGTGTGTGGATCGCGCACTCGTTGCATGTGCGGGAGGGAGTGGTTTTGTTTTGTTTTATTTTTTAAATGGTAAAATTAACAATAATGATTATTTATTCTTATTTTATAGTTATTATTGCATTTTATGAATTTTACTACTAATATTTTATTATCTCTTTTAACTTATTGCCGTTGCCTTTGTAGTTTGTACCAAAAAAAAGAGAGAAGGCCTAAAAGAGTGGAGTTGGTGGTGTTGCCACCAAGATTATCGTGGCCCGTAGTTCTAATATGTCGCGGATGCATCGGGTTTCCTTTTGATGCTTGGTCTTCTTTCCGGTCAGTTTCAGAGTCTGCATGGCCTGCAAAAAAGAGGAGACTCGAGCCAAGGGTTCTGGTGGAGACACTCCGACGATCAAGAAAAATAGAACCTCTATAATGGAGAGCTTGGAATCTCTCAGCATAGAGGATGAAAAATGAAATTTAGGAAATGGAAAGACAAGGTGAAATATAGATTAGAGAGCTGGGAGGTTCTCTTGGCTGGTTCCTTGCCCATTTGCTCTCTATGTCTTACCAGTTGCCTCTCTCCCCTTTGGGAGGTTCCTTCATTCGTTTTATATGAGTGGAATAATTCATAGCTAGTCTAGGGCTTCACTGAGATGTCCTTTTCCTGGTATCTCATTCGGGATGGGTTTTCCTTTGTCCGTGGCTTTCTCCCTATCAGACCGGTCCTTGAAAAGAGATCATTCTATTGGGGGTGTTCGCCGGTGTAGTATAGATCTTGTCTCTCTGTTGGTGTAATTTTTTGGGAGGGGTAGGCACCATGCCGTTGAGCCCCGAGCCATGGTGGGACGTTTCTATTCCAAGAGGGACTGTTGGAGTGTTGCAAGGCCCAGGGTCTTAATGGAATACTCCTCTTGGAGGAGGTTCATGTTCCATGTCGCGAGGGCCGGAGCCCTCGGTTGCATGGCCATTGACGTGGCGGCATACTACAGGACCTGGAGCCTGGTGGAGCACGTGCTATGCAGAGCGTGCGGACGGCGCATTGCAGAGCTTGAATTTTTCAGTAGGGTATGCACCACCTCCTGGAGGTTGCAGGCAGCTGGGAGCTTCCACGCCACGGTCTGAACTTCTGCTGATCTTTCCCTCTTTGGTTACTGACGTAAGCTTCGATCTTAGCAGGATGGAGGGAGTTCTATCTCGGGAGCTCGACTCCGGATGGCAGGAGCACGACCTTGACTGGGAGCTTGACCCTGGATGGAAGTTGACCTCGATCGGGGGCTCGACCTCGACAGAATGGGAGGAGCTCTATCTCAGGAGCTTGACCCCGGGAAGGGGGATTACGACCTCGGCTGGGAGCTCGACCCCGGATGGGAGCTGACCTCGACCGGGGGCTCGACCTTGGCAAAATGGGGGTGCTTTATCTCGGGAGCTTAATCCCGGAAAGTGGGAGCACGACCTTGGCCGGGAGCTCAACCCCGGATGGGAGCTGACCTCGATCAGGGGCTCGACCTTGGCATAATGGGGGATCTCTATCTCAGGAGCTCGACCCCAGGAAGCGGGAACACGGCGTTGGTCAGGAGCTCGACCCCAGATGGGAGCTTATCTCGATCGGGGGCTCGACCTCGATAGTATGGGGGGCTTTATCTCGGGAGCTCAATCCCGGGAAGGCGGGAGTGCTGCCCCGGCTCGGGGCTCCACTCCGGAAGGCAGGAGCATGCTCCAAGCATCAGAGCGGCTCGACTCTGGATCTACGTTTGGTCGTCGTGTCTAGGTGGCACTTTTCACCAGCGTGGTAGCCAGTCGGTGCTGTCAGGGATTCCACGTCAGCGGTAATGCCACATCAGGTGGTGTATCTAACACATTGATTTTCTTATAACATTGTTAACTAAAATTTGAAACCTTAAAAGAGAACAACAACAAAATTTCTTAATTCTTAAGGTTCAGGTTCATCAAATGGAACTGGTTGTGATTCCATATTTTTTACACATCTCAGGTTCGAGATATGACATTACGGTTGACTTGAATAATTACAGGATTAATCTTGGGATTTGGATATGGATGCTTATGATTGGCAATTGGTCCATCCGATGCTTTAGTGGGATTGAGGTGATGTACTCATCTTTTTCACTTGGGATGAGGTGGGAAAGGATTAAGCTATCTTTGTTGTTATTTTATATTGAATATTCTCTAATAGAGTATAGATCCTTACATTGCATTTGGTAACAGGTAATCCATCTAAATTACTAGCAATTTAATTAGGTTTCATCATGTTACTGTATTTGGTATATTTTTTTGGATAGTAGTCTGTCATGTTTAATAATTTGGATTGCATCTTAAGAGACAATTTAGATTACCTTTAGGAGGGGTAGTAAGCCAGATTACCAACTTCCAGGTAATCTAGATTACCAAATTACCCTTCTCTTTTTCCTTCATCTTCCTTTCTATATAATATAATATATTTAATATTTTATAATATATATTACATTTTATAATATAATATAATAATATAATATATTATATTATATATTTTTAAATTTAATTTATTTAATTTTATATTGATATAATATAATATTGTATTGATATAATATATTATTTTATATAATATAATATAAAATATAAATATAAAATAAATTATATTATATTTATAATATAATATATATAAATTTAATATATTATTTGATAATTTAAATAATATATTAAATATATCATATATTTAAATAATATATTATTCAATATATTTGATAATTTAAATAATATATTATTTGATGATTTAAATAATATTTAATATATCATATATTTAGTATATAATTTTTTATATTAAATTTATTTAATATAATAATAATTTTTATTTTTATATAAATATATATATATTTAATAAATAAATAAAATATAGATTTGATTTAGAAATATTTTGAAAGTTTGATTTTACATTATGCAATATTACCTGTATGTATCAAATAAATAATCCACATTACATGTAATCAATATTAGTGACAATTTATATTACTGATAAATTATATTATTAATAATTTATATTATTTTTAAAATTATCTGGCAATGCATAAATATAATTTCGTAGTCATGTTCAGGAAAGATAGTTATATTGGTCGTTTTTTTTCCTTCATTTAAAAAAAAAAAAAAAAAAATCAGAGTCCATGCAGTGCTACCCAAGCCGCCCTTGCATCATGGGAATCACCTGGGTCCCATAAATCCCATCCATCAATTGATATGGGACCCAGCCAATATGAAGGGTCTGCATATGGTGGGACCTACCTCGAGTCAAACTGTGGTTGATTGAGCCGGACAGAGCTGAAGTGATGGTCGGAACTCAACCTCTAAATCGTATTTGTTCCAAAAAAAAAAAAAAAGGAAAAACTTTATGATGTAACTTTCCATGAACAACACTTCCATTGGGCGGGTGTCGGTTGGGGTTTATTTCATGGTGCATGTAACCTTAATCTAAATTATACTATCCAGGCGTCACGTCCTGCGAACACAAATGGTTGTATTCTCTGGTCAAAGTCAAGCTTAGAGTGTCCCGAAAAATAAAAAAATAATTTTAAAATAAAATACTTTTAGTAAAGAATAAAAGTTTCAATTATTCTTTGAAAAAGTTAGAAATAGTTTAATATTATAATAATTTAATGGATCTCCTTTTATTCCTCCGCGTGCACATCGTAGACCAAGACATGGGATTAAAGTGGGATGTAGAATTCCAAGACATTAAAGAAGGAATGCCCTCGTTACCTTTCTTTTTTTTTTTATACATATTTTTAATCATTTCTTATTGTCTTGTTTGTAGCTTTTGTGAATTTTTGAGCCATCATAATAATTACATTCCCTAGGTTTAAGGAAATCAGTAATCATAATTTAGCTGCTTCCCTCGGAATTATAAAAGTAACCGAGGTGGAATGGTGACGAGCAGGTCGACCAAATCATTGCTCTTTGGGAATCCAATTCCTAAATCCGGTAATGAAACTAAAATATAGAAATGTGTGATCATATTCTCCATCTTCTTCCCTTTTTTATTTTTATTTTTTTTTTTTTTTAATAAAAAATAAATTTTGATATAGTTATCTCGTAAGTTTTCATTGATGAGTACTTAATCGAGTTGAACTCGTGAACTGTTGATAGTGAGGCAAAGTGTCTACTAACCGAACTATCGTTTTAGCGATAAAAAAAAAAATGGATCTCTTTTGACTGATGGCCATGACCATGATGTCGTGAATTCATGGATGTTAAGTTTTTCTAAAATAATATTTTTAATAAATATTTATTAAAATAAAATTATTTAAAATATATTTATAAAAATGAAATTGTTTGGTTTACATGGAGACCATATTAGAAGACACAGGTTTTTATGTGGATGCCACATCAAAAATCGCTTATAGAATCTACAGCTTTATTTCTAGAATAAAATTTTTAAAAAATTAAAATAATATAAAAATTAAAAATTAAAAAAATTAAGTGAAGCAGCATGTTGGCTTCATCTTATTCGTGCACCTCTCATTTTCAAACAAAAAATATTAAAATATTAAAATATTAAGAAATCAAAATAATATATAAATAAAGTCATAGATTAATACCTTAACAATATTATTAAATATTAATATTATAAAATAAAATTTATTATAATATATAATATATAATTATAATATAAATAATATAATGAATATAATAAAATATATTAAATTATAAATTATATATTATAGTATAGTTTTATGATACACGTGTCCCAATCGTGATGGTAGCGGGTTGCACCCAGTGCTATCGGTACGGTATGAAAAAATGGGACATCCATTGAGTGGTGGGGTCGGAGGTGACTAGGCACGAGCACGACGAGGTCGGTGTGAGCCCGGTGCATGACGGGCACCTACCCGCCCATGCATCCTGAGATTCGATCGTGCTGTGTAACGAATCTGGCCACCAAATCAGTGCTAGTCCAGCTACCAAGCCGATGCCAGTCTCGTTGCCATGATTAGATCTCGAGGGGTACGAGCGGGCGAGTCCTGTCAAGCCCCAGGCTTACATCAATATCACCGTGCTCACATCCCGTTGCCTCTGGTTCCGCTATTCAATGGATGCCCTATCCCATCGTGTAGCAACGATGGTATTGGACATGACACCGCCGTAGCCACGGCTAATGCATGCACATCATAAAACTATATTAAAATATAGTTTATATAATTTAATATATTCATTATTTTTTAAAATATAAAATATTTATTATAATATAGTTATATCCTTAATAATATTATAAAATATTATTTTAAAATAAAATTCATTGTAATGTATAATAAATAATATAATAAATATAATAAATATGTTAAATATATTAAATTATAAATTTTATATTATATTTATTATAATATTTATTATATATTACAATGAATTTTATTTTATAATAAATTAATAAACAACCTATAACTTTATTTATATATTTTTTAAATTTTTAATTTTTTAAAATTTTTTAAACTTTTTGTTTGGAAAAAAGGGTTAAGATGAAGTCGCAGGTTAGCTTCATTAAGGTGTAGCCATGGGTACGACATGTCGCTTTACATTTTTTATTTTTTTTTTTTATTATAATATTTTAAATATTTTTAAATTTTTATTTTGAAATTTAAAATTGTATGTTGTACCTGTGGCTTCTCTCAAAATGCAACCATAGGCTGTGGCATCCCACTCACCCAAACAGCACCAGTTTTGTAGATATTTTTCAAATAACATTATTTTATAAAAAAACTCCATGCATGTTTGAGTTTTAATTTTTTAAATATGGGAGTATTTCATAAATTTGATATTTTTTAAATAAATTTACAAAAATATCTTTTAAATTGAGTATAAAGGAATAAAAAAATATAAATAGTAATTAAAATTTTAAATTCATTACAATGTGGCTCAATTATTTATCTTCATTACAAAATGTTATTCCATGAGAATTACATGATAACACTTTTTTTTATTTATCAAGAACTTTTGATTTGATGGGAGTTGAAAGGAAGAGGAGAAAAATAACATTTTGAGATATGTGTTAGTGGATCAATGACTTCATCCTTTTAAGATATGAGCAAATTGATAGATGGTAAAAATGATGTACTTTAAGATCTATGCAAATGAATGAATAATAATGGATGAAATGCTTTGAAATTTATACAAATAGATAAATGATAAAGAATGAGATATTCTAGGATCAATAAAGGAATATCATTGATGATGGATAGAGGTTTTGAGATTTATGCATGCGAATAGATAATAGAGATAGGTGCTTTGAGATATATGTAGGTGGATGCATAATAGAAAATGGAGTGCCTTGAGATTTGTGTAGATGAATGGATGATGGAGTATGGACTATTTTGAGATTTGTGCAAGCAAATGATGAAAATGATGAAGTACTTCGAAATCCATATAGATGGATGAATAATAGAAAATAAAGTGCCTTGATATTCATATAGATGGATGAATGATAAAAGATGAAGTATTTTAGGCATATACAAGTGGATGGAGATAGAAGATGGACCACTAAGAGATTTGTGCAAGCAAATAGATGATAGAGAATAGAGTGTTTTAAGATTTATACAGGTAGATAATGACTAATGATAGAGTGCTTCAAGATTTGTGCACATGGATGAAGTGCTTTAGATATATACAAGTAGATGGATGATAGAGGATGGAGTGTTACAGGATTTGTATAAGCGATAGATCATAGATGATAGAGTGCTATAAGATTTGTGCAGGAAGATTGATGACTAATAATAGAGTGCTTCAAGATTTGCGCACATGGATAGATATTAAAGAATGAAGTCCTTTAAGATTTGCGCGAATGAGGGGATGATAGAGGATAAAGCATTTTGAGATCTGTGCAGATAAATGGATCATGGATAGAGCTCCACTGTAGATAGATAGTTGGGTCATATTGCAACAAATTTAAAGTTTTGTTGGTTAAGTGTTACTTTTAAACTTTTAAGATTTAAGTATAAATTATTATGGTACCACCTACACTGATACCACTTATTGAAAAATTTTTCATATAGACATGGATTTCCAAGCCTAAGATCATGATATCATTATTGTTACCGAAAGAGAAGGAAGAAGAGAAAATAAAATAAAAATATAATCAATAGGGATACAAGATTTATCATAAAAAAAATATAAAGAAGATCTTATACTCTCATCCTATATAAAAAACTCAACAAAAATCTCAAAAATTCCTTTCACAAGCTCCCAACTCTAAAGAAAATCCTATAACTTTTATAGACTTTTCTATCACTATCATACCTCTACATAGCCTCCATCCCTCTTTTTAAAGATTTTGGGATCATGTACAAGTCTCCTTATCGAAGAGCACTTCGACAGGACTCCAGATATTCAAATTGCATCAAAAATAAAGTCCAAACAAAGTTAGAAAAAATCTCAAAGTCCATGAACTGCACCGACCCTCTCCTGCATGAGTCGGTGCATGAACCGGCCAATCCCCATGTGCCACGTGCATGTCTGCACACCTTCGCATATGTGGACTGCCATGCACCATACAAAACTCATGGGAAACACGTGTGGACCGTGCAACTATAGTCCGTGAACTGTATAAAATGTGCCACGTGTGGACCATGCAGTCATGCGCCGAGCGCTACGGGCCATGCTCCTGCATGTCTAGGCTACGCGCCCGCTTGGGTCATTCCTTGCCTTCTGCTACTGGACCTGGCCTGCTCTAGCAACTATGTTGGATTTTTTCTTAGATTTTCTGGTACTTGGGCTTTGCAATTTAGATCAAATTAAGACATTTTTTAAACATAAATAGCTTAAACCTAAAGGGATGTTTCTATAATTTTAAATCTTCATTATTATTACATATTAAACATCACATATTACAAAAATCAAAAAATAAAAATGGATGCATAATTTCATAAAATAAAGATAAAACAAGGCTAAAAATAGAAACACGAATTCAAAATACAATGATATGAATCTTTTGATTGAAAAGGTAGCCTGTCATTAGAAATGATCCTTCTAACTATAAGCTATTTCTATAGAGTAGAGACATGCTTTAGTAAACAAGATGCATTTCTCCTTAAATCCTTGAAACTAGAACTTGAGGACTATAGTGCACCAATGTTTGTTAAACAGAAGTAAAATAGCATGGTATATTGAGATCAAGGCTTTGAACCCTCTCTGTTATTATTATTATTTTTGGAGTAAGACCCCCTCCATTATGTTATACAAATAATAATGGGAAAAAAAATGATGGTTGTTATTGATGTGGCGGGATCGCTGATATAGGGGAGCTGACAGGCACCACGTCAAGGGAAGCCACCACGTCGGACGCCATGTCAATTCTCCTGCCCGGACTCCTCCGTCAAGCTGAGCTCCCTCGAGACAACGAGCCGAGCTCTGTCCTCCGCCAGGTCGTCCTACGAGCTCGGGACGCCTAGGCCGGAGCTGCACTCTGCCCTCCAAAGTGAGACCCTCGGAGATTGAGCCCTGTGATCGGAGTCGAGCTCAGTCCTCCTCCGCCATGTGGAGCCTCTCCAAGGCCGAGCCCTCTGGACCGGGCCCACACTCTGCCCTCCAGAGCGAGACCCTTGGAGATCGAGCCTTGTGGTTGGAGTCGAGCTCAGCCCTCCTCCACCACGTGGAGCCTCTCCGAGGATGAGCCCTCTGGACCAGGCCTGCACTCTGCCCTCCAGAGCGAGACCCTCGGAGATCAAGCCCTATGGTCAGAGTCGAGCTCAACCCTCCTCCGCCACGTGGAGCCTCTCCGAGGCCGAGCCCTCTGGACCAGGCCCGTACTCTGCCCTCCTCCACCGAGGCGATCCTGCAAGCTCGAGGCCTCTAGGTCGGAGTGAGCCCTGCCATTCCAGCTCAGTCTCAGCTCAAACACCGGTGAGCCACCCAAGGACTACACAGGGACACCTGCCAGACCGTACTGACCGCTTGCGATCGCCGGTTATACCAGAAAGGGAAGAAACCCACTGATCGAGGTGCTACGCTCCTCACCAACTTCCTGGACCACCCGAGAGAGAAAGTCAACCAGGAGATTCGAATCCCAGGGGCGGTGGCCCATCGATCGAGGTACTACCAAGTTTCCCGAAATGAGGCGACCAAGAGAAATGTCAGAGCACATGACAGCTTCCCTTATCATGGATTGGGAAAGGCTCCTCGGGACACCGCCGCACGCGCCTGACAGCCCGGTGGAGATCCTGAGATGAACGCCCAACGGTAACCTAATTTACAAAACTTGGAGGTAACAACCACAATACAAGCAAGGCACAAGCCATACCACTGAAACACAAGTGCAAGCTCAACCAAAAAGAGCACGGCACCACCAGCATCCTCAAGCAAGGTCGGGCGGAAGGGCCACACAGAGACTCCCTCTAGCCAGTTCACTCTTCCCCCGACACACTTGCATCCCACTCTCATACTAATCACTCATCCTAGTATGGAGTCCATCAAGAGAGGCTCGACCAGGAGGATCTATTCCCCCGGGTCGTCACTGACTTGATCGTCGGAGTGCCCCCGCCGGAAACCCCAGCCCGGGTCACTAACCCCTGTTTTGTAGGTCCAGGACCACCGGACGGCGAGACAGCGAAGGAGGTGCGCTCCAACGCCGACAGCAGCTACAGGCCACGGCGATCTTGGCGGCAACAATTATAATTCATCATTTTATGGACTCAATTAATTTCTATCGTTCTTCAAAATAACTATTTTTCAAAACTTAATTTTTTTAAAATCAAATTTCTCTTCAAAAGTGTCGGCACAGGTAGTCCAAAAAAAATAATAAATTATCATCAAATAAACAATAGTTATGAAAATAATGATAATTATTTTCTTTTCTGATACCATATTATTGTTTTTCATGCTCATCAGGTAGCCATATCTATCTATCTTTCAAGAGATGATCAAATATTTATTCTATTACCGTGATATCAAAAGAATACTTCACATCATCTTATGGAACATGTAATCCTACTACTGGTCAATTCTGTGGATTTGGCTTGCTTAGTTTTTTGTAGATTTATAGATCGCCGATCAAAATCTCAATCACATCAAGTCCATCATAGTCATCCCCTTCAAAACTGCATTGCCAAAATCATCCACTTTGAAGGTCAAGATTTTATTGTTTGGGTTTATCATATATATATCCTATTGGATGCAATTTTTGTTCTTCCTCCGATAAGATGGTCTCATTATTAGTTCCTAATTAGTTAGCTGGAAGAGGTTCGAAAACTTTTCCTTGGCCAACTTCTTTCTCAATTCCAACTTTAGGCTGTTCTATGCAATCCTCACATACTCAACCTTTCTCAAGGAAGTGTAGGAATACATTCTAACCCTATTGAATTTGGCTATAAATTGGTCCACATATTCTCTAGGCTAATGAACTAGCCTAGAGAGATTGACCATTGATACCTCAAGGGGTACCATAGAATTGCACATGGAAGTGAGACTCCAAATTTTGATATATAAGAATAAAATTTAGGAGTATATGCACATACTGGTGAAGGCCAATTTAGTTAACGAATTCACAAAAAAAGTTGCTAGCCTTGGCTTCTTCAAATTTGACAAAAAATGGTCAGCATGCACCTTGGTTGAGAGATTATCTTCTCCTAAGCATATCGAAAATTTAGAGACCTAGTAGCCTCGAAAAAACTCATGAACCTAATCATACTAGTTTGGGTATGGCTTTCGGTATACCGGCCTTTTGAATAGGCTAGTTAGCATATCCTAGTTGATCTAACCAACTAAGCAATATTTGGAAAGTTCACTTTAATAAATCTATCTCGACACCAGCTATTTCAATGTGCACACCATTTGAGTAGGACACGATTGCTTCCATCAACGTGATTTTCCCTCTATCCCTTATAGTGGAGGTAGTCGATACCATAAGATAATAGGATTTCCCTCCATCCATTAAAAATGATGAATAAATGGTCCTTCTCTCAAAGGCCCACATAAGTACAATCTCACTAACTAACTCAATAGTGGCCATCATAGATCAGAAGAACTAAGACCTTTAGGTTTGAATATCGGTCCAGTCGACCGAAATCTCGATACCCTATTTGGTTTGGCATGATCCTACAATTTCTTGTAGGATCATCACCTCGGTATGTTAATTGCAAAGTCATCATAAAATAGTTTTAGCCTCATCTTTTCAATTGGCCAAATTCTAATAATTAGATTTCTTGACAACTTTGACACTCCTACTTAAAAGTTAATAAGCCAATTTATCCTTTCCATAGGTCTTATCAGCCAAATTTACCATAGTATGCATTAGAGAAAGCTATGTTACATGATATTGGTTTTTGATAACATAAGCAAGCTTCTTGATTTGTTGTCATTGAATTCAAACTGTCCTTTATCTTTCCATAAGTGGCATCAACACTGTAACCACTTGGTTTGTGAATGCTTTCAAAAGGTCATATTGACTCTCCTTTATATAGGACTCAGGCTATATGGCTATATCTTATAGAAGATTAGTTAGTGAACTAGTCATCTCCATTTGAAGATCATCCATCCTCTTTCTCAGTAATGGCATGATGAAAGTTACATAATAATGTCCATCAAGTACATTAGAAAACTTGTTCACCGCCTTTCTCTAGCCAAAGTGATTGGAGGAGAGATGACAAGTTTAGTAGCGAGGTATGCTAATCATGTAGGCATGCCACAAGCATTAGATAGCCAAAAAAGAGATAGAGCAAGGGGAATAGTGATAGTAGCATGAGTCCAAATATCTTGACCTTCAAGAACTTTCATTACTGCCACACTACCTATTCAAAAAATAAAAAAATAGAGTATGGTTGGGCCTATGGATTGCTCTACCTCTATAAATAAAATAGGGAAAAGTCTTTATGCACCGCGTGCGGTGCAGTAAATCCAACGTGGCCCGGACCGCATTTTTTTATTGGTCCAAATATATCCACTGTAGCGTGACGGGATGGGAGCTGAGCGTGACTAGCATTAATTATCATTCAGCTTTTATTTAAAATTTTTGTACAGGCCAAAATACCCTTCCCTCCAGTTTCTTGAACTAGGATGTCGTAGCTTTTGAACTAGGATGTCGTAATACTGTTTCAGGTTTTAATTTATATTTTCTACATAGTGATCATTTTTGAACTAGGATGTCGTAGGTTTTGAACCAGGATGTCGTAGGTTTTGAATTAGGATGTCGTAGATTTTGAACTAGGATGTCGTAATACTGTTTCAGGTCATTTTTGATCTAGGATGTCATAGGTTTTGAACTAGGATGTCGTAGGTTTTGAACTAGAGTGTCGTAATACTATTTCAGGTCATTTTTGAACTAGGATGTCGTAGGTTTTGAACTAGGATGTCGTAATACTGTTTCAGGTCATTTTTTGAACTAGGATGTCGTAGGTTTTGAACTAGGACGTCGTAGCTTTTGAACTAGGATGTCGTAAGGGTATTTTGGCCTGGACAAAAATTAAGCTAAACTGTAATTAATGCTAGTCACCTCAGCTCATGTCCCGTCATGCCACAGCGGATATATTTGGACCAATAGAAGCGTGCGATGCGGGCCACGCTGGATTTGCTGCACCGCACACGGTGCACAAAGAATTACTCATAAACTAGAATTCTACTGGAAAACTAAAACATGAAATTTAAATAGTAAAAATAATGATATCTTAAACATAGAGATAAAGATAAGATTTGGTTGATTGATTGATCAAAAAGTTCCTTTCTTTAGATTACATTCTACCATTTATATAGTATCACTCTAAAATGTTGAATAACTACTATTGTCTATTATTGCAACTACACATACTGGTCCACTATCATCCTTAATTGGTTTTGATAGTTTTGCTCTATTACTCAATATATCCTTGCAGTACCGCATAACTGCAAGTCATAAATTTTGAAAATCACTTGGAATAGAACTTAACATTCTTCAACATGCACCTCTATATTTTCTGCACTCAGTTTGTCTTGGCTAAATCCCATTCAACCTAGAAGGGATCATGCGACTTCTGTCTATTTTGGTCTTTAATCTTATTGTTGATCCAAGGATTGATTTTGATGATACTAAAATATTTAAGTATATTTGGTATTAACGAGAGCTTAAGAAAATGCTTGTAGGAGAAGATCCTTGATGCTCATACATTGTACAAATAATTGAATAGAAGCACTTAAAACTAGCCAAAGATAAGTTGCTTAATGTGTTCAAGAAAAAAGTATTAGAGCTAGCTGACCCCTGATACACAAGAGCCAGTTTTGGCATACTTAACACTAAAACTCTTAGAAGTTTATGAGTCAACTCTACTGCAAGAGTCAATCCTACTAAAATAAGAATTAATTCTAGAATGATCTCATGGTGACAGACATAATAGTTAAAAAAATATCTTGAACTCGAATCGACTCCAAAATTTCATGAGCTAACTTTACTAGATGAGTCGATCCCAATAGAAGCTGAGTTTACTCTAGAGTGACCACAATCAGAAGAATAGAGAGATGTATTTTGAAATTATGGATGGTGAGTTGATCCCTGAAAACTGAATCGACTTTTAAAAACTCAAGTCAACTCCTAATGATTATGAGTTGACTCCTCTAGTTTTTAATAACATAATAACTAGCTTTTTTTAAAAAAAAATAATGGTTAGAAATTGCTAATTTGAGCTGTCCATTAGTCTTATCAAGTTTTTAAGTTATTTTTGGATATATTTAAGCCAGGATTTTATTTGGAAAATGAACTTTTCATGAATTCTGATATAGAAAAAGGAAAAAAACAAGAAAAAGAAGAGAGAGCACTCAAGAAAGTATTCAAGTCCTTTTCCAATCAAATTAATTCATTTTGTTAAGAGCTTGAAAGCATTGGTTGTGCTAACCAATAGCAAGAGAGCTTTCTTCTATCTTCAAATCAATTTTTTTTAAGCATTCAAAGGGGAAGTCATTACATTTAAGTAGCCATTTCCTAGAACTTTAAAGAGTTCTTATTTATTGAGATTTAAAGTCTTACTCTTGTACTCTTGAACTTGTGTCAACTTTCTTTTATAAGAAAAGTTAAGTTTTTAGGCTTGTCCAAGCTGGTAATTAGATGGTTGTAATTAACTAAGTCAATGAGATTTAGTTGCAAAGATTTTGGTTAGTGAACTTGCAAAAGATTTACTAGATTTTGATTGCGAGCCCAAGAAAATAATCATGTTGTAATCTTAAATAGATTATAATAGAATTTCTAAGTAGAAAAGCTCAGAAAGTGGATGAAGGTGCATATGGCAGCCACTTAGGGCTCGTGTCGAAATGAGGCACGAACAGTTATTGATAATCTTTTGATTCAATTCTTGTAAATTGGATACAAGTGTCAAATTAATTAAAGAAAGAATCATGAATGGAATGATTAATAGGTACATTTTTTTTTCGTACCTACAAAGAACCACAATATCAACAACCACAATAAATAAACAAATATGTTCCATAAGAGAATTATAAAAGTGGAGTAATAAAATAGTCCCTTGCTCTTTCACAGAGAATAGCCAAGCCCATCATCAAAATGTTTGTAGTAGCTAGGAAAATCAAAGTCTTAAAGAAACGAAAATGAGAGTTCATAGCTATACCTTGAGTCAAACATTTGAATCCTAACTAGTATTTCATAGGCCTATATCCTCCCATGCCATAATAGATGAGGTGTCGATGATTGGCAGCTTTAAGAGCTACCTATATGTGTAGAGTTTAGGCGAGTTTAGGGCTAAGGTGTCACCACTGAGTAGGCAATGACCGAACTTGAAGGTATGTAAAGAATAAAATCAAAATTGTTCAGAAGTATGGCTTATACATTTTGAGATAGCGGATATCGACTTTGATCCTAGATGGCGAGCCACGAGGGACATAAGTGGAGAAGCACTATACTTGCACTTCCCAATAACTAAAGAATGTTGCTAGTACCAAAATAGGTCAAGAGTAGATCGCTGATAGGGTGGTGGCGCCCGGCCAAGAAGAGAAAGAAGGATAAAAATTGTGATAGAGGCTATGAACCATACTAAATCCTAAAAAAATAAGAGTATTTTGATTATAAAGAGAAGTCTGAAATTATCGTGCAATGGTCACCTAATATATCCTCGATACCCAAGCAAGAGTAATTGATTGGTCACATGCAATATGATGTAATGTTAGGGGTCTCATTTAAATTTTTGAAAAGAGGAGGGGCTAAGTGTAATGAGGCCAGAGTTGAGGGCCATTAAGTAATTTCAACATTTCATTGATGTTTCTAGTGCTCCGTTCCCTCCTGAGACACGTGCTCCCATGCTTTCTCTCCACAAAGGCATGTCACATTCTCTCATATGTACCTTCCCATCTATTAGATTCTATGGACATAAATGATGCCACGTGTGAAATGGTCTCCCCCAGCCATTATTATTATTTTTTGGACTACTGCTTTTCCTTTCCTTTCCGCCTCTTTGTCGGTAAAAGGATGCAGGGCACCGAATCTTTCTAAGACCAGCATGGCCTTAACACCCAAATGCATGGTGAGATATAAATGGTTTTCTATGCCAACAACCATATTTGCCGTCCCTTCTTGCACAAATCTAGATGATGAAATGCCTGACGGAAAATAATAGAGAATGCATAAAAAATATTTATGTGTAGCATTGCATGGAAGAAGTGATTACCAAGCCTTAGATGGGGCCCTCAGAATCTTATCATGGATGGCCATGAGCTCCTGACCAAATGGAAAGGAGGATGGAACAAATGATCATGGCATTTCCATTTTATCCTTTGACCCTCCCTACCAAGGGGTCATTGTCACCACCCGGTGACAAGAACATTAAAATTCCACCCCTTTAAGTTTCCCACGGGAAACCAAGCTTGTAAATCAAGCACCAAAAAATGGTATTAAAATTGTATGAGAAACATAAGGAGAATACAAGAAAGATCTCATATATATGTTGATATGTTTAGGATAGTTTTAGACTTCGAAAATTTCATGATTAATGTTTTACATCTCTATATCAATATCTATACTCATACCTTAGCTACAAGATCGGTACGGTACAATATAATGCACCCCTGTCAATGTATGGCATGCTATTGAAATCAAAATGGCAAGGATTTGTGTCTCATGCATTTTTAGATGCTTCTTACCCTAAAATCAGTTTTTCAAATATATTTTTTGAAAAGATAAGTGCTATATGGTGGAATTTTGGAAATGTTAAAATGTGTAGGAAAAAATAATTTTTTTATGAATTTTTATTGAAAAGTAGCTATGATAAGTAGGTCATGTAAGCCATGATGCAAGTCAACTGCCCGTTTAACTCAATATATTTGTGAAGTTGCTTCAAATAATTCTCTAGTCATTGTTCATTAGTTATGTATTTGGCGCTTTTCTTAACTACCCATGTTTTGAAAGTATTATCACACTTCTTATATATGGAGTGGCTTCAAGGCTTGATTCACTTTATAATTTTCTATTTTTAGGATAATACTTTGCCATTCGCCGTTCTTTGCCATTAGTTTAATTCTAGCTTGGTTGGATGCAAGTCATGTGAAAACCCATCTCTTTCATAACTAATTTAGACAAGAGGAGAACATATCTCTTGTCCTAGCTTTTGAAAAGTTCCTAAGCACCAAAGCCATGGGATAGTTCCAAGCCATGATTGGCCATGGCCACCACCTCCAAAATGTGACATCAGATGTTACACATTACTATTATTTTATGCATATTGTCTAAACTCTTGTACAACCTTTGATGCTATGTTTGGTACATGGTACTAAAAAATATTCACTTTATGTATACTCTCTCTTTCTCTATAGGAAGAAATATGATATGTATTTATAAGTAAAAAAGGAGTCAATTTATCAATTCTCTTACTTGAACAATTATCATTCCTTAGCTTTTGTCTTAATTGGATAAAGTTGGGAACATGAAGACACATGAAACATATAAATTTAACAATCTAACCATTTAGTGATATTATAGACAAAGTATGAGAAAGAGAAGGAATGTGGTGGAGAAGTCCATGTTTTGATTATTTTACTGGAAAAGAGATTAAGTAGCATATATCTATTGGATAAATAATATTTATTCTATATAATATTAGGTAACATCGACAATAATTTAAACTTAATTAAATTAAAACATTAGATAGAGCAGTTTAATACTTGTAAATATCAATAGAGATTTTATTAGCATTAAATTTCATACCATTGTTGGTGAAAACATCAATGAAAGACCAAATGGCTTTCTTCATAAAAAACTATATTTTGAGTGAATCGTTTTTTAGATAAAATTATAAAAGGAATGTTGCATATGGGAATAATCCTCACAGAGGGATATATATGGTGATTGAAAGGAAATACAAAGAAAAGAAACAAACAACTTTCAAAAGCTTGCTATGTAGGTTTTGTGAAGTTTCAGTGATTTTTCTACTTGCAAAATAAATTCTACTGCTTTTTATCTCATAAAAAGAACTAGCATGTTTGTGAACCATAACCATAATGATATAAAAAATGCTCAAATAATTCAAAAATATCACTCAAAAAGTCACTTTGTTGGTGGTAATTAGATAAAATAAGGTGATTGGTTCAAGGCACATAGATGACTTTTTTAAGCGATTTTTTTCGAGTTAATTACCATAGCATTGCACTAATGATAGTAATATAATGTCATAGATAGTTCTTTTATCTTGCATGATTAGGCTAAAACAAAAGTTAAGGAAAAGGTAGGATTGTAAAACTATACAAGTATTCTTTATGTACATAATGCTATATATGGGATTTACTTTTTGTCTCTCTTTTAATCTATTGAAAAAAACCACCCAATCCAAATTACAGAGGTAAGAAAATATTGGGATAGTTCTATTACTTTATATATTTATTTTGTCTCTGATTTAACAATCTTAAAACTTATTTGGTCTATTACATGAAAGGTTATATATTGATTACAGAAAAACTATTATAAAGTAACATAAGAATTTACTTATTAGAGAAACTTGAAGGCCTAATTTTGGGGAGGTAGTGTTACAATAAGTTATTTAAAGTAGTTTAAAGTTGAAGGATTAGATTTGTTAGGTTAAGCTGAATTTTAATTGGAAGATTATAAATCAAAAAATCCAAATATCGAGGATGTTTATGCAAATATCAATATTCAGAGGATAAATATGCACAGAGCTAATTTTTCAAAGGTATATTTATAAAGAAATACTTTGTGTTTTTTTAATAGCATAATTATATTCAAAGTTGCGAAAAGTATCTAAATTAGCATCAAAGCGTGTAAGTTTGATTACAATTATGAATTAGCTTATTTTTTCAAGAATTTGATTTAGGATATTTATGTTATAGGGACTAAACCAACTTGTAAGTATTTGGAGCTAGTAATTGATTGAAATATTATTTTTATTATTTACCATAAGCATTTTTTAGTCATCCCAATGTGTGCTTAGCTTGATAAAATTCAGTTCAACTATTTATGTTTGAATCAACTCTATCGTTACATTTTTATATAATTTCTAAGTACCATGGTTCCATGTGCATGTATTAATTTGCTAAATTGTGACCTAACAAATTTTATTTAATCTGTCAATTCAATTATGATAGAAAATTCATGTAACGTTTTGTTTATAAAGCCATGTTTTTATGGCAAAATCATAATATAGAGGATTGTAGTAATTGCCTTCCCTTTCATTCATGAAAGAAAAAGGAATATAAAGAGAGCATATTTGCTATAAAAAAAGTGTATTTATGAATATCCAAAATAAGTTTTAAAAATTAGTTATTTTGGCAAAAGTGCTTTGCATGAAATTTTAAATTCTTTGCCTACAATATCTTTTTTATTTTGTTTTTATGTATTGTAAAGTTGCCCCTTTGTCATATCTTAAGAATTTTTTTTCTTAAAACACAAAAATTTAAAGGAATAACAAGAATCTTATCATGAAAGACATAATATATAACACATCAATCTCATAGTTAAAAGGACTCTATATTTAAATCATTTATATATATATATATATTGTATACCTTCCCTTGGGATAAAATAATGGAGATTACCATTCTAGAAAGGTATGTAGCTCCTTGCATGCAAAAGATCTAACAAAGAAGGGAAGATAAGAAATAAATTAACTACTCTTTACAAAATCATGAAAAAGAATAAGGCAAATTGGCATAGAGTAATGGTAAGGCATTAATTCCTATTGCAATCATAATATATAATGATATTTCTCCCTCTCTTTCTCTCTCTCAATCCAATATTCTTCTATTTAACATAGACTCTTAAGTAGTGCATCAAGCTTCACTTGGTAGTCATTCATCTCCAAACCACATAAAACATAAATAATATATAAGTAATTAGTTTTATTTAATTAATGCAGTGATATACCATTATGGGTAAAAAGTTTTTTTGTTTATGAGATTTTGAAAGATATATAGATACTTGCTATCTTTAGAAAATTTGCATGAGATGTAAAGTAAATCTTACTAAATTAAAAAGTATAGTTATATATGAAATTCTAAACTGTATCTTGGAGATTATATAACCCAAGGAAAATAATGAGACACAAGAAGATGAATTTATTATGAATTAGGGTATATATTTATAAAATTTTATAAAATATCTAGGAGATATACTATCCTTAAGAAATTTATTCAAGGTTGCACTAGAATTTATATCATACACTAACATCTTTTGAAGAAGCTATCCTTAGTCACATAGCAATATGATATCCAAAATGTAACAATAATATAATTACTGGGTATAAATTTGGGGAAAGTGATCATATAAGGTCACCATGTTTACCAAGTTTGTATAAAACTTAATATTCATATGTGCTAAGGACCTTTATTGATTCATCATTGCATGAATAGTAGATGTTCACTAAATAAGTTGACTAAAGCAATACTCATATTTTACTTTAGCTAATTAATCTTTTTGTGACAAAGTAAATTTTACAATAATTTTAATTTTAAATTAACTACTAGTATATATGTGTGTGTGTGTTTAGTTGTTGACATCTACACAAATCAAGTGTATATGTGAATTATCTTGCTTCCCTCTAAAATTACATGATTTCCAAAAAAGAACTCTACTATTGAAGAAATATAATTGTTGTTTATTAGTTAACTTATTTTATATAAGCCAATTTTTGTAGGGATGTGTTGTAAAAGAGGTAGATCCTTTGAGCCATGTTAAATATCAATTATTAATCAATTATGTTTTGAGAAGACAAAGTTTCCTTTGGTTTCATGCATGTTATAGTTATATGGAGGCCAAAGTATTATCTTCTAGAAATCATTGTGCAAAATTAAATAGCATTTTGAATTACACTATGGATTCATTAATAACAATTCATAATTTATACAATTTAGTGTGCACAATCCTATCAATTCCTTTTGCCTTCATGCTTTACCATGAGAAAAATGGATAGATTTTGCTATCAGTTAGAACAAACAAAGATAATTATAGGTTCAAAAAGTTATGATTCTTTAAATCTCCAAATCTAGGATAATCATATTGGACTAATCTTATATAACCAATTACTTGAATAAATGTGCTATATGTATATTTATTCAATGTATCTTGCTAGTCCAACACAACTTAAACTAATTGTTTTTCTTAGACCATTTGGAAATTCATATAACGAAGGAATGGAGATGATATAGAATTGAAGTGAAAAATCTTGGATGCATTTCCTTTTTTAATACTTAATTACTCAATATAATACTTTTCTCAAAAAGAATTAAATAATATAACTACAAAATTTAATGATCTTGAATATTTCCACATGCATGTTGTGTATGCTTATTGGATGTCTATACTTTAACTTAATGAGCAAGATATACCTACTTTCTCATATAACCAATCATCTTAGCCCTATTCCCTTTGAGCTAAATGCAAGGAATGATCGATAAACTTTTTGATTATAATTGTTAATTTCTCAATCATACTAGATGTAGAAGTAGGTCAGCATCTATATCAGCAAATAAATGTTTACAAACTCGATCATTAGAATAGAGGCAATCCCAAAAATCTTGAGCTACAACGAAAAATAATTGATAAACTGTATGATCGAAATATTATTCTTTCATCATAATAAGCCTGGGGATCATGTTGATGAGATGTAATTGCATCAAAGCTACTTAATGATGACATCCTTGAGAAGTTTATAAATGTACTGAAATGATCGTTATATTAATTATAAACTATGATAACAAATTTATGTGGAACAAATTATGATACAATTTATATAATAAATTTGCAGTTAATTGCCACTAAATCCAATCAGTCCATACAATGCCCAACCACTTTGACAACATGAATCTTTATAAATAGTAAATAATTTAATTGTTATAAAAATCACAAGGGGTAATTATATAAAATAGAAAAGAGTTTGGGAGCTCATAGTAAATAAAAATATTATCTTGCTTGCGATTGGCGGGAGAGGTTGGCGAAAAGAATCTGAGTTAATCCAAGTGCTCCAGACAAACCCTGGCTCAGAAGAAATAAGAGAAAAGAAATATCACCCAGAAGGGAGTGAGGAAAGAAAGCAGGCTTTTCTTCTCTCCGAGGGGGAGGCCCTGCAAGCTCCCTCGCCCTCTCTCTCTCTCTCTCTCTCTCTCTCTCTCTCTCTCTCTCTCTCATCCATCTCTATCCAAACCCAAACTTACAGCCAGGTCCAGAGAGAACCAGCTAAACCCTAGCTAGGGTTTGCCAATTTTAGAGGGATGCGGGTGAGATTTTCCTGAGCGTTTGTGGTGAGCATAACGCGCTAAAAAGTGGCTCTTTTGGAAATATTTTAATAGCATGCCACTTTATAGTAAGAAAATCCTCCACTCTCTGCCCTATAAATCCTCCATCACCTCAACCCTTAGGAACCCCAACCCCTCATCTCTCTCTCTCTCTCTGTCTCTCTCTCTCCTCTCTCTTTCTCTCTAGATTAGGTGGTATAGGGTTTTACAGGAAGTGGGTGAAGTGGGTCTTCTTCCCATGGAAGGAGAAAGAGGCGATGGGGAGGAGGCGTGGGCTTTATCTCTCGGTAGGAGGTGATGGTGGCAGGAGGAGAAAGTGGCTTGCCCTCTCTCTCTCTCTCTCTAGAGGGAATGGTTTTTTCCCCTCTAAGGAGAGGTGAAGTGGTGATGATGGGGAGAAGGAAGAGGAGTGGGTTCTTTGTCTCCTATTCTCTATAGAAATAGTAGGTTTTCTTCTCTCCATGGAGGGAAGAAGAGATTATTGTGAGAAGGAACAGGTGAAATGGGTTGTGCCTGGCTCCCTGTATGCCACACGTATAGACCAATCTGCTGTGAGATTGGCTACTGCGGGTGGCGTGCAAGGAGCCAAGCATGCCCTTCCTCTTCCTCTCTCTCTCTCTCTCTCTCTCTCTCTCTCTCTCTCTCTCTCTCTCTCTCTCTCTCTCTCTCTCTCTCTCTCTCTCTCTCTCGCTCTCGCTCTCCCCCCACTTCTCCCTCCCTCCCTCTCCCCACCCCCACCAAAACCATCCATTCTTCACTTGTAGTTTCTTTTGTGAATTTCCTTTAATGAATGATGTGTGGGAAAAGAAGAGGTGAGAATGAATTGTTAGGTTATTTTATATTTAGTTCTAATGGTGTTTTCATTTTGTTTGCAGGGCCACGGGGCTTTATTTCACCACAATCATTGTAAGGATTCGAAATTCAAGGTTCAAGATTACTGTGATCTCTCCCTTTGTTTTTTCCTTTCCATTTTTATGGATTGAAGATCTTAGAGCCTTTAGGAACAAGATTACCTTATAGCGATATTTTTGGTTTTCCTTTCTTGACATATCAAACATTTGGTTACCATAAATCATGGATGATATAGAAATGGAAGTGTTTCTGAGCATTACTTCCTAAAAATCTCTATAGAAATTTTGCATGGAGATTTTATATCATTTTACAGATGCATTATCAGAAGATTGTTTTATGGATGCTTCCCCATGTAGAATAGTAGCAAAGGTTTGAGATCTTTTCTTCTCATGATGTAAGATCTTTTCTTCTCATGATGGAAGATCACAACTCTATATTGATGGTTTTATGAAAGGTTATTTTGTATTTTTTTCTTCTCTTAATATGGAAATACTTTTGATCTTTTACAAATCAATAACTTGCCAAGATTTCTTTTGGTAGGATCGTATAGCAGAAGTTTCCTACTTTTATAATAGACATTGTTTTGGTTTTCCTTCTTCTTCTTTTTTTTTTTGATGGGTCGTTTTAACAAGGAATATAAAAGAGTGTTCATTACCTCTTAATTGTTTTATTCCTTAACGATAGATGATCCATTCATCGTTGGTACTGGTTTGGAACAAGATATTTGAGTTGAAGGTTTGGATGCTCCTGACTTCATTGACAGCTTTAAGCCATTATCTCTGAACCATTCTATCTCCTGAGGTTCTCACCGAGTTCAGATGTGTCAGTTCCTATATACGAATTGGACTTGAGGCATCTCTCTTTCTCCCTCACGTACATACACACGCACACACAATAATAGGTAATTAATAGCCTCTATTTCTGTGGGGTTATAAATACCACCTCTATCTCTGTGGAGTTATCACCACCACCACCATCTCTCTCTGGGACACAAATGCTCGCGCATTTGGAACGGCTTCTCGGATGCCTTTGTGAAAAATATTCAGCATTTACTAACAATTTTCCTACGTGATATCCGAGCTTCCTTTCCTGAAAAGCAGAAATTTTCCATTTATTTTTTTCTTTTGTTGATATGCGAGTCAAAGTACTTAGTAAATGAATGCCTTTAGTATATGTTTATCAAAGACAATATTGCTTTGCTAATCTTCGATCAGCGTTACAAATGTTCATCAAAGTACATCGAAGTATATATATTCACTTTACTCCCTTTGCTATACTTGGATTTAGTGATATTTTGCCTGGATAACATAGTTCTCTTCATCATAGCCTCTCTCTCTCTCTTTCTCTCTCTCTCTCTCTCTCTCTCTCTCTCTCTCTCTCTCTCTCTCTCTCTCTCTCTCTCTCTCTCTCTCTCTTTCACTTCAGGCCCCCTCCCCCTCTTTCTTCCCACCCTCTCCCTCTTTCCTCGCTGTGTCTGGAGATACCCTCATATTTGTCTATGTACATAGCCAGGAATATCTGTACGTTGTGACCATTTTCTTAGGATTTAAAAGAGACAAAAGAAAGATATATATATTAGCTAAGGTCTTCCTTGCTTTTATATTCGCCATTCCCTGGACTCATTTTCTATGTCACATGCAGTTCACATCGATCCCTCTCTCTACCTGTCCTTGGTTTCATTCTCTATATATTGTCTCAAGTTATTAGGTGGTTGAATAACTTCTAATCGAATGCCATCTAACATTCTCCTATAGAGCTTTGACATGGCAGTCTGCATGCTTTGAGCTAGTCTCTCTCCTCGGTGTGTATGTGTGTGAGATAGTGTGTGTGTGACTAAGAGACACATCCCACATTTAGTATGTTATTCTTTGCAGTACTCACCATTATGACAGTAAGAGGTGAAACGTTTTCCCATACCACCTCAATGTCATGATGCAGTCATGCAACCTCCGTGTCTCCAATCCACAAGTCCTCACATGCTTGCACTGAGAGAGAGAGAGAGAGGGAGGGAGGGAGGGAGAGACTTTGAGTTTAATAATAATGTTTAGAACTTTGACTACATGATGAATGTTTTCAGATATGTAATCTTTGCTCGGAACAAAGAAAATTTTTCTCCATTTTTGAGACAGTTAACTTTGCAAATATAATTAATCTTATCTCTTTTTAATTTTGCAAGAGCAATCGATCTTTTAGACCTTGCAGTCTGTACCACTCCAAGCTCCTCCTGTCACTGGAGTGATCGAGTACTTTGTGGCACTGCCTTCAAAATCTCAAACCTCCCTCCCTCCCTCTCTCTCTCTCTCTCTCTCTCTCTCTCTCTCTCTCTCTCTCTCTCTCTCTCTCTCTCACTCTCTCACACACACACACACACACACACACACACACACAGCTTGGAATGTGGTCGAGAGGATGGTAGGACCCTACCCTATAAACATACAATGGAATGCTGTCCGAGGCCCCGGCGGAATTATGGCGGTGCCCCACCAAAGGATATGGATAGACTCCAAGCTGTGGGGTCCCCTTCCAACGGGACCTACTTGGGGCTGTGCGTGCGGTGCCTGCTCCCCCTACCACATGGGTGGCAAGACGCTTTGCCTTTCTGCCTTGCTTTTGTTGCTGGCAGTGCAACCAGGAAGACCCCAAAGCGTCCTGCCCAGGGGCTCAGCTTTCTATCCTTCCGAGGGCTGAGCAAGAGAGAGAGAGACCATTGGTGTCCTCCAAAAGGAAATTTCAAGTTAGCTAAAGAAGCCAGAGAGAGAGAGATAGATAGATAGAGATTGAGATTGAGATTGAGATAGAGAGAGAGAGGGAGGGAGGTAGCATTGTTGTCTACCAAAAGGAATTTACAGGGGCAGCTAAAGAAGCCCATGACAACACCTCAACCCTGGAGCTCATAAACCCCACTGCCCTGTCCCCCAAGGCATTGTCTATAATCCTCATGATGCCATGTCTCTGTACGGACTAATCCAAGGGGTATGCTGTTCATGTTCTCAAAAGGAAAATTTCTTGTATCCACTTCTCAGTTCCCTTCCCATACTACCCCTCTCATCATCATTTGGGCTGTAGTAGTCCGGTCACTTTATCCTGGAGTTTGAGAACTCTATATCCTATATATATATATATATTATGTAATGCAGGCCAAAGTAAAGTACATAATACTTTTTCTAAGAAATCTTTTGGATGGGAGTCATTGATGGTGCTTAGCTTCACTCACTGGTTGACAATGATGCAAAGGATGGCCATATTGTGATGCTTATTATATATGGTATGACTGCCTACGAGAGATATGGGACTAAATGATGCTTCGTACTTTAAACCAAATTATTGAATGGTTTAATTCGCTTTAAGTGCTGATCAAATATACATACATACATATATCATTGAGTCAATGTTTATGCTTTTTTTTTAAAAAAAAAAATTCTGGTATTTATGAACCACAGGTCTAATTAGTACTATGATTTAGGCCTTCCAGGCAGCAAGGATAAACTTATCCAAGAAAAATCAAAATACAGTATTGTTCAGCCCAGCCCATTTTAATATATAACCAGTAGCAAAAAAAAAAAAAAAAAGACATGCACGTAACATGGTATTTCTTTTTATTTAAAAATTATCTACTATTTCTCGTGTATTTTTCACAATACTCGCAGATTGAATTGTGTCATTTGATATCCTGAAATTCTCATCGTTTTTGAAGTTATCATTGGTACCCAGATGGGATGCCCTGACCATTAACAGCACTTGATACATTGCCAACCATTTTTGGGTTCAATCTTGATCAACAATTTATAGTGTTGCACTCCACAAAACTTGTAGAGCTTCAGTGTTGCTCAATAAGTTTTATATGTACCTTTAGATGTGGTGCAAATATGGGAGACATCAACAACACCCTTGCCCAATTCTCGTAACATGTAATCAACTTGATTGAGTGGAAAGAAGCTACCCAAGTTTTTTTTTTTTTTTTTTTTTTTTTTTTTTTTTTTTTTTTTTTTTTTTTTTTTTTTTTTTTTGCGATGGAGATTGCGAGTGAATTTTCTGGTTGATTACCTAGACCCTACCTAAATAAAAATGCCAGATTGGAGAGCTGAGCCTAACTGGTGTTTTGATAAAATAAGGATTTATATTTGCTTATTAGCGGTGCAAATTTTTTATGTACCGTTATAACAAATATCATATCTACCACTACGCACATCAACAATATTAGATCATCAATGTCTGGCAAAAAATTATAAAATGCCAGACAAAATTTAAATAAATGGCATTTTTTTTTATAAATACTGGTAAAAAAATATTGTTGTTTATAAATTGGTGTAGTGAGCCCATCTTTTTCTTTTCCGTAATTAAATATAATCCTTAATGTATATACGGGAGAGCCAAAAATAGGAGGTAGAAATTGGGCAATGTGCATATGAAGCAATTTAGTAGCAAGATTCCATCTTCTTTGTTTCTATACAATTTAATTTAACATATTTTCATATATTATCAAATAAAATTGTGATATTGTATACTTTTGGAATGCAATGAACAACATTATTTTTCCAAGCAACAAGAGAAACTCGATTTGTCACAACAATTCCTAGGTCTCATAACTTATCAAATTTGTAGCATAAGTTTTATGAAAAATAGCCAAGCAATTACTTTTGTAAAATCTAATAATTTTGAGTTTTTCATAGATCCACGTTACTAAAATATGATAACTAAAAATCTTCAACCATCTAAAGCAAGTCTATATTATGTTTTTTTTTTAAAATGCCTAATTTCTTGAAGGTGCACATGTTATGCCTAATTTTATCTTAATTTATTAGTTCGATATCTTAGATAAATTTTATTTTTTTTGAAGTAGCTGGAGTTATCGATTTATCTTTCGCCATCAAAGAAAGGAAAAAATATTTTTTTTTGATGATATTCATAACTATACACCATAATTATTATTCAACTTATGCATCACAAAAAAAATCAATTAATCTCTAGAAATAAATAATTGTATAAGGGTAAAGTTGTCTTTATAGTATTCCAGGACAGGAACGATGAATCTAAAACGGCCAATCATGAGTACAGCCGTGCATGATTTCTGGCCCTAGTTTCCCGCCGCATGGGCGATGCTCCGTGGATTGACGAAAGTACCCTCGGGTAATCCCTGTCTTAGACCCATTCTCTGGTGAAATTACTGTCCTGCCATCCCCGTGTCCTTTCCACGTGCGGCGTGTTTGTGTCCGTCCTGGGCCCCTGGCTTCCTTGGATGGCGTTCTGGTAAAAATTTGGACGTGGCGGCTTGCGAAGGGTAGTCTCGCAAAAGTGTAACTTTTACCGAGGGCGGTGCCGTTGGGTTCTGACGTCCACGTGGTTTCTTGAAGGAGCCCTCGGAGAAAGGAAAATTTTACGACTTCTCCGCAATGTTTTGTTGCTTCTTTTCTCTAATTATTATTATTTATATATAATTTAATTTTTTATATTTTTTTTAGCTATTGTTTTTGTGAATATTTCAGTTTGATCAAGGTGGTGCAATGGAAGCTAGCATGATGATTATTACTCAACCATCCCTGGTGTTTTGCACTATTTAATGAGTGCCGCACCAAAACTTATTAACCATGTTATTGGAGAAAGCTTTTTTTATTGAAAAAAGATAGGAAGATAAATCCGACGTAGCTATATCGTAGGTCCCCATCTCATCGTAAAATGTTCGATTCAAGATGCTTGATTTTCGTAGTCTTTTTTCATTCAAGATGCCAGCTAGTCAGAACGGGGATGAAGAAGAATCATGGTAAAAATTTGGACATGGCGGCTGGCAAAGGGTAGTTTCGTAGAAGTGTAACTTTTATCGAGAGCAGTGTCGTGGGATTCTAACGTCCACGTGGTTTCTTAAAGGAGCCCTGGGAGAAGGAAAATTTTACCATTTCTCCATAATGTTTTATTGCTTCTTTTCTCTAATTATTATTATTTTTATATAATTTAATTTTTGATATGTTATTTTAGCCGTTGTTTTGGTGAATATTTCGATTTGATCAAGGTGGTGCAATGGAAGCTAGCATGATGATTATTACTCAACCATCCCTAGTGTATTGCACTATTTAATGAGAGCCGCACTAAAACTTATATACCATGTTATTGGAGAGTTTTTTTTTTTTGATTGAAAAAAGGGATAGGGGGATAATTTTTTTTTTTTTGATTGAAAAAATGAATAGGGAGGATAAATTCGGCGTAGCTATTCTAGCGCCAGGGGCGGACCGCCGGGGGGGGCAAGGGGGGCCTTGGCCCCCATAATTTTTTAAAGTTTTTTTTTATAAGTTAATTCTTTTTTGTAAACTTTTAAATATATACAAGGATGAACCGCCAGGAGGGCAAGGAGGCCCCTTGGCCCCCCCTAATTTTTTTAATTTTTTTTATAAATTAAGATTTTATATAAACTTTTAAAATTATATATATATATATATATATATATATTATATATTTGGTCCTTCTAAACTTGGGGATATTAAATATAACTTGAAGAATCTTAAAAAAGAATTTAAAATGAAACAAATACTATAAATTAGCTTTCTTTACTTGAAAGTTGGATCACTACCAATTTTATTTTTTATTTTTATTAATTTTTTTTATAATTTTTTAGAAGAAGATGGAATTTTCTTTTTGTTACTCGACCAGTGCCCGTCTTCAGAATTCGCCATGGTCGAAGCTACTATACGTAGTCAGCACCATCTCATTCACCACACCAATGGATAAAATGGTGGCTAGACTTGTCATATGATGCGATCGACGAGAATGCTCACACGACGAAACCAGGCTGTTGCGCATATATAAGGCCGGATACCATCGATACGCTAGCCTATGACTACCATCTTGGTGCCCTTCGTCAGCCTCGTCGCACTGACGAACACTGCATGCGGTGAAGCCGTGCACCGTCTTAGCGATTAGATCCATCGCGTAGCATTATCGGATCTTGGAGGGCACGGACGGGTGGGCGCCCGTCATGCCCCGGCTCCCAACAATACTACTGCACTCACATCCCATCATCTTTGGCACCGTTGCTTGATAGATGTCACATCCCGTTGTGCAACGCCAACGATACTCGGTACGACGCTGCCACTACTGTGACCGATGCGCGTGCATCCTTTACGAGTTCTTTACGCTTATTACTCTTCCAGTTTCAACTACTACTATAGAGAAAATATTTTAAAAAATGAAGATTGTCAAGATCAGATTATTCAACAAGATGGAAGATGATTTTTTTATCAATTATTTAGTCACTTATATTGATAAGAAGATAGCTAAAAATTTTATGATAGATTTCATTATTAATAAATTTAATCTTATAAAATAAGATAGGTATAATTTAAATAATATTTATAAAAAATATTTAAATTAATTTTAATTATTTATTAATATTATTTATTTATATATTTTTTTGGCCTTCCTTAGAAAATTGGTGTGGTCCGCCCTTGCCTGGCGCTTGATTTTCATAGCCTTTCCCCATCCAAGGTGCCAACTGGTCAGAACGTGGAAGAAGAAGGATCCTGGCCTCTCATTTACGGGGAAGAAGAAGGATCATGTCCTCTCACTTGGTAAGAACGAGGAAGAAGAAGGATCCTGGCCTCTCACTCACTCAACCATCATTGATCTCAGGGGATAATCCTTGAATTTAATCGAGTCTCCACCAGAGTCATGCCTCGAACCCGTGACCTTTGGTTGTGAGGCAAGACCTCAACCAGCTAGGCTACTATCTTGGCGGTATTAAAAAAGTTCAAATGTGACCAACTAAGTATTTTGAATATTATTTTAATATCTTAATAACTATTATAATAGAATATAATTTTAATACAAATATATATATGTGCGTATGTCTCTGTGTGGATATATATATATATAGTTTTTTTGCGTGTGTCATGTGCATGCCTATTGATAAAAGTTGGCATGATGGGAAAAGAGAGAGGATTTTGGAGGTGGGGTATTTTTTATAGGTAGGAGGTATATGGTTGACTGTATATATTCAATTCCAAAAATTTTTCTTTATATAATTATATATAATATATTTGTATTAGAGGTAATTATGTATGTTAGTATTTTTAAAGATATATAATTGTCCATAATCAAGTATAAAATTTTGTTTTCCATAAATTTTGTTACAATGAACTATAATAAGGGGATATTATAAGTGGATATTTGTTAATTAAAATTTCTAAAAAATGAAGTTCTTGTTTTCTTTGCTTTACTTCTCCATTTACCTCTCTCTCTCTTTCTCTCTCACACACACGTGTACACACACAATTAATGAAAGTTATAATGGTCCAACTAGACCAACTTTGCAGACCATTCCTACCAAGAAATAATAGAACACCCTCTATAAAATAGATTAATTAGGTACCAGTGTCTAATACCATTAATGCATCTTTTTCATGGAATATTTCTATATTATTTCTTCCACATTTTGGAGCATTGATATATAATATGGAACAAGTTACATAAATATCCCATGCATGTAATTTATGGAGGACATTTTTATCATTTGCTGATAGGAGCAACTTGGAAAATTATTCTGGTCAGACCATTATAACTGTTATCCCCCTCCTCATCCACTTATGCATGCACATATGAATGTATTTGTGTGTATATATATGCACCCACAAATATGTAAACATATGCGTACACAAACATATATGTATAAATACATATGTACATTCGTACATACATAAGTAAGTATGTGCATGTGCTCATGAAGGGCTAAATTTTGCATTTAGTTGGACAACTAGATATGCTACTAGTTTAAATTTCTAAAGAAGAAAGCCTGTACATAGCATATATAGTCTATCAGAAAAAATAGATATTTGCAGTTATATATGTATATATTGTTGACATTGAATACTTGATCCATTTTTGCACCATCGAGACCTACCAGACGGTCACCTTGAACACCTACAAAACAAGTCCCTGATCGGAAATTTTCTGATGAAGGATATTCCAATGCCTAAGTCAGTAAATTCAAGCAACAGATAAAGAATCTTAAGAGAAGCAAAGTCAAGAATACTTCAATTTTCTAGCTTAGCTTGCCTGCGAAGATCCCTCTTATCCGTATTTATAGGCATTCGCCATAACAGAAGTTAGTTGGAAGAAGTTTCATACAGTTAATCTCAATGTCATTCCATTAAAACTAACTTGAATCTGTCGTAACAGATGGTCGTTATAACGTTATTCAGTTATGATAACTGTTTTTTGAATTAGTCGACAAAATCTAGTCAATGATTCATTTGGGAGGTGATTTATCCGCTATCCTTTAAGTCTGAGTTGGTCAAACTTTATAAGTTGGTCGGATAGTTATGCCTTAGAGATCAGTCAGTCGGATTTTATATCACTAGCTTACTTCTGAGCTTTTGGCCTTTTATCGATAAATTCGATTGTCCCATGGTAACATATATATATATATATATATATATATATATATATATATATATATATATATATATATATATATATATATAGTTTATAGAGCACAAAGAGGATTCGTAGAGTTGACTAGATTGAGAATTTCCATTGGGGTTCCAACTTGCTGGACGTATCTTGGAAAGGCTGTGGAAAGAGATGCACATGAAAGGAGAAACACAAATTTTAGGCTAAGTGCAACTAAAGGAAATGAAAACCTTTGTTTAACGTGTTCCATTTGAAACAATTACCTAGCAGTCTTTCAAGTACAAGAATTGTAGTTTGGGACACCAAACGGGACAAACTCCCCCTAAGTTTAAAGTCCATTAGACAAAGATGGGATAAAATATTCTTAGCTTATAGAAGTCACTAACAACAATGCTAACCACTATGGTTCCTTATAAATCTACATTAACAAGAGAAGAGATGGTTGAGACAAAGCCAAGGGCAAAATGTGCTCAGATTACCGTCTCGGACGCTTGGTTGTCATTACAGAAGAAAAGTTTATTTGTCACAAAACCATGCCTTTGTTAATTTGGGGTGCACTGCTTTATAGTAATATTTCTTGGTTGTAGAACGAGTGCAGTACGTAGAAGTACACAAAGACTTTGTTGTAAAGCAGGTTGCATTGGATAACGTTAAATTTATTCCTCTCGAACTGGCTAACAAAAAAGAGGACATAAACAAGGGGATCAATGAAGCCAGACTTGCATTGGGACCGGTTCAAAGTTCTCGTCATGGAGGCAGCGGAAGCTTATAGGTGTTTGTTTCGAAAGCAAGGAACTTTGAATATGCCATCCTTGCGAGCTAGCTAAGCTCTTGTTCATTACATTGTTGCCCGGAGACTACGTTCCATTCTAGAGCTTCTAAACAGGCATTGTCAAGGGTTAATATAAAGAACTCAAAGCAACTCACTGTTAAATAATTCACATATATACTAAGCAAATAACCTTATGAAAGATTCTCTATAATCCACCTCTAACTAAGATGGTGGACTCAAAACCATTTTGATCTTATGTACAAGCAAAGCAGGTCCATCAGAACATCTGAATCATTTTATTTTGTATTAAGAGTTCAATTATTGCTTCATGCACTGTTTATCAACTTACCTGTTTAACAAACAAGATTTATGTTTTACGCAATAACAAACAGCTACCCCATAAACAAATACATCGATGGAATGTGACATCTTCTATATTTCTCTCCACTAGCTATATATATATATATATATATATATATATATATATATATATATATATATATATATATAGAGAGAGAGAGAGAGAGAGAGAGAGAGAGAGAGAGATTGGCTCCTGTGTGTGTAATGGAGATATTCCTGCTTCCACTGGGTCTGCTCACACTGTTTCACATGATCTTTCTGTCATTCAATAAACTATTTTGCTGGATGCCAATGCCTCTAATAAAGTTGGTTTGGCTTGGAGGCAGCCTTAGGTTGCAGCCTTGCAGGACCACCTGTGACCCATGGACCAATAAAGGTGAGTACAGGCTAGCCATGTGGATGATGGATGAAGCCATAAGCCCTTCTCCAAAACAAGGGAGTTTGGAATGCTGACACAATGGGGACAATGAAACCAAACAGCAGCTGTACTGCCCAGGTTGGCACACTCAAGAGAAAGGAATCAACCTGGCCAAAGTAGGAAGGGACAGCAAAAGTAGTACTTATTGGAGCATCAGTACCCAGAGCCAGAGACATCAAAGTAAAAAGAGCCCCTAGAGATCCACTAGCTATTTAGGCATTTTGAAGGGAACCAACCTGCACACCCATGGTAGGGAAAAAGACAACAGCAACAGTACATTCGAGATCATTTTTTTTTTCTTTTCCAGACCTATTGGTGAAGCTGCACGCATAGAAATTAAGCACCATTCATTCATGCCACATACTCAAGGGAAGGAACAAAAGGTAACAATGAAGTAAATAGGAGTGAGAATAGTTCCTGACTTCTAAACAGCATGCATCTCGAGCAGTTATGCTTCAATATAAATGCTTTTGTTCCATTCTTGCCTCTTGAGTTCATATAAAGGATGCCTTCTAAGTGAAGTAGCTAAATCGTTTTTTCACATGAAGCATGCCAGTGAGATCAGAAATTACATTGCTTTTGGCCTTTCTGCTCCATTCACATATCCGACTTTTTAAAAACTCCAATAACTTAGCAAAGGAAACAGGTGATCAGGTAATAGGTAAAAAAACTTTTAGATTGCATTTGGTACATTGACAAGCAATTTTAAAAAATAATGTTGATTGTCAGTAATATAGATTACTAGTAATATATTTTTTTTATATGAAGCATACTAGTGATATCAGAAATTACATTGCTTTTGGCCTTTCTGCTCCATTCACATATCCAGCTTTTTAAGAACTCCAATAACTTAGCAAAGGAAACAGGTGATCATGTAATAGGCAAAAAATTTTTAGGTTGCATTTGGTGCATTGCCAACAATCTTAAAAAGTAATATGGATTGCCAGTAATATGGATTACTAGTAATATGGATTGTAAATAATGTAGATTATTTTATTTGATATATTACATAATATAAAATCAAAATTTTAAAATATTCCTAAGCAGTCAAAAGAGGTAAGTGATGGGAAGTTCGCTTCGGCAGTTGTGAGGGAGTTATGACTTGAAGTTCGTGCCTTTTCCTAAGCTCTTTGTATCCTTACTTCGAACAGTTGTTGTGCTTGGTTGAGAAGCTCATCAGCATCTTCCGAATCCTTTGACGACAACTGATCTTGGGCTGAGTTGTCTCCTCGTGGTGCTTCGGGCGGAGGGGGCTCTGTGTGGTGCTTTGGATTGGGATTGGGGACTCAAAGAAGGGCAATAGCTGGGGGGGTCTTTTAACTTTGTCGACGGCGATGGCGACGGCGATCGTACCTGGGCTCGAGTGGTTCAGGGGGCTCCTCGTGGTCTATCCTGGACTTCCCATAGAATAACTGAAGAAGAAATCAAGAGGCTTCAAGGCTATTTCACCAAGGTCCTCGAGCTTCCTAGTTCGATGATGGATGATGCTCGGTGTTAGTGGGAAAACCAGGCTATCTTCGTCAAGAGCTTGGGCTGGAGAGTTTCGACAGAATGGATGGCAAAAGAGGTCAAGGTGAAGCTTCGTTTAGAGGAGGAATCAGAGGTCTTTTCGATAGCAGAGGACCACCTCATCCTCTGTTTCAAGATAGAGAAAGATTGTGGCTTGGCAAGGAAAGGGGGTCCGTGGCTTGTTGCTGGTCAGCTCTTGGCAATGGAACCATGGGAACTAGACTTCGTTCCTGGTCGTTGGCAAATGTTGACAGCCTAGCCTGTCCTAATTTTCTTTGGTGATCCTTCCTTGTTTAGCCATTTCTTGTTGAGCCATTTCTTGTTGAGATTATGACCAAAATAGGTCATCACCTTTCTTTGAAGAAGGATATGAATCATGTATAAAATGGGAATAACCCCCATCTTATTATGTATGAAAAATAAAAGCAAAATTTTCTCCCTTCTCTTCTCTGTTCCAACATGGTATCAGAGCAAGGTTTCTATCCCACCTTATTCCTGTTTATTCCAACCCTATTCCAATCCTATACCCATCTTATTCGCGCCATATTCTCTTCCTTTTCTTAAGTCCCGCCGCTGCCACCACCGACGCCTCCTGCCCTCCGACGCTCCCTCTGCACCCTCCTCCCTTGACGAACCCCTACGAGCGGGCCTGACCGCACCCCTGCACCCGCCTCCTCCGATAAATGCCCCCGCGCCCCTGCACCCGCCTTCGACCGTCGCCTCCGACCGTTGCCTCCGACCGCACTCATACGCCCCCGTGCTCACCTCCGACCGCGTCCAACTGCGCCCCGCGCCCACCTCCGACCGCGCCCCTGCGCCCGCCTCTGACCGCGCCCCTGCGCCCGCCTCCGACCGTGCCCCTGCGCCCACCTCCGACCGCCCCCCTACGCCCTTGCACCCACCTCCGATCGTCCACCTCCGTGCCCCTGCGTCCACCTTCGATCGCGCCCCTGCGCCCACGCCCGAAGAACCCCTGCAGTTCTGTTGTGACATGCTGTGGTGCTGCCGTACTGCAGCCCTCTTCTCTCTTCCAGATCTGCACATTGTGGCCCTGACACCTCTTCGTGATCTTCATTCTGAAGCCTCCAGTTGCTGGATCTCTATGGCAGACAAAGGCAAGCCGCAAACCCCTTCCATGACCTAACTTTAGGTATATTTATTTGGCAGCATTATTTTTCCCAACTACAACTTTGAGTAGTTTTTTTTGTGGTGCTCTGTATTCGGTTCTCAGACAGTCATAGATAATCTATCTCTCTTGATTAGTTCGATCCGTTTAGATGGACCCTTCACTTATCTAATATGGTCTCGGAATGTGCGGTTATACATTAAAGCCCATGGCTTTGAGGGTTTTCTCACCGGGGATGTAGTTCAGCCACCATTGGAAGATACTGGATTATTGAAATGGAAATCAAAGAACTCCCTTGTGATGGCCTGGCTTCTCAACTCTATGATCCCTGCTGTTGCTCAGGGCATGTCCTTCTTTAATACCGCCAGGAAAATTTGGGAGGCTGCTGCTCAAACCTATTCACAACAGGGCAATACAGTTCAAGATCTTGAGCTTAAACGCAAGGTGCATACACTTAGACAAGGCAAACTTTTTATCACTACTTATATGGCAAAACTCCAACGGCTCTGGTCTGAGCTGGATTTTTATTACCTTTTCAAAGCCTGTTGTTCGAAAGATGCTACTGAATTCAAGAAATACACTGTTGAAGAACGAATCTTTGATTTTCTTGCTGGCCTCAATGATGACTTTGATCCAATCAAAGTTCAAATTTTAGGTCAAAGTACGGATCTGCCCTCCCTTGAACAAGTCTTCTCTCTTGTTCTGAGTGAGGAAACTCGTCGCCGGGTGATGATTACTCCTACAGATAGGGTCCGATCTGCACTGATAGCTAAGTCTCAATCGCATTCTCATGATGACCGAGATAAGCGGATATGCCCATATTGTTACAAAACTGGATATATACATGATGCTTATTGGCAGCTACATGGTCGTCCCTCTAGACGTGGTCGAGGTGGACATCGAGGACGTGGACGTTTTGGTGGAGCCACTGGTCATCCTCAGGCACATATTTCTGAGCACCCATAACGAGATGTCTCATCTACCAAGGCCTTGCCTCCTACTTCCTTATCTGCTAATACCGAGAGCTCACTCTCTATTGATGAAATGCTCCGTCGCATTATGAACCAGCTTAATGTTTCTTCCAGCAGTGCTCCATCTTCTACTAACGGTTTGACAAGCAGTTCTTCCAGTTCTACTCCTTCCATTTTTCATTCTCATTTTGCCCAATCACATATTTCTCGTATCAAGTCTAGTACAGTAAATATTGATAACTTTGATTCTTCTTTTAATATCTCTAAGTCTTGGATCATTGATTCTGGTGCCACCATGTATATGATGGGTAACTCTGATATATTTCAGTCTTACTCAGTATGTTCGGATAGAGTGCATATAGCTGATAGCTCTTTCAGGCCTGTGTTTGGAAAAGGATCCATCAACTGTACACCAACCATACAACTCTTTGCAACTTTACATGTCCCTAGTTTTCCTACTAATCTTCTCTCTATCCATTCAATTACCAATAATTTGAATTGTAAAGTCACATTTTTTCCTACTTATTGTGTTTTTCAGAGGCTGACAACGGGGGAGACGATTAAATACGGTAAAATGCACAATGGACTCTACTACTTAAATGAAGAAGAACTGAAGACTCATTCTCCACAAGCTGGTATGGTTGCTTCATCATCTGATAATGCATTGCAGGAACTTCAGTTACAGCACCGTAGGCTTGGCCATATCTCCTTTTCTATGTTATCACATTCATTTTCCAATTTATATCATTTGTGTGTGCAAGAACAGTTAGTTTGTGATGCATGTGAGTATGCTAAGCACACACGCACTACTTATCCAACTTCAGGAACTCGTAGTAAGAAGCCTTTTGAAATTATTCATTCTGATGTGTAGGGACCTTGTCATCCTATTTCTATTTCTGGGTATCATTATTTTATTACTTTTATTGATTGTTACAATAGAGTAACCTGGGTATATCTTTTGTTGTCTAAAGATGAAGTGATCCGTTGCTTTAAAGAATTTCATAAATACGTGGATACCCAATTCGGTGCTAAGATTAAAATATCGAGATCTGATAATGGCACCGAATATATGCATGAGTTTCATGAATACCTCACTACTCATGGCATTGTCCATCAGACTACTTATGTTGATATTCTTGCCCAGAACGGTGTTGCTGAATGAAAGAATCGATACCTTTTAGAAGTTGCTCGATTCTTATTATTTGCTATGCGGGTTTCAAAAACTTTATGGAGTGAAGCAGTTCTCACTGTAGCTTATCTGATCAATCGCATGCCTCTTCGCACTCTGGAGTATCAGGCACCACTTGCATATCTTTAAGGGGAGTCCTCTTTTATTGTAACCCCCAAGTCTTCGGATGTACTTGTTTTGTCCGGGACCATCGTCTTACTGTTGGCAAGCTTGATCCCAAATCTCTGAAATGTATCTTTATGAGCTATCCTGCTATAAAAAAGGGCTATAAGTACCATTACCCTCTTGAAAAGTGAGTCTTTGTCAGTATGGATGTGACCTTTCGAGAGACTGAACCTTATTATGATGCTGTTCTAATACCTCAGCCTCCTGCTCCTTTACCCTTAGCCCAATAGTTTATTTGCTTCCCCAGTATCCCTTCTAGAACTACTGGTCAAGAGGGAGAGATTATAGTGTCCGAGGAGCAAAAGCAAATCGAAGAGTAAGAATACACTGGTAAGCAGTCAGACAATGACTCTAATCGACAAGAAGAGTCTGCATCTAAGCCCATGGTGCATTCTATTACTACCCAACAGTCTTCTTCTTACTCAGCTCCAGCATCTCCATTTGATAATGGTAATATTTCCTCTGACCATACTTTAAATCTGCCTATTGCTCACAGAAAATCTTTTCATCTTCATATTATTTCTTCTGATATCGTTATGATATTGCTAATTTTGTTTCCTATGAGTTTATTTTACCTACATATAGGTTATTTATTGCATCTTTAGAATCTACCTCTATACCATCACACCGGAAGGATGCTATGTCAGATCCTAAGTAGAAAGGAGCGATGCTTGAAGAAATGCAAGCCTTGAAAAAAAATCAGACATGGAAACTGGTTCCCTTACCTGCTAGAAAACATGTAGTAGGTTGCAAATGAATTTATACTGTGAAGCAGATCCCTGAAGGCAAAGTTGATCGCTATAAAGCACGTCTTGTTGCCAAAGGTTATGCATAAATATATGGCATTGACTACAAAGAGACCTTCGCCCCTGTAGCAAAGATCAATACCATTCGGACCCTCATATCTTGTGTAGCAAATCTTAACTGGAGTTTATTCCAAGTAGATGTAAAAAATGCCTTCTTACATAGTGATCTTCAAGAGGAGGTGTATATGAAAATTTCTCCTGGATTTACTAGTGCAGAAACTGCTGGCAAGGTCTGCCGTCTGTGCCGATCATCTATGGATTAAAGCAGTCACCCAGGATATGGTTTGATCACTTTCGTCATGCCATGCTCGAAATAGGTTAATACCAAAGTAGTGTTGATCATACCATTTTCTTCTGTCATAATAAAGGCAATGTTGCTATCCTAATTATTTATATAGATGATATCATCCTTACTGGAGATGATCTCCCAGAGCTGGCTCGTTTGAAGACTCAATTGGCACAATCTTTCGAAGTCAAGAATTTGGATAATTTACGATACTTCCTTGGAATCGAAGTGGCCAGGTCATCCCATGGCATATTTCTTTCACAGCAGAAATACATCTTGGATTTATTGATTGAGACAGAAATGTTGGGATGTCGACCTACTACTATCCCTATTGAGCAGAATCATCGTCTTACTATTGATGGTGGTAAGCCAATAGATCATGAGCGATATCAGCATCTTGTTGGCAGATTGATTTATCTCTCACATACAAGACCTGATATAGCCTTTGCAGTCAGTACTGTAAGTCAGTACATGCATGATCCCCGTGAGCGCCATCAGAAAGCTGTGTACAGGATCCTTTGGTATCTTAAGTGCTGCCCAGGGCGAGGTCTTCTTTTCTCTCATCATGAACATCTTAAAGTTGAAGCCTATTCAGATGCTGACTGGGCAGGTTTTATAGATGATCGATGATCTACTTCGGGCTATTGTGTTTTTGTTGGTGAAAATCTTGTGACTTGGCATAGTAAGAAACAAAATGTTATCGCTCGATCTATAGCAGAGGCTGAATACCGAGCTATGGCTCAAGGCATTTATGAGATTTTATGGTTGAAAAGGTTGCTTATTGAATTACACCTTCTCCAATCTTCTTCCTCCATTCTGCTCTGTGACAACCGTGCGGCCATTAATATTGCAAATAATCCTGTTCAACATGACAGAACTAATCACATAGAGATTGACCGCCATTTCATCAAAGACAAACTTGATCAGAAAGTTATACATTTATCATTTATTAAATATACAGAACAATTGGCAGACATATTGACAAAGGATCTTGGTGGTTCTATATTTTCTTCAATTTGTAGCAAGATGAAGCTTCGCGATATCTTCGCCTCATCTTGAGGGGGAGTGTTGATAGCCTAGCCTAGCCTAATTTTCTTTGGAGATCATTCGTTATTAAGCCATTCCTTGTTGAGCCATTCCTTGTTGAGATTATAACCAAACTAGGTCATCAACTTCCTTTGAAGAAGGATATGAAACCTGTATAAAATGGAAATGACCCCCATCTTATTATGTATGAAAAATAAAAGCAAAATTTTCTCCCTTCTCTTCTCTGTTCCAACAGCCAATATAGAAGGCTATGGTTTGGTTGTGGTTTCCTGGCCTTCCGATGGAGTTCTGGGTGCAGTCGGCTATCATGGCGGTCATAGTGGAGGCGGGGAAGCCATTGGACATCGATGACTTCATGGATCATTTCTGAAAGATCGGGTACATCCGGGTTAGGGTTGAAATCGATGCCGCCAAACCCCTAACTCCAGGAGTACTGATACAAGGTAAGAAGGCTAAATTTTGGTAACAGTTTATTTTTGAAAATCTGCCGGTGGTATGCTACCCTGTGAATGAATCGGCCATGTAAATGATGGGTACCGGTTCACCAAAGGAGATCCCTCGTTTGAGAACAGTCATGGCCAGATCTCTTTTGATAACGTCATGGCTGTGGGTGGAGAGCTTCATTCAGATGGTCCTCCTCCTTCGGTTGCAGAAGGGAAGACCGCGGATGATGGTGGACGTCCAAGGCTTGGCCCGTGGCTTGTTCTTCCTGCATCAGACAACCCCATATACCTAGAGCTCCCACGAGAGCGAGAAGGGAACCAGAGAAGGATAATAAGTCTTGCTCGTACTCGTCGGACTCGTACTCTTCTTCCCCTACCTTGAGCTCTCCGAGAAATACCTCCTCTCCTCCGAACTCTCTACCGGACTTCGATGGCTGGTAGAAGCCTACCAAGGTGGCCCGCCGCCGGTCACCTGGTACCAGCTCAGGTGATGCTGTGGGAGAAGCTATGGCAGTTGGAGTTGGGTTTTTTGCCTTGGGCCCATTAAACAATGATATAGACCTGGGCCGGGATGAGGAACAAGGCCCGTGGGATGCCATCATGGCTGATCCTTCAATGATGTCTCTGAAGAGAGCCCGAAGCCCTCCTAAGGTGCTGACCTCTGCTTCTTCGGGTCTGCTGAGCCCCAAGGTCTTCTCTTTCTCGGTTGATACTGCCACTGTCCAGGTTAGCTCTTCTAAACCTTGTATGGATGGGGGCCAGGTTGAAGGGGGTGATAAGGGCTCTGTTCTTCCTGCTCTTTCTTTTGTGGAGTCTGGGTCTTATGTTTCTGCTATGGGCTCTTCAAAGGAGAGGGACAGTGGTCTTGTAAAGTTTGTAGGGGTCAAACTGAGGAGGGGGAGAGGTGTTGGGGAAACCTTGTGTGATGATGGAGTCCCGGGTCTTTTGGAGGGGGGAGGGAATTTACCCTCTGTTAATGTTGTTGGACGGTGGCTACCCTCCTCTTTTTATGTAACTTCTCAATTGGTGATAAGCGAGGGTGTACAGGATAACTCTTTGGACAAAGGCCCGGTGATCTCTGGCACAGAGGGAGGAGGGAGTTCGCCTTCGGTTGTTAATGTTGGTGGGCGAGTGTCCCAATCTTCCTTTAGTTCATCCCAGCTTGGGGCAAGTGGGGGGGCTCTGGATGTGTCTGGGCAAAATCATTGTGGTCCCAGGTAGTGGGGGAGAGCATCTCTCTGGCTCAGATGCTACTCTGGGTGTCCAGGGGGTTGTGCAGCTTTCTGGGAAAGACCTTGTCCTCCCTCCAACTTTCAAGTTGATTGCTTCTCAAGATCCTAATAGAGGGCATAAGGTGGTTACTAACCAATTGAAGAGTGCCCTATTTGCTAGGGCTTCAAGATGGTCAAAATCCTTAGAGGTAGAAGGTCCTGCAAGGGCTAGTGAGCACAAAGGTATATCAAAATTGATGTAGTTTGTAGTCATGAAAGTCTTAATTTGGAATGTTAGGGGGCGGGGAAATGCTCCTTCTTTTTTAATTTTCATAGAATTGGTCAATTATATAACCCTAGTCTTTGCATCTTGATTGAAACAAGACTTGTTGGTGCTAGTTTGGAAAGGGTTCGTTGCCAATTTTCGGCAAATTGGGCCTTCTATGCCATTGAATCCTTGTGCTTATGTAGGGGTATCATTATTGTGTGGGACCCTCAAGTAGCTAAAATTGATGTGTTTCATCGTTCCTCCCAGCATGTACCCATAGTGGTTACTGAGACCAATGGAGAAACTTAGCTTTTATCAGGGGTCTATGCAAGCATTGATTACAGGAAGAGGAAAAAACTTTGGGAAGAGATCACGGTATTGGTGGATCAGGGGTTTCCTTCTATTATGGCTCGGGATTTCAATTGTATCCATCGCCTTGAAGATAAGAGAGGGGGGAGACCTTATGCTGAGGATACTAGATCCAAGAAATTTGTGCAGTTCATACAGGATAATGGCCTGATGGATCTTGGGTTTGTTGGTTCATGCTTTACCTGGTGCAATAATCGCTCAGGTAGGGCGAGGGTTCTGGAGTAGATTAACAAAGTTTTAGCAACTCCCAGCTGGATTCAGTAGCATCCCGAGTATATGGTCAGGCATTTGCCAAGAATTGGATCAGACCACTGCCCGATCTCGCTCTTTACGGATGCACCCATTTCCTGCCATCTCCCCTTTAAATTCGAGAAGATCTAGTTTACCTACCCTCGTGCCTGGGATATTGTGAGGGAGGTGTGGGGGATGCCCATTCGGGGAGATGCCAGATATCAGATTTCTAGGAGATTGGAGCTTATCAAAAGGAGGCTTAGAAAGTGGAATAGGGAGGAGGTCGGCATATCTTCTCCTACATCTAGGAGGTGGAAAAGACTGTCCTTCATCTTCAAGAATGGGAGGTGATGGAAGGGGGTCTTTCGGAGATGGATTTGGTATCCCTGAGAACTCAACTATCTATTCATCATTCTCTCCTTTAGTAGGAGACTTTTTGGAGACAGAAATTCCGGGTATAGTAGGTTAAGGAGATAGAAATACTAGGTTCTTTCACCAAGCCATTGTGGTATGGAGGCATTTCAACCGTATCAAAATACTTTGGATCAGTGACAACCATTGGCTAGAGGATGATCGTGACATTAAACAGGAGATCCTGCAGTACTTCAGGTCCAGGTGGATGAATTCATCAGCGGCTTCCTCTCACTTTGATCCCCCCTATGACTAGGGTTTCGAATTAGGAGAATCTTGGTCTTATCACTTGTATTTCTGAGGATGAGATCAGGAATGCTTTATGGTCCATGGCTGAAGACAAAGCTCTAAGTCCGGACTGGTTCTCTCCTATATTCTTCAGGCAGTTTTAGTGCATTGTCTGCACCGAGGTGGTTCAGACCATTCAGGAGTTCTTCTTGATGAATGCAATGCCTCAATCCTAGAAGCAAGCATTTGTTACTCTGATCCCTAAGCACCAGGATGCTTCTGAGCCTACACACTTTAGGCCCATTAATCTCTGGAATATCCTTTATAAAATTTGTGCCAAACTCATTGTTATCAGAATGAAGCCTATCCTTCCGCTTCTAGTTTGTTCTAAATAGAGGGCCTTTGTGGAAGGATGATCTATCTCTGATAATGTTCTTATTGCTCAGGAATTAATGCATGATCTCCGGAGGGCCACACCTCATCGTAGCTTGATGGCAATTAAACTTGATATGGAGCGGGCGTATGATTGCATGCAATGGAGATTTGTCTAGAAGGCATTATTCGATTTTGGCTTTTATCCTATCTGGATTTCCCAAATCATGGCTTGTATCATCAGACCATCCTTTGCTATTCTTATTAACGGAACTCCATCGGACTTCTTTTCTAATGTTGGCCTATGGTAAGGTTATCCTATATCTCTGTATCTGTTCATTATTTATGCTGACGCTCTTTCACGAGCTTTGCAGGTTGCGGCCCAGGGTCCAGCTCTTCATCTTTATGTTCCGTTCCCTGGTGCCCAACCAATCTCGCATCTTTTGTTCATAGATGATTGTTTACTCTTGGACCGAGCTACTCCCCTTTGTGCACACGACTTCAGGAGGATTATGGAGGATTACTAATCTTCTGGATGGAGAGTTAATACTCTCAAGTCTACTATTCACTTTAGCCCCAAAACTTATGTACAGCTTCGGTCGGTGATTCGTGACATTCTTTGAATCTCTGAGCATGGGGGGCCTCTTCATTATCTTGGAGTTCTTATCATGGGAGGTAGACTGTTAAAGGCTGAGTGCGCCCAGCTGTTTCTGGCAGTCTGAGATAGGATGGAGGGGTGGTAGGGGCGAACCCTCTCATTAATGGGGTGGATCACTCTCATCAAGTCCATTCTTATATCCTTGCTAGTTTATATGCTCTCTAATACTATTATTCCTAAGTCAGTTATTCACAAACTGGAACAATTCATTCGGGCCTTCCTTTGGGATTCGCCATCTGATGGTATGGTGTTCATCTTCTTTGCTGGCACGTGGTTTGCCAACTGGTGCAGGAAGGGGGTCTCAGCATTTCTTCCTTGGTCACTAGGCAAGAGGCCCTGCTTGCTAGACATGTGGCTAGATTCCTATTATACCCTAACAGCATGTGGACCTTGATGATAAAGGCCAAGTACGGTACTCTCGGCTATGGAGAAATTCCGTGCTATGGCCAGAATTCTTCTGCTATTTGGAAGGCTATGCTGGCTACAGCTCATTTAGTTATTCCTCAGACCAGATGGCTGTTGGGTGATGGTAAATCTATTAATTTTATGTTTGATCCTTGCATTGGAGACCTACCTTTGTTCCAGCGGCCAACTTTCATTGCTATGGATACCAGTGACTCTCTCTCCTTTTCGGACTTATTATTTATGGATGGCACTCACTGGGATCCACTATAGGCTCATCAGGTCTTTGGTGATATCCTGGGGGCTAGGGTCATATCTATCCCTCTACTTGTTTATCACTGCCCTGATACTAGGGTGTGGAGATCCACTTCTATTCCCAGGGTGATGATGTCAGAGTTGTACCATTTGTATGCTTAAAGACCCCAGTGTACTCTTTATATTGGCTAGATCTGGAAGATTCGGGTTCACCCCAGGGTCAATTTATTTTTATGAAAAGTGGCATGGGGTTGACTTCCTATTAGAGCTCTCCTTATATCGAGGGGAGTGAATGTCCCTCCATCCTGCCCTGTGTGCGGGGAACAAGAGGAAACCATGGTCCATGTTCTTTTTCTTTGCCCACGGGCTACTTGGATTTGGAGGCTCACTGACATGGAGGCTCTCTTTATGTAGTTAATGATTATGTGGGTACCTTGCTGGATTTGCTCCATCCAGCAACTGGACACTCTTCTTGCACTCTTATTGCCTATATTGTATACTAATGTGGCAAGATCGCTGACGTGGAGTACTTATCAGATTTGGCCTGATGCCGCATGCTACCATGTTAAACCCTTCGCCAGGCGACTCCTCGGAGGTTGAGGTGCCCTGGTCGGAGTCGAGCTCCTTTGCTGGGTGGCTCCCTCAAGGTTGAGCCCATCTCGATTGAAGTCGAGCTCCCGCTCTCTCCGAGCTCCTTCATCGGGTGGCTCCCTCGGGGTTGAGCCCATCTCGGTCGAAGTCGAGCTCCTGCTCTCTTCGAGCTCCTTTACTGAGTGGCTCGCTCGAGGTCGAGCCCACCTCGGTCGAAGTCGAGCTCGCGCTCTCTTCGAGCTCCTTTGTCGGGTGGCTCCCTCAAGGTTGAGCCCACCTCGGCCAAAGTCGAGCTCCCGCTCTCTTCGAGCTCCTTCACCAGGTGGCTCCCTCGGGGTCGAGCCCACCTCGGTCGAAGTCGAGCTCCTGCTCTCTTCAAGCTCCTTCGTCGGGTGGCTCTCTCGAAGTCGAGCCTACCTTGACCAAAGTCGAGCTCCCACTCTCTTCGAGCTCCTTCGTCGGGTGGCTCCCTCGAAGTCGAGCATACCTTGATCGAAGTCAAGCCCCCGCTCTCTTCGAGCTCCTTCATCGGGTGGCTCCCTCGGGGTCGAGTCCACCTCAACCAAAGTTAAGCTCTCGATCGAATCCCACGGCACCACTTCCCTCGAGCAGCGGGCAACCGCCCGAGGACCACGGAGGAGCACCTCCCAGGGTGTCATGATCACCCCTACTGCTGTTTACACCAGATAGGAAAAGGCACCTTGACCAAAGCACTGCATTCTCGACCAACCATCTGCACCACCTGGAAGAGAAAACTATCCCAGAAGATTCAAATCTAGGGGGCAACTGCCTCCTAATCGAGGCACTGCCAAGTTTCCCGAAGAAGAGCGACCAGATGGAGAGTCAGAGCATGTGGCATAACCCCTTATCATGAATGAGGAAATGCACCTATACGCACGGCACGAAGCACTGCCAAACGTTGACCCTCTGGTGCCGGCAGAGGGGGAAGATCCCAAGGTAAGCTGTTGGGAGGGATCAGGGCAAAAAGGACTCTCCGAGGGTTCCTAAGAAAAGGTAAGCAAGTCTAACTCGGGCGAACGGGGGAGAAAGCAGCACACAGGAGAGCAACGGCGAGACTGAGCGCTTTGGGCTACCGGAGACTCATCGGAAGGGTCTTGACGGACACAGCCACAAGGCCTGAGTTCTCCTCAGCTGCTCTTACCCTAGCTCCATTCCCTCTATTTCAAACTAAATCTCCTCCTCCGAGTGTGGAGTCCGAGCAAGGGGCCCACAGGGAAGGATCTGCTTTCCTAGATCATCACTGACTTGATTGTTGGAGTGCCCCCGCCGGGATCCCCGGTCCGGGACTCATTTGTTTTGCAGGTCTGGGCATGCGTGCAAGCTCCCATGCGATGAGGTTGGCATCCGAGGTCGGCTCCAACTACAGGCCATGATGGTGTAGGCGGCAACATATTGGCGTGCCAGGAAGGGGGGAGCCGGACATAGTTTCACCCCCCCTCTCCAATTTTCTTTCCTTTTTGTGTGACTCCACTTGAAGTATGGTGATGATGCGAGCGCGGGAGGTCTCCACTAGTCATGCAAGAGATCCCCCCTCCTGTGGGGGCCCGCATAGTCCAGAGGGGGAGCCCCCCGCTCTGCCACCACTTCCTTCGATGGATGCCCAGTTAGCGACGCTCGCCCAGCAGATGCAGCTCTTGACTACAGCAGTGCGACAGCTGCTACATCAACACCAATCCCTGGCCACCCACCAGCAGTCAGGAACTCCTACGATCCAAGCTGCAGCATCTCGCGATAGCCTGCGGTCCTTCCATGGAAGGCCGTCACTCCTGCGGGCCACGACAGATCTCCGGGGAAGCCACCGGACCCCGATGAAGAGAGGTGGATCGGGTCAGTCGACCGGGAGAGCCGATCTCTAGCCCTCGAGCAGGCCGCTATTAAGCGCCATCGAGGTCGTAGAGGCAAGGCCTCCCATCACGACCATCCTTAACAATCACTTTCACCTCCTCCGTCAGCCTCAGCGGAGGGCTCCACCGACGAGGCCATTAGGCGCATAGCCGAAAGGCACCTGGCGAAGCAGGAGGGCAAGCTGGCGGAGCTATCCTGCCAATTTGCGAATTTGCAGGGCTCCTCCCGTGAGCCTGCAGGCTACGACGCTCGTTCCCCTTTCTCCCGAGAAATCCAAGATGAGTTGAATCCGAGTCGGTTCCGCATGCTACAGGTGGATCCCTACGACGGGACTACCGACCCCTTGGACCACCTTGAGAGCTACAAGTCTCTCATGAGAGTCCAAGGAGCAACCGACGCCCTCCTATGCATCGCCTTTCTAGCCACTCTCCGGAAGGTGCCTCGGGTCTGGTTTGCCCGCCTGGAGCCTCAAAGCATCGACTCCTTCGTGCAGCTGGAAAGGAAGTTCGTAGCCCACTTCGATGCCTACCAGAAGGTGCCTCGAGAAGCGGATAGCCTCTTCTCCATTAAGCAATAGGATCATGAGCCTTTGCGGGACTATGTGACCCGTTTCAAAGTCACAACACTGGAGATCTATAATCTGGATGAGCCTGTTGCCATGCTGGCACTGAAGAGGGGGCTCAGGACTTCCCGCCTGACCTACTCCCTGGATAAGAAGCCACCGAAGATGTACTCCGACCTCCTCCTCCGCGTTCACAAGTACATCCGTACCGAGGAGGCGGATCGTACGAGGAGGGAGCTGGATAGGAAGCCATTGAAGAAGCAACCTCTAGGAGAGATGCCCAGGGTGCAGAAGCCCAGGTCGACCACCCCGGACTTCCGTCAAGGGTCGAAGCTGAAGAGTAGCCCCATCCCAGAAGAGAGATACACACCTCTCCTGGCCTCGAGGACGAAGATCCTCATGAAGATTGAGGACGAACGCTACCTGCACCGACCTCCCCCGCTGAGGTCATCCAACGGTCGTGACAAGATGAAGTACTGCCAATTTCACCATGACCACGGCCACGACATCAAGGAATGCCGTCACCTCAAGAGAGAAATCGAAGATCTAATGAGGAGGGGCTACCTCGGGAGGTTCATGGCAGGTAAGACCCTGAAGGAACCTCAGGCGCTTGCTGCTCTTCCCCTTGTCCCTGTAGTCAACAATCAGCCCACCGAGAAGCTCGTGGGATTGATATGTTGGGGAATAGAGCACGCTGCCAAAAAGACCCAGGGAGGAGAGAGTCTAAAAAATGTACTCCCCTTCATGAGGAAGAGAAAATTTGGGGATGAAAATGTAAACAACGATGCCGTGGTCGTCGAGATGACGATCGCCAGGCATCCTGTAAAACGGATTATAGTCGATAGTGGAAGTTTGACTGATGTCCTTTTTTACGATGCTTTCTCTAGGATGAATCTATCCTTTGTTCAATTGGGGCTTGTGCACACTCCCCTTGTTGGTTTTACTAGGGACTCCATGGGAGTTGAAGGAAAAATAACTCTCCTAGTTATTGCCGAGACGCCACCTCGGTAGAGCACTGTTAAGATCACCTTCACGATTGTTAGGCTTCCTTCAGCCTACAACGTGATCCTTGGCCATCCCGAGCTCAATCTACTCGACGCGGTCATTTCTACCAAACGGCTATTGGTATAATTTTCTACTCCTTATGGTGTAGGAGAAATTAGGGGGGCACCTCAGTCGATCCAGCATTGCCTTCAAGCTATCCCGGGGGCCAGGAGCTCCTAGGAAGACCCCAGCATCGACAACCTTGACCAAAGGGTGCAGGACACCAGGGGCGGCCCTGTCGAGCGTCTACTAACATTCCCGCTTGGGGCGGACCCAGCGAAGATGGTGTAAATCGGGGCCCAGCTATAAGAAGAAGAGTGGACCCGCTTGCTGAGCTTTCTTCGGGCGAACGCAAACGTGTTTGCTTGGACAGTGGCAGACATGCCCGGGATTCCCCCCAACATCATCACCCACAGGTTAAGCATCGATCCGAAGTGCCGTCCTGTCCGGTAGAAGAAGAGGTGCTTCACCCTGGAGAGGCAACGGGCGATCAATGAGGAGGTGGAGAAACTCTTCATAGTCAGCTTCGTTCATAAAGTACAGTATCCCAACTGGTTGGCAAACATGGCCATGGTCAAGAAGAACAATGGAAAGTGGAGGATCTGCGTGGACTACACCAACCTTAACCGGGCATGTCCGAAGGATAGCTTCCCATTGCCAAAGATCGATCAACTGGTAGATGCCACCTCGGGGCACTGCTTGCTCTCCTTCATGGATGCGTTCTCTGGGTACAATCAGATATGGATGCATCTAGAGGATGAGGAACACATTGCCTTCATCACAGATCAGGGGATGTACAGCTATTGGATGATGCCTTCGGCTTGAAGAACGTCGGTGCCATATACCAATGGCTGGTTTATCGAGTTTTTAAGGATCAGATCGGCCGAACATGCAAGTCTATGTAGACGACATACTCATTATGAGCAAGCTAAAGTTAGACCACGTAGCTGACCTGGTGAAAGCCTTCCAAAATCTTCACCTACACCAGATGAAAATGAATCTAGTGAAGTGCACTTTCGGCATGGCGGCAGGGAAGTTTCTTGGTTTCATGGTCACCCGGAGGGAAATAGAAGCAAATCCTGAGAAGGTCCAAGCAATCATCGATATGGAGCACTCTACCTCGAAGAAGCAGGTCCAGTGCCTAGCGGGCTGGATTGCCGTCTTGAGCCGGTTCATCTCGAGGTCGGCTGAACCACTGTTTACCTTTTCTCAAGGCGCTGCACAAGGTGCGCGACTTTGTATGGACGGAGGAGTGCAAGGCAACCTTTTAGGAGCTGAAGAAATTCCTGGCATCGCCACCATTGCTCTCCAGACTAGAGGATGCAGAGGAACTCTTGTTGTACCTGGCGGTCACCCCAGGGGCCATCAATTCAATCCTTGTCCATATAGATGGGGATGGAGTCTAGAAGTCGGTGTACTATGCCAGCAAGCTCCTCCGAGATGCGGAGGTTAGGTACACCCGCTCTGAGAAGTTGATCTTTGCTCTCATAATGTCTGCTCAGCGGCTCAAGCCATACTTCCAAGCGCATCCGATTATGGTCATGACGGACCAACCGCTGAGGGCCATACTTGGTCGCCCCGACACCTCCTGGTGCCTGGCCAAGTGGGCTCTGATGCTCAACGAGTTCGACATCGCATATCGATCGAGGTTGTCCTAGAAGGCTCAAGTGCTGGTTGACTTCCTGATCGAGTGCGCGGGCATGAGCAAGGAACCCGAGGAGACCACCTCAGAACACTAGCTGGAGCCTGGAATCGAGGAGGAGATCTGGGTCCTCCATGTGGATGGCGCATCCAACTCGGGAGGGAGTGGAGCGGGCCTCATCCTCACCAACGATGATGGGGTTGTGGCTGAATGTGTGCTCCACTTTCGGTTTACAGCAACCAACAACCAGGCGGAGTACGAGGCACTCCTCGTGGGACTGGGAGTCTCTCGCAAGCTAGTTGTCACCAATCTAAAGGTCTTCACCGACTCCCAGCTAGTAGTTGGGCAGATCTCTAAAGAGTTCGAGGCAAGGGACCCCCAGATGATGAAGTACTTGGAACAGGTATGCTTGAGCACGGCGGGCTTTCGATGTTTCAGCATCTCCCACATCCCCCATGGAGAGAACGCTCGTGTCGATGCCCTCTCGAGGCTCGCGACCCTACTGGACTCGTCGCTAGGATGCGCCCACATTGAATACTTGGAAGTTCCGAGCTACAAAGCTCCCAGGGAGGTCCAGCAGGTCACCCCGGAGCCCAGCTGGATGGATCGATACATCAGGTATATCAACAATGACGCCCTGCCGGAAGATCGCACGGAAGCTGTCCTAGTCAAGAAGAAGGCTGCGCGCTTTATCTTAATGGATGGATAGCTCTGTCACAGGTCCTATTTCTATCCACTCTTGAAATGCCTGAGACCTATGGAGGCAGCCTTTGTGCTTCAGGAGATATACGAAGGCCTCTGCGGGAACCACGTGGGGGGCAGGACACTAGCGTACAAGGCTTTTCATCAGGGATATTACTAGGAGACTATGAGGACGGATGCTGTTGACTTTGTGAAGAGGTACGATCGCTGCCAGCACCATGGCCGCATACAACATCAATCGGCGGTGCCACTCTCCCAACTCTCGACCTCCTGGCCTTTTGCTTAGTAGGGGATGGATATCCTCGGTCCATTTCCTCCCGTGTCTGGACAATGCAAGTTTTTGATAGTGATTATTGACTACTTCACCAAATGGATGGAGGCAGAGCCACTGGCATGGATCACCGAGGCCAAGGTCCGCCAGTTCTTCTGAAAGTTGATCATCTGTTGTTTCGAGCTCCCCCATAGCATCATCACCGATAATAGACGATAGTTCGATAATTGAGAGTTTAAGGAGTTCTACACCAACCTCAGAATTCGCCACCGCTTCACCTCGGTGGCCCACCTCCAGACGAACGATGAAGCTGAGGTGACCAATCGGACCATCCTCCAGGGGCTCCGAACCAGATTGGACCAGGCCAAGGGTAGGTAGGTAGAAGAACTCCCCAGCATCCTTTGGGCCTACCACATAATGCCCAGAATGGCCACAGACGAGATGCCTTTCAGCCTCATCTTCGGCTCTGAAGCCATTGTCCCAGTCGAGCTCGGCGTGCCCATGCTACGGGTAGAGCAGTATAATACAGATGAAAACTTAGCTCGCCTTCTTCTAAACTTGGACCTCCTCGAGGAAACGAGAGACAAGGCTAGACTCCGGATGGCAACTTACCGGCAGTGGGTAGCTCGATACTACAACGTGCGGGTAAGGCTAAAGATCTTCTGAGTGGGCGACTTGTGGTGTGCTGAAACCTCTTAACCTCGGGAGTGCGGCAAGCTCTCCCTGAATTGGGAGGGCCCTTACAAGGTGGTAGAAGCTCTCCCCATGGAGCATATACCTCGCTGAGATCGGCGGCACCCGACTCTCGCGGACTTGGAATGCTGATAACTTGAAGATGTATTACCAATGATATAAGATCTCCTCCCATTAATGATAGAATTCCTTTCAATGCAAACCATCTTTGCCTTGCAGGAATATCGCAGCCCGGAAACTCCTGAAACCCGGCATTTTAAGCCCAAAAACTCCTGAAGCCCAGCACCTTAAGCCGGAAACTCCTGAAGCCCAGTACCTTAAGCCCGAAAAGTCCTGAAGCCCAACACTCTAAGCCCGGAACTCATGAAGCCGGTACTCTAAGGCCGGAAACTCCTGAAGCTCGGCACTTCAAGGCAGGAAACTTTCAAAGCCCTGTACCAAAGCCGAAAACCGAGGTCGAGCTCCCCGTTGGGGTAGAGTTCCCCATTGAGGGTGAATTTCGCAATGAGGCTGGACCCCCATTCCTTGAGTTCTTTCATCTCGATGGCTCCCCCGAGGTCGAGTGTTTATTTGTTCCCTGCTCAGGATGCGAAGGACCCAAGAATGCAACTGACCTGGGGGAGATACACGAAGTCTCTCCACCTCGTCTTCGACATGGCGGAGAAGCTAAAAGCCAAAGACCCCTCTCTTCTTCCACCTGCATATTTGGAGCTCTACAGGGAAGAGCTAGCTACTCAACGCCCCATTTCATGGCATTGCAGCTAAAGCATGTGCCTCGGTGGCCCAAAAAGAGAGAGAGAGAGAGAGAGAGAAAAAAAGAAAAGAAAGAAAAGGGGAGAGGAAGAGAGGGAAAGGAAGAGAAGAATTGAGACTCTACGGGAAAAAGAGATTCTTCATTAAGGTGCAAAAGTATTACATCATAGAAAGACCCCCGACAGGCCGGGCGGTCCGAAGATAGAAATGAGAAGAAAAAATGAAGGAATGCGAGTGAAGTGAAGAAGCTCCTATTCTACCGGCCCCTTCCCGGGGTGGCGCTATGGCATATTAGCATCCGCTCTAGCTGCCACTAGGGGGGCTACTTTTGCGACGACCAGAGGTTCCTCCTCCACTGCTATGCCTGTGACCTCACTAGGATCCTTAGTCGGCGCCACAACGAAGACAAGGCCTTTTAGGTCTAGCCTAAGGAACAGCTGGGCAGTTCGGGACTTGCAATGTTCAAAGCCCTTCGAGAACGAGTCGAGGATCGCCTCCTCGGCTTTGTCAACATAAGCTTCTGAGGCCTTATAGTTGGGGACCGCATCGGCAGCCTCTTTCTTGGCGGCCTCCATTAAAGCCACCATGCCTGTGGCCTTTTCTTCGGCGGCTGCAGCCCGAGCTTGCATGACCTCGAGCTGGGTTCAGAGATTCTCAATCCGCTCCGACGCCCAGGCCACCTCGACCTTGAGTTCCTCGGCACGGGCTGCCTCGGCCTTGAGCTCCTTAGACTTGTGCCTGACCCGGTTCTTTTCTCGGGCCAGGGATGCCTCGAGATCTTTAATGCGCCTCTTGGTGCTTGCTGCCTTGGCCTTCAATTCTCTGTTTTTCTTTTCAACTTCTTGAGCCCTAGTCGTCTTCTCCTTGGCCTCGGCCACAGCCGATGCCAGCTCCTTCTCCTTCAACTTCTCCCTCTTGATCTAGTGGGAGCATTAATCATGGATGAGCAGAAGATCCATGCCAAGATGCAACAACAAAGGCATCAGCAAAAAGAAGAAGAAAAAAGAGAAAAAAGAAGGTAGGGAGCCTTACTGTGAAAAGATGGGGGAAGGTGCCGAGAATAGCATCCGACAAGGGCCTTCCTCCCCTTTCTCGCGATCACGTGATTGGACGGCGAAATCCATCATGCGCTCGGCCAAGGACCGATCCTGAGTCACCAAGGAGTTCGGCGCCACCTCAAAGGGCACCCTCAGGGAGCCAGACTTCTTCGCCCGGGATGCCGTCACATCCTCAGGGGTGGCTGAGGACAGCTCCGAGCCCCTGGTCGAACTTGCCGCCACACCGGATGGCGCCGTCGGCGGTAGTACGCTCCTCTCATCTCCTCCTGCCTCTACCTCGATGACTGTGGGAGGTGGAGGCATGGCAGCGATGGCAGCAGGATGAACTCGCACACCCGCGACGGAGTCTCGGGCCGAAGGCGAAGCATGTCGCCTTGGCGGATCGTGTGCTTGCTCAGTTGCCCCTCTGCCTGGGCTGAAGGCTATGACTGGCCCGGGCCTCTGGCCAGGTTCATTTTGGGCCCTCTTCGATGGAGACTCCCTAGGCCCCCTTGGTGCGCCTCTCCTCTAGGCGTGCTGGACTATCTGCTCTATTGAAAGTTTCATGCCTGCAAGAAAAGAATTGAGATCAGCCTCGTGCCCAAACAGACATGGGGAAAGGAGAATCAAGTTCAGGCCAAACTCACCCAACTCCTGGATTGGGCAGACCCCGGCTTTGAAGAGGTTATGCTCTAATAGCAGAACCTCCAGGGAAGGGTTTTGGTCGGCGTGGAGCTGGTCCTAAATTTCCCGATTAGCCACTTCGATAGCAGCGTTCCGGTTTGGGGTCCGGTTTGGGTCACTCCAAACTCAATCGACCCCCTCGATGGAAGCAAAAAAATATTTACTCTTCCATCCTTTGATGGAAGAGGGGAGCTCAAACATAATGCCTTTTGGACGAGGAAAAATAAACTACCACCTGTCCTCGATCGGGTGGCGCTTTAGGATGAAGAAAGCCCTGAACAAGGAGAAACAGGCCACAATCCCGTGAAAGTGGCAAAGGACGATGAAACAAAAAATAGTCCTAACCATGTTTGGAACCAACTGAGCCGGAACAAGGTGGTAGTTGCTAAGAACAGAGAGGAAGAAAAAATGGAAAGGGAGTCGAAGGCCCCCTGCAAGGGACTCCTCGTAGAGGGCGATCCAGCCTGGGCCACTGGAGGTGACCCGCTCCCCCGGTCGAGGGACCAAGAACAGAATAGAGCTTGGGATACCAAAGGCCTCCTGGATTATGGCAAGGTCCTCCCTGGTTATCACCTAGGCGACCTCGCCGGGACCAGACGAGCGGGAGAGCTCGAAGAGAACTTCGGGGACGGAAGGAAGAGGAGGGCTGGCCCTAGGCACCCCTATCACAATCTCGGTGGGACGAAGGTTCCTGCGAACCTCGAGCGGGACTTCCTCCTCCTCATTAGAGAGGGAGTCCTCGGTCGAGAGGGCCCTACCTCATTAGGATTGCTTGAAGGACGAAAACTACGACCTGAAGGGGCTATCCTAGCAAAGACCAGGGAGGAACAAAGAAGGACGAAGAATGAAGAAAGGAAGTTGGAGTATGAAGGGGCTCTAATAACGGGCTCTACCAAACCAAAGGATAGGGGAAGACTGCGGAAGACTAACCTGGTGGCTTTGGAAGTCAAAAACACCAGGAGGGGAAGAAGAGAAAGGCTCTGGTTCGTCGGCGGGCACAGAGGATTCGAAAGAAGTGATGCTCTCAGGAAGTTTTCCCTTTTTTCGAAACGACCAGGCAGCGGCCGTACCCCCCTCACAACTGCCTCCATCGGATTGCCACCACATGTCAAAATCAGCGAGGAATAATGCTTCAGTTCGCCAAAAATTGCTTCGGGTCCTGCATCGGTCATTATGTTTCCTCGGACCGATTGATGTGTCATCCCCGCATTGGCTCAAGGTCCACCCCCTGTGGCGCTGGCAATCGTGGTATTAATGATGTCTGATTTCTGCCTTTCCATGTACACCGCATTTACTCCCTTCACCCCAAGCACCGCGCGCCAACGAGACTCGGGAGTGGGGGACAAATGATGTGGCAAGATCGTTGACATAGAGTCTCTGTCAAATCTGACCTGATGCCACATGCTGCCACGTCAAACCCTTCACCAGGCGACTCCCCGGAGGTCGAGGCACCCTAGCCGGAGTTGAACTCCTTCGCTGGGTGGCTCCCTCGAGGTCGAGCCCACCTCGACCAAAGTCAAGCTCCCACTCTCTCCGAGCTCCTTCACCGGGTGGCTCCCTCGGGGTTGAGCCCACCTCGATCGAAGTCGAGCTCCCACTCTCTTCGAGCTCCTTCAATGGGTGGCTCACTCAAGGTCGAGCCCATCTCGGTCGAAGTCGAGCTCGCGCTTTCTTCAAGCTCCTTCACCGGATGGCTCCCTCGGGGTCGAGCCCACCTCGACCGAAGTCGAGCTCCTGCTCTCTTTGAGCTCCTTCGTTGGGTGGCTTCCTCGAGGTCGAGCTCATCTCAACCGAAGTCGAGATCCCGCTCTCTTCGAGCTCCTTCGCAGGGTGGCTCCCTCGAGGTCGAGCCTACCTCGGTCGAAGTCGAGCCTCCGCTCTCTTCGAGCTCCTTCGCCAGGTGGCTCCCTCGGGGTCGAGCCCACCTCAGCCGAAGTTGAGCTCTCATTCGAATCCCACGATGCCACTTTCCTCGGGCAGCGGGCCACCACCCAAGGACCACGGAGGAGCCCTCCCAGGGTGCCATGATCACCCCTGCTGCTGTATACACCGGATAGGAAAAGGTGCCCTGCCTAAAGCACCACACTCTCGACCGACCGTCTGCACCACCCATAAGAGGAAACTATCATGGAAGATTCAAATCTAGGAAGTAGCTGCCCCCCGATCGAGGCACTGCCAGGTTTTTCGAAGAAGAGCGACCAGATGGAGAGTCAGAGCATGCGACATAACCCTTTATCACAAATGAGGAAAGGCACCTGTGCGCATGGCACAAAGCACTACCAAACGTTGACCCGCTGGCAGAGGGGGAAGATCCCAAGGTAAGCCGCTGGGAGGGATCAGGGCAAAAAGGACTCTCCGAGAGTTCCCAAGAAAAGGTAAGCAAGTCTAACTCGAGCGAATGGGGAAGAAGGCAGCACATAGGAGAGCAACGGCAACACTGAGCGCTTTGGGCTACCGGAGGCTCATCTAAAGGGTCTTGACGGACGCAGCTACAAGGCCCGAGTTCTCCTTAGCTGCTCTTATCCCAGCTCCATTCCCTCTATTTCAAACTAAATCTCCTCCTCTGAGTGTGGAGTCCGAGCAAGGGGCCCACAGGGAAGGATCTGTTCCCCTAGATCGTCACTGACTTGATCGTTGGAGTACCCTCGTCGGGATCCCCGGCCCGGGTCTCCTTTATTTTGCAGGTCCGGGTGCGCGTGCATGCTCCCGTGCGACGAGGTCTACCTTCAAGGTTGGCTCCAGCTACAAGACATGACAGTGTAGGCGGTAACACATACCACACTTGGTTATCCAGGAATTATCTTGTCTTCAATACCTCTGAGTATTCTCCCATATTGGTTGTGGAAAGAGCTCAAACCCATGTCGACGAGTATCTGAGGAATCTCTGCTAACGTCGGAGAACTGGGATTTCACTATCGTTACTTCAGTGCCCTACCGGGTTTTCATTGCCTGGGAGCCCCCTCCTCCGACGTTCTTCACCATCAATTTTGACGGGAGTATATCAAGTACTCATGGTGGTTCTAGTTTTGTCATCCGTGGCCCAGGCCTTAGGATTCGCGTGGCTAGAGGTCACTATCTTATTTAGCCGACAATCCCGGCAGCTGAGTTATGGGATGCTTGTGCTGTGGCATTGTTTGTGCTTGGAGGATCCTGTGGATTGAGCATCTCATTATTGAGGGGAACTCTGCCACCATAATAGCATGGATTCAGGAGAATCAGAGATCTAGGGCACTACATCCACTCCTTCATGACATTGCTCTCTTTTTTCAGGGCTGCTCTGATTGTATCATCAGACATGTCTACAGAAAGGCAAACTCCGCGACAGACCGGATAGCTTCCTATATTACCCATCACTCTGGATCTATATTAGGGACCGACCTAGGGATGTCCCATAACCTTTTTGTGATATAGTTCTTTCGGACTTTTTGGATATATTCATTAGATCCTTACCTTGAATGAATGTACTACTACCAAAAGAAAATATTCCTAAATATACATATAATAATATAGATTACCGGGAATACCAGCAATATTAGCCCTTTCTTCTCTATTCATAGATAATTATATATATATTACAAATAATATTACATTGCTTTTAGCCTTTCTTCTCTATTCATAGATATTTTTTTATAGTTTATCTATTTATTAAAATATATTTTTATATTTTATATTAGAAAATATATAAAATATTTTATATTTTTATATATTTTTTTAAAAAATAAAGAATATTTTTATACTAAATAAATTGAATATAAAAAAATTTATATATTAAATATATAATAGATCTAATATATTATTTAAATATATTAAATAATATATTAAATTTATATATTATATTATTAAATATAACATAATATAATATAGTTATATTACATATTAATATATTTAATATAAATATTATATAATATATTATATACTATTATATTTTATGATATTATATTATTATATTATTATTCTTAATAATATAATATTATATTATATTATTATAATGCTATATATTATATTATATTATAAGAGGAATGGAGAAGGAAAGGATAATATTATCGAAAAGATTATCTTAGAGATGAAAATTTGGATTACCACTCCTTTCAGAAATAATCTAGATTGTCCATTGAAAAATAATTCAGATTACCAGGTAATTTGGATTGCTATAAAATATATATATATACCAAACATAGTAATGCAGTGGGACTTCTGGATGCAACCTTAATGGGCCAAACTTCCAGGCCGGAAGCACAAAATTACCAACCTCTTGGCCTTCCTAAGATTTCCCTCTTTCTTGATACAAGTGATGATAGTGAGATTTTGTAAATTCTCTCCCTCCCTTCCTGAAGCTCAAACCTTGACTTCATTCAACTTTGGTGAATGTCATCTTCTTCAGCCCACGAGGTGAATTCTCATCAATTGTTGAGAGGATATTCCCCTGGGAACAAATAATCATGGTGGAAACAAAATTCTAGCTTTTTGTTTTTAATCAAACAACGATTTTTGTTGCTAGAAACAATAGGATTAAATTAGTAACTGTCATGTTCAGCTTGTAATATAGAGACCCAACAAATATCATCCCTCTCACAAGGGAAGCTAGGATTAAACTCTAGAGCCAAATTAACCCATAAACCCATTATTCTATTGTTCTGGCACTGGTAAAGGGATTATTAAAGAAGAAGGAATGGAGAGTAGGAACCATAAATCCCGTTTTTATTTTTTTTTTATTTTCTTTTTTTAATTAAGACCTGAAAAGCATAAATCATTCTGAAGGTAAAAGACAATGAGAAGTTTAAGGTTTAATTCCCTTTTCTTTTCTCAAGTCACAAGAAAGACAAGGCTATTCTAGTACACATCAAACAACTACAACATAGAAAGAACAAGATTGGTCTTGTTTATGAAGAGATGTATCAGATGTATACATGAAAGCATGTTCAGATCCATAAATGTAGTTTGATAATTGGAGACCAGAGAAAGTTTAACTATATGTTAGAGATTATTTGTTTATTAACTATCCACTAATTGAAGGTTTATAGCAAATGCATATGAAGAAAATCAAATAATTCCATGTCTGGCCACAATACTCTGAACAATTAGAAGCAATTTTCTCAAATAAAGTTTTCTGCTCAAATAAATCAAACAATGCCCCCTTATTTATTTATGCTTCCACATAGTTCACAGCTCTAACTTCATTGGCTGTTTATATTTACAGAACATAAATTGTAGTAAAAGATGAAAACATAAGGCAAAAAATAATTCCTTAAAAAAATTATATTCTTGCATGGAATCTACATGATCTACATGAGTCATAAACTTTGACAGCAATATCTTTTTCCACCACTTATACTTCCTCAAGGTTCAGTCTCGCTCAGATATCTCAGTGAAGGTTATGGATGGATATGTGGCATTCTCTGTCGAAAAGTGTGTAGTCTCGACTGCAGAGGACATGGTGGATGTGCCAGCCTCATCACCATTCTTCCGACTTCTAACTTTGAGCTCCATGAAATCATTGATCAGACCAGGCTTTGTGAGCTTCTCTGATTCGACATCCTTCTCACCGGTCAGCATCTTGATGACATCAGGCATTGTGGGGCGAAGCTTTGCAGCATCTTGAGTGCATAGGAGGCCGACCTTTAAAAACTTGCAGGCTTCTTCAATATCTAAATCATCGGTTAAAAAAGAATCTACAATCTTCCACAACTCGTTTTGCTCGTATAGTGCCCATGTCTGCAAGATGAGAAGCCCATGCGTGATGTCTGGGAACTGTAGAGTGTAAACCACCTTCACAAATTTAGGACTCAGCCACTAATGGGCAAGAAAAACCACATTGGTAACTGGCAATTTGTGATGGTGCAATGTACTGATCCAATGTAGTAGATCATCAGTTAATGGTTTCATGAATGTTGACCATTGTGTATGTAAGGCTCATTTGTAAGTGTGATGAATAAGTAATCACAGCAAACAGGGACTCAAATTGTGGGGTCCTGAGATAGGATTCTTCGACGCTATTTATGCTTTCAGATGGGTTACTTTTACAAGAACTAAATAGGAAACAGAATAATAAAGAACAATAGGAGACCAAGAAAGCATTGTTCCCACTTAAGAACTCTCTTATATCGCATCAATGGCCAATTGATTAGACCTAGTGAACCAGTTTAGCAGTACGGATGGATATAATACACCATCTCTAGCTAAACTTCTAACTGAATTAATTAATGGCAAGACTTCCCTCTCCTTTCATGTCATGCATTCAAACTGCTCTTGTAATTTGATAAAATCATGTAGGACTGTAGGTACATGAAAAGGACATACCACTGTTCTTATTCATTTTAAGCAACTCCTCACAGATTTGCCTAAAACCCTCATGGAGATGGAACTCATTACATTATGCTAGGTTAGCAGCCTTTTGGAGGGATTGCAAAAATCTGCTGAGCAACAAACTATTAGTGGACTAGAGCTACATTTTCCTATTTCATCCAGTATGAGATCCGAGTTTGTGAACCTAAATGGTTCTGAAAGAAAGCCAACTTGGCATACCTAGGTAGTCGGTGTAGGTTGGACCACAGTCACCAGCCTTGGCATTTTATGTTAGTAGATGAAATCATGAAATTGATTATAAATTAGTATTGGATGTCAGTAAGTTGATAGTTGTCAGTGACCTATTGCATCTTATATATTATCTTCATTTATCAGACTATAAACATTATTTTAGTCCTCTCCTTTTATTTTTTAATATTATTTTTTATGGGCTCCTTGATCTCTAGGTTCCGCCCAAATGCCTAGGTGCTAGGCAACATCTAGCTGTCAATCAGCCACCTATAGTTTTGGTAAACATTGCCTAACTTCCATGGAGCAGAAAGGTCACCTGCATAAACATTGCTCTCCTCTATGTTGCGTATTAACTTTATTTTGGATCCGAAGGAACATTTTCTTTACAGCCTTTATTATTTTTCCACATGCCCCAAATATATCCCCAGGGAAAATTAACCTTAAAAATGGAACACACCACATTAATGAATACTGAGGAAAGGGATAACTAACTGAACTTGTGAAGAAGTAAAGCATCAAAAAAAAAGGAGTCAAGAAACAGTTGACAATAAGCATATTGCTTTCTCAGCCTTTTATCTTAATATATTTTTATATATTGAACAGTCAAAATGACTTTTCTTGACTATAGAAGTATAATATATCTATTTCCTAAGCCAAGATATGAGGACAATGCTTGATGATTATGATTTTACCACATAAACAGAAATATGACTACCCATCCTTGCAATACTTGGAAAGGAGAAAGACAATTATTTAATTAAAAATACTATGTGCTGTATAAGAAGTAAAAATAAATAAAATGAGAAACGTGTGGTGGAAGTAGCAAAATGCCTAGTGGATGTTCACTTGTTGAAACCAAATTGGTACAGGAGACTAACACACACTTAGCAAACAGGCATAAAAGACTGCATACAAAGGCATGACGGTCATCATATTAACTAGAAATGGCAATCGTTTCTCAAACTTATGCTCTATCTCTACCACCTGAAATCAAAAAGGACATACCACCTTAGCCGTATTAACTTCTTGGTTAATGCTTGTACAATATAGTCGCCTAGGAGTTGAATATAAAAGAAGTCATTTCCAAGTGTAATTTCCCCAAATGATTGTTAAATTAAAGGAGAACATGTCAAATATTCCAGCTTTAATTGATTGTTAAACTTCTTCTTCTTCTTCTTTCAGTCAGGATATTAACTAGAAATGGGAATTGTTTTACAAACTTTTCTCTCTGTACCACATGAAACAAAAAAGGACATACCAACCTAGCTATATTTGAAAGAGGAAACAACGGCGAGTACTAAAACTTCTTTGTTAATGAATATAGAACAGAGTTGCCTAGGAGTAAAAAAAAATAAAATATCGATCCCAACTTGGAATGTCCCTGAATAATTGTCAATTAAAGCTGCTGCTGCTTCTTCTCTCAGATACAGCTAGGACAACTTACTTTGTTAATGAATGGAGAATAGAGTTACCTAGGGGTTAAAAACTATAGACAAATCAGTCCAAAGTGTTATCTCCCTAACTGATTGTTAAATTAGAGCTTCTTCTTCACTGCTTCTTCTTCACTGCTTAGGAGGAATTCTATACACAAGTACATTGCCGAGCTAGCTAACTACCTAACAGTCTCAACCCTATAAGAGACAAAAAAACTGTGAAGGTTCTGGACAAAAATGAAACATATCACACTAAGATGATCTGACTGTTGCATTCATTGCTTAAGAAGTATTCTATAAACAAGCTTATTACTGAGCTAGTTAACTACCTAACAGACTCAACCCCGTAAGAGACAAAAAACTGCAAAGGTTCTGGACGAAAATTAAATGCATGATTGCTTCCCAAACTTATGTTAAACTATCTCTACCACATGAAATCGAAAAGGACATAAGCTGCTGCTGCTTCTTCTTCATCTTGTTCGGACCACTCCCAGTTTTTTAAGTGAGAATGATCTTAGTTTTAGTTTGGAGACCAAAGATAGCATATCATACTAAGATGATCTTGTTGGGATATGACAAAGTTGATCTGTTTATACTGACCAGTTGAAAGCCTGAAATTGAAATTGATCAATGCCCGAAAGGCACGACTATGATCAATACCTCTTCCGAAAGGTATAAAATCGATCAATGCCTAAAAGGCATAAATATGATCGATGCCTAAGATAAATGTGACTGATCAACATTCAAAAGGTGTAGAGTTGATCAATGCCCAACAAACATAAGACTGACTCACTTCCAGGTAATTGACAGATTTATTTGAGAATAGAATTTATTAATATTCATGTAGTTCAGGAGCCGATCAACTATGGTGGAGCCGATCAACTATGGAATAGCCGATCAACTATGAAGGAGTCGATCAACTAAGGAGGACTGATTGACTATGAACAACTTTGGTTGCACGTGCTCATACCCTGGATTAACCGTTTTACAGCCGGATGCCAGCTGTAAGCGGTTAATTCCCTAGCCTATAAATACCCACGGGCGCGACGATGAGGGGACTTCGGCTATTCATTCTTTTCCCTACACCTTTCCACCGAGCCTTCCTCCAGATCTCATCTGTTCTAATCCAGACGCCATTGACGAGATTGGGAGTTGGAACCTTATCAACATACAGAGCTTCCAAGAAACTTCATCAATTCAATCAGCTTTCATTTGATCTAGATCAACCCCAAGTCTTGTTGTAATTTTGTTTGGACACAACAGATTGGCGCGCCAGGTAGGGAATTCTCTGTAAAGGAGTCTCAAAAAAATCTGGAAGGAAGCATGGTGAAAGATAGGAAGAAGAATCTGCCAGCAGAAGGTGTTTCTTGTTTTTTGAAAGAGACCGATTTTGCTCTTGGAAACTAAGGGGATGATCCTGTTCTTGATGGAAAAGGAACTGGTTCTGTTCTTGGTGAAAGAAGAAATGATCCTGTTCTGGGGGAGAGAGTGGAAGTTCCTCCCATAGGGCACTTTGATCAAGAAAAATTGAACGCCCTATTCGAAAAGGTAGACGTGCTCATCACGGCGATGCAGAACCTCCAAGAAATTGCTATGAGGGAGTCATTGCGACCAGTTGCATCACGAACTAGCCGACAACCTTCCATCCAGGTAAGTAAACATCTCAGTCCTAGAAGGCATTCCTCTTATCAATGTTCTTCAGGTCAACAATCCCCTGTAAGGCATCATCACCGATCTCATCATCACTCCAAGAAGCAAAATAAGGGGAAACGACCACGATCCCGGTCAACTTCATCTGGAGAATCGACCCCTGACAGTATCCAAGCTCATCACTTCACGAGAGGGAATGATTTTGACAAAAAGTTTAAGAAGTTGGAGTTGCAGGTTGCTAAAGTTCTGGAACAGAGGAAAACAGAGGACGCTACACCAAGTTGCAGTATCTTGCCTCCTTTTTCCAAGAAGGTTATGGATGAAAGAATCCCGCATCACTTCAAAGTGCCACCGATAGAGCTGTATGATGGGTCGTCTGATCCTTTGGACCATCTGGGTAGCTTTAAAGCCCATATACTGATCCAAGGGGCATCGGACGCATTGCATTGTCTTGCCTTTCCTGCCATCTTGAAGAAGTCAACAAGAATATGGTACTCAAGTTTGCAGCCGGACACCATCCATTCATTCGGTCAACTAGAGAAGTTGTTCGTCTCTCACTTCAGGACAAGCAAAAAAATGCCCAGAAATTCCGATATCTTGTTCTTCATTCAAGATTCAGAAGGGAAATCTTTAAGGGATTACATCAAGAGGTTTAACTTCGCCACGTTGGAGATACCAGATCTCAATGAATATGTGGCAATGTCTGCTATGAAAAAAGGCTTGCGAGCCTCCAGATTTACATTTTCCTTGGATAAGAAATTCCCGACCAACTATTCCGAATTACTGGCCCATGCTCAAAAGTACGCCCAGGCCGAAGAACAGGCTTTGAGTCGACGACAAGTGGAGAAAAAATTGGTGCCAGGTAAGAAGAGAGCCAAGGAAAATGAATCCTAATTCTCTGGAGTCCGATCTATTCAACGGCAAGGTCAGAGGCCAAGGAAATTGATCGGTAAAAATTACGTCAATCGGTTTGATGCTTATACTCTACTGACTCATCCGAGAGAGCAAATTTTAATGAAAATTGAGAAAGAAAACTTTCTACAAAGACCAAGGCCAATGAGAGCTCCACCAGCTGTGCGAAATAAAGCCAAATATTGTTGCTATCATTGTGATCATGGCCATACAACAGAAGAATGTATCCAACTGCGGGATGAAATTGAGGCTCCGATTAAACAGGATTATTTGGGCTGATATATCCGGAATCAAAATCAGAGCCGACCAATTGAAACGGCAGTACCGAGGCCAGCTGTTCCAAGGATGATCACTGATGGGACAGAGCTCCCAAACCGGCAACCGACTGATGGATCAGTTGGAATGATTTGCCATGCATGCCTTGAAGATGATCGGAGTCCTAAGAGGCTTCGAGGAAGTGTCGTCTTTTCTGATGAAGATTTACAAGGCGCTCAGACGCCTCATAACGACCCTGTTGTAATTTCTGTTGTTATTGCAAACTATGATGTACATCAAATTTTGGTTGATAATAGAAGTTCCACAGAAGTCTTGCTTTATGATGCATTTGTCAAAATGAATTTATCAATTAGTAAGTTACGAAGATTTCGTGTACCACTTACTGGATTTGGTAGAAATTCCGTAGGAGAGATCACCCTTCCCGTAACTCTCGGAACGGCACCGAAGCAAAGAACTTACCTCCTTTCCTTTATGGTTGTTCGAATCACTTCTGCTTATAATGCTATTTTGGGGAGACCTGCTCTAAATAAATTCTAAGCCGTTGTATAACATATCATTTTTTGATGAAATTTCCAACTCCAAACGGGATTGGAGTAGTAAGGGGAAACCAGTAGATGGCTCGGCAATGCTTGACAATCCAGAATCAACAATCAGTTAACAAACCCACCTCTGAACAAATGGATCCGCGTGATCCGATTGATGAAGTTAGTTTATCAATAAAAAAAACCATTCATATTCCTTTGACAAAAGATGATCCTACCAAAACAGTTCAAATTGGAAGTTTACTTGCTGAAGATCAGAGGAAGAAGCTGATTGATTTCTTACAAACAAATGCTGATATATTTGCATGGAAAGCTGCTGACATGTTAGAGATTCCTACTAAAGTAATCAAGCATGAACTTAAGGTCGATCCATTCATTCGACCTGTTCGACAAAAGAAGTGAAACTTTGTCCCAGAAAGATAAAGTGTTATTAATGAAGTCACCAAATTGCTCGACGCTGGATTCATCAGGGAGGTTCATTATCCTGATTGGCTTGCTAATGTAGTGATAGTCAGGAAAGCAAATGAAAAATGGAGGATATGCATAGATTACACTGATTTTAACAAGGCATGTCCGAAAGACAGTTTTCCTTTGCCAAATATTGATCAGTTGGTTGACGCAACGGCTAGACATAAGTTTTTAAGTTTCATGGATGCTTTCTCCGGATACAATCAGATACGAATGAATCCAGAAGATGAAGAAAAAACATCTTTCGTGACAGATCGGGGAATATATTGTTATAAAGTGATGCCGTTTGGTCTAAAAAATGCTGGGAACACTTATCAGAGATTAGTAAACAAAATCTTTGAAAACCAAATTGGGAAGACTATGGAGGTATATGTAGATAATATGATTGTTAAGAGCAATCAGTCTGATGATCATATAAAAGATTTGCAAATAGCCTTTGATATTTTGCAGCAGAATCATATGAAGTTAAATCCGACCAAATGTGTCTTTGGTGTGACTTTTGGAAAATTTTTGGGTTTCATGGTCACACAACGGGGAATTGAAGCCAACCCAGAAAAAATTTGAGCCATCTTGGATATGAGACAGCCAACCAATAAGGAGGAGATTCAACAGTTGACTGGACGAATCGCCTCATTAGCCGATTTATCTCTCGTTCAGTTGAGAGATGTTTGCCTTTCTTTAAGGCTTTACGGCAAACCAAGGAGTTCAATTGGTCGAATAATTGTCAGTCAGCATTTGGAGAACTGAAGAAGTACTTGGTGAACCCAATCATATTGTCTAAACCTCAAGAAGGAGAAGATTTGTATCTTTATCTGGCCGCATCAGACGAAGCAGTTAGTTCTGTGTTGGTCATGAAGGATTCTGACGGATCGCATAAGCCCATTTATTATATCAGCAAAGCTCTTCATGATGCAGAGACAAGGTACCCAAAACTTCAGAAGATTATCTATACTTTGGTAATATCGGCCAAACGACTCAGGCCATATTTTCAGTCTCATCGTATTATTGTATTGATCGATCGGCCCTTGAGGACTGTTTCACAATGCCCCGATACTTCTGGCCAAATGGCGAAGTGGGCAATCAAACTGGGTGAAGATGACATTACTTATCAGCCTAGATTTGCAATGAAAGCCCAAGTATTAGCTGACTTTATAGCCGAATGTACCTGGAATGACAGTGAGCCATCTGCTGAAACGGAAGCGACCGATGCACCCTGGGTATTACATGTAGATGGAGCTTCAAACTCTTCTGGTTGTGGAGCAGGGTTAATTTTATCTAGCCCCGATGGAGATGTTATGGAGTATGCACTCCGATTTTTCTTTAAGGCCTCTAATAATCAGGCCGAATATGAAGCTCTCCTAGCTGGTTTAAAAATTGCAAAGGAAGTAAATGCTAGACGATTGAATGTATTATCTGATTCACAATTAGTCGTCAATCAAGTAAAAGGAGATTTTGAAGTTCGTAACGCTACTTTAGCCTTATATTTGAAGAAGGTTCAAGAGCTGGGGGTTCTTTCGATTCATGGGATATCAGTCACATCCCTAGAATCACAAATTCTCGGGCCAATTCATTGTCCAGGTTAGCTACTTCTGCATCTGACCAAATGGGTCGAACCTTTGTGGAACATTTAGAGATTCCGAGTATCTCAGCAATTAAAAAAGAAAAGGTTCTTCAAATAGAACCGGAAATGAATTGGATGAGTCCAATAGTCAAATATCTGACTGAAGGGATACTGCCTGAAAATAATACAGAAGCTAAGCATATTCGGAAATTTGCTGCTCAATATGTCATCCTAGATAGTTTACTATACAAAAAATCATTTTCTCAGCCATTATTGAAGTGTCTGTCTCCTTCGGATGCTGATTATGCCCTTAGAGAGGTACATGAGGAATATATGGTGATCATTTAGGAGGAAAGTCTTTAGCCTATAAAATCATAAGGCAGGGATATTACTGGCCGACTATGCAAAAGAATGCTGCAGATTTTGTAAGATGTGATTCTTGTCAAAGATATGCAAATATCCAAAGGCGTCCTGCCAGTCAGTTGACATAATTGATAGCTCCTTGGCTATTTGCTCAATGGGGAATGGATATACTTGGTCCATTTCCTCCAGTTTCTGGGCAGCGAAAATTTTTGATCGTTGCCATTGATTATTTTACTAAATGGATAGAAGCTGAACCTCTAGCTTTAATCACTGAAGCAAAAGTTGAAATATTTGTCAAAAATTCTATTATACATAGATTTGGAATCCCTCATACGATCATTACGGATAATGGAAGATAGTTTGATAACCATAAGTTCAAGGATTTCTGTGCTCAATATGGTATTCTTCATAAATTGACATCTATCGGACATCCTCAAGCTAATGGGGAAGCTGAGGTAACTAATCGGACGATCCTTCATGGATTGAAAACCCGATTAAATAAAACCAAAGGATCTTGGGCTGATGAACTCAACTCTGTTCTATGCACTTACCGAACAACTTCTCGATCTACCACGGGCGAATCTCCATTCAATCTGGCTTATGGGAGTGAAGCCATGTTACCTGTGGAAATTGTCATTCATTCCAGAAGAACTGATGGTTTTGCAGAACCTGATAATGATAACCGAAGAAGAATTGATCTTGATCTGATTGAAAACTCCAGGTTACAGGCACAACTAAAAATGGCAGCTTACCGACAAAGAGTGGCGCGGTATTATAATTCAAGAGTAAAAACTCGAATCTTTCGGATTGGAGACCTTGTTCTGCGCCGAACAGCTGTATCCCGACCAACTGAACAGGGCAAACTTACCCCAAATTGGGAAGGCCCTTATCGTATCACTGAAGTTGAACGATCAGGGACCTATCGGCTTGAAAGTCTAGATGGTTATCCATTGGCAAGGCCATGGAATGTAGAAAATCTACGCAAATACCATCAATAAAGATATCTTCTTTTCTTTCTTCTGTTATATGAAGGAAATATGTGATATTCCAATATTCTCTAAAATATGGAGAAAAGAAAGGTTGGCCTGATAAGCTAATCGTAATCCGACAATTCGAGTTAGTCTGATCCGCTAACTCAATCGGTGTTTAATGATCAGAATAACTGATCCAAAGGTTGGCCTGATAAGCTAATCGTAATCCGACAATTCGAGTTAATCCGATCCGCTAACTCAATCGGTGTTTAATGATCAGAATAACTGATCCAAAGGTTGGCCTGATAAGCTAATCGTAATCCGACAATTCGAGTTAATCCGATCCGCTAACTCAATCGGTGTTTAATGATCAGAATAACTGATCCAAAGATTGGCTTGATAAGCTAATCGTAATCCGACAATTCGAGTTAGTCCGATCCGCTAACTCAATCGGTGTTTAATGATCAGAATAGCTGATCCAAAGATTGGCCTGATAAGCTAATCGTAATCCAACAATTCGAGTTAGTCCGATCCGCTAACTCAATCGGTGTTTAATGATCAGAACAACTGATCCAAAGATTGGCCTGATAAGCTGATCACGATTCGACAAGTCGAGTTAGCCTGACCCACTAACTCATCCGTACTTAATGATCAGAACAACTGATCAAAAGGTTGTATTAATAAGATTACAGCCCGACAAATCGGACTGATCTAATATATTAACTCATTTGTGCTCAATAATTTGTTGATCAATTAAAAGAAAATAGAAGATTTCATTAATATTCTATTACAAAAAGGAAAAAGAAGGAAATAAATGGCAGTAAAATTATCGCCAATTCTCTATTACATATATTATTCAGCTTCTTTCTGAATGATCTAATCAACTGAAGTGTTCTCTTGACCAGATGTTTCCTGAATAGATAACTTTGTCGGATCATTGTTTGGTTGTTCTTTTTCTTTCTCTACGGAATAATCTACGGAGATAGAAGAAAGATCAAGGTCAGGATATGATTTTTTGACCTTATCAAGGCAATCTTTAAAACCAAGGTTGTAGCCTTTAGCTCCCACTTTTTCTATTCCTTTGGAGAAGCTGCCAGATTTAGTGAATTCTTCAATTGCAAGAGATTTCTGTTGGGTTAGCAAAGTGTTCTCTTGTTCGGCTCGCTTCAACTTTTCTTCGAGAAGCGATATTTTCCTCTTCATTAGGAGATTCTGACCTAATACTTCTTCGTACGCCCGAGTCTTCTCCTCTATGGCTTCATCAGCTTGCTGAAGTATTTTTCTTCTTCTGGCTCCATCTTCCACAAGTTGACAAGCACGTATTTCGGTTTGTTTTAATTGCTTCTGCAGAGACATAACCTTCGCAGTTAGAAAAAGAACTTCTGTTCTGAAGACCTTCCGATCGGTGACGGCCTTATCTTTTTCTTCCTTAGCTACTGCTAGTTGCTTCCGAAGATCTTCTTGAAGGTTACTTGCCTGATCCCAACATTTTTCAATCATGGAAATGCCGCTGACAAACTATATAAAAGGTTTTGAATATTGTTAGGATACGAGCAGTTTGTCATAAAGAAAAGAAAGGAGTATCACTTACCTTCGAGATTTTTGGGTAGATAGAAGATAAAGTTTCCTTCACTCCCTGCTTGATCGTCACCTCGCAATCCCTCCGAAGAATAGTGGATTGGAGTATGGTTTTTGCCAATTTCGAATTGTTGATACTTGTATCGGCAACTAGTACTTGAACGATTTATCATCAGTTGGGTCAGCTGATTCCCCTATAGGAGCTTTTCCTTTCTCCGTTGGAGTATGTTTCGTAGGTGGATCTTGGTATGTTTCTTCCAAAACAGGGATGGAGAGTTTCTGTTCTTCTTCCTCGGATGAAGAAGTAATATATTCGAGAATTGATTTGTTGGAAATGTTCCTTGACAAACGTCTTCTTCTTACACATGACCTTTCTTCTTTGAACCGTACTGGTCCGACTTTTCTCTTTGCCGCTTGATGAAGTTCCTTATCACCCGGCTTCATTTTTGAATATGATGGAGATCTCATAGGAAAAACACTTGAGACAAAATTGATTCAAAGCCTTGAGCCTGAGATCCCTTTATATAGAGGATGCTAGTGGTCATGATTCATGGCTCAAGTTCCGAGATATCGGGAGATTTCGACATGTTACGGATTTTGATTTGGTGGAAATTCGTGCGCCTGTTTCTAATTCTCAGAAAGTCAGTTATAAAATATATATAAAGGTGTGTGATTTGAATTTCAAATTTTATATGGCCTTTTAAGTTCTGACAAATGCGGTTATACGGTTCTTTAAATGACTGCACTTCTAACAGAAAGGTGACATCTGGCAAAGTTGGTATGATCACTTACCTCGTTCGGAAAAGTTTTTTTTTTATAATGAAGAAACGACAAAATATTCATCATAAATAGGTTAAAAGTTTGACAACTTAGAAATTATTTCTGTAAATATTTGAGAAGTGCTAACTATTTTCGTAGGAAAAGTTAGAAACCGTGTTATTCGATCGGATTGTTCTGTTAGAAACTATCGTTCGATAATCTTATTTGAAATTGGTTCCTTTAACTTTTTTTCTGAATAATGGTTAATGTTTATAATTCGGTCGGAGGATTTCATGATTAGATCGAGTTTCCTAGAAGATTTGTTCATTTAATCCGATTGTCTTATACTTTAAAAAAATTTTCATTCATGAAAGTGAAAATTTTCGTAATCCGATAAACATTGAAAAGAAAGATTTTTCATTAAAAAGCAAGGTGAGTTTTTACATCATCAGTCTGTTACATTTACATCAACAGAACATTCCTGTATTTTACTTTGGCTTACAGAAAGAACTGGTAAAATTTCTTCTGGGATTTGAGAAGCTGGTACCAGTCCTTCGATTTGATCTCCGATTAGTTTCTCGGTTTGGTCTTCGATTAGTCTTTCTGTTTGATCAGTAATTGGTTCTCTAGTTTGATTTTCTTCATCCGAATTTTCTTGAATCCTCTTCGTCAGAATCTTCTTCTATCTTCGAAGTATCGAGGTTTGGATAAAACTTTTTTACCTTTTTCAAGCAGTCGGCAAGGCCAAAGTTGTAACTTTCGACTCCTGCCTCATGAAGTTTGTCATCAAAAGCTTTTGATTGGACATATTTTTTGACTGCCCCATTGACAGCCTCCTCAACGGCTTGTTCAATTCTTTTGGTTGCTGTTAAAACCCTTTCTTCAGCCGCTAAGACCTTCTCAGCCGTTGCGATTTTTTCTTCAGCTCCTTCCAGTTTATAGGACATTGATCGGATCTTTTTATTTTTCTTCTTTAATTTCGACTCCATGTCATTCATTTTTTATCTTGCCTCTTTTAGTTCTACCTTTAATGCCAAAGTTTTGATCGTCGCTTCTTCCAATTTCTTCTCCATAGAATTTTTTAGTTCTTCGGCAACTTCTTTCTCTGCCTTTGCCACGTTTACTTCGTTGCTCATGGCTTTGCGAAATTGATCGAAGTTTTTTAAACTTTCATCCATGATACTGATTCCATGGATGAGCTGTTATTCCATATTTTGTGTTAGTCAGATTTGACAAAAGTGAAAAAGACGATCAAATTTCTACTTAAAATGTAAGTGTAGTTCGTACCTTTAATAATGTTGGGTGAAGCAGCAAAATTGTGTCATCAATCTGCTGGGACTTAGTTATTTCCCAGTCCCTTGGAATTATTATGGATTTCAGAAGCCGACGAGCCAAATTGGGTCATTCAGACCCGAGTCATCGGCATATACGGAGAAATCAGCCGAAATATTTGCGGCTGGGATTCTTTCTTCTTCTTCCCTCATCGGAGCTTTGCCCTTATCTAGTTGATCAGTAGGGCAAGATAGTGGGTCGTCTCTTGGAATATTTGTCGTTTGTTTTTGCATTGGAGGTTGAAGGGATGTTGATAGAAGGACTTCATCGTCCTCCGACACACTGGCTATCAAAATCGAAGAATCAAGTCCTGCTGCTATTGATGAAATCGTTGGATTAATCAGAGTTTTCTTCTTCAGTTTTTTGATCTTCCTCTCTTCTTGAATAGAGGAAGTGGCTTCCGCCTTTCTTTTCTTCGAAAGCTTCCGAAGCTTCCGAATGTCTACCATGACTGATGTGTCTACAGTAAGTAAAAGGTCAGAAATTAAGACATACTGATTAAAAAAAAATGATGACATAATATCGGTGATAAAAATACCTAAAGAGGATTTAGGGTTGATTTCTGCTGAAAAGAGCCCTCTTTCGTCAAGGAGTTCTTTAATCGGAGGAACTTCCATCCCGGTAAGCTTCTCGTAATCTTCTTGATCAGAAGCCAGAACTTTCTTGCCGTCATTAGGAGTTAGTCGGGATTTCCTATGGCTAGTGATAAAGTCCCAGGAGATTTTGGAGATGATGTAAAAGAAACCAGATTTCCAGCCATGAATGGCCGAAGGAAGCCCCGAGATAAATTTCCGACTATGTCGTGGGTTGATTACCCACCATCCATGGCCATGAAAATCTCGTTTCAGTACGAATAAAGAAGTAAAAAGAGAGGTTTTTGGAGTTATATCCGCGTCCTTGCAAAGGATCAAGAACACAGATAATCCGAATACTATTAAGGATTAGTTGAGATGGTAATACCCGATATAATTTGAAGATCGTAAGAAAGAAATGATGGATCAGAAATCTAAGACCGGCTCTTAGATGTTCCTCGTAAATGGTCAGACAACCAGGTGGAGGCTGATTTATTTGTTCTTCGAGATTGGGAAGAATTACAGCATATTCGTCAGATATATTATAATGCTGTTTCAGTGCTAGTATTCTATGTTCAGTTAGAGAAGACCTAATATCTCCTATTTTCATTTGTTCGGCTTGTTTTCTTTGCTGTTGAGAACTGGATTTTCAGGATTTTCAGGATTTTCTATACAACTGGTTTCTAAGATTCTAGCCATGATGAAGAAAGGAAATAAAGGAAGATTAACTTGGAAGAAAATAAGAGAAATAAGAAGCCGACCTGTGGAGTTTTTCTTTCGCTAATAAAGCAAAAAGGCAGAAATGGCAGAAAACCTATTTTTCTGAGAAGGGTGGTGTTTATATAATACCTTCCAACGGACCGAGATCTCTTTGCGAATAATGAGAATGAACCAGATTTAGCCATCTGTCCATAAATATTTAATGAAAATTGGATTTCTTGAAGGATCGAAACAGCTTTTTATGATACGGTGGCTGCAATCTGTTGATAAGATGTAAACCTTTATTCTTTTTCGAAGATATTTCGATTTTCTCGGATTTTGAAAAATTATAATGATGAGAAGAAGATACAGCTGTTCGTTCTTATAACCGCTTCCCCAATTAAAGTTCAACACGTCATCCAGGCGTGCTGTACTAAAACAGAAATTTCTGACAGTTTCTGATTTTCAATTAATGAACTCAGAAACTGGGGGGACTAGTGTTGGGATATGACAAAGTTGATCTATTTATACTAACCTGTTGAAAGCCTGAAATTGAAATTGATCAATGCCCGAAAGGCACGACTATGATCAATACCTCTTCCGAAAGATATAAAATCGATCAATGCATAAAAGGCACAAATATGATCGATGCCTAAGATATATATGACTGATCAACATTCAAAAGGTGTAGAGTCGATCAATGCCCAACAAACATAAGACTGACTCACTTCCAGGTAATTGACAGATTTATTTGAGAATAAAATTTATTAATATTCATGTAGTTCAAAGCTGATCAATTATGATGGAGCCGATCAACTATGGTGGAGCTGATCAACTATGGAATAGCCGATCAACTATGAAAGAGTCGATTAACTGAGGAGGACTGATTGACTATGAACAACTTTGATTGCACGTGCTCACATCTTGTATTAACCGTTTTACAGCCGGATGCCAGCTATAAGCGGTTAATTCCCTAGCCTATAAATACCCACGAGCGCGATGATGAGGGGACTTCGGCTATTCATTCTTTTCCCTACACCTTTCCACCGAGCCTTCCTCCAGATCTCATCTGTTCTAGTCCAGACGCCATTGACGAGCTTGGGAGTTGGAACCTTATCAACATACAGAGCTTCCAAGAAACTTCATCAATTCAATCAGCTTTCATTTGATCTAGCTCGACCCCAAGTCTTGTTGTAATTCTGTTTGGACACAACAGATCTGATTGTTGCATTCACTGCTTAGGAGGAATTCTATAAACAAGTATATTGCTGAGCTAGTTAACTACCTAACAGATTCAACCCTATAAGATAGAAAAAACTGCAAAGGTTCTGGATGAAAATGAAATGACAGATTGCTGCTGCATGCCCAGATAGGAAGAGGTGAGGTCGCTGCATGAGGAGATGAAAGCCCTTAAGAAAGGAATCCTTTTCTTTTCAATGGTTACTTAGATAACCTTCAATGCTATTTTATTTTGGCAGCAACACTGATGATTAGATTGGAGAGTTCCATGACCAATCTATTTAAGCTAGAGCTATAAGTCTAAAAAGTCAATGGAAGCAATATACTGAGCTGGTTTTTGCTTAACATGTCGGATCAGAAGGCCAATTGGTGAATCTGCAATATTAAAGAGATCTATTGGGTTAAACAACAAATAAAGTAGATGCTTAAAAGTTGTGCAACAATCAAAGGCATCATTTAGGGCTGCTCTATTTAAAGCTTCTGATGCCCTTCCAAGGACATGGCCAGTGATGAAGCAACAAAGCAGACTAGAACTGCCCAAAGACCAACCAAAGCATACATGCTTCAAGTATGGAGAGACAAGACACTTAGTGTTTGTCCTATCAGTGAGTGACTACTGTATTTATAGAAAATAATAAGCAGCCGATGGAGGCACGTGGGAATCCTTTTGAGAAGAATGATGAGATAGCATAGGTCACCTTTGAGGGAGATCAGAAAAGGGAAACACATATCTCATTCGCATGAAGAAACATATGCTTCAGCAAAGATCAGGTGAGGATTGGAGGTAAAATATAGTATTTAACACAAAGACCCTGTACTTTGGACATTGCACTCTAACCATTATGGTTTGCCATATTAGTGAATACCACCCTGTATTGAGAATATTGTACCCAATTGGTATTGAATCAATATATGAGGGGCATACTAAGTCTTGAAATGCAGAACCAACCCCAATATTGGGCTACCAACATTGTATCATCATGGTACCGTTATAGGGTCCGATATCGAACCACGAACCTTGCAAATAATTATTTATAAAGTAGAATTAACTACCCCTCATAGACTTCGCCAAAAATGGTTGGACAACTATAATCTGTTTCTCAACTGGTGTAGGAGAACACTGTTGCAATGGGATGTGACATCTGTGCAATCCATCAGAGACTTGCTTGCAGTGGGCAGTGTGTGGTGATATAGCCTTGATGACAGCTTCTATTTGGACAATCATGGATATTTGACAAAGGAGTTGTGCCCTTAAAGAAGAAGACTCTAACTTCCTAGACCATGGAATTAGATCATACCTGCATCACATTGGAAGAAGAGCTCCGAATCAAAGCTATTCCCCCACATGGTTGAGGCTATATTGTTGGAGTCAAAATTCTCTTAGTTAAGGGGAAAATTATGCAATCATGATTGTACATCATGCTCTAGGAGAAAAAAAAGATGTGATTTAGTGGTGAAAAGCCAAAACTCTAGGTGGTCTTTGGTAGATAGTGATTGTTCTCAGGGTTTCAAATACTGTACTGGACCTTGTACCAGTTTTTTGATGGAATAATACAGTTTTGGATACTGAGACATGGTACAAGACTACCAACACATTACATACCAGTGTTGGAAACTTACCAGAATAGTATGGTACCATTTGTACCATCCCATTCTATCAATATTTGAAACCCTGGTTGTTCTAGAGGCTATATTTGTAAATTCTTTTCTCCTTCTGGTTTATTGGTGTTCCAACTTTAATGTTCATGATTATAAGATCATGGACCCATTTTGTAATGACAATATGCTGTTTCAAGGTTCTTCTATTGTGTGCATGTTTTTTCTTCCATGGGGGAGGGGAGGTTTGATTCCCTTAGCTTCAAAAAGGGAGGAAAGAAAAAAAAAGAACGAAAGAAGAGAAGGAATAGAAATTAGGTGTGGAATTTGAAAGAAAATAAAAAGAAAAAGAAGAAAGGAGGGGAAGCCATCCTAATGAATGAGAACTCTCAAAATGATAGAGGCCAACCGGGCTTGAGCAAAAATGAAAGTTTACCCAACGTTATTGCAGAATTTTGTCGCCCAACTAGTTGTGCTGCAAATGAGTGAAAAAGAAAGACATGAAATTAATTTTTTTTAAAAAAACTATCCATATTTGTCCCTACACCCGATCCTAGAAGCATCAAGAGACGAACATTTTTTTTTTGGATGACTGGTTTTCCTTTTTTTTCTTTTCCTCTAAGCACACCATTAGATTTCTACAATATCCCACATTTCACCTGCTCAAACTAAGAAAAGTGAGTCACCGTTTCTTCCTAACACTCCAATCCACGTCCCTTAATCTCTAGCCTTTATCACTAAGAAGGTAAGAGCCCTATACTCCTTAATAAGAGAAGGGAGACATAAGAACCTTTATAGCCTTTGAAAAAACCTAAACCTTCATTCCACTCCTTAAAAGTAAAACACTTACCTCTCTATAACCTTAGACTCATTGAATCTACCCTTCCACTCCACACACACACACACACACACAAAAGGGGGTTCAAAATCCTTCCATTCAATTGGTTATCACCGAGTAACTTCTCATTGATTACTAGATAAGTTAATGCTTTTATATCCGAGCAAGAAAGCTTAACAATTAATTATAAAATTCAAGCCAACCCTTTTAGGGATTCATCTAATTACAATTTCAAGCACCTGATCAGCCCTAAATGCACTCCTTATTGGCCTTCTTTGAGTGCTCCAAGCTTTGACCAAAGCGGAATACATTTAGTTCATCTAGATTTGCTTGAAGGCTCTGAAAAGCTTGTGTGACAAATCTAACAGCTATGGAAGGGTCTGCCTCAAGACCTATAATTTTGTTTATGTTAAGATTCAAAGGTTTCATAAGCAGTGTTAAATGTTATGACTTTTTGTTTGAATGATGAGGCAAGTGTATTTCATTATATCATGGTGGAGCTCATTCCCAACCTTGGAAAAGATAAAAGAAATAAAAAAGTGTCAGGCTCTCGTGGAGGGTCAGTGAGATGTTGTATTGGAGTCTAAAGTTACACCAAGCTTGTTAGGAGTTGGCAGACATCACCTAATGTTAATTTTGAATTGAGCGGTCATTCTTCCTAAACATCAGTAACATCTAGAAATAGTTTGTCATTGACTTTGAACACTCTAGTCAGAACTGATAGTTCAAACTTTAAACCATTAACATTTTGCTTTTTAGAAGAGATTATGAAGCCCATAGCATAAAACATGTTAGCTTCATTGATGCGGGACGTGAACAAAAATAAAGATAACATAAAAATAAATTAAAAATTAAAAATTAAAGAACAAAGAAAGAAAAAATCAAATATTTCTGGAATTTAATTGAATCAATCAAGCAAGTCTTTCTCCATACAGTTGGGCCGTTTAAATAAAGTAACAAGCCCTAACCTAATAAAAGTCAATTTGCTGAATCCTAATAAAACAAGAAGTCCTAATAAGGTAATAATAAAATAAAAAAATCTAAAAAAAGAAAGATAAAGATCCTAAATAAACCCTCCCTTTAGAATAGAATTAGGGTTAGGATTTTTTAAAATACACAAAGTTTCCTTTTGAAATAGATATGAATTTTTTGATTCCCAACATTCTCTCCTGGCTGGAAAGAACTTGATTCTGGCAAGAAATTGAGATAAACTTCTAAAAGATATGGAACATTACGGTACAACTCTTCCTCAAGAATCCAAGTAGCATCTAAATTTAGATGGCTTTGCTACTTAATCAAAATTTTTTGAATAGAATTAGGGTTAGGATTCCTCAAAACACACAAAGTTTCCTTCTAAAATAGGTATAGTTTTTTTGATTCCCATCATTCGTTCTTCTGGTAATTTCTTATTCAAGCATTGCTTTGCTCATGCCTAGCTCAATGTTCTAAGGCCTTCATGAAAGCCATAGGATTGGCATTTATTCAATGTTGTCACACTCTCTCCCCTACATAAATATTGCCCTTTCTCATAAACACTACTATCATGCTTCCAAGATCTCCCCCACAACTTGTAAATTAAACCTCAGAGATCATCTTCTTTTGGTTCTCCTGAAATGATCTTGAGTTGAGTGGTCTATCATGAGTACCTACAATAAAGTGCAAAGGTGGCTAGAAATGACTGCCAGTTCTAAAAGGAGAATGACAATCAATAGTGATGGCATTGTTTGGTTATACTCTTAAATGGCCAGAAGTCCTATTTTTCCTAGCTTTGTAGGCACAAAACAAAAAAAAACTTAGGTCATTCCATAAACTAAAAGAGGTTTTGCTAGTAGACATTTCAAGTACTTCAAACTATGAGTTCAAGTTAAAAGTGGCAAAACATGAGCCAGACCTGCACGAACCCACTATAAATAAATGGATTTATGTTAGCCATTTTAAATAAAATTCAACTCAGAAATGGGTCAACCCTAAACTGACCAATTTATAAAAGTGTGGGTCAGGTTTAACTCCTGGACCTGGCAGGTAACCTGAGTTGAACTGGCTGGGAAATAACCAGCTCCCAAACCCATGGATTGTGTTGATCTGTCTACTTTTGTTGTTGCATTTTAATTAGTCCATCGTTAATTAGTTTTTTGATGGTGATGTATTCTAAATTTTTATTTTTTGTGCTTATGATGATAGATTGCAAGTTAAATATAATGTTTTGTTAGGATATTTGCATGCTATGTTCTTCTTTACTTTTTAGTTATATATACGATTGACAAGTGAAAATTCAAAGTTCGGGTTAGTGGGTGGGTCCAAGTTTATGTAAAATAAATGGTTCATATGGGTCTACATTTTCCAAACTAATTACAAATGGGTCAGGTATGGGTTGGAAGTTTTTTGACCCAAACCTACTTCCCCAACCTGAACCCAATCTGAGGCAACCCTTTGCCACCCCTAGTTCAAGTAGGATGTGTCTAGAATGGACAAGGTTGGTTAGTCTGTTTTCTTCCCTTAAGAATCGAGACAAGGTTGAGTAGGCCTATCATGAATTAGTCATTGACTTGTCATTTCTTAGCATTACTTTTGAACAGTTCCAAGGGCGACTACTTCATATTGTCTTTGGCTCAACTGCTCGAGGGTGGATGGATTGATGAGATGGAGAATCAAGCTCTCAACAAAACTCCACCTTAGGATAGTAAAGTGGACAGTTTTCTTGGCACCCATGTTGCACTAGAGAGTGGCATAAGGGCTTAGGTTTTTCCTGAAGTGATAAAACAAAAGAATGCACACTTGATGGAAGCATATTCCAACTTGAGGATGGCCAATTCTGCGCTTTAGCTAAGTAACTCAAGGGATTGAGCTGACTAGGTGCCTCTAGCGTGAAAGGAACATCCAAATTTTCCAAGCAAAGCAGGCAACAATTGCATTAAAAAGGAACTAGGATTGGCTCACTTACATGCCCACCTTCTCATTTGTCCTTGTTGAGCTAGGTAAGCTATGTGAACATCATAATGGATCAAATAATCTTACTCACATCTGAGAGGAAGCAGCTGATGGCTGAGTCCCTTTAATCTAGTATTATCACATTTATCAATATATTATGATTTATCTTATCCTTTTTTGTCCTTCTATCATATAATGTCCTATCTTAGGTTGGAATCTCTTCACACTCCATGCTTATGTGCTTGGTTCTCTTAAGTGATCTTTTTAATGCAATATTATGTTTTTATTTACCCATTTGTTTGCAAAAGAATTGAAAAATGCCAATGAGAATTGAGGACTTTTTTTTTTTCTTTACAATAAAGGCCTTATAAGTTCTCACCGTGTCTTCTCATCAACTCCTGTCAACAAGTTTCAAACTTTCAACATGGGCAGATTTTGGTTAATACTAATCAGCCCTCTTGGGCTTTCAGTCATGTTCATTTGCTTTTTTTAAGTTTGGTTCACCAGGCCATGTTCTTCTTCAAACATCCCCCTCTAATTTTGATTTCTATTGATAATGATGGAGATGATGTAGCTATAAAAATATAATAGCCATCATGATGACTTGCAACACTATCTTCAAAGACTCATAGCTTGTCTAAGTTGGCCAAGCAAGATGAATGCCATCAAGAGTGTCACCTACTTGTGGATTAGCTCAAGAGTCTTCATATGGGGATAGAGGGAGAAAGGTGGATCAATGCAAAATGCATGATGGCCAAGAGTGAAGTGGTTGAAGGGAATTATACACTAAAAACATAGTTAAGTACACTGCAAGTGCATTGGAATGACCAAGAGTCTAAGAGAGCTTTATATTTAACAATTTTGTGGCTACATTTGGAGCCCGATTATAATGCCAGTAGCAACCGGTCACTAAGTATCCTATTTTACTTCTCTTTTTCACTTCCGTTCTATCTTCTAATAGAAGGATCCAGTATTTTAAGACCTAGCAGGTCAGTCAAGTCAACCTGTCCAACTTATCACCTAAAGCACCTAGTGGATTGAACCATTGAACCGCTTGACTGCCCCAGTTGAACTGATTTCCCCTAATTTAGTTCATTGGTTTTAGGAGAAACAAACTAACTGCATAGAAAAGGGGAAGTAATTGCACATTACAATTCATCCTCTCCACTTCTCCCATCCATGCCCTATCTCTTGGGGTAGAGCATTTCCTCCACTTTATTGTTTACTATCATAGAACATTGATAAGCCGAGCTTTCTCTCCTCCCTTACCAGAGTTTAAAGGGCAAGCTTTTCATTATTCAAAGACCCTCAGCTTCCCTTCTCCATACAATAGGTGCCGACACTCAGTGGAGAGGACAGGTTGGTGATGGATGACAAGGTGGTGATGGGTGATTGCTAGGGCTTTAGCTTCTCTCCTTCCATCAAAATTAGAAAGGGTCATTAACTAGTGCTTGCCAGTGCTTGAGATGCTTCTCCATAATTAATTATTCATATTCATTGCGGGTATGTTCCCTTTTCCTCCTCTTTGGACCTAACAATCAGTATTAAAATAAGCTACAAATTGGTGTCGTGAAAATCAGCCATCAACAACCGGCAACCTACATTATCCCAACTCCCAACAAAAATTCTACACTTCAGAACTATACCAGTTTAAGCAAAGATTATACTTTTTATCCATATCATGGTTTTCTTTACTATGTCTTGAATCATGATTAAATTCATACTGACAAAAGTTTCTTAATTCATTGTTTCTTCTTTTTAAGCATCTTCAATCTATTTCTTGGTTCTTTACATCATGAATTGAGATTTGAATTCTAATAATGTACGATAAAGAGCTATTTAAATTTTATGTTAGAGGTATTTCCCTAAGGGTGCATGGGAACCTCGTCTCCATCGCAGCCCTTGACAGCTGCCCTGCTCCCAAGTCTCCACACTGCCTTCTCTTCCTTTTCCCTTCCTTTCTGCCTCCTTTCCAGCATAGAGATGACCAACATCAAGAAGGTAGGCAACAAACTCTCCCCTCCTATTCATTGATGCTATGGGGATAACCACCTAATGCTCTATTCCCTCTTCTTGCATTGGCACCATATCCACCACCACCTAGTGATTTCATTTTCATCATTGCTGCCTTTCTTCCATAACAACACCAATCAATAATCGTGATTCAATTCTGAGCTTGGATGATGCCTTCCTTCCATGCCAACACCAACACCAATCACTAAAAAACATAGAGTTGGATAATGCACTAACTGTCAAATCTTCAATCAAAGATTTAACTCAAAAAACAATAACAGGTCATTGGAATTGGAAATTGACATCATCAGTTATGATTTGCATTAAACATGCATAGAACCATAAATCATATGTTCTAGACACTTTGCCTACACATCAAGCAGGTTCAAATATAGAAAACTTTAAGCCTTTAACTAAAAGATATGTTCTTTTCGCATGATTAAAGCATCAAAAGCTAAATTCTAATGTATACATGTTCTAAAACACTTAAATCAAGATCAATCGTGTGGATCTAAATTAATGAGCCCTATCATGCAATTTAACATGCTATGAGAATTGGTGTCTACATTTTTCACCCACTTGATGCATCAGTAGGAGACCACTAAACATACTATTTTTGGTTTCTTGGCATGTTCGGTGATGAAAATTATGAATAACACATATTTCCGATTTGGGTGGCCTAGTAATTATTTTAAATGGTTAAACTTTCTTACCAAATATTTAAAATATATTGTCTAGCCTAACTCATGTTTTTGCATGTTGATCCAATTTTCTATTCCTAGGAAGTAGGAACCATGGATTATATTTCATTGTCTAAACAAGTAGTGATATATGAAACAATGTCTTGAAAGAACATACTTCCCCTAAGCTTGTGAAATTTGAATAACACAAACAGCTAGGACAAAACCAGAAACTACAAAATTTATCATTCATAAATTAAATCAAATGATCAATTGAAGAAACAAAACTCATCCATCATGCATGCTTATGTAATTTTGGTTTTCTTACCTTTTCGAGAAGAAATTGATCTTCACAAGGTAGTCCTGTGTTAGTGTTACATCTTCCACTAACTATTTCTAAAAGAAGAACACCAAAACTATAAACATCTGACTTTCTTGTCACTTGACCCCGAACTGCATATTCTGGTGCAAGATACCCTCTATGGATTTCATTTTCATCATTGCTGCCTTCCTTCCATGCCAACACCAATTAATAATCATGATTCTAGATTTGACAGCTAGTGCATTATCTCTCCTTCCCCTCATGTGAATCATGATTAATTGATTGATATCCTAGAGTTGTGCTGATTCAATTCTGATCTTGGATAAAAAAGAACAAGCTGAACTTAAGCTAGATAGTTAAGGCCCAAGGTCAAATTGGATCAGGTTCAAGCCAGGGTCTAGGTCCTTGATACTGTGGACTGTGGTTGAACCTAAGTTGAAACAAGCCCAACTTACGGATGCATAGGTCTACTGTCTACCTAAAGGCCATATTACAAACAATATCACTGAATCAATAATACCTTCAACACTTTATTATGCAAATGTAATCTCTCTATATAATTAACTTTCAATAACTGATATATTTTGGCATTCTTTTCATTTTTGATCATCAATCTATCTTACCTTCTTCAGCTTTACTGCAAAGAAAATCTAATCTAGCATTGTAATGTTGTGAGGAGTAAAGATCTTTCAACTTTCGTATGTTGCTTTTCTAGTACTCTTTAATGATCATATTTTTCATATTATATTCGTCAAGGTTTGTTATATCAGTCCTAGGCATCGTACTAACAACTTATTGGTACCCCCAGTATGGTACAACCCTTGCATGTATGCAACTGGAGGTGAGACAACAGCTGTATCAGGTATTGATATAGTATGTATCAAACCATGGTACTACATCGGTATCTTATTATATGGTAAGGTATAATTGGTACATGGTGATACAGATCAATATGACGAACCATGATATTTATTGTGATGCTATTAAATCTTTGCAAACTCTAGACCAGTTTATTATATATATTATTTTTAAAAGAAATGTGTTAGATCTAACTCAACTTTTTAGTGATCATATTTTTCATCATATATCTGTTGTATCAAACCTCGATACTATATGGGTATCTTATTATATGGTACAGTATACTCAATAGTCAACCATACAGATCAGTATGACAAATCATGATATTTGTTGTGATACTACTAGATGTTTGCGAACACTAGACTAATTTGTTATATTGGTTATTTTTTAAAAATGCATTAGATCTAATTCAACTTTTTAGCAATCCTATTTTCATAATATATACATCTTGATATGACTAGATGTCTACAAACTCTAGATCAGTTTAACACATTGGTTATTTTTTATGTGTTGCATCTAATTTGTATTTAGACCATGTTTTTAGGTGGAGTTCATGCAGCTACATGTCCATGTATGCTGATGTGGCCTACTGATTGCACTGCGACAGGGTTAGACTGCATATAGAGTTATCAAGCGTATATAGGCACACAAGCACATATAAATTGTGATTGTAATAGATGATAAGTCACTATTTTTCGAAAATTAGAACACCTCAAATTCGAATATAATTCATAGGAAAATATTAGTATTTATTTGTTTTGTTTAACATGCCATGATATACTAATAATATCCATTCTCATATGAGTGTGAAATTGTTCTTAAAATTTCTTGTTTCTCTAAATTTTTTATTTATTTCAAATGACAAAGACATTGTTACCCAAATTTAGGAATTACATCTGTTTTAAAATATTTATAAAATATCAATAGCATAAGTGCTTGCAGAGGCATTTGCATAATGAACATGCTCTATCAGTACTTCAACCACCCATATATTGGAGCCACTTTTTAAAACCTTGTATTTACTATTTAGTCTTTACTCCGTGTTATCTTGTAAGGATGATCCTTCATGTATTCAAATGGAAATTCATGGAATAGAAATAAAGAATCACTCTTGAGAGATGTATAGTAACATGAAAAGTCATCATTTTACGCTACAAATGTTACACAAATTATTGGATTATCATCATACCATTTTTCTCTTTTTTCTTCTTTTTCTATATTTGTAGATTTTTTAAAGTTGTTTATTACTTATGGATATTTATATTTTATTTACGACATCATGGATCAATGAATCAATCCATGGTTGAACTATGGTTGAGCCATTGACTTGTGACCTGGAAATAAAATCGGTCCAGGTCAACAGTTTTAAAGCAATGGAAGGATCTTTTTGTTCTTGCTCCCAACTTATTTACTTCCTAATAGAAATATAGAGTAAAGGTACTTAAGAACAACTAATAAGTCCAAGCATTTCATTCACTTGTCACCTCAAAGGGATGAATTCAATCCTTGCTTTCTTTTCATCTTATAAATAACTTTTATTGAATAAGTCTACATCAAAGGACAGTAGGAGGGAGAGAGGGAGATGTGATGAAAAATAAAAATCTTTAGTAAGTTGGTATTTAAATATGGCTAATTTAACTAAGAAATACTGAACCGGTACGAGGCCCGTACCGGTTATCGACCGGTACAGTATGGTATGGTACGGTATCAGACCGGACCCGACCCATGAAATTATAAAAAAATTTCTTCATTTTCAATAACTATATTGTTTAACCTGAATTGGACCCGAATCGGATCCAAACAGGGCCGAATTGGATAAAATACACCGGTACGGTACTGTACCGTACTAGTGCAGTATAGGATTTATTGAACTGTCCGGGATTTCGAACAATTTTTCATGGCTGAACCGTACCGGCTCTTGACCGGTAAGGTACACCCCAAACTGGACAATTCGGGACAGTACCAAGAACCTTGGATTTAACTCTTTTAATTGACAAGCCATATTAGAAAATGAGCAAGAATCCATAAAAAGTACGATTTCTTTGACAGTGACAATAAAAAACATAGAGTTGGATAATGCACTAACTATCAAATCTTCAATCAAAGATTTAACAACTCAAGAAACAATAATAGGTCATTGGAATTAGAAATTCACATCATCAGTTATGATTTGCATTAAACATGCATAGAACCATAACTCATATGTTCTAGACACTTTGCCTGCACATCAAGCAGGTTCAAATATAGAGAGCTTTAAGCCTTTAACTACAAGATATGTTCTTTTGCCATGATTTAAGCATCGAAAGCTAAATTCTGAAGTATACATGTTCTAAAACACTTAAATCAAGATCAATCGTGTGGATCAAAATTAATGAGCCCTATCATGTAATTTAACATGCTATGAGAATTGCTGTCTACATTTTTTCACCCACTTGATGCATTGATAGGAGACACCAAACATACTATTTTTGGTTTCTTGGAATGTTCAGTGATGAAAATTATAAATAACACCACATATTTCCAATTTGGGTGGCCTAGTAATTATTTTAAATAGTTAAACTTTCTAACCAAATATTTAAAATATATTGTGTACTCTAACTCATGTTTTTGCATGTTGATCAAATTTTCTATTACTAGGAAGTAGGAACCATAGATTATATTTCATTGTCTAAACAAGTGGTGATATATGAAACAAGGTCTTGAAAGAATATACTTCCCCTAAGCTCATGAATTTTGAATAACACAAACAGCTAGGACTAAACCGGAAAACTACAAAATTTATCATTCATAAATTAAATCAAATGATCAATTGAAGAAACAAAACTCATCCATCATGCATGCCTGTGTAATTTTGGTTGCCTTACCTTTTCGAGAAGAAATTGATCTTCATAAGGTAGTCTCGTGTTAGTGTTACATCTTCCACTAACTATTTCTAAAAGCAGAACACCAAAACTATAAACATCTGACTTTCTTGTCACTTGACCCCGAACTGCATATTCTGGTGCAAGATAACCTCTACGGAAACAAGTAAAACTGAAGGTTAGAAAAGGGAAGGAAGTTGATACTGTTTGAAAAAGTTGTTTAAGTATTATGTGTCATGGCTTTGAAGTGCATTTCTTAAACAAGGTTTTTTATGTTATTGAAATCCTGAGATATTTTTTTCTTAAAAAATAAGGAAATCCTATGGTAATGTTACATTACAAAAACATGGGACATTGAATGGAATAGTAAGACTCTGACAAGTAAGACGATAAGCATAAAACTCACATTGTTCCTGCAACTCTAGTGCTGACATGGGTTGTATTTGCAGGCAGAAACTTTGCCAAACCAAAATCTGAAATTTTGGCAGTAAGATCCTTATCAAGAAGAATATTACTTGCTTTAATATCCCGATGAACAATGCGAGGCTGGACTTCCTCATGAAGAAATGAAAGTCCGCGAGAAATGCCGATGCAGATTTTAACTCGTGCTCTCCAGTTGAACTGAATGTTACTGTGGCCAGAACCTGACAGTAGGCAAGAACTCAGCATCTTTTCAAACGCTAAATTATGGGAAGGAACTGACTCAGCAAAAGGAATATTATTGTATAAATACTCACAATAGGTAGAGTAATTTTAATTAGGGAGTTACAACTTACCAAGAAGGGTTTGAGCGAGGCTATTGTTCTCAAGATAATTATAAACAAGTATTCTGTGAGTTCCTTCAACACAGCACCCATACAACCTAACAAGATTCTCATGCAAGATACCAGAGATCACAGTTAGCTCAGTCAAAAACTCCCGCACTCCTTGCTTTGACTCAGAGGAGAGAACCTTTATGGCAACTGTAGTCCCATCTTTAAGCCTTCCCTACATCAATTAACTCACAGATAGACAATCACTAAAGAGTTCTGACTATTATCAAAACTGGTTGAGTATAAAAATATATGCAGGTTACCCTGTAGACAGAGCCAAAACCTCCCTCACCAACTTTGTTAGCAATGCTAAAATCTCCAGTAGCACTTCTCAATTCGTCATAAGGGTAGATTGTTACATTTTCAATGCCAGGAATATCTAGAATCAGAATAAATATTATCAGCAGTTTATGTGAAGGGTAAGATGCATATTCAACAGTCATGTAGAATGGGAAGGTGAATAATGCAACATTTTCGTAAGATGGCATAAACAAGATCATAAGTTAAGTCGCATAGCACTCAGAAATGACGCAATTACTTACCTTCATGACCTTGATGAGTTTGTTGTTGTAAAGTCCTTTTCCTTCTGAATATGAAACAGAAACAACTCATTACTTACTAAACAACTGATTTCCCTGTTTATGTTGACAGTTGACTTATTTGAACAAAAGTTCCCCTGCAAAAGTTGAATACATGATCAAGGAATAGATGTCATCATGTATTGAAGAAAACAATAAAATGGAATTATGCGAGTTCAATTAGATGGTAGATTTAAAAGGAATCATGCAAAACAACCAAATTTTGCAGTTCTTTTTTTGAGTAAATTTCAAGTAATTCATTGCTGGATCAGTTTCTTTGTTAAGCAAAGTAATCTGCAAAGTATCCATGGCTATACAATATGTTCCACTGCATTCGGTTAGTGGGATCACTATTTACATTATTATACATTCAATTGCAATTTGCCTATGTTTCTAACAGTAATTAGGAGATGCATAGGCCATAAAAGGGAGGCACTCTTTCCTATCTAATCTATTCACTTACTCATAGCAATACTAGATAAAGAAATTCTTCAAGTGGTGAGTGCTCTACCAATGAATTGACAAGTAATCAGCTTCCATGTGGCTCATTGAAATTAACTTTATTAATCCTCCACCATTCAATCCTGTTATGGGCAAAATTGAAGCCATTGTCAATTTTCAAATCCTTTTTCAGAAGTTCTATCAATGTTATTTTAGGGCTTCTGTTTTTCAGCCTAACCCTCTGACAAGAATTCAAGTCTCCCTCATCACTGTGGCCCTTTTTGTACATTCTTCTTATTCTTTTCCATTTTTTAGATGAAAGATGGAGAGTTTCATCATCAATGTATTAAAAGTATAAAACAACCATAAAAAGTACAAGGTGACCTGTTTCCAGGTCCAGAAAGCAATAAAAGATACCAAGGGATCGAAGAAAGGTAGTAGGGAACATAGAGAAGTGGGACCAAAAAGATGAATTCTGCTCCGCAATCATGTCCTATCTGAGCAAGGGCTTCAGAATCGAAATCCACAAACAGATGAATAACCATATTTGTTGCCAAGTTTCTTCTTTGATGAGAAAATCCTTGTAAGTTGTAATTATTTCAAGCCACTCACTCCAACACAAATCCACTTTGTCAGTTCCCAAGAGATAAATTATATATCTGACCACCAGTTTGCGACACTTGGCCGAACAACTCACTGCAGGATCTCTTATTCTGATTTTTTATCACTTGAAAGCCTCCCACAACAAATAGTAGAAAAGTCCATGTTCATTTGACTTATCTATTTATCTTATTAAGTTATCTTCCACTTGTTCCTCATCTTTATGCAGTTCTTCTGCTTTCTCTTTTCTGTTAATTCATCATCCTATTCTCCCAATCAAGATTTGCTAAACCAATACCAAAGGGCATATCAGCCAATGACCAGTTTGGCACAGTATGGATCCATATCATAATATTTACTGGTGTACCAAAACAAGGGGAGACAAAGAGAGAGGGAGAGGGAGAAAAGGAGAGAGGAAGAGAGTCAAAGAGGGAGGAAGGGAGGGGGAGAGCAGTCATAAGCACTAGGGGGAAGGGATGCTACAGCTACAAGCAGCAAGGGGGGGGGGGGGTGTGGGCCGGGGGGAAGCAGGCAAGAGAGCTTTTTTAGAGATTTGGGGGGAAGGTTAATCAAACCAAGCCAGGCACGCGTGTGCACATGGGTGGCTTTTGGGGGGGGGTGGAGAGAGGGGGGGGGGAGCGCAGGTTGTTAATCGATCAAAACTAATTCAACCTACTTACTAACCTGATAGGGTGAACCATCCTGGTTCCCCATCGGTTCAATTTAGCATGCTCCAAACCGAATAATTTGGGATGGTATGGTAAACCATGCTCCCAACTATAACCATACATCTAATCAAGAAACTCTGACCTCAGCCAAGCTCATCTTGTGTGTTTGGATCTTCCTTATTTTCTAGAAATGTAAACATGACATCAATTAAGTAATATGACGAAAAAGAAGAAGAAGAAGACTCCGAGAGCTTGGTTGCCAAAAGAATAATCAAATAAACTGCAATTTCAAGTTTATAATTTTTTCATAAATTGGTTTTCTTTCAAAGAAAATTTAATCAGTAAGCACAATACACAAATAAACACCAGTAGTACATCAAAATTGTAGAACCACAACAGCATAGAAGACACCTATCGGTCTTTTCCTTCTCTTGCTTTTCAAGGGTTGATGACATTTTAATGACTAGCCATTACATGTGGAATCTTGAACTTGCTGCTCATTTAGAAATATGAGTAGAAGTCATAAGGCAAAGTTATGATCATCAATGGAGACACCGTGAGGCGCATTAAGCAACATGGAGTAAGGCAACTAGTGAAGCCAACAAGTAATGTCTAATTCAAGGCTCAAAGATACATATGAAAGACTGATCATGGGTTTCAACAAAACTTATCAAGGAGACATTTTGATTTGTCCACCACACTGACATTGGAGACACCTATTAGTCTTTCACTTCTCTTGCTTGTTGAGGGTCAATGACATTATATGGACCGGCCATAAATGTGGAATCTTGAACTTTCCTTGCTGCTCCTTTAGAAATCTGAGTTGAAGATCACAAAGCAGAGTTATGATTGTCAGCGCGACATCTTGAGGTTCATGGGCAACATGAAGTAAGGCAACAAGTGAAGCCAAGATGTAGTGTCTACTTCAAAGTTCAAAGATCCATATGAAAGATTGATCATGGCTTCCAGCAAAAATTATCAAGAAGCCCTTTGATTTGTCAAAGGACTTCCAGTTTATAATAAAGATAATTGACAATGGAGCAATTTGATAATAGGATGTCATGATTATATGGTCTAGCTGCTCTAGCAAAGCTTATTGAGGGAGCCTGGGATATGTCAGAAGACTTTCAGTCTCAATGATGTTGACCTATTAGATCAATTAAGTTCTAAAGCTTTGCTATGATTTGTATATCATTTATGAGTTCCTACATCTTGATGTAAAAATGGAACCTCCTTTGTTCTTCTCTTGTATCCAGAATTATCCTGATAGTAATGTGGGACAATCAAATCTTTCATTTACCTGTATTTTGTCATGCTCCAGTTTCATAGTACACAAGCAGCAGCAAAATTCAATTTCCAAATTTTCTAATTTTATTTCTACAGAAGACAGGAAAATTTATAATATTGGACATGTCCTGAGATTCAGATCGGCATCTTGTCTTCATCAATAGCTTGATGGAGTCTCACCATCAAAAGGGTGATTGGGCCAACAATTATTCGGTCCCTAGAATTAAAACAAACCGAATATCCAATAAATTCTGCTTAAGGAAAACAAAAGAAAACAATAAATCATCCTTGTATGAACCTTAAGAACTAGCCAAAACCTAGAAAAGAAATGTGATCCAGATAATCAGTCCCCTCCACTACCCTCAATAGAATTTCCTTAATGAGAAATGCCAAAACTATCATGCCTTCTTTGAGGAGGAGACCTGATAAAAGAAATCATGACCCTTCAGGAAGCTTGCAAGATCTATAGCTAAAGAAATTTTAGGGCATGTGAACTGGAGCAGCTGACTAATAAGCAGATATGTTCTAAATTAGCGTGGATGCATTGACTCTGAAACTAATCCACCTCTTATGCATATCCAATTATGACAAGTAATAGGGAAGGACTCTATCATACATTCCAGGTTTCACAGCACCCTCTTTCCCCTTATTTAAATTAAGAAGGGCACAAACAGATTTATCCCTTAATGCAGGGCACCAATTGTGAATCTATCTGATCGAGATGGTTCTCTGTGCTAGACATAGAACAAATGACTGTTTGCATGCTCTTAATTCTAATTTCTCAGAAAAATTAAGGCATATGGTGATCAAAGTGTTGAAATCGAAGTTTTGTACTCAAAACTTTTGGTTGCATCTGATCCAGAGCTAAGTTTCTAAGGTTGGAGAAATGGAGACATAGATGTCAATCTTTAAGCAATATATCATGCAAGGGAATTACAGGAGTCCATTTCATAGTGTGAAACATTGCAAGGATTTATAGTAGACAGTGGAGAGTTGGAAACAAGAATAAGAAGATAGCATTCCAAGGCTCTTCCTTTTAGTTTCATTCTTCAGCAGTTGCCTTTAGTTGTTAGCTAAAAAGCAGTGAAAGTTATATGACCCATAAAGTTTGCCAATTTATAGTAGACTACTTTCAAAGTGCAAACATGTTGATGGATGTCTTCTCTTGCTTCTGCTTTTCCAAAAGTGCTTTTTACCAAGAACTTCAATGAAAGTTCTTTGAAAATAAGCAGTCCTTTAATTATACGGTGTTAGCTAAAGTATAATTTCAAGCACCTTTTACGTCTATTTGGTTTTGACAGGATTGAATCTACCTCTTAGGCTTAAATTAAAATATTAAAATAATGCTGCAGTATGGCTCACAGAATCATGATTTTCGTTCCATGTTGGATCTGCAATGAGTCAATTAAATTTACCTATTCTAGTTAAACCTCGAGTAGCTTGATCTTAAGTGAGGGAAACGCATTACTTTCACACATGCATAAGAAAATCTAGTTTTCATTTCTGATAATATGAGGAAGCTCCTTTTATTGACCATTACTAGACACTTTTTCAAGGACTGCCCATTTTCTTTTTTGCCTAAGAATGCATAGTTTTGCAGTGTCAAACATGCCCTTAGACAGGTAAACATAAAGATAGTAAAGTCAGTTGTGTGAACTAGAGAATGATATACTTGGATGCCTTCTCTCATACCATTTGTATTCATGTGTTATTTTGGAGCATGGTAAAAGAGATATTACGTGTCACCTTTACTTACATGGGTGCTTGAGCAATGAAGTAGTACTGTCTTCACAATGTAGTGGTTGAGAGGACTTCAAAATTTCTTAAACCTTCTTGGATCACATTTCAATCCATAAATTGATCTCAAATGGATGGGATAATGCACATAGGCTAAGGTTAAGAGCTTGAATCTTAAGAGCCAAAGGCCTTGTTTGGATGCTAGAAATTCTAACCAACCTGATATGATCTTCCCGACAGCACCTCCATCTTATAGATATTTTCAAAGTCAGGTGGTTATAAGAGATCAGGGCAGCCACAATACAACTCATCTATTTTTTAGGGATAAGATAAATCACCATGGATAAAGATTTAGTTATCCCTAAAAATAGATATTAGTTATGTTACTCAACTGCCCTATTCTCCTCTAATGTGAGAAGTTGTGCCAACACGTACTATGCATTGGATAGATCTTGGGTACGTATACAAGGCAAAGAAATCCAAATAATAGCTTTTGAGTAGCCTTTTTGGGTGATTTTTAGGATAGTGATAAATGGAATTAGAGCAAACTTGGCCAATGACCCATGTGGACTAGGAGACATAGCTGCACAAGACATTTTAGAACTGAACATGGACCAATTATGGTGCTTATGATTAGATTTAATTGGATTTGGACTCTTAGCTTGGCGAGGACGGTAAAGTTTAAATGAGGGGAGTGTATGAGGACCTGTGCAAGCGTATATTTAGAACCACATTAGTAGTGCATCAGGTACATATTGGAAACTTATGCTGGACCGACAGTATCTTCCAACTAGTCTTTTTGGGTGAGGTCCTAGATTGTTACATCTAAGAATCCTATTTCCAACATATTTCTAAATCAAAAAATCTTATTAACACTAGCATAAGGAAGAGCTAATAATATATCTTGCTTATTGGCTTAAGCAAGAGCTATAGATTTTTCGATCACAATAACCATGGCCATCAAGCCTCCCCCCATCTACCTGGATCCACTTTGTGACCCCTTTTAGTAACCATTCCTAATAATTACTATTCTTTCACCACAAGCTTTTTTCCAAAACTTTTCGAAGAAACATTTAAGACCTCCCCTAGGCAAGGACTTCAGATTTTCATTGTACATTCCAATTACAAGTTCAGTTAGTTATCCATCACTCCTCCCTAATCTAGTGCCACCTTGACATGCCATCTGATCTAGAACTAGCACTTCATCAATCATTATAAAATAATTTACCAGTGCAAATAAGGTTATTAAACAAATTAATTTAACATTAAGGCATTCGGTAAGCTCCATTCCTGAAATTTTTAGATAGTATTAGCAAATGCTAATCAGAAACCCATAATACATACCTTTTAAGGGACCACATCACTTACATGCAATGAAAAGGTGGCAAAACTAACCTTTTTCTTGTGATTCATCAAATACAAGTCAAATCTGGCAACGGATTTTGTATTTTCTTCTATACAAATACCACTAGAGAAAATTACAACATTGCACATAATTTTACCAAAGATCCAAATTTACAGACAGAATATAATGAGCAGCAATGCCAAGATACTCCTAGCAAGATTCCTCCCAACAAAACTTCAAAGAATTCCCCTTTGCTCAGCAATTATTTAAATTACAATTACCCAATTCCAGCAAATTCCACATAAAACATAGTCACGAACTTCACAGTGGTAAACAATTTCCAGCAAAATCAATCATAGGTATCTAAAAATTCAGCAGAATGAAAGAAACAAAAAAAGAAAAATTAAACATAAAGCCAAATAGCATTAACCCAAAAACAAATAGTTTTCCATCAGAAAGAGAAGCCCACTAAATGCAAATATGCATATAAAAGATATCATAAGAAAATAAGATATTTTACTCAAAACATACCAACTTTTACACTAAAGAAAAACAAATCGCGAATTTGAGCTCGGAAAAACAAGACCTGAAAATCACCTGAAAAATTTATCACAGAAGCAGAGAGATGCAGGAAACCACACACAATCTACCACCCACTCAAGCGGGGCAGGTTAGCACCACCAGTCGAGAACCGACCTCCCCTCTTCCAACTCCTGCAAGCCACGAAAGAAACAATCAAACCAACAAAACAGAGCGGCGGACGCTTCAAATCAACAAATCCACGCCAAGAAGCGAACCCAGGAGGTGAAAATAACCGGAGACCGGCTGATCAGAGCGGTGTGGGGTGGCGCGCACGTTTGCACGGCCGCGGAGAGCCAAGACTGCCAAGTTCTTCCGGAGGACAGGCGGAGAGGGAGAAGAGACTGGGTCGATGTTTGACTTTTTGTTGAACAAATTGCAATGCCGGGGTCCCTCATAATGGTTTGATCGAGTCTAGATTTGACCCGTCGGAACTAATGTGGTTCATTTTTGACCCGGCCCGGGATGTGGGTCCCTGAACCGCATTAGACCGGAACTAGCTGCCCGTGGTCTGAGGACCGGTCATTTTTGCCATGCACTAACCTGTCAGGGTGGATCGTTTGACCAGGACCGGCGACGTCGATTTCGCTCGCTGGCAGCACCTGGCGCTACTTAGCAGGTAGGGCCTTGATGGTGAGAGAGACGGATAAATCCAGCAAGTAAAATTATTAAGATGATAGCTCAGTTGTTAAAAATTTTATCTCATTATCAATTACTTGTAAATTCGAGATATGAACTTGATTAAAATTAAAAAAAATTTGGGATCCATAACTCCTAATATAAATAAGAGATCAGGATATTTTTTTATCTCCATTCTACTTCTATAATTTTTATTAGTCGGTAATTTAGTGATATCAGGTTGATATATTTATTTTTAGATAAAAAAATATTACAAAAGTTTGAACGTCTTGAATTGAAGATTACCTGGTAAGATGGGATCTGCAGGAATAGCTATATCAGGATTTATTTCTTCTCGTTCCGTTTGATTTATAAAAAAAATAAAAAAATGATGCAAGTAAAAGGGCATTCTCACGGTCCCATGCAATGCCGGCCCTTGATCTTGCATCATGATCTGCAAAAAAATATAAAGATTTTCTGATTCTTTCACGCATTCGTGGATCCAGGGATGAAATAGGGGATCGAAATTATATCCGACCGTCAAATGATCTGATTGATGAACATGGAACTCTACTGTGAATGCATCATTTTCCTGATCTAAATTTACCTTAGGTACCGACGGCACGTAACCAGTGGACGGTGATGGTACGGGTCCAAGTAGATTTCGACGTGTCATAATTTTAGAATTTATTGCCTTGACGTTCGACTTTTCAAATTATTAACCAGGTTAAGGAAAATATCAAAAGTTATGTCAACGAGATTTTAATGCGATTCATACAAGATTGATATGGGAAAAAAAATATATAGTTTGGAGAAGGGATGGTAATCGATCTGAGCATGGATCAAGTAGGTTATTATTGTCACTGGTGCGTGATGCAGTGGCCGTGAAACTTTTCTAACAGCTAGTTAGTAGAGGTTCGAATCTCGATGAACAATTTTTGATAAAAGTTTGAAGATAAAATATAAAATAAAATTAATAAAATAAAAAAAATAAAATAATAAAATAATTCTGGAGTTCCTGTTGGTCGGTGGTAATAAAAAAAGTAGGGATATATATAATAAATTCCGTTCACTCGGCTGACGCCAGTAGTAATCAGGTTGACCTACATGTAGGAAACGGTTGTAAAAAAATTAATATGTACTGTGTATCGAATATTTCTTAGCTGAGATTGGAGGACCGTACCATGTATTGAATATTTCTTAGCTGAGATTGGAGGACCGTACCATGTATTGAACATTTCTTAGCTGAGATTGGAGGACCGTCTAGGAATGGTCATGCTCAAGATCTAACTCCTTCCCTTTTTCCGTTTCATCAAAAAAAAAAAAAATAGATCATTGTTGTACTCATGTCTCAAAGTGAGACTAATTGGATAAATTTTTGAAGAACGATAAGATGAGAATTAGATGGTGCGTATTAAATAGGTTAGATATAGTAAAATTAAAAAGAAATGAATTTTTTAATATATAATTTCCTTTTAAAGGATTACATATATTAGAAATAGGTTTTAACATCATCTGTATCCAACGGCGGACCCTAATTTTTTTAAAATTTTTTTTATAAGTTAAATTTTTTTATAAATTTTTAAATATATATAAGGATGAACTGCAGGAAGAGCAAGGAGGCCTCTTGGTCCTTCCTAATTTTTTTTATAAATTAAGATTTAATGTAAACTTTTAAATATATATATATATTTATATATTTGGCTCTTCTAAACTTGAGGATATTAAATATAACTTGAAGAATCTTTAAAAAAATTTAAAATGAAACAAATACAGCTTTCTTTACTTGAAAGTTGGATCGCTACCAATTTTATTTTTTTTATTAATTTTTTTTCATAATTTTTTAGAAAAAGGCAGAATTATTTTTTTGTTACTCGACCAGCGTCCATTTCCAGAATTCGTCGAAGCCACTGCACGCAATCAACACCATCCAATTCACCACACCGATAAATAAAATGACAGCTGGACTTATCATGTGATGCTATCGACGAGAACGCTCCCATGACGAGACCAAGCGATTGCGCATCTATAAGGCCGGATACCGCCGATGCACTGGCATATAACTACCATCTTGGTGGCCTTCGTCAGCCTCGTCGCACTGACGAATATTGCGTGCGGTGAAGCCGCGCACCGTCTTAGTGACCAGATCCATCGCGTAGCATAATCGGATCTTGGAGGGCACTGACGGGTAGCGCCCGTCATGCCTCAGGCTCCCACCAATACTACTGCACTCACATCCCATTATCTTTGGCACCGTCGCTCAATGGATGTCACATCCCGTTGTGCAGCGCCAACGGTACTCGGCGCGACACTGCCACTACTGTGGCCGGTGCGCGCACATTCTCTACGAGTCTGTAACGCTTATTACTCTTCCGGTTTCAACTAGAGAAAATATTTTCAAAAATGAATATTATCAAGACCAGATTATGCAACAAGATGGGTTGACGATTTTTTTATCGATTATTTAGTCACTTATGTCAATAAGGAGGTAGCTAAAAATTTTATGATAGATTTTATTATTAATGAATTTAATCTTATGAAATAAGATAAGTATAATTTAAATAATATTTATAAAAAAATATTTAAATTAATTTTAATTATTTATTAATATTTTTATTTTTATATTTTCTTGGTTTTGTTAGAAAAATTAGTGTGGTCCACCCCTATCTATCTTGGATCCTCTGCTGATTTGGTAAAATCTATTTCATCAGGATCAAGTATCCATTAGGATCCATTCCATTAGGTTTGAGAAAACCTATTCCATTAGGATCAAGTATCCAATGGAGCATGATAAATTGCCATCCCGAGAGATAAGAGCAAGAGAACAAGAAGTTGCACGGCTCAATCCAACTTTTTTTTTTCAAATAAAAAAAAAAAAGGGTCTATCAAGATCTTTATTTTAATCTCATCAAAATTTAACTTTCAAACTCATCACTCTCCATGACAAGAGAAAAAAATTTTGCTTTCTTTTTGTTCCCATTCTATCAGTCCGCATTTTAGTAATGTTAGATTGATGTATTCATCTATAGATAGAAAAAGACTATAAAAATTTAAATATCTTATATCGAACATTATCTTATAGGATATGAATATGCGGGGATAATTATACCGAATCCCCTGTCCCTTTTTCTTATTAAAAAAAAAAAATTCTGCTCCGAGGATTACAATGACAGCATCGTTTGTCCGTGTTCGCACCATCAGAAGCCAATTGAGTTTTTATATCACTTCTATTCCTTGCCGCAATTGTTTTGTGGGGTTTACAAATCTTACTCGTGTTAGTCGGCAAAGTTTGTCAATACTGCAATCCAACTTGCCGATTTTTATTTTTTTTAGAAGGAGGGGAGCTTATCTAAAGTCCCCGTTGACAAAAAAAAAAAAAAAAAAAAAATAGAGTTGTTTGTTCATTTGTCCACGTTAAAAAATCCTGGCCGCTATGCTATGTTTGACTGTTGTGCCACCAGGGACGTGCGATGGGATAGGGAGCTGCCCCGCTGGTATTCTTATTTATTTTATATAATAGATATAAAATAATATAATATTCTTATATTGCGCTTCTAAATTATTAATATAGATAAATTAATTTAAAATTAAAATATTTAATAACATCTTATTTTTTAAAAAATATAAATAGATCATAATTTAAAATAAAAAATAAATAATTTTTTATATTCTTGAATAGTCTAATAATATAAAATATTTTAAAAATTAAAATATTATAATTGAGACAGAAGAAAAAGGGTTAGTGTTAAAAGTTATATAAAATCTTTCGAAATATTATGAGAAGCCCGTATATCTAAAGAATAAAATTGAGAGAAAAAAAAAAAAGTAAACTATGTATAAGGAGGTTGTGTTCCAGTATTATTATTATTTGTTTACTAAATTTTTTTGATATATATTGATATGGCAACATCACCGACATGGAGTGCGTGTCAGATCCAACTGGATGTCGTCAGTGCCATGTGGATTTTTCTTTCAAATTTTTTTTCGGGACGAGGCGGTCCTGCTCCTTCGCCAAGTGGCACCCCAAGATGGGTCCACCTCGACCGAAGTCGAGCCCTTCTCTGCCACTTCGCCAGGTGTCCACCCAGGAGGGGTCCACCTCGGCCGAAGCTGGCGGCCTCTGCTCCCTCGCCAGGTGGCGCTCCAAGACGGGTCCACCTCCGCTGAGGTCGAGCCTGGAGCTCCTGCTCCTTCGCCAGGTGGCACCCCAAGATGGGTCCACCTCGGTCGAAGTCGAGCCCTCCTGTGCCACTTCGTCAGGTGTCCGCCCAGGAGGGGTCCACCTCGGTCGAAACTGGCGGCCTCTGCTCCTTCGCCAGGTGGCGCCCCAAGACGGATCCACCTCCATCGAGGTCGAGCCAAGCACTTCTGCTCCTTCGCCAGGTGGCACCCCAAGATGGGTCCACTTTGGTCGAAGTCGAGCCCTCTTCTGCCACTTCGCCAGGTGTCCGCTCAGGAGGGGTCCACCTAGGCCGAAGCTGGCGACCTCTGCTCCCTCGCTAGGTGGCGCCCCAAGACGGGTCCACCTCCGCCGAGGTCGAGCCTGGCGCTCCTGCTCCTTCGCCAGGTCCACCTCGGCCGAAATCGAGCCCTCTGCCACTTCGCCAGGTGTCCGCCCAGGTGAGGTCCACCTCGGCCGAAGCTGGCGGCCTCTGCTCCCTCGCCAGGTGGCGCCCCAAGACGGGTCCACCTCCACCGAGGTCGAGCCTGGCGCTCCTGCTCCTTCGCCAGGTGGCACCCCAAGATGGGTCCACCTCAGCCGAAGTCGAGCCCTCCTCTGCCACTTCGCCAGGTGTCCGCCCAAGAGGGGTCCACCTCGGCCAAAGCTGGCGGCCTCTACTCCTTCGCCAGGTGGCGCTCCAAGACAGGTCCATCTCCGCCGAGGTCGAGCCTGGCGGCCTCTGCTCCCTCGCCAAGTGGCGCCCCAAGACGGGTCCACCTCCGCCGAGGTCGAGCTTGGCGGCCTCTACTCCCTTGCCAGGTGGCACCCCAAGATGGGTCCACCTCCGCCGAGGTCGTGCCTGGCGCTCCTGCTCTTTCGCCAGGTGGCACCCCAAGATGGATCCACCTCGGCCGAAGTCGAGCCCTCCTCTGCCACTTCGCCAGGTGTCCGCCCAGGAGGGGTCCATCTCGGCCGAAGCTGGCGGTCTATGCTCCCTCACCAGGTGGCATCCCAAGACGGGTCCACCTCAGCCGAGATCGAGCCAGGCGCTCCTGCTCCTTCGCTAGGTGGCACCCCAAGATGGGTCCACCTCGACCGAAGTTGAGCCCTCCTCTGCCACTTCGCCAGGTGTCCGCCCAGGAAGGGCCCACCTCGTCCGAAGCTGGCGGCCTCTGCTCCCTCGCCAGGTGGCGCCCCGAGACGGGTCCACCCCAACCGAGGCCGAGCCAGGCACTTTTACTCCTCCGCCAGGTGGCACCCCAAGACAGGTCCACCTCGGCCGAAGCCGGCCCTACTCTGCAAAGCCTCCGGGGGTCAGAGGCATGGGCCACGAGGTCGCTACTAGAGTCGGCGTGTAGCGCGTCCCGTACAGGGTGCCTAGTATAGCCTGCAGTGGTGCGCGGAACCTCGTTTACATCAGTTAAGGAAGGCCCCGCGTCCGAGGTATTAAATCATTGCGGTCAGGGTCCTGGAATCCAGGAAATCCACAATCAATGTCTCGAGATAAGGGCTCCCGTGCTTGGCTCAAGATCCCGCCAGATTCCCCCTTTTGTGACAACACGGCTGACGAGGCGAGCTCGCCGCTTAACTCCCAGGCTCGAAGAGGAGGGGAGGGGGGGAGAGGGGCCAGAGACCATCGGGAGCCTCCGGGGGGAGGGAAAAAAAGCTGAGGGTGGTCCGGTGGTATAAAAGGGATGGTGAAAGCAGACAAAAAGGTAAGACATAAAAAAAGGGAAGCATGCCTAGGGATAACGACGCTGGGGGCTCCCGGAAGTTCCCAGATGCAAGTCCGGCAGGCCCAGTGCAGGAAACTAGGCGTCAACCCCTCTCTTTCCCACACTTCTTTCATTAAAACCTCCTCTAAGTGCAGGAACCCGTCGGAGACCCGCCTTAGTGGACCTGTTCCATCTTGCCGTACGCTAACTTGACCGTCGGAGTGCCCTCGCCGAAATCCCCGGCCCGGGTCTCTGACCTTGTTTTGCAGGTCCGAAAACTTGGAGATCTCGAGGTGAAGGAGTCCAAGGTCCGGCGCCAGCTCATAAACTACAAGTCACGGCGATAAGATCGGCAACAGATTGGCGCGCCAGGTAGGGGGCAGAACAGCAACCCCTGCGCAAGCAAGCCCCTCGTAAGCAAGAGAATAGCTCAACCATGGTGGTGACACGTGGACACAAAGCCACCACCAGCCGAGCGGGAGAGGTTCCCTCTCCTCCGGGCTCGCGCAACTCGGAGAGGGAACTTCCCACTCCTCCTCCTCCTCCTCAGCTGTCCTCGGTGGACGGTCCTTTTGCAACCGTCGTCTAGCAGCTGCAAACGCTGACTACAGCCGTGCGGCAGCTGCAGGATCAGCAATGCTCCCTGGCCACTCAGCCCCAACCAGGGACCCCCGTGGCCCCAGCCACGGGCTCCCACGGAAGCCGCGCTCCATTCAAGGTAGGCCATCCCATCTGCGGGCAGTAACCAACCCCCGCGGGAGCCATCAGATTCCCGCGAAAAGAAACCACACCGGTTCAGTGGATCACGAGAGTCGATCCCCGGCCGACGATCCTAAAGCCATTCGGCACAGCAGGTGCCACCGAGGCAAGGCCCCTCACCGCGATCGATCGGCACCTCGTTCTCCAGTGGCCTCGGTGGAAGGTTCCACTGATGAGGCCATCAGGTGCCTGGCCAAAGGGCGTCTGGAGGAGCATGAGTGCAAATTGGCGGAGTTCTCCCATCGCTTTGCCAACATGCAGGGCTCCCCAAGCGAGCTAGTGGGCTACAACGCCCAACCACCCTTCTCCCGGGAAATTTAAGAGGAACCGATCCCGAATCGGTTCCACATACTTCAGGGGGATCCCTATGCTGGGACCACCGACCCCTTGGACCACCTGGAGAGCTATAAGGCTCTCATGAGAGTCCAGGGGGCGACGGATGCTCTCCTATGCATTGCCTTCCCGGCCACCCTCCGGAAGGCTACTCGAGTCTGGTTCACTCGCCTCGAGCCAGAGTCTATCAGCTCCTTCCATCAGCTGGAAGGAAAGTTTGTGGCACACTTCGACGCTTGCCGCAAGGTGCCAAGGGAGGTGGATAGCCTCTTCTCTATCCGCCAGCAGGACCAGGAGCCACTACGGGACTATGTCACCCGCTTCAAGACTGCAGCCCTGGAGATTTATAGCCTAGATGAGCCCGTCATCATGCTGGCATGAAGCAAGGGCTCAAGACCTCCCGCCTGACGTATTCTCTAGACAAGAAGCCCCCCAAGATGTATTCCGAGCTCCTCCTCCGCATCCACAAGTACATCCATGCTGAGGAGGCCGACCGTATCAGGCGAGAGCTGGACGGGAAGCCTTCAAAGAAGCCTTTCCCAAAGGATGTCCCTGGGACCCGGAGGCCTAGACCACCTGCAAACTTTCATCCGGGTCCGAAGCCGAAGAACGGTTCTGCTCCGGAGCGAACCTTCACCCCTCTCCTTGCTCCAAGAATGAAGATCCTCATGGAGATCGAGGGCGAATGTTACCTCCGTCGACCTCCTCCTCAGAATCCAAGAAATAGTCGCAACAAGACTAAGTACTGCTATTTTCATCGCGACCACGGTCACGACACGGAGGAGTGCCGTAATCTGAAGCGAGAGATCGAAGAGCTGATCAAGAGGGGCTACCTCGGGAAGTTCATGAGGAGCGAGGCCCCGGCGGAGGACTAGACACTCGCGGCCCTTCCCCCCGTCCCTGCAATTGACAATCGCCCTACGGAGAAACCTGTGGGCATGATCTCTTGGGGGATAGGGCACGCGTTGAAGAGAGCCCGAGAGGTGGGAGACCTAGAGAATGTACTCTCCTTTGAAAAGGGGAATGAAAATGAAAATATAAATAATGATGCAGTGGTGGTCGAGATGACCATCGCTAAGCATCATGTACATCGCGTTATGATGGGTAGTGGGAACTCTAATGACGTACTTTTTTACGATGCTTTCTCCCGAATGAATTTGTCTCGTGATCAGCTAAAGCCAGTGCACACCCTTCTCGTGGGTTTCACCGGAGATTCTGTAGGGGTTGAAGGAGAGATTACTCTCCCCATTATCGTCGGATCCCCATCCCGGCAAAGCATGGTCATGATGACCTTCACCGTCGTTCGACTCTCATCACCTTATAATGTTATCCTGGGCCGTCCAGGTCTCAACCAACTATACATGGTCATCTCCACCAAAAGGTTGCTGATATAGTTCCCTACCGCCTTTGGGATGGGAGTGATGAGGGGGATGGCCCAGCCTATCTCGCATTGCTTACAAGCTGTCTTGGGGGCCCGGAGCACCGAGCTCGACTCTGACATCGACGACCTCGACCAGAGGGTGCAAGACCCCAGAGGAGGCCCTGTAGAGCGCTTATTGACATACCCCCTCGGCTCGCAACCTCAGAGGATAGTGCAGGTAGGAGCCCAGCTCCCGGAGGATGAACGAGCTCGCTTGCTAGATTTCCTCCGGGCAAACGCGGATGTGTTTTCCTGGTTTGCTGCGGATATGCCAGGTATTCCCTCGGAAGTTATCACCCACCAACTGAAGATTGATCCGAAGTGCCGCCCGGTCCTCCAGAAGAAGAGAAGTTTTACCGCAGAGAGACAGAAGGTAATCAATGAAGAAGTGGAAAAGCTTCTCGCCACCGACTTTGTACGAGAAGTACAGTACCCTAGTTGGCTGACGAATGTAGTAATGGTGAAGAAGAATAACGGCAAGTGGAGGATCTGTGTGGACTACACTGACCTCAACCGAGCTTGCCTAAAGGATAGTTTCCCACTTCCTAAGATCGACCAGCTCGTGGACACTACCTCGGGACATCGCCTCCTCTCTTTCATGGATGCCTTCTCCAGGTACAACCAGATCCGAATGCACTCGAAGGACGAGGAGCACACTGCCTTTATCATGGATCGCGGGACCTACTGCTACAAGATGATGTCGTTCGGCCTCAAGAACGCAGGTGCCATGTACCAACGTTTGGTCAACAAGGTCTTCAAGGACCAAATTGGCCGCAACATGCAGGTGTACATAGATGACATGCTGGTGATGAGCAAGCCGACCTTAGACCATGTCAGCGACCTGGTGGAAACCTTCAATAACCTCCATCTTCATCAAATGAAGCTGAACCCGGTGAAGTGTGCTTTTGGCGTGTCGGCGGGGAAGTTCCTCGGCTTCATGGTGACACAAAGGGGGATAGAAGCCAACCCGGAGAAGGTTCAGACAATCCTAGATATGGAGCAGCCCACCTCTAAGAAGCAAGTGCAGCGACTCACCGGCCGGATAGCTGCCCTGAGCCGGTTTATCTCAAGGTCCGCTGACCGCTGCCAGCCCTTCTTCAAGGCGCTGAGGAAGATGCATGACTTCGCTTGGACGAAGGAGTGCCAGGAGGCGTTTGAAGAACTGAAGAAGACGTTGGCGTCGCCGCCATTGCTCTCTCGGTCGGAGGAAGGAGAGGAGCTCCTTCTGTACCTAGCGGTCACTGCGAAGGCCGTCAGCTCGGTCCTGGTCCGGAAATATGATAAAGGAATCCAGAGGCCGGTGTATTACATGAGCAATCTCCTCCATGACACAGAGCTAAGGTATTCTCAGTCTGAGAAACTGATTTTTACACTAATCATGTCCGCCCAGTGCCTCAGGCCTTCTTCCAAGCGCACCCCATCGCGGTCCTGATGGATCAACCATTGAAAGCGGTGCTCAGCCGACCTGACACGTCTGGACACCTAGCGAAGTGGGCGTTGAAGCTCAGCGAGTTCGACATCACCTACTGACCAAGGTCGGCCATGAAGGTACAGGTACTCGCTGATTTTTTGGTTAAGTGTGCAGGCTTAGGCGAGGGGCCGGAAGAGAGCCCCCATAACCAACAGCCAGAGCTTGGACCAGAGGAGGACATCTGGATCCTTCATGTGGACGGGGCCTCGAACTCCGGCAGGAGTGTAGCCGGACTCATCCTCACCAACATCGAGGGGGTTGTTGCCGAATGTGCGCTTCGCTTCCAGTTCACCACCACCAATAACCAGGCGGAGTATGAAGCGCTCCTCGTGGGGCTCAGAGTTTCCCGCGAGCTGGGTGTGGCCTGCCTCAGGGTCTTCACCGACTAGCAGCTGGTGGCTGGGCAGGTCTCGAGAGAGTACGAGGCATGGGACCCCCAAATGGCGAAGTACCTGGAGCTCGTACGAGCGAGCGTGGTGGATTTTAGACGCTTCGGCATCTCCCACATCCCGCGCGGAGAAAACGCTCGCGCGGATGCCCTCTCCCGCCTGGCAACCCTGCCAGACTCATCGCTGGGCCGCGCCTACATTGAGCACCTTCAAGCCCCGAGCTATGAGATACCCATGGAGGTCCAGTAGGTCAACCCGAAGCCCAGCTGGATGGACAAATATGTCAAGTACATCACCAACGGTACCTTGTCAGACGATCGAGCTGCGGCTGGTCTCATCAAGAGGAAGGCCACATGGTTCGTGTTAATGGACGGGCTACTATACCAGAGATCCTACTCCTACCCGCTCTTCAAGTATCTGAGACCCATCGAAGCCGCACTCGTGCTCTAGGAGATCCATGAGGGCATCTATGAGAACTATGTGGGGGGTAGGACACTGGCGTATAAGGCCCTCCACCAAGGCTACTTCTGGGAGACGATGAGAGAAGACGTGGCTAACTTTGTGAAAAGGTGTGATCGATGCCAGCGGCACGCTATTGTATAGCGCCAGCCTGCCGCTCCACTCTCCCAGCTCTCCGTCCCCTGGCCGTTCGCTCAGTGGGGCATGGATCTTCTCGGACCTTTTTCCCTTGCATCCGGGCAGCGGAGGTTCTTGATTATGGCTATCGACTACTTCATGAAGTGGGTCGAGGCCGAGCCGTTAGCCCGGATCACAGAGGCAAATGTCACCAAGTTCCTTTGGAAGTCGATCATCTATCGCTTCGCCCTGCCCCACACCATCATCATTGACAACGGACGCCGGTTCGACTGTCGGGAGTTCGAGGAGTTTTGCAACGATCTCGGGATTCAGCATCGCTTCACCTCGGTGGCACATCCTCAGACCAATGGAGAAGCCGAGGTGACAAATAGAACTATTCTACAAGGTCTTCGAACAAGACTGGACCAGGCCAAGAAAAGGTGGGCGGAGGAGCTTCCAAGTATCCTATGGGCGTACCATACCACCCCAAGGATGGCCACTGACGAGACCCCCTTCAACCTCATCTTCGATGCGGAATCAGTTATTCCAGTAGAGCTCAGCCTGCCGACCTTGCATTTAGAGCAGTACAACGAGACTGAAAACCCGGCGTGGCTGCTACTGAACCTGGATCTCCTTGAAGAAATAAGGGACAGGGCCCAAGTTCGGATGGTGGCCTACCGGCAACGAGTGGCCAGATACTACAACTCTAGGGTGCGGCCGAAGTCCTTCTGCCAGGGAGATTTAGTGCTGCACCGTGCTGAGGCTTCCCAATCGCGAGAGTGCGACAAGCTCTCCCCAAATTAGGAAGGCCCTTATAGAGTGGCCGAGGCACTCCCCCACGGAGCATATTACCTGGAGGAGCTCGGTGGATCCCAGTTCCCGCAGACTTGGAATGCCTCAAACTTGAGGATGTATTACCAATAGTGTAAGACCTCTTAAACTTTAACAATAAAACTTTTTTATATAAATGCATGTTCTCATCCCGTAGGACAATCGCCATCCAGTTCTAAGTTCGACGAGCGGGGGCATACCGGAGAGCCTTTGAAGGTGCAAAGTTCCCGACCCGAAAGATCTTCGAAGGTGCGAAGTCCCCTTCCATAAAAATCCCGGAGTTCAATCTCGAGTGCCGCACGGAATTATACTCCAGCATGCGACCCCGGAGTTCAATCCGGAGGAAGTTTCGAAGACTTAAGTCCCGATCCCACTAATCCTGGAGTCTAGCTCGAAAGGTCGCGCAAGGATCAACTCCTGCTTGCGGCCCCGAGGTTCAGTCCGGAAGTTCGCACGGAATCTAATTCCAAAGCGAAGTCCCGGACCTCGGTCTGGAAGGTGGAGCAGAACCTAGTTCCCCCACACGATCCGGGAGTTCAACCCGGAATGCCCCACAGGACTCAGTTCCGATGGTTGGCCCTGGGGTTCAATCCGGAGGATGCTCAAAAAAAAAGAGAGAGAGAGAGAAAAGAAAACCTAAGTCTCTCGCAAGCCGCGAGGCTTAGGAAGCCCCCGCCAGAAACTAGGAGGTCTCCGGGGCCTTGTCTCGGATCGGCAACTCAGATTGCACACAAAAAAAAAAAGGAAAAAGGGAGACAAAGCATAGTGTTGGAAAATGACTTTCATTTCTACTGAAAGGTTTCTTACAAAGGAGGGCTCTGACAGGCCGGGTGACCCAAAGAAGTAGAAAAGAAACCTATACATCAAACAAAATGAAAAAGAAGCCCCAAGACTACTTCGCCGCATTCGCATCCTCCTTTGGCTTGGGGGCACCTTCGTCGCTGACGGCGTCGTCAGAAGGCTGCGCGGGGGCCGCCACATCGGCACCCTCTGTAGTTGGAGCTCCCTCATCGGGCTCCTCCCTCTGGCCGCCCAGGACGACCCCGCTGAGATCGAGCTCGGGGAACAAGGAGCCCACCTTCTCCCGACACATCTCGAAGCCTTTCAGGAAGGAGTCGACCGTCGCCTCGTGCAGCTCCGCCTGAACTCCTCGGATGCCCAGAATCTCGGTACGGCCTCCTGCGCCTCCTTTCAAGAGGCCTCCAGCAGCCCGTTGATGTAGGAGTTCTTCTCCTTGGCCATGCTGATCTCCTTGAGGACCTCTTCGACCCGGCGCTCCAGCGACCGGGACTGAGCCCTGAGGCACGATACCTCCGTCGCGTTGTCCTCAGCACGGCGTTGGCTCGAGATCCTCTCTTCAGATAGAGAGGTCTCGAGCTCCTTTACGTACCCTTCGGCATGACCCAGGTCCTCCCGGAGGGCCTGGTTGCTCCCCCGTAGCTCGTACCCTTTCTTCAGGAGGTCCTTCAAGTCAGTCGCAAGTTTGCTGAGTCTCTTCTCCTTCTCGGCATCTTTCCTTGCCGAGTTGGAGAGGAAGTTCCTCAGTAGCAACATGTCAGTCCCAATCTATGTCAAAAAGAAGATGAGGTGTTAAAAAGACCCAACTGGGACATTAAAAGAGAAGAGTTTGGAGCTTACCGTGAAGAGCATGGGGAGGATTCCAAGCAGCGCGTCGGCATAGTCCCAGTCGCCCCTCAGGCGGTGATCCCAGGGCATACAAGCGAACTCCATCATCCTCTCTGCGAGCCCTTGATCACGGATGATGGAGGAGCTGGCGTTGAGTCCCGAAGATGGAGGATGAGCATCGGTAACAGGCTGGGCAGCTGCCCCTCCGCTTGGTGGTGGCCACCGCTGGGATGACCGGCACGGTAGCCGCAGCAGGCGCCGCCCGGGGAGGTTCCGGCCTCCCCTCACCCTCAGCCCTGTCGAGCTCGATGACGGGCGCATCGAGTGCGCGAGACTAGGGTGGTCTAGGGGCAGGGCCCATGGCTACGGGGCCAGTAGGAGCTGGGGTCAGCCTGGATGCCTGGCTCGCCTCGGTGCTGGCCTTCTTTGGTGGAGCCTCCTAGGCCCCTTCAGCGGTGCCCCTCTTCCGGATGCCCTCCATCAAGCTCTCAACGGAGAACTTCATCCCTGGAAAAAGAAAATGGTCAGGCCAGTTCAAGAAGAAAGAAGCAGAAAGTGGAAAGAAAGTAAATGTGAAAGAAGAAAACCTGGGGTCTCGCCTAGCACCCAGATTGGACTAATTCCTGCCTCAAACAAATTCTGCTCAGAGAGCAGGACATCAAGAGCTGGGACCACATCACCCAGCATCTGTGTATAGACCTCCTGGTTTGCCAGCTCGACCTGGGAGTTCTGGTTTGAGGATCGGTCTGGCTCACTCCAGGCCCAGTCGACATCCTGGATCGAGGCAAAGAAGAAGCGGTTCTTCCACCCCTTGATCGATGCGAGGAGGTCAAACCTAAGGCACCTAGGCCAGAGAGAAAGATACCACTAGCCATCATCGGTAGAGTAGCGCTTCAGGGTGAAGAGAGCCCTGAACAGTGAGAAGCGGGCAACAAACCCGTGAAAGTGATAGAAGACAATGAAGGCAAAGATGACCCGGATGACATTGGGAGCCAACTAGGCCGGGACCAGGTGGAAGTGACTGAGAAAGGAGAGAAAGAAAGGGTGAAGGGGAAAACAAAGACCCTCGACTAGGAAGTCTTTGTAGAAGGCAACCCTCCCTGGGCCGCTCGAGGTTACTCGGTCCCTCGGACATAGGAGCGAAAGCTGGATTGAATCCGGGACCCCATACGTGTCCCGGATCTAGGAGAGATCATCTACAGTCATCGTCGAAACATAACTAGAGGGACCAGAAAAGGAGGCCTCTGCCACCGGAGGAGGAAGGGCAGAGATGGGACGTGCGGAAACAATGGGAGGAGATCTAGGACCCCTAGGGATGCATATGGTCACAGTCCCTGGCTGAAGTTGCCTCAGGACCTCGACCGGGATCTCTTCCCCCTCTGAGGAGGAAGGCGATGGAGTCCTCAGCCGGGAAGGACCGGCCTTGTCCGGATTAGAAGAAACGTGATGGCGACGGGCCATCAGGAAGGAAGAAACGAGAAGGAGATGGGTTCGGGGTGATACGGAATCGAAAGGAAGAAGAGAAAAGAAAGGTGTCACAGGAACTCACCAGGATGTTTTGTATCGGAGGAGTGGCAACCCTTAGAGATGAGGAAAGATCGCTGCAACCGCCGGCGATGTGTGAGAAAGCCAAGATACCTCATTTCCGGAAAGTCCCCTCCTTTTAAAACTCAATCAACAGCGACTGTACGCCTCTTTTTGGCCCGGGCTATCAGATGACCGCCATGTGGAGACACGCCCAACATCAACGCTTCAGTCCGATGGAAACTGTCTCGGATTTGAAACGGCATATTAATGGCCCGTACGCACGGACGTGGCGGCCTCCCACAGGGCCTCGGGCGCGATGGACGTGGCAACGGCAATCATGGCAATTATGGCATGGGATTTCCTCCATTTCCACGTCATCTCTGCATTAACTCCCCATGCCCCAAACCGCGACACTTCGATGGGACTTGGGGATGGGGGGCAACTGATATGGCAACATCGCTGACATGGAGTGTGTGTCAGATCCAGCAGGATGTCATCGATGCCATGTGGATTTTTCTTTCAAAATTTTTCCCGGGACGAGGCGCTCCTGCTCCTTCGCCAGGTGGCACCCCAAGGTGGGTCCACCTCGGTCGAAGACGAGCCCTCCTCTGCCACTTCGCCAGGTGTCCGTCTATGAGGGGTCCACCTCGATCGAAGCTGGCGGCCTTTGCTCCCTCGCCAGGTGGCACCCCAAGATGGGTCCACCACTGTCGAGGTTGAGCCTGGCGCTCCTGCTCCTTCGCTAAGTGGCACCACAAGATGGGTCCACCTCTGCCGAAGTCGAGCCCTCATCTGCCACTTCGCTAGGTGTTCACCCAGGAGGGGTCCACCTCGGTCGAAGCTGGCGGCCTCTGCTCCTTCGCCAGATGGCACCCCAAGATGGGTCCACCTCCGTCGATGTTTTTGGTAAAAAGGTACCAAAGTCAAAGTTGAAAAAGTCCCTACATTACTTCACAAAAGGAGCAACCCGAGCTCATAGGCCAACCTTTCTTGGCAAGGACTTCTTCTACGTGTAATTTAACTTTCAAAGATCTTGGACTTGTTTTCCAAAGCAAGCCTATGTATAATTTAATTACAATTTCTTTAAACAAGTTTATTTATTTTTAAATTTCTTTTGTTTCTTTGTTTTGACTTTTCTTGGCTCATTATTTTTTCTCATTTGGATTTTTTTAAACTTCCAGTCCTGTTAATTAAGCAGAAACAATATTTTAAGTTGTATAAATCTCAAATCACAAAAAACAAAGCATGTTTACTTTTGTAGGATATAAACCTAGCAACTGAGACCTAATATTTTCTCATATTCTAATGGTTAAAGTAGCTTGTACCTAAGATCACACCCAATGCTATTTGTTAAATTAGCCTGAACCCAAGATCACTTCTGATGTAGGTGGTTAAAGTGGTCCAAGCCTGTGATTATATCTAGGCAATGGATAAAATATCCTATATGATTGGATTATACTCCATGTCAATAATAAAAGTCTTTACAAAAAATAGACAATGCCCTGAGCCAGTGCAACCTTTTGATACCTTATGGTAAGTTCTACACCCTATGCTAAAACAACACTTAATACTCTTAACAAAACCTTACATTTTAAGCCTTGGTTGGGTATTTTGGAAAAAATTCCAAAGAATAATAATCTAGTGGTTTACCAAGTGAATACTGCAAGAAAAACATGCTAGAGTTTTCTATAATTCAACCATTATGATATACATAGGAATTGTTTTAGTAAATGTTCTATTTATCAGAATTGGCTGTTATAGATAACATAACTTACTTTTTAATATTACTATTTTTAACCAACTATGATTTAAAAAATTAAAGCTAAAAATCTATTTTCCACTAGCTTTGATTAGCTAGTCATTTCAACTAGCTATTACAATCGGTTATTTTTCAACTAGTCAATATAACTAGCTATTATAATTTGTCATTTTAACTATAATCATTATTTCAATTAATCATTATAATTGATCATTTCAAGTAGTTATCATGTACTAGATATTGAATCTATATATCCCTTCTCTCCCTTTGCAAATATATTCTTGCACCCTCTATCGTCAATACTTGTTATTAAGGATTAACGGTGAAGATGATAAGATAATATAAATTATTTTTTCTAGTTTATATGAAGGCTTAACCAAAGAATAATATAGTCACATCTCAATCTTTCCTAGGGCTACTATGTTAAAGAAGTTTTTGAAAGCCATGAGTTCACTATAAAATAGAGTTTTGTGTGGAAGCTCAAGATGTTTCAAACATTTAAGCAATCTTTAATAGACAAACAACTTTTTCATAATCTGATACATGTTAGCTCCGAGGAGAAGTAATAATATTTATATATACATTATCAACAAATGCAAACAACTATACTACATAGAAGTGATTCCAACCTAGTGGCAAAACTATCAGTCCATACTTTGGATAATTTTACTAGCTATCTCATAGCTTATCATAGACTATATACAACTTTCATTGACTACTGCTTGACAAAAATTAAAAAATAATAATATTTTCCTATATTTTAAGGTATATCTTAATGTCCAAAGTAAATTTTAACTTTTTATTTGAATTTGATATTTACTATTGTATGATTACTGGTGATATTAATAACACCAATGTTGTATCTTAAGAAAGGCATGTTATAGGTGGATATAATACAGATAAAATATAGACCCATATACTTGAAGTGTAGCCATTTTAAATTCACCTAGTTGTGGTTTTATTCTAATGGTCAATTGTTTTCTTTATAGAAATTTTTGATTTATTTTATAAATTTTTGTATTTATCTCGTATATGATTTTAATTGATGGTAGCTAAATAAATATACTTTGAATATTTATTATGTTTTGTAAATAAGATTCATTTTGTAGCACGATATATAGTAATATTTTTTCTCTCCCTGCAAAGGTAATTTTATAAAAGATGCCACTTTCTTATCTTGAAAAAATATTATTTATCTATTATGTCCAAAGATCTACTATGAAACTTTTTCTAAGAACAATTTGTAAATTGTATGCATGTAGCCAAGTCTACCCTTCCCTCGATCTATTTATCTATCCATTTATATATGTATGTATATATATATATATATATGTATATATATATATATATATATGTATATATATATCTCATATTGCCTCTAAACTACTTACTAAAAATTATATGATTTGAAACCCCTTAACTTATATATCAAATAATCAAATAATTGAAAAGTTTAAATAACAAAAAATAATACATATTTTTTGAATACTTGATACATAGGCTAAAGATCTTTAAATTATTTGATCTAAATTTTATATATAAATAATTTTTTTAAAAAGATATATAGATTATATCTAAATAATTTAGAAATATAGATTATATCTAAATAGCTTATATCATTGGCGTGGAACCTCCAATATCTAGTTTAGATTTGATCAAATTTAAGAAAAGATCATGTAGCCAAGTCTACCCCTATCTATTTAACTATCAATCTATCTAGTCATCTATCTATCTATCTTTCTATACATGCATACATACATACACACACATACACACATATATATATACATATACATGTATATATATATATATATACATATACATATATATATATATATATATATATATATATATATGTATATGTATATATATATGCGCGCGTGTGTGTGGTGCAGTGTTAGACAAGCACAAAAGCTTTAGAAGATAACAACATAGTAGTATTTTAGTCGTAGAAGTAGCATAAAAGCATTAGAGTTTAAAAACTTCCAAATAATTAACTTTCAAAGTTCTATATAATTTTTGAGGGTTTTTATGCATGAAAAATGCTGAAAGCGTGATTGCCTCTATTATGTGATGCATACTATTCATGAATAGGTATAAATAAGAAATAACAAACTAAATAAAAAAATATTCTTGTAGGAGAATGGAAGCACTTTTTGCTTTTTTTATATGGGGCATCCATGTACAAGCATCTCATGTGCTAAATACTAGTACCAGTATAACACTAAATCTTTCCTATAACACAAGCAACAAATAGTCTTCCTTCTAAGGATTATCTCTCCATTCATACCATACTTGTGGATGAATAGTTGGATAATTCTAGCACTATAAAATTATAATTGAAAAAAAAAGGAGTGAATTTCTTTATGCCTTTGTTTGCTATCAAGAAAAGGTGCCTCAAAGTTAGCTTAAATTAGTCTGTCGCATAGGATGGCAACAGGTAAGGTACTTGCAAAATTTCTTCTTTTACATATCTTAACTTGTTTAAAATCTTACTACCCGAATCTATCCCAAGCTTGATTATCAAATTAACCAAAAATTTCAAACCTGTCCCCTTTAAAATTGATACATCCACTGGATACCCAACGCACTCCACTAACCTTTATTCACATTCACATTACCGTGAGAATAGACCACCATGAATTAAAAATTTTGCAGGAAAAGAATTAAAAATCCCCAATTCCTACATGCTTGGACCAAGATTAAGCTCTCAAAAATTCAAAGAACCAACTCACACCACAAAATCCCATATGCTCAGGAAAAATTCCAACCGGAACAAAGAAAATCCTTCATTGCCACTCAGATGCTCTCCTTCTTCATAGAATTTCATGAAAAGAATGAAATGAAAAGAAAATGAAGCGAAGAAAAAAATCAATCTACGTGGAATAAATAGACGTGTAACTTCGTGCATTAAGCTTGGGTAATACATGTTTAGTTAAATATAGATGTGAGTGTGTGTGTATATATATATATATATAAGGAGCTTGGACTATTTATGTTTGATTAGGTAAAGGTTAATGTTCCGGTATTGTGGTTGAACTTGAGTTGATTTAGTGAAAGACTAAAAATGTCATGTTACCATTTATGCATAAAATAACAATAGAAAATTAACATAAATACCTCTCTAATTTAGAAAATAGTGAATAAGCATGCCTAAAAAATAATAAAAATAAATTCTAAAACCACGGATACATAGAGTTCATATAAAGCAAGAAAGTAAGCCTAATAATAATAATAATAATATCATTTATTTATATTTGACATAATAGTTGATTAAAAGTTAGGGAGAGCAATTCATGGGGTGAGATCCCTAGATCCATATTTGGACAAATAATGTATATAGGGAGAGGAGAGAAGAGAGATATTAAAATTCAAGTAAAGTGAGAGGAAGTGGCTAAGTGGGCCTGGGGTTGATCGGTAGAAAATTTGGATGAAGGAGCGAGAATTTAAGATCTTTTAAATCTGGGATTGAATAAAATAAGAAAAAGAGAGATTTTTTCTTATGAATGTAGATAAATTTGATGAGAAAAGTCATCAAAAAATATTTCTATTTCTTATATTTTGTACATAACCATCAATTTAATCATAAATTATATAGAAAACTTGTAAACTTTTTAAGATAAATAAGTGCAATACAGAAATAAAGTTCAATAAACATTTTTATATATTTCTCACTTATTTAATAACAACATATATAATTAATGACTAATTCGCACATCTTATAAAAAAGCAAGTGTGCTCATTAACTAGTTGATTCTTAAGTCAATACTGTTTACTTTAATAGAGGATTGGGTTGTATCTTTCATGTGAAAGAAGGATTTATTTTGTTTTAGAAACTAATCATTAGATCATATTCTGCACCATTTTTAAAGCATGCTGTTAAATTTTATGATTTATTCTGTGATGAAAGGAAAGGATCTATCATCTATTGGTTGAGCTCGTGGGAAAAAAAAAAAGAAAAAAACATTCCTCCACATTATAGATACAATCCAAACCCCTTTAATAGGGTATCTAAGGTAACCAAGCTTTAGCTTACTTGCTTTTTAGCAAGCTACATATGCAAAGCAAATCCATCGCTGGATAGCACTTGTATCAGGAATGTGCTTGTTAGGATTGAAAGAATCTAACATGAAAATGTGCCTTTAACCTTACTTGGAAATGCCGGGTTTGTTTTAATAATAAAACTGTCATTTCCTTATGACACCTACCTGTAAATAAGATGCATAAACTTGTTACATGATGTTATAAGGCCGAGGATATTTTTATTATTGAAAAAAGTTTAAAATTTTCAATAACAAAAATACCCTCTACCTTATGATATTCTATGAACAGTATTATGATATTCTGTTCACAAACGGATATTATAAAAAGACATTTTTGTCATTCAAAATATATTTAATGCCTGCAGTTTACTTTTTCTTAAAAATCTTAAATGATAAAAGATGTCTTCCCTTATGATACCCATTAGTAAACAAGGTATTATAATACTGTTCATAAGATGTTACAAGGACGAAGGTATTTTTGTCATTGAAAAATTTTAAACTTTTTTAATAATAAAAATATCTCTCGGTTTTATGATATCATGTGAACATGAGGATACCATAAACTGGCTATTGGATATCATAATCCAAGCCAATGGATATCATAATTTATCATAAAGGAAGGCATTTTCATCATTCAAAATTTTTAACAAGAAAGATAAAAATGTAAGTATTAAATATGTATTGAAAAACTAGACTTATATGACCCTTATGTGGTCCAATAATATTTGATGGAATATTTTTCCTATACTATCGGAGATGGATAAAGAATTACTCATATATGTTGATGCCATGCATAAAACATCCAATTAAAATTGGGCAAAGCTATGCACTTTTAGTTCTTTCACCCTCCATCATGCCCACATCCATGCCTTTTCCATGCTCTCGATGGGTTGGGCTCCTATACAAAGTGTTGGTCTCCATCGACCAAGCCCAATCCAATGAAACCATGCTCAAGTTTGATTGCCAGTGGACTTTCCTAACTTGTGCAAAAATCTAAGTGACATATATAATTTCGTTTTCTAAAAAAATTACATAATATCACGTATATATGAATAAATGATAAATATTTCAATTGTTTTCTAAAATAATCTTTAGCACATTTCAAAATTTTACATGCATGCCCCCAATTTTAGAGAAATAAATGAATTTCTTGATACATGAAACAATTATTTGTTCATCAAAACCATCTTTTTTTTTCTTCTAGAGCCAGAGTACTTTCATTATAATGGTAAATAATGATCAACATAAAAAAAAAAAAAAAAAAAAGCCTGCATGACATACATGATCTTTAAAACAATTCTTAGCTTTCTTCATTTATCTTTCTTTTCAAAAATAAATAGGAAAAAAAAATATTTTGCCGGACATTGATACAAAGAAAAAACTTCTCCCAGGACAAGAGCACGTATCATGCCCACCTGAAGACAGATAAATCCCAAGTGGGCTGGCGAAACATCTCATATAAGAGTAATTCTTTGTGCACCGCGTGCGGTACAGCAAATCCAGCGTGCTCGCACCGTACGCTTCTATTGATCCAAATATATTCGCTATGGCATGACGGAACAGCAGCTGAGATGACTAACATTAATTACTGTTTAGCTTTTATTTAAAACTTTTGTCCAAATCAAAATACCTTTGCGACATCCTACTTCAAAAGCTACGACATCCCACTTCAAAACCTACGACATCCTAATTCAAAAAATGACCTGAAACAGTATTACGACATCCTAGTTCAAAACCTACGACACCCTAGTTCAAAACCTAGACATCCTAGTTCAAAAATGACCTGAAACAGTATTAAGACATTATAGTTTAAAACCTACGACACCCTAGTTCAAAACTGTTACAATAGTAAACAAGATCCATTCGGCCCTGACACGCATCCTCCTTGGAGGCTGGCGCGGCCACGTGCTTCTCCACCTCGGCCCCAACTCGGCCACATACTCTGCCACCTCGTCCCTACCTCGGCCGGGTACTTTTCCACCTCGGCCAGGCACCTCTCCACCTCGGCCTCACCTCGGCCCCACTTCAGCCATGTGGCGGTTCAGCCCAGTTCAGCTCGGCCCCACCTCGGCTCAGTACCTCGGCCTCACTTCGGCCATGAGAAGTCCAACTTCGACCGTTCAGTTCAGCTCGGCACGCTCGTGGCATGCCCAGGTCAGCTCCAGCTTGGTCAGCCCACTTCGGTCAGACCCAGGTCGGCTCCAGCCATCCCAGCTCGGCACCTTCTCTGTGCCTCGGTCCATGCACACGGGAGGTACGCGCGCGTCCATCACTTCGCCAGTCATGCCCGTGCACGTCCGTGCCAGGGGAAACTGGGACATACACCGCCCATGCGCACGCTTGTACCAGGGCAGGCCTGCGCCTAGGTAATGACCGGTGGCATCCGGCAGTGCCTCACCTCCGTCCGTCCGGCGCGACCCCACGCCAGCGAGCCCGCGCGCCCACCTCGACTCCGCCGCTACGGCACGGCCCACTCCGGCTTCCACCCAAGCCGACGCCCAGTTCGCCCGTGGGAAGCTCGCGGGAGGCTTCCGCCCAAGCCGGTGCCCAGTTCGCCCATGGGAGGCTCGCCTCCGAGCTCCGGCGCCTCCGACTCCTCCCGACCTCGTCCACGTCCGGCCCCAGCTCACCTCCGCTCGCTCCGGCGCCCCCGGCTCCTCCCAACCTCACCCACAGCACGAAGGCCGGCCCCAGCTCCGCCTCCGCCCGTGGGAAACTCACCTCGGCACCGCCTCCGCTCGCGGCTCCGGTCCTGCCCGCTCCAGCCGGCGATCGGTGCCCCGGTCCGGTCCTCCCGGTTCGGCTCCCAGCTTGACCTGGCCGCACCCGCGCGCCCGCAGCTCCGCCTCCACCCATGGGAAACCCACCTCGGCATCACCACAGCTCGCGGCTCCGGTCCTGCCCCGCTCCAGTCCAGCGATCGATGCCCCGGTCCGGTCCTCCTGGTCGACTCCCAGATCGGCCTGGCCGCACCCGCGCGCCTGCAGCTCCGCGACCGTGCCAGGGCACGCTCCAGCACCGGTGCACCTCGGTGCCACCTGCCCCTGCGTCGGTCCACCTAGGCATCGACCTTCCCGGCGTCCAGATCCGCCATCACCGGTCCACCCTGGCTCCGCCTGCCCCAGCGGCCGGTCGCCCGCAAGGATCCGCCCGCGGGAGGTCTGCGTTGCCGCCCTACGGCTCCCAGTCCAAACGCCCGCGTTGACTCCAGCTCCGCTTCCGCTCGTGGTGCGCCCAGCTCTGGTACGACACGCCAGGCTCCGTCCGCCGCGCCTCCATCCGGTCTGCTCTTCCCACATGACGCGGTTCTACCCTGGTCCGCGCTAAGGCCGGCGCCTCGCCCGCTCGCTCATACCAAAGCATCTCGCTCCCGTGCCTCAATCCGCGTGCCCAAGAGACCGCTGCCCACGCACCACGGTCCGCATGAAGGAGGCGCCTCGTGCCGCGCACCTCGAACTGTGCGCATGAAGAGCCTCCATCCACCTATCTCTCTTGATCCGTATATCATCGTCTCCGTCCCAGGTATGTTTTTCAAAATACAGGTACAGTGGCAGCCCGACATGTAAAATCACTGTCCCTAGTGTGCCTCCTACAAGAAGGGCTGTATTAAAGCCCCCAGGATACAATTTACACCAATTAGGAAGGCGTATCCCATCCAATGCACTATGCCCCTTCACCAACCTCTTGAACCACTTGGAAGGAGAAAGCTAACCAATCTATCTAAGCCTCCTAGGCCTGCAGAAGCCTCACAGGCCTATACCAAGAAGAACGTGTCTTTCTAAACACCGAAAGTCGCTCGTCTACATAAGAGCAGCAGAAAGAGGTGAGAAGGGATAAGAGACAACACACTCTCTTCATTCTTACATTATCGTCCATTTTCTATCATCCTCCGGTAGCAGAGAATCCCCCAAGCTCTCTGCCTCAGAGGTCTCTTATTTCCTTCGATCGTCCCACTGACTTGATTGTCGGAGTGTTTTTGCCAAAATTCCCGGTGCAGGTCTTCCCTGTTTTGCAGGTATCGCCCAATGGAGGGACAATACGGAAGAAGATTACTCCTCACCGAAGAGGTCCACAGGAGGACCACCACAGTACGACGCCCCTTTCATCCCAACTACGACTATGTTTCCCTTGATCATCTCCGACCAACGAGCCCGGTGATGCTGGCGGAGAGTCCACTCACCTAGGCTACATAAGAGCTACTGGCCACGGCGATCTAGGCGGCAACAAAAACCTATGACATCCTAGTTCAAGAATGACCTGAAACAGTATTACGATACCATGGTTCAAAACTTACGATATCTTATTCAAAACTTACGGCATCGTAGTTCAAAACCTACGATATCCTAGTTCAAAAATGACAACCATGCAAAAATATAAATTAAAATCTGAAACAATATTACGACATCTTAGTTTAAAACCTACGACATCCTAATTCAAAATCTATGACACCCTAGTTTAAAAATGATCTGAAACAGTATTACGATATCATAATTCAAAACCTACGATATTCTAGTTCAAAACCTACGACATCTTAGTTTAAAAATGACCTGACATCCCAGTTCAAAACCTACGATATCCTAGTTCAAAAATGACCTAAAACAGTATTACGATATCCTAGTTCAAAACCTATGACATCCTAGTTCAAAACCTAGGACATCCTAGTTCAAAAATGACCTGAAACAGTATTACGACATCCTAGTTCAAAACCTACGATACCTTAGTTCAAAAATGATAACCATGTATCAAATATAAATTAAAATCTGAAACAGTATTACGACATCCTAGTTCAAAAGCTATGACATTCTAGTTCAAAACCTACGACATCCTAATTCAAGAAACTGAAAAAAAAATTATTTTAATTTGAATAAAAATTTTTTAAAAAATTAAATAATAATTAATGCTAATTATGATCAGCTTCCATTCTATTATGGTACAGTAAAAATATTTGAATCAACAAAAAAAAAAAAAATGATGCAGGCCACGTTAGGTTTACTGCACTGCACGGGGCGCGGAAAGTCTTTTCCCTCGTACAAAGACCGGTCGGTGGTAACCTCACTGGAGTGGTCAGGCTATCCCAAAACTTCATTGGGCCTAGGGCTAGTCTTCGTGGTCTCATTGGTTCCTCTCGAGGACTCTCTCTCTATACTCCCACCGCTCTCTCCCCTCGCCGCCCCTCCGGCGTTCCTTGTCAATGGAGCCAACCGAAGCGGCCGAGGGAGGGGCGCCTCAAGGAGAGCTCCAGGGGGATGCAACTAAGGGAAAGAGGGAGTCTTTGGAGGAGATGCTCTCGAGGCACAGGTAATTAATAACTAAAAGTCGTGATCTTTGTCTCTGTTTTGGTATTTGTTTGTTTTGGTTATGTGTTTTAGATTTTTTATTTGCTTGGTTCAACTCAATTCATGGGTTTGCTCTGGTTTTTGGGAGGAGAGATAGCAGTTGTTGAAAGCCTATTTGCTTCTTTATTGGAAATCTAATCTGTTCTACTGATCGGTTGCTTTCTCTGGGCTCTGTGTGGTGATTGTATTAATAAAAATTGTTTTTTTGGAAGCATTACAGGTTGGTCTGTTTCTTTTTTTCATTGTGAGATTATCTTGATATGCTTATATTTTTCTTAACAATTCAGATATCTATTTGCTTGCTTGTCGATTATGTCGATGGCGGTTTGTGGGTTAAAAATCTTAATTACTAGATGAAAGTCCTATGTTATGCTTTCTGTGAACAATGCTTTCTTTAAGGTTATGTTTGGTAACAGGCAGGTTATGTTTGGTAACAGGCAATCTATCAAGATTGCTAATAATTTAATAGGACTCACCGTGTTACTGTATTTGATATATTTTTCTATATGATAATTTATCTTGTCCGGTAATCTAGATTGGTTCTCAAGAGATAATCTGGATTATTTCTGGAAGGCTTAGTAATCCAGACTATCACCTTTCAAGTAATTTTTTGGATAATATTATCCTATTCATCTTTCTTTATCTTATATTATAATATAAAAGAATATTATAATAATATAATATAATAGTATAATATAATATATTATAATATTATAATATATATTATAAACTATATAATATTACAAATATAATATTATAATAATATATAATATAATATTTTATATTACAATATATTATTTTATAAAAGTTATTATATAATATAATATATAAATATTAATTATTGTTGTACCCTGACGGCTCACCCTCAAGCAGAACCGGCCCATTCTTGCAGTCCGACCGGGCCACCCCTTCAGAGCTCCGACTGTCACCCTGTCAGCGGTCCGACCCATCGGAGCCGAGGTCCGAACGACCCTCTCCTGCTGCGGTCCGGCCCGTCGCTCTCCTTCAGCGGTCCGACCCACCAGAGCCGAGGTTCGAACGACCCTCTTCTGCTGGGGTCCGGCCTGTCACTCTCCTTCAGCAGTCCGACCCACCGGAGCCGAGGTCCGAACGACCCTCTCCTGCTGGGGTCCGGCCCGTTGCTTTCCTTCAGCGGTCCGACCCACCGGAGCCGAGGTCCGAACGACCCTCTCTTGCTAGGGTCCGGCCCGTCGCTCTCCTTCAGAGGGCTGGTCTTTAGTCCGGCCGACCGGCTTTTCCACGGCTGACGTCCGACAAGCGAGCCTTAGCATCCAGGGAATTCCAGAAGCACCTTTTTGTTACTGCGGGATCCTGCTATCCCAACGGCCCTGCTCCATTACTTCCACGATGCCGCCGTATCTGCGCGCCACGTGGCCACTCTCCAGATTCTCCTAGGGGCAGATCGGTCTTTCTCAGCCTCTCCCCTAACGGATTTTGGACTGTTCCGCGCCTTTATAAGGTACCCGGGGGACCCCGTTCGAAGGTAGAACAACTCTTCCCTCTCCATATGCTGTTCATCCCTTGATTCTTTCATTATGTTGCCTTCAACCTCCTGCTAACTTAGGCATCGGAGGATCCCCGCTGGAACACCATCGGCGCTCTTGGGGACTTTGTTACAGGTTCATCTGGGAGAGGAGCGCTCCTTCACATTCAGCCGCCCCCGGTCCCCGGTCCAGGAGTTGACGCCGCAACAGATTGGCGCTAGGAGGGTGTGCTTTCTTCTAAAAGGAGGAATCCATCGTCCCGGCAACAAAATGACTAAGGGAAGAGCTCCAAATGCCACTGCCAGAAGGGGTATCTCTCCTTCCAGGTCTGAGAAACTTCCCAGAGAGAATGATATCGCTGCCACAGCCCCTACTGCCGCAGAACCTACTATCACACTGGAGTTGCAGCAGTTCCAAACTTTGGTGAATCGTATTGAAACGCTTACTGCTGTAGTTCAGCGTTTCCAGGAAGCAGCCGACAACCGACAGCAACTACCAGCTGTTTCCTGCACCAATCCTTTAACTGCTGCTGAGGGAAGCCGATGGCCGGAGGCCCCTCAGCATTGTTCTCACGCCGTTGCGGAGCCTCGGAGGTCTTTGGGTGACCGCGCCGACGGCAAAAGGGCAAGGTCTGCTTCGCCTTCCTGCGCTGAATCTATTCCGGTCGGCGGTCGGCTTGCTGCCGAACCATCGAGGGACTATGCCAGCAAGATCATGCGCATGGAGGAGCGCATTTCTCAGCCTCTTCCCTAACGGATTTTGGACTGTTCCGCGCCTTTATAAGGTACCCGGGGGACCCCGTTCGAAGGTAGAACAACTCTTCCCTCTCCATATGCTGTTCATCCCTTGATTCTTTCATTCTGTTGCCTTCAATCTCCTGCTAACTTAGGCATCGGAGGGTCTCCCGCCGGAACACCACCGGCGCTCTTGGGGACTTTGTTGCAGGTTCATCTGGGAGAGGAGCGCTCCTTCACATTCAGCCGCCCTTGGTCCCCGGTCCAGGAGTTGACGCCGCAACAGATTGGCGCTAGAAGGAGGGTGGGCTTTCTTCTAAAAGGAGGAATCCATCGTCCTGGCAACAAAATGACTAAGGGAAGAGCTTCAAATGCCACTGCCAGAAGGGGTATCTCTCCTTCCAGGTCTGAGAAACTTTCCAGAGAGAATGATATCGCTGCCACAGCCCCTACTGTCGCAGAACCTACTATCACACTGGGGTTACAGCAGTTCCAAACTTTGGTGAATCGTATTGAAACGCTTACTGCTTTAGTTCAGCGTTTCCAGGAAGCAGCCGACAACCGACAACAACTACCAGCTGTTTCCTGCACCAATCCTCTAATTGCTGCTGAGGGAAGCCGACGGTCGGAGGCACCTCAGCATTGTTCTCACGCCGTTACGGAGCCCCGGAGGTCCTTGGGTGACCGCACCGATGGCAAAAGGGCAAGGTCTGCTTCGCCTTCCTGCGCTGAATCTATTCCGGTCGGCGGTCGGCTTGCTGCCGAACCATCGAGGGACTATGCCAGCAAGATCATGCGCATGGAGGAGCGCATTTCCGAAATCGCCCTCCGGTAGAAGGTCGAAGGGGGACAGGTATACGACTCCTGTCCCCCGTTCTCTGATGAGATTCTGGCGGAGATGATTCCCCGCCACTTCAAGATCCCACAAGTGGACCCTTACGACGGTATCACTGATCCGATGGACCATCTGAGCACGTACAAAGCCCATATGATGGTACAAGGCGCATCCGACGCCCTCCATTGCATCGCCTTCCCTGCTATCCTTAAGAAGATCGCCCGGATGTGGTTCTCCGCCATCCGGCCAGGTACGATCCACTCATTTTCTCAACTCGAATCACTTTTCCTTTTTCATTTCAGGACTTGCAGTCGGACCCCGAGGAATACCGACTGCCTCTTTTTCGTGTTGCAAAAAAAGGGAGAGACCCTTCAGGATTTCATGGCCCATTTCAACTCAGCAGTCATGGAAGTCCCAGACTTGAATGAGGCTGTAGCGATGTCAGCCTTCAAGCGAGGGCTTCGCTCGTTCAGGCTGACCTTCTTCCTGGACAAGAAACATCCAACAAGCTACAGCGAACTCCTGGCCAGAGCGCAGAAGTACGCTCTGGCGGAAGAACAAGCAGCCGGTTGACGTCAAGTTGAGGGAAGGCCGACCTCCAAGAAGCGGAGCGATAAGGCTCTTGAAGTCCGACCTTCGAGTGATAGTCGGCGGTCAGCCCAACGCCAAAGTCCGAAACCGAAGGACTTCCCCCGAAGGTTCGAGACTTATGCGCCTCTGTCCCTGCTAAGAGAGAAGATCCTCATGGAGATCGAGAATGAGACATTTCTGCAAAGGCCTCGACCAATGAGGGGCCCTCCTGTCCTAAGGAATAAAGATAAATTCTGTCGGTTTCATAGGGATCACGGGCATAGTACTGAAGAGTTCCTATAGCTGAAAGACGCCATTGAAGACCTCATTCGGAGGGGATACCTGTGCAAGTACGTCCGATCCCATCGGGACCGAACTGAAGCATCAAACGCCTGAAACCGTCCGGAGGAGACGGAGCTCTCCAATCGGAGTTCGACTGGTGGGGATGTCGGCATGCTGCATCGGCGATCCGGAGGAAGTTATGAGGATAGGATTGATATTGCTAAAAGGTCCCGGGGCTCCAATGCCATCACTTTCTCTGATGAAGATCTTCTGGAAACTCATGTTTTTGAAAATGATCCTGTAGTCGTGTCGGCAATGATTGCCAATTACGATGTAAGGAGAATACTTATAGATAATGGAAGCTCGATAGAGGTATTGCTGTATGATGCTTTTATGAGAATGAATCTATCCAGGTTCATGCTGCAGGAATCCCCCGCGCCACTGACGGGCTTCGGGGGTAACTCTGTCGGGGTGGAAGGGAAGATAGTTCTCCCTGTGACAATCGGGACGGAGCCTTTCCAGAAAATCCTCCCTATCAATTTTGTGGTCGTTCGGACGACCTCGCCTTATAATGCTATCCTAGGCCGACCGGCCCTCAACAAATTCAGAGCCATCGTGTCCACTTACCATTTGTTGGCGAAATTTCCGACCAGGAGCGGGGTCGGAGTGATGAGGGGAGACCGTTGGATGGCCAGGCAGTGTCTGACCATTATGAACCAATAGTCAGAAGGCCATCCCACTCTGGAGCAACTTGACCCGAGAGCTGAGGCCGATGGCCTCGGTCAGCCAGGAGAAAAGATTCTGTTTGTTCCCCTTCGAGAGGATGATCCTACTAAAGTCCTTCAGATTGGAGGTTCCCTCAGCGAAGACTTTAAGTCAGAACTTATCGGCTTTCTTAGGAGTAACGCCGACGCCTTTGCTTGGTCGGCGTCGGACATGCCTGGAATATCGTCGGAGGTCATCACTCACCAGCTCAAGGTCGATCCGACTTACCGACCTGTCCGATAGAAGAAGAGAAGCTTTGCTGCCGAAAGACAGAAAACCATTGATAAGGAAGTAAAGAAGCTCCGTGATGCTGGCTTCATCAGGGAAGTCCACTATCCTGAGTGGCTGGCGAATATGGTTATGGTGAAGAAGGGCAACGGGAAGTGGAGGATCTGTGTAGATTACACCGACCTCAACAAGGCCTGTCCGAAGGACAGCTTCCCAGTAACCAAGATTGATCAGTTGGTGGATGCCATGGCCGGCCACCAACTTCTCAGCTTTATGGATGCCTTCTCCGGCTACAATCAAATAAAGATGTATCCGGAAGATGAGGAGAAGACCGCCTTTATCATCGACAAGGGTCTATACTGTTATCGGATGATGCCCTTCGGCTTGAAGAATGCCAGTGCCACTTTTCAAAGGTTGATCAACCGGGTGTTCGAAGGTCAGCTGGGTAGGAACATGGAGGCTTATGTGGATGACATGATAGTGAAGAGTCTCCATAAGGCTGACCACATCAGGGACTTGCAAGAATCCTTTGATGCACTCAGGCGCCATCGGATGAAGCTGAACCCCACGAAATGTACTTTTGGGATAACCTCTTCAAGTTCCTTGATTTTCTGGTCACACAAAGGAGAATTGAAGTGAACCTCGACAAGATAAAGGCCGTCATTGAGGTGGCGCATCCGACCAACAAAAAGCGGGTGCAAGAGCTCACCGGCCGAATCGCCTCTTTCAGCCATTTTATCTCCCGTTCGGCTGAGAAGTCCCTGCCATTCTTCAAGACCCTGCACCGGTCGGAGGGTTTTGTTTGGACTGACGAGTGTTGGTCGGTTTTCGAAGCATTGAAGGAGTACTTGAAGAACCCTCCGTTGCTGGCCAAGCCAACAGAGGGGGAGTCTTTGTACCTCTATCTTTTGGCGTCAGACGAAGTGATCTGCACCGTCCTTGTGCGAGTCGGAGAGGACGGACAGCAGAAGCCTATCTATTATATCAGCAAAGTCCTCCACGATGCCGAAACAAGGTACCCCAAAATGCAAAAGTTAATATACTCTTTGGTCACATCCGCCAAGCGGCTCCGACCATATTTTCAGGCACATCCAATTGTAGTGATGACCGACCAACCCCTCAAGGCAATCCTTCGGAGCCCAGATACATCCGGTTGGCTCGCCAAGTGGGCCGTCAAGCTAGGCGAATTTGACATCTCTTTTCAACCGCGATTTGCCTTGAAGGCCCAGGTAATTGCTGACTTCATTGCAGAGTGTACATGGAGACATGAGACGCCTCCTCGAATGGCCGAGGTACCTGAAGCCGATGCCGTCTACGAAGTCGAACTAGCCTGGACTCTCCATGTGGACGGAGCGTCCAACCTCGCAGGCTGTGGGTCCGGACTGATCCTGGCCGACCCGGATGGGGAGAACCTGGAATATGTATTACATTTTCTATTTCAGGTGTCAAACAATCAAGCGGAGTACGAAGCCCTCCTCGCGGGGCTACGAATTGCCAACGAACTGGGCATCAGCCGACTCAGAGTCTTCTCCGACTCCCAACTGGTGGTTAATCAAGTAAAGGGAGAATTTGAAGCAATGGATCCGACCCTGACAAAATATTTAAACAAGGTACAAAATCTCATTTCTCAGTTCAGATTTTTCGAAATCCTCCACATACCTCGTATGCAGAACTCTCGGGCGGACGCCCTGTCCAGGTTGGCTACAGCCGCCAGCGGGACTTCTGACCGAACTTTTATGGAGCATCTGCGGCACTCTAGCATTGCGGAAGAGCCGATCGAGGTCCACCAGGTGGAACAAGAAATTTCTTGAATGGATTCGATCCTTACTTTCCTGGCTAAAGGAACTCTTCCGGAAGATCCAGTGGAGGCCAAGCGGGTGCGCTTGACGGCCTCTAAGTACGTCATCCTTGACTGCATCTTCTATAAGCGGTCATTCTCACAGCCGCTGTTAAAGTGCTTGGGGCCGACAGACGCTGACTACGCCCTCAAAGAAGTCCATGAAGGCATCTATGGCGACCATCTCGGAGGAAGATCCTTAGCTTACAAGATCATCTGGCAGGGATACTACTGGCCCACCATTCAGAAGGACGCGTCGGACTTCGTCCGAAGGTATGACGCGTGTCAGAGGTACTCCATTATTCAGAGGAGGCCTGCCAGTGAGCTGACTCCGATCACCGCCCCATGACCGTTCGCACAGTGGGGGATGGATATCTTGGGACCCTTTCCCCCGGCCTCCGGGCAACGAAAACTTTTGCTTGTGGCCATCGACTATTTTACCAAGTGGGTGGAGGTCGAACCACTAGCACAGATAACGGAGGCCAAGGTGGAGAACTTCGTCCGGAATATCATCTTTCGATTCGGCATTCCCCGAACGATTATTACCGACAACGGAAGACAGTTTGACAACTCTAAATTTCAAGACTTTTGTCAGCAATATCATCTCTCACCGACTTACATCTGTCGGTCACCCTCAGTGCAATGGAGAGGCTGAAGTCACCAACCGGACAATCTTGCACGGGCTGAAGACCCGACTCAATGAGGCAAAGGGACTTTGGACAGAGGAACTCCACTCGGTATTATGGGCGTATTGGACGACCGCCAGAGTGTCAACCGGCGAAACTCCGTTCAACCTCACTTATAGAAGTGAAGCTGTCATCCCTATTGAGGCCTCTCTTCAATCTCTCCGGATTGACCACTACGCCGAACCGGCCAACTCCGAGCGGCGAAGGGCTGACCTGGACTTGCTTGAAGAAACTAGACTTCGGGCAAGCATAAAGATGGCGGTATGCCGTCAGAAGATGGCGAAATATTACAACTCGCGAGTCAAAGCGTGAGCTTTCCGAGTCGGAGAACTGGTCCTGCGAAGAACCGAAGTTTCGAGGCTGACCGAGCAAGGCAAGCTTTCCCCAAATTGGGAAGGACCTTATCGGGTCATTGAAGTGGTTTGAGCTGGCACCTATCGACTTGAATTTTTGGACGAACGACAGATGGCGCGTCCGTAGAATGTAGACAACCTCTGCAAGTATTATCAATGAAGTCCATATTTCTTCTACGAACCACTTCCGGAAGTCCGACTCCGGTAGGCAAAGGCTCTATGGCAACCCACTTTTGAAAGTCCGACTCTGTCGGCAAAGGCTCTAGGGCAGCCCACTTCCGAAAGTCCGACTCCGGTCGGCAAAGGCTCTAGGACAGCCCACTTCCGAAAGTCCGACTCCGGTCGGCAAAGGCTCTAGGGCAGCCCACTCCCGAACGTCCGACTCCGGTCGGCAAAGGCTCTAGGGCAGCCTACTCCCGAAAGTCTGACTCCGGTCGGCAAAGGCTCTAGGGCAGCCCACTTTCGAAAGTCCGACTCCGGACTGCAGAGGCTCTAGGGCAGCCCACTTTCGAAAGTCCGACTCCGGTCGGCAAAGGCTCCAGGGCAGCCCACTTCTGAAAGTCCGACTCCGGTCGGCAGAGGCTCTAGGACAGCCCACTTTTGAAAGTCCGACTCCGGTCGGCAAAGGCTTTAGGGCAGCCCACTTCCGAAAGTCCGACTCCGGTCGGCAGAGGCTCTAGGGCAGGCCACTTCCGAAAGTCCGACTCCGATCGGCAAAGGCTGTAGGGCAGCCCAGTTCGGGGAGCTGATGGACCAACACTTAGGTTAAATCTCCTAAGCTCGTTGTTCCGGCCTGAGCTACAATCTGACTGCTGCCTCAACTTCTGGGTTCGGAAAGCTGACGGACCAACACTTAGGTTAAATCTCCTAAGCTCGTTGCTCCGGCGAGCTATAATCCGACCGCTGCCTCAACTTCTTCTGGGTCCGGAAAGCCGACGGACCAACACTTAGGTTAAATCTCCTAAGCTCGTTGCTCCGGCCTGAGCTACAATCCGACTGCCACCTCAACTGCTTCTGGGTCTGGAAAGCCGACGGACCAACACTTAGGTTGAACTTCCTAAGCTCGTTGCCCCGGCCTGAGCTACACTCCGACCGCTACTTAAATTGCTCTTGGTCTGGAAAGCTGACGGACCAATATTTAGAGTGGAAATCCTAAGAAAATTTAGTTCGGCCTGAGCCACTATTCGACGTTTGCCATAGAGGTCCGACCATCTGTTCAGAACAGCCGACTAATCTACACTTAGTGAAATTTCATAGGGAAGAAAGTGAGACATTGTGAAAGAAAATTTTTCATTACTTTCAAAAAGTTTCTTTACAAAACCGAAGGTCAGACCTTTACAAACAATTAGGTCTGACCCTCGGGAGGTACACTAACTACGGCCGCTCCGGCCCCCTCGGCAACAACAGCCACTCCGGCCTCCTCGGCCCCTTCGGCTGCTTCTGCTTCGGCTCCAACCGGGGCATCCATTCCTGCCACTTCTACGACGGCCTCCATTGGAGCATCGACCGCTCGGGTAGTCGGATCCGTCGCTTCCAAACCCTCGTCTTCCGCCGGCTTTGGCGGCTGAAGGAATGATAGATCGAGGCCTGGGAAGGCTGCACTAACCTTTCCCAGGCACTCGTCGTATCCGTAGCCGAAGCCGACCGTCTTGGCTTCGTTCATCTCCTCGGTGAAGTCCTCCGAGGCTTTGTAGGCTGCAATGGCCTTCTCACCGGCCGTTTTCAGTAGTTCCTAGGCCATCTTCAGCAAGCCCTTATATCTCACCGCCGCTGCCTGGTAGCCCTGCGCGCGGACCTCGCACTCGGTCAGGTGGCCCTCGACGGCCAGCCGACGGGTCAAGGACTTGATCTTTTTCTTCTTATTTTTTAGACTTGCCTCCCGATCCGCCTTTTGGGCCAGCAAGCTCTCCAACTGCTCCTTCTGAGCCTCCGATTCGGCCAGTAAGGTGGACATCTCTGCCGCTGCAGCCCTCAAGCGAGCACCTCCTCCCTGGAGGCCGTCAGCACCTCCCAGGCCGTGTCCCTTGCCAACTCTGCTGCTTCGGCCCTCTGGGTCAACTGCTCTTTCAGATAGAGCAGCTCGTCCAGGCCCTCGTCCATCAGCAAGTTGTCTTTGACAAGCTGCAGACAAAAATGCGCAGTTAGAAAGCTGCCACCCGTGAATTCGGGGTGGAGAAATAAAAGCGATACTTACCCACAGAAGATGGCGGAGGGAACTCCTGGCTGCCTCGTTCATTGACCGCCCGTCATTGTCGGGGGCGGCCCTCTGAAGCAGCTCCTTAGCCTCCTCAGCGTCGTGCCACTTTTGGCGCTCCTCGTCATGGGCACCGCCGGCCCTCTCATCAACGGCCGACGGCCCCTCCTCTGTAGGGATTCCCCTGATTGTCGGGGGGGTTGCCACAGTCGGCTCCAATGGCGGGGACGAAGGGGTCGTTTCCGCCCCAGTTGACATCGGAAGCCTCTCTTCTGTCTAGGCGACCGGCTATCCGACCGAAGAGGATCGCTCGAATGCAATCACCCTTCGGCGTTCGGTCAGAGGCATGTCATCCTCTGACTCGACCGTCACCACCGTGGCGGACGGTTCTGCCATCCATCGTTTCTTCGGCCTCTCGGGCACCGGTTCTGCCGCCCGCTTCTTCGGCACCTGTGGGGTCGACTCCGCAATTCGAACAGCCCTTTGCTGTGCAGACCGTGCCGAAAGGATCACCCGGTCCGGTTTCATTTTGCCGCCTGTCAACAAACAAAGCTAAGGTGAGGTTCGGTTCAAAGCCGACGGGAGATAAAGTAACCGCTCTCTCTCTCTCCCTCTACAGCTCTCGTCCTACCTAACATCGGGTGCCGGCTGAGTCTAGCTTGATGAAGGCTCCCCTCGTGGAGCATGAAGCCGACGAACTTTGGATCTTCATCATCCAACTTATGGAAGTCGGCCTTGTCGGCTCTCGAGACCTTCCTCCTGTTCAGAGCATTTGGCCTTGGCTCCCTCCAGGCTGCCTCAAAGCCCCACGACTCCAGGCTATCTACAAAGAAATATCTGGACTTCCATCCGTGAATGGCGGACAGAAGCCCTCCTAGTATCTTCCGGTTAGGGCGTGGACTGAACATCCACCACTCCCGTCTTCGGAAGTCCTGCTTTAGCAGGAAAAAGTTCGAAAACAGGGATACCTTAAGCTCGATGTCGGCCTCCCGACACAGGACGACGAAGCCGCAAAGAACCCTAATGCTATTCGGGGTCATCTGGGAAGGGGTGATCCTATAGGTGTTGAAGATCCGGACAAAGAAGTTATGAATTGGGAAGCGAAGGCCGGCTTTCAGGTGGTTTTCGTACACGAGGAGAGCTCCTAAGTTCAGAGGTCCGTTCACTCTACCCTCGCGACTGGAGACGGTTAGGTGTAAGGTGGAAGGAATGTTATATACAATCCTAAGGTTTTCGACCCTCTCTCGGGTCATGGCCGAAGGGATGTCAAAAGGACCGGGTTCCCTATGACCGTGAGCCGAACTTCGACTCCCAGAAGCCATTCTAAGATGGGTTGCAGAAAGGGAGGAAGATGGGGGAAGATGGAGATGGGACTAACCTGGTTCTCTGGATCTCTAAAAGAGGCTAAAGCAGGGCACGGAGGGAGGAGGTAGCCTTCTCTTCAAGCACAAGCACGGTGAAAGGTTCCTTTTGGGCGTTGCTCCCCTCCTTTTATAAGCATCTGGGGGCAACTTTCCAACGCATCCCCCCACGTGCCGAGATCCGACGGCTGGCGCCTCAGTTCTTGAGTTAGATGGGAATCCGAGGGGACGCGCCGGATCATATTCGACCGCGATCCGCGTGACAATTGAAGCAACGACGGATGGATCATTCCAGGAAGTGCACCAACAGCTCTGATGGAGCCACGTGCCCCATGTCGCGTCAAGAATCCAAACGGGCAGCTGTCATGCGCCGTACCAGCAATAACTGCTCCCCCTGTCTTCGCCAACCAGGCACTGACACTTGTCTCGAAGCAAAAATCGGAGCAGAAGGTGGCCGATCGCAGCACGCCGAATCGGATTCGCCATCATCTGAAGGACTGATGCATTTACTGCTATTTAATGCCCTCGCCCTTCGAGCCTATGGGCTCGCTCGAAGCACAAGGGCAAGGGGGACAACTGTTGTACCATGACGGCTCACCCTCAAGCAGAACCGGTCCATTCTTGCGGTTCGACCGGGCCACCCCTTCAGAGCTCCGACTGTCACCCCGTGGGTCGGAGCCGAGGTCCAAACGACCCTCTCTTGCTGGGGTCTGGCCCGTCGCTCTCCTTCAGCGGTCCGACCCACCGGAGCCGAGGTCCGAACGACCCTGTCCGAACGGCCCTCTCCTGCTGGGGTCCGGCCCGTCGCTCTCCTTCAGCGGTCCGACCCACCGGAGCCGAGGTCCGAACGACCCTCTCCTGCTGGGGTCTGGCCCGTCGCTCTCCTTCAGCGGTCCGACCCACCGGAGCCGAGGTCCGAACGACCCTCTCCTGCTGGGGTCCGGCCTGTCGCTCTCTTTCAGCGGTCCGATCCACCAGAGCCGAGGTCCGAACGACCCTCTCCTGAACGACCCTCTCTTGCTGGGGTCCGGCCCATCGCTCTCCTTCGGCGGTCCGACCCACTGGAGCCAAGGTCCGAATAACCCTCTCCTGCTGGGGTCCAGCCCGTTGCTCTCCTTTAGCGATCCGACCCACTGGAGCCGAGGTCCGAACGATCCTCTCCTGCTAGGGTCCGGCCCATCGCTCTCCTTCAAAGGGCTGGCCTTGAGTCCGGCCGACCGGCTTTCCCACGGCCGACGTCCGACAGGCGAGTCTTAGCATCCAGGAAATTCCAGAAGCACCTTTCTGTTACTGCGAGATCCTGCTATCCCAACGGCCCTGCTCCACTACTTCCACGATGCCACCGTATCTGCGCGCCACGTGGCCACTCTCCAGATTCTTCTAGGGGCAGATCGATCTTTCTCAGCCTCTCCCCTAACGGATTTTGGACTGTTCCGCGCCTATATAAGGTACCCGGGAGATCCCGTTCGAAGGTAGAACAATTCTTCCCTCTCCATATGCTGTTCATCCCTTGATTCTTCCATTCTGTTGCCTTCAACCTTCTGCTAACTTAGGCATCGGAGGGTCCCCCGCCGGAACACCACCGGCGCTCTTGGGGACTTTGTTGCAGGTTCATCCGGGAGAGGAGCGCTCCAGCACATTCAGCCGCCCCCGATCCTCGGTCCAGGAGTTGACGCCGCAACAATTATTATATAATATATAATAATATAACATAATATAATTTAATAAATTTTGTAATATAATATAATTTTTTTGTAAAATTTATTATATGATATTATATAATATTATAATATTAATATAATATAACATAATATTAATTATATTTCATATTTTATTATATAAAATATATTATATTATATTATAGTTAATATAATATAATATATTTTATATAACACAGTATATTTATATTAATATATTTATATATGTATATATAATATAATATATATTTACATTATATATTTATATATAATATAAATATATTATATTAATTTTCATAATATAATATATAAATTTAATATATTACTTAATATATTATTCATATATTATCTATTTAATATACAAAGTTTTTACATTTATTTCATATAAAAATATTTTTTTTTTTTAATATAAAAATATAAAATATTTTATATTTAATATATTTTGTAATATAAAATATTTAAAAATTATATTTTTAATAAATAGTTAAAATATAAAAAAATATATTTTTATAAATAAAATATAGATTTAATTTAGGGATATTTTAGGAATTAATTTTATATCATGTAATATTACTTGCATTTACCAAACATAATAATTCACGTTACTTGTAATTTATATTGCCAGCAATCCACATTACTGATAATTCATATTACCATTCTTGATTGTCTGGCAATGCATCAAACGCAACCTAAGAAGTTTATGCAAGCAAGTTCTCTTGGTGGATGTTTTTGTGTTGCATCTTGCATAGTTTGTGTTCGTGTTCTCATGATGAGTTGATTTGTGAGAAAAACCTGATGATGCCCGACAAGTTTGTCATAAATTACTGCTGGTATCATGTAGTACAAGTTTGGCATGAAGTTTTCAAAATATGATCAGATTGATTTTCGAATAAGACTTGAGTTGTAGTTTTGAATTTCAAATGTGGCTCTATAGCATATACATTGTACTTAGGGATGAATGCAAGTCCTTATATCAAATATGTCGTCTCTGTTATCTTCTAGACTCTTCGCAAATCTAAGGAACCCTATAGGTTACATCACAAATATCTTTCCAACATAGTTGCCTTGTTCAAGAATCTTGCACTGATTTAAATGATTGGTGTCAGGTGAGAGGTGGTCACATTCTCCAAGTTTGATGGGATAAGGCATCTTGGTGTTTCAAGATGGTTTATTCGACAATGGTGTTTTTGATTAAATCTACTTTTCGTCCTCTTTCCTGAATATATAATGTCTTTTGGACATGCACCATACTCAACCAAGTAGTAGATACAATGTTCAAACAGCATGGCATAATGCCTGGCATTTGACTGATTGAAAGGAGAGCTCTCTCTCTCTCTCTCTCTCTCTATATATATATATATATATATATATTATCAGATTCACTTTCTTAGTTCAAACAATTCTAAGGGGGAAGGTTTTTTTTTGTTGTTGTCATAGACTAATATTTTCTTCCATGTTAACTTAGTGTTTTAGTGTTTTTTGGGTATTTATTTTGGTATGGACATGCTGACTGTTATGGTTTTTAATTATATAGACCTTTGGGTAGATTTGCAGCCATTGTTTTTTATGATTTTTATATGAAAAAGATTGGACTTTGATTGTTTTTAATGCCATGGTGTGATTGTCATTTCATAATTACTTTCTTCCTTTTTATTTTTTTGCTGGCTTTCTCTTTCATTGCAGATATAGTCTACTTATTGTGCTTTGTCACTCTAACAAAAAAACACCTACTTGGTTGTTTGATTAGGCATCAGACTGCAAGATTGAGATCATATTATAATGTCAATTATATAACCAAGACATCTAGCTGTTGTATCCTAAGGATTGCTATCCTCATCATTGTGATTTTTAAGTTGCTATCCTTATCATTGTGATTTTTTAGTTGGATAATAACAACATAAGCTTAATCACCAAGCATGAAATATTACAAGACTTAAGTGCCCCATGGGTTCTGCCACAATTAAGGGGCTGCATGTTGATACCTATCCCTGCAATAAAAGATCGCAGTCATATGCTATTGTCCAAAATGATATCGTTTGTTATGTGGCTGGACTGCAATTTTAAAGGTAAGAATTTTTTATAAAGTACAATATTTCATTCAGGTGGGTTTGTTTCCTTGTTTTTAATATTTTAAACCTTTTCGGTCTCTCTTAAGCTTTTTTTTCTTTATGTTTATTTGTTTGATCCAATATAAGTTGAGTTAATGTTGGTTTGTGACTAAGAATTCTTTAAACTATAGTAGATATGCATAATGTCAGTTTTGTACACTAACATTGCAAGCAAGGTTCCCAGTACTAGTATCGATACCGGTACGATACGGTACCGGTATCATACCGTACCGACATGTAGTATGGGTGGAACTGGCATGCCAATTTTTTTATTTCTTTTAATCTGTAATGAATTTTTTAGGATTTTTTATTGTTTTAAGATGTTTGCATTAGTTCAATCAATAATGGAAATGGTCAAGGAACTGGAATATTCATTAATTTGTACAGCTTTCTCAAGCTTATATTTAAATTTTTCGATGATCCAATGATTGACATATCTTTTTTAACATCAGTTTTTTCTAATTTTTCAACATTGGGCTCTAGATTGCTCATCCTCCCGAAAGATTCAATCAATGATATATCATTTTTTTAAATCAGCATCTCCTAAATTATTAATATATGGTTCAGCAAATATTATCCTTTATTATGAATGATGATTCCTTAGTAACCATGTCCTCTCGTGGAAATAAAATCAATTTTTTTAATTTATTTGAATGTTTTGAGATTCAAATAGATATATCCTAAAGACTAATTCATTAAAAATCACTACAAAATGCTGTCTAGCCTTCATCTATGTTATAATATATTTTTAAAAAAATTATAAAACAAGATTATGAATAATTAATTGAAAAAAGAAAAAATATAAACATAATTATATACGGATATTTAGAATCGGGTCAAGTATCGATGTTCATAAATATCGGGATTATTTTGATACTCAGTAGGAATATCAGTAAGTTTCTTTAGCCAGACAGCATGATAAATTGATAATCCTATAAGCTCATTCCAAGAGGATGTATGATGGATTGTAACTCAGCAGATTCCTTGTTGAGGCCCTGACTCTGAGAGGTATCCAGAGATGAATGATATGACTGTGGAGGGGTCTATTCGAAAATATTGATAGCAAAATCAGATCCGTAAATTGTTCCGGACTGTATGGGATAATAACCACTAGAAGATAATGTCTTCGATGCACCATATCTATATCTATATGGATTATAAGCTGCCGGTGCTTACGGATAAGAAGATCCATAATACGAGGATGAACTTGATATATTCATGGATTCTATTCCACATGAAATTTGACAACATTGAAATGTCAATTTTTGTTCATAAGAGTGGAAATAGTTAAAAAGAATTTTTGATGGATCATGTATATGCTTGTTTCTAGAATATTGATGCCATAAAATTGTGGTTGTCTTATATTTTTTCACTTTTAGTGAGAAGACTAAGCTCTTTGGTTTATGAATTTGTTCTTTACTTGTAAGTCCAAATGTTTTTTGTTTTAACAGGCAAGAGGTTGCCAAACTTCAAAACAAGGAAATGAATCTCAAAAAAGCAGCTGCTAAAGGCAGCAAAGCTGAACAGAAAGCCAAGAAGAAGCAAGTAGAGGATGAGATATCTCGACTGTTATCACAACTTAAAGCTAAGCAGTCAGAGGAACTTGCTTTGTTAGGCTACAAAACCACTGACAGCTCAGAGAAGGGCAGTCTAGATAGTTTGGTAAAAGCTATAGCTGGTGTTTCTGTCATCGATCACAGTGAATCCACAAAGCCCAGCAAGGGGGCAAGGAGGCGTGGGAGAAGAGCTCAAGAAGCAGCAGCAAGAGAGCAGAGGATACAGGAAGAACAAAGTAACATCATTAGTGATCGCATGATTGAAAATGAGAGTTTGGAGACAAAGCTTGAGCCTCTTGGGTTGACAATCAAGGAGATCAAACCCGATGGTCATTGTTTATACCGAGCTCTCGAAGACCAATTATCACTCCACTCCAGAAATAATACCTCACAGTATAATTACCAAGAGCTCCGAGAAATGGTTGCTAATTACATGAGAGAACATGCATCAGACTTTCTCCCATTTTTCCTATCCGATGGTAAGATTGAGATGGATTCAGATAGCTCACCCATGGAAAGATTTGTTAAGTATTGTGAAGAGGTTCAAACCACAGCAGCTTGGGGAGGACAGCTTGAGCTTGGTGCTCTTACACATTGCCTCAAGAAACATATTGTGATATATTCAGGGTCTTTTCCTGATGTGGAGATGGGGAAGGAATATAAATCTGATACTGGAAGTAGTGCCAGTAATCCAAGCATCTTGTTATCATACCATAGGCATGCTTATGGGCTTGGTGAGCACTACAATTCAGTGGTTCCATGTAATAGCAGTTAGTTTTTTTTTTTTTTACATATTATAAAGTATAAACAACTTGTCAAGTTGTACAAAAACCCATCTGTGGTTTGTTTGGAATCATTATGGTTGGTTCATTCAGTTGTTTGATGTTCACTTGATCATTTAAGTCAATTAACAATCTTATAGTAGCTTATTTTTTCACATTTAATAATTGCAGAAATGAGAAGAAACAGATCGGTTTTTATGAGATCGGTAAAATATGACTGCATTTGCTACATGATCGAATTTCTTGGTGGGTGTATTTATGCTTGATAAAGCCATCCAGATACATGGGGTTCAATTTATGATTAAATTTCTTAGTTAAATTAGTTCTTTGTCATTTACATTTTCTATTCAGGGAAAATGTTTGTGAGGCTTCTTCATGTACCCAACCATGCAACTGCTTGAGGTTCATAACATGTACATATAAATTATGTAGACATTTAAGGTGCAGTGGATTTAAGAATTAGACATATAGGTTTTCACTCTAGTCTTGAACTTTTGTTGAATCCACCTCTCTGTTTTCTTAATGTCACCAGCCAATGGAATGTGTTTTCTTTTTGTAGTTTTTAATTGCAGTGATCCTGCTAGAACCCTAGAGCATCTAAGCTTGTCAATATCAGATATAGGTTGTAATACCAACTGTTAGGTTCAGAGATGTGCACACACCTATAGTTGGGAAGTCCAATTGATGTAGCATAGTTTTAGTCAGTGGTCAAGAGTCAGGTAGTTAGATTCCTTGTCCTTCATATACTGCATTATTGCTATATTCTTAGGCATTACATTAGTTATGATGAGTCTTTTAGGTTGCTTGGAGTCATTTTAAGTTTCTAGGGGCTTAATTCCGGGTTTTTGGACATCCATTGGAAGAATGGTTGATATTAGAGATCAACCATGGTGTTCTTTTTGTGACAGTCTTGTATTTTTAATTTTCTGCAACTAATGCTAATCAGTCCATTTGTGACTGGAATAGTTTTTAATTTTAAATATGCTAATCAGACAAAGCGTTGAAGGATGGGGAATTCCTCTTAATTTGAAGCTAAAAGCTCTGCATATCGAACTGTCCTCTCTAACCGATGCAAAGACGGGAATAATGAGAATTATTAGGTAGCAGAAAGAAAGATGGAAAGAGAAGAAAAAGGTATGAAATAAGGAAAAGAATGAAAGAGAAGTAAAAAAAGGAGGGTAGCTGCTCCTGTCAACTGTTCCTCTCTACATTATTTCTTCTCTTTTGTCAGCAGATCCAATCATGAATTCTTAGCAGCCTTGTCATAGTGGTTTATCTGGTTCTTAGGTTTCAAACATGTTAAAGATATAAATTTGGTCCTTCTTTGCTGCCTTTATTTTTTTTTTTTTCCCCTCCTCTCTTTTGGTCGATCATTTATTAGTTCGAGGCTTTCTGAGTCACCTCTAGATTGTATTTTAGTTTTTTGTGCATAATTTTCTGTCTGAAGTCTGAAAGTTGAACTTGCACATAACAAGATTGGATTAAGCTTTAGACTGTTTTAGTTGGTGTGCCATTAAAGTTGATTATTGGTTCTTTTTTCGCATTTCCAGAGGTGGAAAGCTTCAGTTCTCTGTTGTCCTTGGAGAACTGGATCAGAATAAAGAGATGGTGGCTTTCTGTGAATTGAGACTTATGTATGGAAATTACAATCAGATGCTGGATGCATGAAGAGATGTCAGTTAAAAAATAATAATAATAATAAAGCTTTGGTTCCTAGCTGTGGAGTCTAAGGTATCAGGGGGCTGTTGCTCTTTTTCACTCCACTTTGCAGTTAAAGTGTCTCCAAAGATGGAGGCTTCAAAGTGTGGTGGGTGCCAAGAGATTCTTCTCTTTTCTTCTTTCCTTGCTGACTTTAGCATTCACCAAGTGCCTCAACTCCTATTCTTAGTTTGCATCATCAATGTTGGTCATTTATATATGGCTAATGCCACATCCTTAATAGCTTGTTTTGCCCAAACAACCAAGACTATGTGCATCATCATGACCAGACTCCAGTGAATTCAAGTGACTGACCACTTCATGGGAGTTTTTGAACAGCTTGATCCATTATCCTTGCATATGTCTCCAGCGTTCCATCCTTCCATTCTCTTTTTCCATTTTGAGGGAAGGTTATCCTTCCATTCTCATCCTAGTGTGTTTTAGCATTGATGCACCATGAAGACATTGTGAATATTACCCCATCCAACCCAATGATGTTGAACCCATTCTTGAGAACAGGTTTTTAAGATCATCCTAAGGCAATGATGTTAAGCTCAAATTTCAATCTAATTGAAAAAAAAAATATATTTCCAAAAATAATGATTACTAAAAAAAATAATAAATTAGCCAAGAAGGATTTGATAATCCCATAAAAGTCTTCTAGTTGGGAGAGTTTGATAATCCCCTAGGGCTATTTTGATAGGTTTTGATCAATTTTTGGTCTTGTTGAGTTAGTCTAGAATAATAGGCCTTGATAATTCGATTTATGTTTGTGTGTGATTTTCGATAATTTTTTTTAATGGTTCTATTTAATATTTACAGAATATATGGCATATCTTAGGGATAGTTTTGGTATGAAATAACTAGTAATCTTTGATTTTTATGACATACCAAATAGGTTAATCTTGGATATTCGGAGATCTTTTTACTAGAATATGGTATACCAAATATGGTAATCTTAGATCAAGGTTTAGATTATTCCAGAATGAGGATCACCAATAATCTAAGAGTATCATTGTGATCCCATTTATGTTACAAAACACCATCTATAAGGTTTAGATATTATCTTGGAAGATCAAGAGATAATATTTCAACTTAGATTAGCACAGGATAAAGGCATAATCCTTTGCTTCCAAGAGATCATCAATCACCATTATAGACATGATGCAGCTAAGTGTTCATGAGATTCATTGATTTCTATCCTATCAAAGCATCATTAATATCTAAAGTTGCATCTAATCATGCACTGAATGTTACTAAATATTGCTTTTATTTTAAGTAACTTTAAATGATTTTTTTTCACTTTGATGGCATTTTTATATTTATCTGAATGCAGTTTGTCTTTTGAAAGAAAAGAAATATATCTATCAATACTTTGGTTGTGTGGTGTTTTGGTTAGCAAATAATAACCTCAAAATGATTGAGCACGTATGAGATATCATAGCAACTCTTACTCGGCTTTGAGAAGTAGCCGGGTCACCAACAGGCAAGAAGATACTACCGAACCATCAACTATTTGCACTAAGCAAGGCGAAAATAGTCACCGACTAATGATCTACCTGGCAATCGACTGAGCAAAAATTGACTAAGTCGGTCGCTATATTGAATAAGTTACAAATACACTAAGAGATTGCAAGTAGCCAGGCTTGACATCAACATCCCTTCATGCACACTTATCCAATGAATATTCGATCCTGACTAATTACTTAGGCATACTTAGTCGGGAATAACTGGATATAATATTTTGTCTCTCTCTCTTGGTACCAAACAAACCATCATAATACTTGGAGTCCATGATATGCGAATAAGGTGGCAAAGGTGAATAAATTCTAGCTATCATTGTAGAGATCATGGTCAACAAGTCACAACCATCCCAATGGAAGTAGTGTCAGGCAAGATCACCGCATCAGCCACAATTCTAACATAAAAGATTTTAGGGGACAAGATCCCATATCCTATCCAAAATATGTTTATCTATCAGAAGATTCTGCCTCTTTAATAGCATTTAGTTATCTCATGTAGCTCTATAAATTGGTAAAAAGGTCCCGACAAAGATAACATATTTTACTCTCTTTCATACTCATTCAATCATCTTCCTCACCATTGCTCTCAGCTTTGGCTGCTATAGCCTACTTCACTATTTTCTGACTTGAATGTTAGAGGGTTTTTTACTGAAAATCACAATCTAGAGATTATTTTTACAGATCTCCATTCAAGAGCTACCGGGAGCGACACCACTTTTCTACCAGAGTAACCCAGGGATCCTCAAGCATCGTTTGAGTTTCGATGAAGAGTAATTTGATGGTACATGGGGCATCCTAAAACTACCTCATACTTAAGTGAGGGTAAAAGGATATTATAAATCAATGGCTACTAGATTGGATCAAAATTTGATCAAGTTTTGCTCCGAAAAAAAGAACAAAGAAAATAAATGATAATTGGATGGTCTTGAGTGGGTCTTATTATAGCATAAAACAATGTAGTTGATGCTAAAATAAAACCTACTCAAGACCATCCAATTATTGTTGACATTTGCCGACGAATCAAAATGTTTCTCGTGGTAGGATTATTTGTACAAAACTATTTATTAGCATGGCTATTGGTTATAGATTAGACCATGGCAAAGTTACTTTTGCCTGCTACCATGGTTTGATGTTATGGCATGCCAACTTTTTGTTTGGAGTAACCCATCAGCAATATTTCAATTTTTAGCTATAAGTAGAGTGTATTCTAGGAATTTAATGTTGTACTCTTAAGTTTTAGACTATTACTAGATGAATGATTATGATTTGCACCAAATAACAATATCAAACTCTAGTTTATGACTTTGTGGGGGTACAAGAAGGTGGTAGGCAGGTTTTCTCATAATTCAAGCACAATATCAAGATAGGATGAAAAGATCGAATTCAAGCCCAATCGACTTTTTAACTATTTCTATATAAATTGATGAAAAGCTTATTAAAATGGAAATGTATAGACTAGGTAAGCAAAATGAAACATAAGCAAATTTCATAAATATAATAAATTATTTAGGTGCTGCAAACATCCCCTTAAGCATAAGATTAACAAAGAGTAATAGGTTCCATTAACAACTTAGATATACCATTGACTCATTAGAGCTACTAATGATAGCAACATTAGCTTTCTAAAGTGAAAGGGTGTGGATAGGGTGAGGAAAACAAAGTGCATTGCTTTTGGGTGAAACCATGCTTGAATTTTGTCTGTGGTGGTCCATCTTTTGGGACCAAGGTAGATGCAAATGATTAATGCATTGGGACACTTTGGGCCTATAATAGGAAAACACAGAGATCTTGCAATTTTCTTTTTAAATTGTCCTCTATAATTATCTTGATCATTAAGTAACTTATATTCTATTTTATATATATATATATATATATATATATATATATATATATATATATATATATATATATATATCCTTTTTGATAACATTGGTTTGTATATTTATTATTATTTTCATAAATCACATGCTCCAATTGAATTTGATGCTCAGTTCCTCAAGAATCCAAAGGACACAACAAAAAAGACCTTCATGAAAAAAAAAGAAAACATTAAAGAATCTGAACAAGAAAACAAGGTGGTACATTTACTATGTTACACATTTCAAGTTTTCAAATTTCAAATCATCCAAGCTATCACTAGGAATCTAATGGCTACCGATGGCCCACCCATCTAACCCAGCCCATTAATTGGATCATGTACATTTTTGATAATAATTGGATCATGTACATGACTCATGAATCATGATCCCTTGTGTTCACATGCTATAATGGACCACTTGCTTAATTTATTTGTTGTCATTGTTAGATTAAGTTTAGCTAATTTGATTGCCTTAATCAGTCCAGAGTCTAGAAAATGCCCACTCTCATGACCCCTAACTCAATACAATGGGCAGAGCCCTAGAGCCACCATTTCATAATGTTTCCAAAATTAATAATATAAAAACTCAGCTAATCATACGAAATATTCTTATTGTAAATTTTCTTGTTTGGCTATTCAAGCAAGCAAAGTGTATCAAACATCAGGACTTGGATATGGTGAGCAATGATTTCAAACTAGGTTTTAATATGGTGGGCCTTTCCCCTAGATATATATAATTTGACAAAGTTTGGATCTATAAAGCCTAGCCTATTGGACAGGAAATCTTAATGTTTGTGATGATCATGATGGGAATGTTCCAATCTTCTATTGTCATTTGAACTTCCAATTGGACATGATAATAATTGAAAGTAAAGGATGTGAGCATGACAAAATTTGAGTGAAATATAAGTAAAGCAATCCCAACTTTGTCCAAAACTTTTAAAGGACTATGTTGGATGCCCTTGTTGTTTATGAAAGGAATTACTAGTGGTACCATACCTTGAAAGAAAAGGGAAACCATAAATCACCTCTCAAAAGAAATAAGCATCCTTATTTTTTTTAGGGATTGTGGACTCCAATGGCTATCTTGAACAATTTAGCTTTCTCCCATCATTACTCATCTTCTAGACTTTAGGCCATTAGGAATAGATCCTTGCCTTCTGATGTAGAGAGAGGAGAGCCATTGCAACATCTTTGTACATATTGGTCTCTTATACATGGTATGGACTCAAAGTTTCTTATTCAGTTTGTCACCATCCTACATATATTAACACACTAGCAGACAATTACAAGGCCATTTGCAGTTGCTTAAATCCAAGATCAACCATTACACAAGCAACAATCCTCTCTCTCTCTCTCTCTCTCTCTCTCTCTCTCTCTCTCTAGGGATGTTTTGTTGAATGTACCTTTGTTTAGGAGCAAAGCAGGTTTCAATGCAGTTAAAACACAGTTGAAAAGAAAAGGATGATACTATAGGACATGGTCCTATATGGTCCTGTTTCTCTTTCTAGAGATAGAAAGGAAGTGGTCCTCTTTTGTCTTTCTCTCTCTAGTTTTTGGTGCATGATGCGTGAGAACTTGGGAAGAGGACAGTCCTGGTACGCATGCTTTCTGGTCTCTTTCTTTGTTCTGTCCAAATGCCAGCCAACTCATACATTGAGGCAAGTTTGAGTTTGAATTGTAGCAGCTACTAGTCATGATTGAATCTTGAGTTGAGACAGCAAAATCTCATGGGCCCAAGAAACTTTTTTGGTGCGACTGACCAGTGCCCCATGCCATTTTTTCTTGCTGCATTATGATCACTTGCACAATTCTATCTTGGTTTATAAAATATTCTTACAAGTATGACCTACATCACAAATGAGAAAATTTACTCCAATGAAACCATGATTGTCTCGATTCGCATGCATGTGTATGTGCTAACAATGGTCCTTCATTTTGTGATTCCACTAAGTGCTAGTAGGCTTAGTTTGTATGAACATTCATGATCACCCAATATAATTAAATAGTTATGAATATGCCTCTAATTTCGATAGTTATATATCCCTAATTCTTTTCTTGGTAATAAGAATATGGCTAGAAGGAGTATATTCATTGAGAATTAATGGAATCATGTTATTGTAGTAGTATGGAGTTTGAAGATAGGACCAGAGCCCCACTCAGCACAAATAGGCATTTGGACTTGGTAGTAGAATAGATAGAGATGAGTGTTTCTCATGAAAGGAAGAGCAACCAAAATTATTCCTTCCTGATTCTTGTAACTCATGGGTGACTGATGATGCCTTGCCAATAGATGGCTCTTTGCTTTGATCACTTACATATGCATCATAGATACATAGAGAACTAAGCTCATTGTAGATATAATCTATTTGGTGGTTTCTAGTTTTTTTTTTACCTTTTGAGAGGTGAAAAATGAGCAAAGTACTCTACTTGAAAGTTTTATTAAAATCAGTTGGTCATTGCTAATGGAGAGTAGAATAGGGACACAAATCACAACAAGAATCAAAGATACAACCACCTAACTCAACCTCCCACACCCAACATTCAAGCTTACATCGTTCTCGATTACAAAACCAGTCGTAGAGGATCCATCCTTCTTAGCTTCTTCTTAGATTGCCATGATTCCAATTAACCAAAAGATACTAGAGCAAGCACCTTTTTGGCATGACCATCCTTAGATGGCACTGCATATGCTCCTATTGTAATTGACAAAGTTAGCTTAGACAATATACAATCATTTATTCTTTTCCCAAATGCATGACACATGCCATGTGCTAATATGACTACAAAATAACTCTCCCTTCCAATAGCTAGAGATGTCATCCATAATATGGTGCTAAAAGATTGTATCCAAATTGAAAATGAAATAGTCGCCATCCATAACTACCCAACATTCATTACGACCTACGATTATAAGAAAATAGATGGAGAGCACCTAAAGCATCATGCAATTTATGCTAAGGTATTTTCATCTTGTAATCTTCGCATCAAACTATATGTACATGCTTGGAGGTTAGCTCCATGCAACGGGTCACCCCGAAGCTCAAAACTTTACTTACCATCCCAGTTTGCATTGAAAATAGGGAAAAAATTCATGATAATGTGCTTTGGCTTTAATTTTCCCTTGTATAAAACATCTTGAAAGAAAGTGGAAGATGCATGCATGTTGATTGTAAAGTCAAGCACATATTCCTTCTCTCCACATATATGGCAAGTATAAGACTCTAGAATGGTTGATGATATTTTTGAGAAATATGTTCAAATCTTTTCCACTCAGGTGCTTGAATTATTGAGATCCAATTCGAGTCACAGAGATCCAATCCATGCCAAACTATCATTAATGCAATGTTGGATGACAAGTGATTGGAGACCAAAGATGGTACATCACCCGTTATATCACTAGTCTCAAGCATTGTCACATGGTTACCGGTTTCGATTTGAAATCAAACCTATCTTGTTTATACGAATCGGAGATGACATAGAGGCGAGTAAAAAAAGGGATATCTATGCCAGTCTTTTAAAGTATTCTTTAAAAATTATTCTTAAAAATGAATTCTTAGTGTGGGCTCTATGTAGCCCATTTTTTATTTTAAAAAGGAATATAATAAAGATGGATGATCATGTGTGGGTTAAAATAATTTTTCATAATTAAAGTATTCATATTACACAATTACTTCTTTCGTAAAAAAAAAAAAAAAAAAATTACAATATTGCATTGTTGCATCGAGATTTATTCAAGTGGACTAGTGATAGAGCATAGGGTGCTTTAAAAGCTATGTGAATCATCTATCTTGTCATTTTGCTTTAAAAAAAAAAAAAAAATCATTACCACGGTTTACACGTGCGGGTACCCTGAAATAGGGATGGCAACGGGTCGGGTTTGGACCGGGTCATCCAAAATTCATACCCATCCCGCTAAAAAATTATCCGCTCCATACAAGCGCCATACCCGTCTTGGGTCAGGTATAAAAAATCACGTGTGGATCGTGCTGGGTCGGGTATACCCAGTCTCATAAAACTTAGTTTTTTTAAAAGCAAAACGGGTTGGGTCGGGTATATCCGTCCCATATCAAATTTATTTAAATTTTTATAAATATAATTTTTTTTTTATATATAAATGGATCGGGTTCGGATCGGAGCATACGACTATCCGTACCCGATCCGAATCCGAGTCGAAATTTTTTTATATAATCCATATTCATTTATAAATTAGATGGATCGAATTTTATCTATTTTATTAAAAATAAATCGAATCAAATATTGATCGAATCCATAAAATTATCCTTCCTGGCCCCTGGAAGTTTTATTATTTCATCTTAGGATGGACGGCTAGAGTATGGTTTGACCGGCCACCGGTTTAGTTGCCGTAGCTCGCACCGTCTCCTTGCCGACGGACTCCCGTCTCCATCACACGTGCGCGATTCCCATCACCTACCTCATTCTGAACAGCTTCTCTGGGTCCCACGGCCAGAACCTTTTGTCCGGTGACCGGCCCACCACGCCGGTAACTAACTTTCACTTTTTCCTTTACACTGTCGTTATCGGCCTCGTTACTGCTGCCCTCCAAACGAGGTGGGACGACGTGGCCATGGGTAGGAACGAACGGTGAAGTTACCGGCCAATTTTTCGGTCAGCGGATGGTGGCGGGATCTCATCACCATTGAATTCTGGAGAAGGTTCTCCAAATTGGCGCAAACCGGTACAAACTCCGAAAGGACACAAGATGGGGACCATCGTGGCGGATGTTCGCAGAGTTGGATACGTGTCAATTTTATGAAATTTCTTGAACACTTGCATTTATTTATTTATTTTTTAAATAATTTGTTTTATATTTTAATGAATATGATGTTTATACTTACTTGATGAATGCTTATGCATACGTATGTTTAATAATAAATGTGTGTAATCTAACATGATGCATGTGTAAAAGAAAAAGAAAAAAAAAAATCAACAATTCGACAATTAAATGAGTATTAGTTTTTGGGTAAAATATCCTATAAATTTAGCATTTTGGTTTTATGATCCAGTCACTTAAGCTATCATCATTTTTAACCAGAGTTAAATCAACAGCAACAAGTGAACATTGTATGTCCCCCCAAAAAAAAAAGAAGAACTTAATGGTAACAAATGGCTGATATTGTTAACTTATCGTATACTTCATTAAATGCAGCACAAAATTATCACCACCATAAATGAACAATAACTTTTACATATTATACCATCATATTTGTTTTATATTTGCAAAAATGAATGCCATGCTCTTTGCTAGCAAGTTAAATGACCAGTTATATTATATTTTTACCTTCATTATTCTGCTTGCTCTTGTTCTACTATTTAGAACTGGTTTTTCTAATTCACTCTCCATTTATTTTTTCTCATTCACTTTTTATTTATTATTTTTTTATAAAGAAAATCAAGTGAGGAGGATGACCGGCATCGCTATCCTGGAAATGATCATGAAAATCCTTACTTTACTAAAAAAATATTCGATACAAATTGATAATAAAAAAAAGATGATCAGCATAATTATCTCTTTCGAACATGATCATGAAAATCCTTGTTTCAATAAAAATATTTGATAGAGGATGACGACAAAGATAGTTCAATCTTTTTTTACCATATTAGATGAATATTTTACCTGAATTATCATTGATCATTTGTTCAAAATTAAAATAAAAAATAAAATAAAAGTTTGCTCATCAACCTCGTGAACAAATTTCACCTATATAGACATTTCCAAAACCAACACATGATTAAGCTTTCCCTCGTAAACCCCCCATGGAGCATTGAAAAAAAAAAAAAAGTTGAGAAAAAAAATCCTACAACCCTACAATATAGACATGGCACGCCATCATCCACTCATTTTTAAGAGCACTCTCTCACTCTCTGTCGGCTCTCCCCTTCCATCCCAACCGTCCATCGGCTTCCGGCAAGGATCATCCGCTAAAAAGTCCTTCCAGAACAAAATAATGCGCCAGGTGTCAGAATTATGGGGACCCAGTAGAGGTCACGCTGGACACCGTAGTAGTGGTGGTCGAGCAGGAAGTCCTTGGCGTGATCACCGGCTTGATCAGGACCGTCGGCACGCTGGTGCTCCTCCTCCGATCGTGCTCCTTGATCAGTTCCTCCGTTACCCACTCCAGCTTATCGCCGTTAGTTCGGTCCGTTAATTTCCTACCCTGAAACAGAACCGACTCCACGCTTCTCTCGGCCATCGTCAGCTCTGCCGCTTCCACTCCATCAACTACTTTTCCCAAGCCGACTCCATTTCCCTGAAATATACCACCAAAGTTTAGGCCTTCGTGTTCCCAGAATGCCCTCCCATTTAGGGGTATTATGGTAATTTTGAGGATATAACGCATCTAATTTTCCCGAATAATACCTGAATTCGAACGTAGTTAGTTGTCCTCTTCTTCCCGAACGCCATGGCCACCGCTTGATCCACCTGATATTTACGAAACAAAAAGTTAATTTAGAAAAATAATTTCTAATCGTAAAATGACCAAAAGACCTATTAAATCAACGGTGGAGATCAGATGATCTACACTAGTTAGAGCTACAGAGAGGGTATTTTAGTTATTTTAGAAGAATGGGGATAAAAAAAAGGTTGTAAGAAGGGCCCGGGGTTCGTACCATGTCGGCCTGGCCCATTCCAGCGATCCGGACGAACTCCGCCGCTGACGGTGGCGCCGGCGATTTCCCGGCTATCTCCTGCTCCCCGGGACCAAGAGACACCACCAGGAGATCCTCCACGCCGGCGGCGAAGGGGAACTCCTGCTTGTTGTTCAGCACGTGCGTGACGGCCGACGCCGTGGGGTTCCTCATCGCCAGCCCCCCGCCGACGGCCCGGATCCTCGACCGGCCGTCCATCGACCGCATCTCCACCGCCGCTGCGGCGGCGCACGTCGCGGCACACACCTCGCGCATCAGGAAATCGTAGCCGTCCGTCTCCACGGCGTCCACCCGCGAGAAGACGAACGACGCCCCGGAAGCTAAATCGTAGCACGGGATCAGCACCGGTTTCACGGTATCCCGCAGCGTGGTATCGCCGAAGATCCGCCGGAAGAATGTCCCGCAGCTGTCGCCGCCCGATCGCCCGAAGATCTTGCGGAGAAGTCCCTTCTCGCCGGAGGCGCCGAGACGGGAGTGGTTCTTGGTGAGGAGGCGGAGGGCGTCGTCGGCGGAGAAAAGCGGGTGTCCGTCCGGGCCGCGGGTGAAGAGCATGGCAGCCAGGACTCCTCCGGCGCCGGATCCGGCGGCAAGGTCGAAGAAGTCGGCGATCCTGGCAGCGGGATCGCCGGAGAGCTTGCGGAGGGAAGCCTCGAGGCGGGCGAGGGCGACGCCGGCGAGGAGGCCGTCGGAGGCGCCGGTCGCGCCGCCGTCGATGGAGAGGATGCGGACCCTCCCGGCGGCAGCGGAGGCCTTGAGGGGCGTCGCCGGCTGGATTCCAGCGGTGAGGAAGAGCTTTGGGTCGTCGTAGCCGAAAAGGAACTTGTTCTCAAGAATGGAGAAGATCTCGCAGCTCAGCTTGTCGACCTCGAGGCTCGGCTCCATCCAAGCTGCCGGTGACTCCATTCCCGAAATTATAGCTCTACAATCTTTGCGGCTTGGCGCCGTGTAGACCGGTCGAGCCGAGCTGGTAACTCTGGAGGTGGAAGAGAGAGGCGGGGACGAACGGAGAGCCCCTCCGTTCAGTATTTATAGGGACGTGGCAGCAGCACAAGTTAGCATGCCGATCACGGCGCACGTTAGTTTCAGCACGTAAGCTCCGGCGATTTATCGGCAGTTGGCATCCTCCCGCTCGTTTCTCCAAAACTGGCGAACATAAAGACGAAGATGCCCATCCATATTAATTTAATTACATGATAGCCATCTCAAGATTTCCGATGGGATTCTTTTCATCTGACATGGACAGTGAGGATTCGAACCAGGATTCAAGTTCGTGTGGCGGGCTGGGAGGGTAAGTGTGGAAAGAAGGAAACCGGCGGGGTTTTGACGAGGAATGGGAATCTCGAAGCACACGTGGTCAACCGGAACCCGGTCACCGACGCCCCTAACAAGACCGCAACGGTAGTTGGGGAACGGGGATCTGACGGTGAGGATTGGATCAGAGAGGTGTCGGGAGATGAGGAGACACGGCCAAATAGGAGGGTCGGTGAAATGGAATCACGGCAGGGAGTCGGCGATATATTTGAGCCACCAAGTACTGTCGGAGCATCAAAACAAGAAATTAATTAATTAATAATTAACATAATTAAAGGTGAAAGCCTAATTTTGTGGACATGGAGTTTATGGCTAAATATTGCATTAATAAAAATTACACACACACGAATTTGCATGCTTTGGCCTGTCAAAGTATTTTCTTGAATAGAAAAAAATATGCAACAATTCTTCTCTATAAAATTAATTTTAATAAAAAAAATATTCGCAAAAACCAAACCAATCCAAATGATCGAAAAAAATATTAAAGTTTTGCAAAAAGAAAATCAATGATCTAATTAAGAAAAATTTAATTAGACCAAGTCAATTTTCTTGGAGTTGTGTTGTTTTCTATGTCCAAAAGAATGCAAAACTAGAAAGAGAAGCTCTAAGAATTATGATTAATTATAAGCCGCAAAATCAAGCTCTAAGATAGATTAAATATCCACTGTCAAATTAAAAAGATTTGCTAAACAGTATATATATATAGTGCATGGGCTTAAGTTGTGGCATCAGGATGCCATGGAAAGCCATAAGTGATGCCAATTAGATATGGATTGATGCACTTAATAATGTTGAACTATTGATGGCTTGAATACCTCCATATCTCTTAGCTATCTAGAATATTTTATTTATGATTGTTGAGCCTATATATTAATTTGATGGTAGTTTAGACTTATATTATTAGGTGTTTTTTTGGTGCATGTGCACAAGTAAAAAGAAAATTTAGGAGAAAATAATTTTAAAGTTATTAAAACTTGTATTTGTTTTTTAGGATAGAGTTGGAGAGCAAAAAAATACATTAAGATAAGTATTGGAATGGTAATATGCTATTGGATATTATTTTTTGGTTTTTACATTTATAAACTTATGAGTGTAGCTTAATTTTAAAAAAATTAAAATCTATAAATAATTTATAAAAATGATAGGCCAAAAGCAAATACACTTGTTTTTATAGAATATAAATATTTATTATTATTTATTGTTACCAGCTATCATGCTTGACAAGTAATCTTGACTAAGTTTCATCATTTTTCACCGATATCTTAAAGTATTTCTACTTAATTCAATGTACCTAGAAATTTTTTTAGAATGTTTATCTTTTCCCATAATCTATCCTTCTTGTTATTTGTGATAATTTTACCATCTTTTAATAAAGTAGTGGTTGTGTTATTGCAAGGTAAACACTATGACAAGATTTGTTGTCCAAGGTAGGTAGGTACATACATACATAAATGTATGTATACATAATTTAACATTTTATTTTTCATTTCTACAACTATTCATTTGTCTAGATATAGATATATGCATATATTAATTTTTGTTAATGCATTTGAGTGAGATATGCTGATATCACTTGCCTTTTTTATTTCTTATTTTTTGTCATCCATTACGTTATGTTATAGCATTTGGTTTCCATTGAAAGTATGAAGTTTATGTTAAATTATGATAAAATTAAATTTTGTAGAATATTAATGATATCATTAATACTAGTAAGTTTAAAAATCTAGTATTTATTATGTTGTAGAGTTAACTCTTGTATTTATGATATTGAAGAAATCAAGAGTTAACATAAGGAAGACTAAGAGTTATAATGTATCTTGATATTAAAGAAATCAAGAGTTAACATAAGGAAGACTAAGAGTTATAATGTATCTTGGTAGTTTAAAAGTCATTGTGTTATTAATGTATTTTTGGAAGTCCAAGAGTCTTTTATTAGGTTTAAAAATTCTAAGAGTCATTTAGAAATTCAAGGATTAATTTATATTCATGAGGGTAGACTAAGAGTCATCTTCATGTATCTATATATAGGGTCTTATGTTTTGAGTTTTAAGTATGAAGTAATTTGTACTAGCTCCATTCTAGTGAAGTATTTATCAATCATTTTCCTTTCCAATTGTTCCTTCTTTTTGCTTATGTGGTCTTAGACTAGTGGTGCTTAGTGTGCCACTACGTAAGAAAGGGTTGTCTTTTCTTCTTTCTTTTACATGGTATCAAAGCCACAACGGTGGTGAAGATTTCAAGATCTCATTGGTGAAGAAGATAATTGGATTTTTATTTTGGTCATGATTCTGGTGGGCGTGTTGTCAGACTTGGTATGGAGCTTCAAAATCACTCCAACTATAGAATTTGGAGGACTTGCATGGAGTCGTATCTCATAGGTGAAGACCTATGGAAGATGGTGGTAATAATATAACAGTGCCTGCGAATAATGAAGCAGATGCGAATATCGTGAAGAGGTGGAGAACCGCTAATGCCAAGATCGAGTTTGTTTTAAAGAGATCCATCTCTCATGATCTCTTTGAGCATATTGTGACATGCAAGTCGGTTTCGGAGATATGGACCACTCTTGAATCATTTTTTAATAAGAAAAACATAGCTCGATTACAACTTTTAGAGAATGAATTGGCAAATCTTATTCAAGGTGATCTTCCTATCTCTCAATATTTCTTGAAAGTTAAGAATTTATGTTCGAGAATTTTTCTCTTGGATGTAGATGAGGCTATCCTGGAGGCACGTATGAAGAGATTCATCATTCGTGGTCTCCGATAGGAGTATATTCCTTTTATTACATTAATTAGGGTGGCAAAATCAACCATCCTTGGTAGAGTTGGAGAATCTTCTTGCTTCTCAAGAACCTTTGGCTCGTCAAATGGTGGGTACTTCTCTTTCTAATGGTGAAGAAGTAGTTCTTTTTTCAAGTAAAAAGAAGGATTTTGATAAGGAGAATGACAAGAAAAAAGATAGCAACAAAAAGGGGAAGTCCTTCAATAAAGATGATAATAAGAAAAAGATCAAGTGCTATCATTGTGGTAAGCTTGGTCACATAAAAAGAAATTTCCGAGTCAAACTCAAAGAAGGAAATACTGCTAATAATGAAAGTGAATGAAATGAAGCCGAAGAGGACTGGGATAAGTACTTTATAGCGAAAAGTACAATGATGGGAGCTTTATCTTCCATCAACTTTCAAGATGATTGGATCATTGATTCTGGGTGTGGCCACCATCTTACTGGTGATGATTCCAAATTTACTAATCTTTATCATTATGAAGGGAATGATGCAATAGTTACTGCAAACAATACCATTCATCAAATGGAAAAGGAAGGAACCATCATTGTTCAATCTAATGATAGTGACCCTATCACTCTTAGGAGTGTGTATCATGTACCTTGTATAAAGAAAAATCTCTTCTCTGTGGCTAATGTAGTAGACGCCGGTCACTATATCCTTTTTGGCCCAAAGGATGTGAACTTTTTTCGAAACTTTAAGGACATGAAGGAAGATATTGTTCATACTGGTAAGCGGGTCAAAGACTTGTATGTTTTTTCAGCTTCTAATTCTTATATTGATAAAATGAGTATAAACGATGGTATGGCTATTTGGCATGCAAGACAAGGCCATATTAATAAGAACAAATTAATGTCTATGGTAGTTAATAGCCTTATTCGGGGACTTCCCAATTTATCTTCCTTCGGTTATGATGGTGTCTATGAAGGCTGCCAATATGGCAAAGCACATCGAAGGCCATTTGATTATTCTCTTTCAAGGGCAAGGCTCCACTAGAACTTATTCATAGTGATTTGATGGGTCATACCCAGACTCCATCTTTCTCTGGCTGCAAATATATGTTATTATTTATTGATGATTTCACATATTTCACCTGGCTGTATTTTATGAAGGAGAAGTCAGAGATTTTCTCTAAATTTCAAGATTTCAAGATAACTATTAAAGGTATGCTTAATAAGAAAATCAAAAGATTACGGACTGATAATGGAGGAGAATTCACTTCAAAGGAGTTTCTTTCATTTTGTCAAAAGTATGGAATTAAAAGGGAGCTTTCTTGTGCTGAAACACCATAGCAAAATGGTGTGGCAGAGAGGAAGATTCATCATCTCGTGGAGACATGTAAAAGTTGGCTACATGCAAAGAATTTACTTAAGGCCTTTTGGGCAGAAGATATGGTGACTGTAGCTTATGTTATTAATCGAGTTCCTCTTAGCCCGATTAATATGAAATCTCCTTATGAGTAAATGTTTAAAGAAAAATCAAGTGTCAAGCATTTTAAGGTATTTGGTTGTCCATGCTATGTTCATGTATCGGCCTCCAAACAAAGCAAGCTAAATCCTAAAGCAAAGAAGTACATCTTCATTAGCTATGACGAATGGAAGAAGGGTTGGAAGTGCATGGATCCCAATACACATAAATTTGTTGTTTCTAGAGATGTTATCTTTGATGAGGTTTCTTCTTATTATCCTCCACCCGGTGTCATTTTACAAGATATTTCCATCAGCAATAATTTTTCAAGATCAGTGGTGGAATTACCAATATCATCTAGTGCTCCTATGGCCTCCAAGTCTTCTGCTTCTCCATCTTCTTCGATGGAGGGGTGCAAAGTGATAGGGGGAGCACTTTTGAACCACGTCAAGATGTTTTTATACCTGATGAAGAAGATCCAAAGTTAAGAAGATCCAAAGTTAAGAAGATCCAAAAGATAAAGGATCAAGCCAGCTCGCTATCAAGATGGAGACTTAGTGAGTATTTGTTCTTGTTTCCTTTCTGGTATTCATGATGATCTCGAGCCATCTTACTTTAACAAAGCAAAAGGTGTTAAAGAATGGAAAGATGCTATGCATAAAGAGATGAAAGCTCTTATAAAGAATGAGACTTGGGATCTTGTGCCAAAGCCTAAGGATGTAGATCCAGTCACTTGCAAGTGGGTCTACAAGTTAAAGCATAAAGCTGATGGAAGCATAGATCGCTACAAAGCAAGACTTGTTGCATGAGTTTTTTTTTTAAATATGGTGAAGATTATGAAGAAATATTTAGTCCCGTAGCCAAGATGACATCTATTCGAATGGTGATTGCTTTGGCGACTAGTTTTGATTGGAAGCTTTAGCAACTTGATGTCAAGGACACTTTTCAATATGACGAGATTGACAAGGATATATTCATAGAGCAACCCCCTGGCTATATCTCAATTTTTCATCCAGATTATGTTTGTAAACTTAAAAAGGCCCTTTATGGGTTAAAACAAGCTCCGCAAGCTCGGTATGGCAAGATTGCTCAATATTTATAGTTTTGTGGTTATTTTTTTTCTAAGTCGAATATTAGTTTATTTATCAAGAGGCAAGAAGATCTACATATTATTGTCTCTTATATGTAGATGATATGATCATCATTAGTAATAACGAGATGGAAGTTTCTAAGCTTCGGGCTAATCTTTCTCTTCGATTTGAGATGAAAGATTTAAGTATACTTCATCAATTTCTTGGATTAGAAATTACAAAATAAGGAATGGTATTTTTGTGGGTCAACAAGCTTATACAGCCAAACTTATTGATAGGTTTGAAATTCATCAAGCCAAGAAATACTCTACTCCTTTGGATGCAAATATTAAGTTGAGGCATGATGATGGTAAGCCCCTTTCTGATCCTTAACTATTTTGAGCTCTTATTGGAAGCCTTATTTACTTGACTATTATAAGGTCGGATATTGCTCATTCGATTGGACTTGTAAGCCGGTTTATGCAATCTTCATGGAAACCACATCTTGATGCAGCAAAGAGGATACCAAAGTATTTGAACTCGACTCTTGATTTTGATTTATTGTTCAAGAAGGGAGATAATCTTTCCTTGCATGGGTACACCGATGCTGATTTAGGTGGTGATTTGGATGATCGAAGATCAACCTCTAGTTATGTTTTCTCATTTGGTTCAACATATATTTCTTGGTGTAGCAATAAACAAGATTCGATCTCTTTTTCTACCACTGAGGTAAAGTATAAGGCTTCTTCACTTGCTGGTCAAGAATGCGTGTGGCTAAAGCGATTGGTCGAGGAGGTTTATTCTCAAATTCACAAGCCAATAATTCTCCGTTGTGATAATCAAAGTGCACTCAAGTTAGCAACCAATCCAGTGTATCATGCAAGGACAAAGTCATTGAAATTGAGCATCATTTCATTCATGAAAATGTGTTGGATGGTACTATTCAAGTCATGGAGGTGAGAAGTAAAGATAATGTACTTGAAATTTTCACCAAGTCTCTTTCCAAAGGACCTTTTGAAGTCTTCGTGCCAATCTTGGACTTATCTTTAAAAAATCTACTTTAAGGGGGAGTGTTAAATTATAATAAAGTTAAATTTTGTGGAGCATTAATGATGCCATTAATACTAGTAAGTTTAAAAATCTAGTATTTATTATGTTGTAGATTTAAGTCTTATATTTATGATATTGAAGAAATCAAGAGTTAACTTAAGGAAGACTAAGAGTTATAATGTATCTTGGTAGTTTAAAAGTCATCTTGTTATTAATATATTTTGGAAGTCTAAAAGTCTTTTATTAGGTTTAGAAATTCTAAGAGTCATTTAAAAATTCAAGGATTGCTTTGTATTCATGAGGATAAACTAAGAGTCATCTTCATGTATCTATATATAGGGTCTTATGTTTTGAGTTTTAAGTATGAAGTGATTTGTACTAGCTCTATTCTAGCGAAATCTTTATTAATCATTTTTCTTTCCAATTGTTTCTTCTACTTTTTGGTTGTGTGGTCTTGGGTTAATGGTGCTAAGTGCACCACTACGTAAGAAAGGGTTGTCTTTTCTTCTTTTTTTTTTTTCACAGTTTAAATAATTAATTTGGATTTTTTCTTGAGTAGGATACAATCGGTGACACTATGTAGACATAGATTGATGGACTTGATAAATGATTTTGAGTCACTAATGATGGGTTGGATTTAATGATGTTACTCGCCTTTTTAGAATATTTTTTTATATTTATTTGAGGCTATAATTTTGATCCTTGTTACGAGAAAGGGTATGTTAAAATAAGCATGGTAAGAAGTGATTATGTTATAATATATGATTTTTGTAGTTTAAAAATGTAGCCTTTTAAACTCACTCTAGCATCTAAAAATGGTTTTTAGCAAATCCCTTCTTTTGAATAAAATGAAAATAATATATTGGTGCAATTAATTAATTATGTTTGAAAGTAATCATTGAAAACATTCATTCTTTTTAAATTTTAGCAAAAAATTTGTTCATAAAGTGAGTCTTGTGGTAATTAATTTTGAACCATATACTTCAAGATATGTATAACAGTCTTTTCAAAAGCCCACCAAAACATAGTGCTAAGATTTGGCCCCATATATGACCACCAAGAATTTACTACTAGCTAGCAATCACTATCAACATTTAGCATTTAATTTTAGCATGTCCATGAAAAAAAAAAGTTATTCATAATCGATAATTTGTTTCTGTCATCCAAATAACTCTCACTTCATCATACATTCATCACACAATATTTGTACTTTTAATATATCAGGTCTATTTTAAAATAATACTTTTTGTTCATTCAACCACATTAGTGTTCTCTTTTCAACTATGCTGATCTCACTCTCATGAACCTTTTCCCCCAACTAACATGTTGTGATACATGCATTAGACCATCGGCAACAATCACAAACATAAAATGAAGTATATATAATCATTGGGACAAGAATCAACAAATTTTGTTACCCAATCTACGTCCAAGATATTACATGTTATGCACTCGTGACATTTAATTGTCATTTCTAATGCATGGCTTGTACTTTGATTCGACATTGTAGTAGTTTTTAATCCTTATGATTGCACTCTGATCATTCAATTAGCATAAATTTTGCTCATAAACTAAGACTTTGGAAGCCTCCAAGCAAGAGTTCCTGCCCGTTTGTCTCATGGCTGAAGGTTGGTACACAGACAAAAGACCAATATAAAAGAATTTGAAGCCAATGCCTTGCCAGGTCCGGTCTATATTCTCTGGTCCGGATCTTTTCTTTTTTTTTCTCTCTCTCGACCGTACTCGAAGGCACGGTCATGATATTTTGTACGTCTAAATGATATCTACGTTTGGTCCATGGACACACCAACCTATGGAACATGTTTGTTTCTCTCGTGGGCCAAATTCTATGACTATTTTATGCTGTTTGAGCTGTTCGTCACCTAACTAGGGTTTTGTCGTGGTTCGTGTTTCAACCTTCGTCATGGTTTTGCCGCAGCCACGAAAGGCCACCTTCATGGAAGGCTGCTCTAAAGGTCTTCTGGCTCATCTTATTTTATGTACCTTTTGATTTTAGCAATTTAAGAGCAATATCTATTTGGAAGATATGCTCGATTCGTGACAACTGGAAAACAAGATTTTAAGATCACGATGAGTTAGACCTCTATTCGTTGGGGTCGAGAGTAGCTCATGATCATGTGTATTCCAAAAGATATCTTGGAGAGGATGCAATGTATTTGTTTCCTGTGCAAGGTATTATCCGCATGTAACTAAGTGGTTTTATCCTTATCCGATGGATGCGTCTCGTTGGAGCAATGATTCATTTATATAAGCCAGGGTTCTTCTTAACTTACAACCGATCGACAACACCATTCAATATAATGAGGTATATTATAAGTTTAGTATTACGAAGGTATCGATATCTTATTCAAGGTATATGATGCCGACCTCTTATTCAAGGCACAGGATGCCGATCTCTTGTTAATATATAGGATACCGATTTCTTATTTAAAGCACGGGATACTGATATCTTACTTAAGACACGGGGATGCCGATATCTTATTCAAGGTATAGGATGCCGATCTCTTGTTCAAGGCACGGGGTACCGATATCTTGTTTAAGGCACAGGATACCGATCTCTTACTTAAGGCACGGGGTACCGATCTCTTGTTTAAGGCACATGATGCTGATTTGTTATTTAAGATATAGAGTTTTGCTGATCTCTTATTCAAGACACAGGATATCGATCTCTTATTAAAGACATAGGATACCGATCTCTTACTGAAGGCATAGGGTGCCGATCTCTTACCGAAGGCACGGGGTGCCGATCTCTTAGTTAAGGTACAAGATGCTGATATCTTGTTTAAGATATAGGGTACCAAATTATATATGGCATAGGATGTCGATCTCTTAGTTAAGGTACAAGATGCTGATATATTGTTTAAGATATAGGGTACCAAATTATATATGGCATAGGATGTCGATCTCTTACTTAAAGCACAGGATACTGATCTTTTATGTAAGGCATGGGATACTAATATCTTATATAAAGCATAGGGTGTTGATCTTTTATATAAGATATCACGTGCTCAACTATCGCTTAATATTTCATCAAATAGATCTCCGACACATTAGATAGATCATTGGTCATTTCCTAAACCAGGTACAAAATTTTACAACTCCATCTAATATAAAGTACATATCTTAAGGTCGTTAGAGCTGTTATGACAAGGTTGGTAAAGTGGCTATCAAGAAATGTAATAGATCACTTAATGAACCACTCCGCTAACTAACCTCTTAATAGCCTAACTGACCTAACCACCTCACAAACGGTTATAACCACCTAACTAACTCGGCCCTCTACTACTATAAATAGGGATCGAGGGGATCTCTCAGAGATAATTTTTTCTAAGCACTCTCTCCATTTTCTTCATTTTGTTTTCTCTCTCAAAGCTGACATAAGCATCGGAATATTCCATCATTGGAGAATTCCATCGAGTTCCTCTAATGCTGCGGGTAGGGATGGCAATGGGCCAGGTTCGGGCCGGGTTCATAACTATCCAAATCCAAACCCGAATACTTAATAAACTATCCAAACCCGGTCCAAATACTATTGGGACTGGTTTTTTTATCCAAACCCATCTCAACCGAGTATCGGATAATTCGGGTTTACCCGGCTCAAACCCATTGAGTCATATTAAATATATTTTTTTCAACTTTAAAATCATCTACCATTTTATAAATCATACATACATTAAACAAATAAAATTTAACTACATTTTTAATTCAACACCGATCCGAGATGAGGAAGAGCCACCGAAGAAGAAGAGGGGAGTTGGAGATTATCCGACTTTGCCGTATCATCTTATCTTCGAAAGAAATCTTTTTCTGTTCACCACTTTCATCTCTTCCAATCTAAACTAAGGTAAAAAAATAAAATAAAATAAAAACTATATTCTGGCTTTGCTGCCAGCTCTCCGCGTCCTGTTTACAAGGCTGGGTCTCTTCTGAATCCACGTAGAATTTGAAGTGGAATCAGTGCAGAAAAGTCATGGAATCGCATGCAATATTCTCTTGCCATCCTATCAGAATTACAATGCCCAAGTTCCTGCTGTTCATGCTATACTGTAGCTCAAATAAGGTCGGACACCGTCTGGCCATTGGATCAAGGGATCTGTGGTGTGGTTTGCGTACCCTTAAGTGGTGCTTGAATCAAGCCATTCAATTGGAATCCTTCCCCCGGATCACCCTCGCTCGCATGATGGTGCTGAAAGGAAGTGCCCGGTCTCATGTCTTGGACTACAATGTTTCTCTTTGAGCTATTTTTTTTTTTTTTTTAATTTTACATATCTCTATTTTGTCAGGTAATGTTCGATTCAAGATGTCCAGATCCTGATTTCTCATTTTCACTAATAATCGTAAATTCTAGAAAAATTTTTAAATTTAATATAGTTATCAATGAAATCATGTCTCGAATTCATGATCGATTGATAATGAGACAAGACCATAACTACTTTAAATAATTTGCAGAAAAGGGGGGAGGTGCGTGATGAAGGGCTTTCTCTATTGCCACGTGAAGAGTTTGAGTGGCTTTTGATTCCTCTGTTCCCATATACCCGTTACAAGTTCACGTGGACCTCGTAGTGTTTGATATGCCACATTAACGTTGCTAGGGGTTTTGGAGAGCCAAGCCGCATGAAGACCCAAATTACTTTTGGAGCCATATGAATTCTTGTATATGGTATGCCACGTGAAATTCCACCAACACAACATAAAAAGATTTCTATAAAGCCACGTGGTTGTTTTTGTTTTTTTTTTTTTTTTTTGTTTTTTTTTTTATGAAAAAAAATATCGTAGGCTGCTAGCAGCTTTTTGGTTCCGCAAATCATACATCGATGCCATAGGAACAATTTCATTTGAACTTTGATTTAAATATTATTTAAATTTTCTTGGTGCATGGATGGTGCTCTTTTTATCTATGGTTATCATTTCTACAAAACATTAAAAAATTAATTTTTAATAAATTAAAATTAATTAATATTTATTTGGATATTTTCGTTAGAATATTTATTAGATTTATCAAGCATCATCTACTTGACCGGCTTGGAAAGATGTAGTAATAGATTGGTGCTAAAGGAAATGCTTCCATATCCAAAATAGTTAAAGAAGATGGCAAGAGGGAGACCCCCACTCAACCGTGCATGGATAGATCGATCATGACCATCCTAAACTGCCCACGGTTCAGATGCACACGATCCCACGGTAGACGAGATAAGGAACCCCCTCCTCCTGTCACTGACCCAAGAATGGATGCTCTGATCGATCAAGTCCAATGGTTGACGAATACTGTTCATCACCTCCAACAACCTGTCACCCATTCTTTCATCTAACTGGTCAGAGTGTCATAACAACCTCCTAGAAGAGAAGAAATAACCCACCTGCCAACTCCAATTCAAGAAGGAAGAACTTGAAGACTAGCCATGCCTCAAGAAGAAAGGATCCACCTTCCATGTGTTTTGGAGGATTCTCGAGAGATTCAACTCTGGCATATCCTCTAAATCATCATTCTTGTCTATCTTGAAAAAGAAAGTCAGAGAACTAGAAGCCAGGATTAGAACAATTTGCGTGGAGGATTGTCATTGCCACAGCTCTCATGACTTTAGCACTCAATCTCCTTTTTCTGATAAAATTCTAGATGAACCAGTTCCCTACCGGTTCAAGATGTTGTCAATCGACCCCTACGATGGTTCTACTGATCCTGTAGACCACTTGGAGGGATACAAAGCTATCACGTGGCTCCAGGCGCATCCGATGAATTGCTATATCTAGCCTTCCTTGTTATCTTGAAAAAAGTAGCAAGAATATGGTTTTCAAGCTTGCAACCTGGATTGATTTATTCTTTTTAGCAGCTAGGTCATCTAATGATAACCCATTTTGGGAGTCACCGCTAGTCCCTTGAGAACAATAATAGTGTCTTCTCCCTCAGGCAAGAAGAAGGAGAAACACTTAGAAATTATATGGTACACTTCAACATAGCTACACTGGAAGTCAAATACCTAAACTAGGCCATTATAATATCAGCATTGAAACGAGGGCTTCGGGATAGCCGCCTGACCTTCTTCTTGGACAAGAACTTTCTAGGAAGTTATGTTGAGCTCCTTAAGCATTCAGCAAAGTATGCCCAAGCCGAAGAAAGAATGTTTCTCTGCTAGAAAGAAGAAGGGAAGAAAGGGAACGGGAGAAAGCAATCCCGCAAAGAAGAAACTCACGCTCGGCTAGGAGCAACTAGACCCTTGAAGAACCCAAAGTCCGATCATCCCACTCATCAGTTCGATAATTACACTCCCTTAACGGCTCCTAGATCTCAAATCTTAATGGAGATTGGGAAGAAAGATTTTTTCGCAGGCCATTCCCCATGAGGGGCCCACCAGAGAAAAGGGATAAAAACACATATTGTAGATATCATAGAAACTATGAGCATGATACTGAAGACTATCACCGATTGAAGCAAGAACCTAATTCGAAAAGGATATCTTAGAAATATGTTGGCACCCAAAAAAAAGAAGAAGTGCCTCTGATCCAACAGGAGCAAGAGGCTGAACTGGACAACTTGTAGACCAAGAAGATAGTCACAGTGATCTCCGGCCTCTCCCATGGTTGAGGGGCAGGGAGCCAAGACGAAGAACCACCAAATAAGAAGCATCAACCAGAATTGGTTGTTTCTGAAAATGTTATTACTTTCTCGGATATAGATGTGGAAGGGGTTCAAACCCCTCATCATGATCCATTTGTTGTCTCCATGACAATAGCTAAATACTATATAAAAAGATCTTGGTAGATAATGGAAGCTCTACCGATCTCTTGTTCTACAATGCATTTCGTAAGATGAAATTACCACTTGACTGATTGAAAAAAATACATACTTCACTTTTCACGTACTAGTTTTAATGGGAGCTCAGTCGTTGTTAAAGGAGAAATCCCTTTAGCAAGGCAGCTGCCAAAACAAGCAATAGTTTAATTAAACTTTTTAGTTATCCAAGTGCTATCAGCCTACAATGCTATCATCGGATGATCGGGACTAAACGCATTAAGGACAATAGTTTCCACATATCATTTGCTTGTCTACTTTCCAACCAAAAATGGAATTGGAAAAATCAAAGGAGATCAAAGACTAGCAAGGCAATGCTTCCTTGTGGCCATTAAAAACTCAAAATAGGTCGAAGGGCCATCTATCGAGGAGTTGGATATGAGGAAAGACACCACTACCAATAGAGGAGAACTAGCAAAGCAGTTTGTCAGCGTTCTCCTAGGTGACGACCTAAATAAAACATCACAAATTGGTTCCCATATGGCTCCCAAACTTAAAGAAAAATTGATTTCCTTTCTCCGAACTAACATCGATGTCTTCGCATGGATTGTTGCCAATAGGCCAGGTATTTTTGCTGATATCATTACACATAAATTGAACATCGATCCCTATTATTATCCTGTCAAATAAAAGAAGAGGAGTTTTACTCTGGAGAGACAAAGAGCTATCAAGGGGGTTGATAAACTCCTGAAGGCAGGCTTTATTAGAGAAACACATTATCCAGATTGGATAGCTAATCTAGTGATGGTTAAAAATCAAGTAGCAAATGCAGAATTTATATTAACACATAGATCTCAATAAAGCTTGTCCTAAATATAGTTACTTATTACCTAGAATTGATCAATTAGTGGATACAATGTCAGGCCATGAATTGTTCATTTTTATGAATTTTTTTTCTGGATACAACCAAATTTAAATGATAGAAGAAGATCAAGAAAAAATAGCTTTTGTCACCGACAGAGGCTTTACTATGACAAAATGATATCCTTTGGATTGAAGAATGCCGAGGCCACATATCAATTCTTGGTTAACAAAGTTTTCAAAAAGCAAATAAAAAAAACATAGAAGTATATGTGGATGATATGCTAGTCAAAAGCATGGAAGTGGGTCACCACGTTGCCAACCTGGAAGAAGCTTTCAGTGAGCTGAGATGTCACCAATTGAAGCCTAACTCGAATAAGTATACTTTCAGTGTTATATCTGGAAAGTTTCTAGGCTTCATGGTAACTCAGAGGGGTATTGAGGCCAATCCAAAAAAAAAATAGTAATAATAATGGAAGAGCTCAAATGGATTAGACGTATTGCTCGGGACTACTAGACTTATGCCTGCATCATACAAGGCATGATTAGTTAAAAGTTCTTTAAACTCCGGAACCTCGAAATGAAGTAGCTTGAGGAAATTATTTAAATCCCTATCTAAAGGGTATCATGATTGGGATTTGCGTATGAATCACCCTAAGAAGACCTAAGTTTTAGTAGCTGATAAGAAGAAAGAAAGAAATACCTATTTTTTCACCTATGAATAGTGGAGGAATGCCTTCTACAAGCTTACAATTCCATTTATGTGTAAAGTAGTACCATTTCGTATCATAAAGATGGGCCTTTAACATAAAGATGGGCCTTTAACATAAAGATGACTCAGAAAAGAGAGGGTCTTAGCTTTATTTCACACCTATCATAGATGATCAAGAAACTCACAATGACCCTAAAACCATTTTGAGTAAATTGGGTCGAAGTCACAATGTAGAAATTCAAAAGATTCAGAATAAAGGGACGAAGAGGAAACCTAATGCCCGTCTCGAATGCATCCTCGTAAAAAGCCACGCACCCCTACAGAGGGGACACTACCCTATCATCTGGGCTCAGAATTGACACATTCAACTCAACAAGAACATCATATCTAACCCTAAAGCTGTCAAGGTCTACATCGTATATCATAGACTTCTCTAATTCTGGGCCTAAAGAAGCCCTTTTATGGTGTTGTATCACACCAGGAGTGACCAGAGCAACAAAAACCTCCTCCTTGACTGGGGCTGATGGAGGAACAGGAATCTCCTCATTGATTGGGGCAGCCAGAGAAACAGGGACTTCCCCTTCAACCCGAGTATTGCCTACCATATCATTGGTGAGCTTTATCGATTATTCTTTAGCTCTAACCTTTCTAACTGCTTTCTTTTTCCTAAGAAACATGGTTACCAACAGGGGACTGGAAGAAAGGAGAACTAACCCAGGTCTCCAAGAGCAAAAGATCTGAAAGTAGGAGAAAGAGGAAAACTTAAGGTGTGGGCTATTTGCAAATAGGTGAAAGCAGAAAATAAAACACCAAAGGCCTGAAAAGAAAAGCTAAAATGCTATTCATAAGGGCATCAGATGATTCAGATTGAATTAATCTCATCGCTGAATGACACCCACGTTGCACGATCCCTATTTTAAGGTGTGGGCTATTTGCCTTTTTACATATGGATGTATTTTGTTGGTTGATGGGCAAGCATTGTGGACTGACCTAGCTCTGTCTTATCGAGAAACTATCTATTATGGAGCTACATGATTATCTTTGCACAAAGTTTGCACTTTTTTAAATGCCATGCGACATGATGATGCGTCACAAAAACACCATTTGTTATTTTCTTGTGGGATATTTCTGATGTACTTCTAAAGTGAGTTAAGTTAATCAACCTCGAGCTTGGAAGCGGAGGGCATCTATTACGAGGTGCCAATCTCATGTTTAAAGCACAAGATACCAATTTCTTAGGTATAGGATACCGATCTCTTATTCAAGGCATAGGATATCGATCTCTTTCTTAAAGCGCATGATGTCGATATCTTGTTTAAGGCATAGGGTACCAATCTCTTACTTAGAAAACTAGGTGTTGATCTCTTGTTTAAGGCACATGGTACAGATCTCTTACTCAAGGTACAGGGTATCGATCTCTTACTCAAGACACAAGATGTTGATTTCTAACTCAAGGCACGGGATGCTGATCTCTTGTTTAAGGCACGGGATGCTGATATCTTATTTAAGGCACATGATGTCGATCTCTTATTTAAGGCATAGGGTGCTGATCTCTTATTCAAGATACAGGATGTTGATATCTTATTTAAGATATAAGGTGCCAAACACTTACTTAAGGCATAGGATGGCAATCTCTTATTCAAGGCACAGGATGCCAATCTCTTGCTTAAGGCATAAGGTGCCAATTCCTTAGTTAAGGCACAGGGTACCGATCTCTTGTTTAAGATACATGATACTGATCTCTTACTCAAGGCACAGGATGCTGATCTTTTATTTAAGGCACATAATGTTGATATATTATATAAGGCACAGAGTGTTGATATCTTATATAAGATGCCAGGTGCTTAACTATTGCTCAATAATTCATCAAACAAATCTTTGACATATTAGATAGATTACCGATCACCTATCTGAACTAGGTATAAAGTTTTATAACTCCACCTAACATAAAGTGCGTGTCTTAAGGTCGTTAGAGGTATTACGACAAAGTTGATAAAGTGGTTATCAGGAAGTGTAATAGATCACTTAATGAATCACTCTACTAACTAACCTCTTAACAGCTTAACCAATTTAACTACCTCATAAATGATTATAAGCATCTAACCAACTCGACCCTCTATTACTATAAATAAGGTATCGAGGGGATCTCTTGGGGATAATTTTTTTCTAAGTACTCTCTCTCCATTTTATTCATTTTGTTCTCTCTCTTTAAGTTGACTTAAGTATCAGAGTGTCCCACTATTGGAGAATCCTACCAAGTTCCTCCAATGTTGTGAACCTTTTGTAGGTTATAGAAGAAAGAGTCAGCTAGTACCATCTGAAAACCTTCATGTCTTCAGCAACAGATCAACCAAGTATCTGAAGATCTCCTACATCTTCAATAAGAGATTAGCTAACCACATGAAAACCTCTAAGAATCCAAATTTACTATAGCACCACTTGCTTGATCAGCTTAGAGAGATGCAGCAATACTTAGTGATACCATTTAACTTTAACTCTCTGTCTAGACGAAGCACTGGTTATGAATATCTCTATATAGGTCAATTCGTTTGTTCATCTTTATATATTATTATGAATAACAAATACATACATACATACATACATATATATATATTTATGTGTGTGTAGATATTAGTTGGATTTGAAATTCATATTCATTTTTCAAGGCTATATACTTGAATTTATTTTAGACTATTTGAATAGAATATTCGTTAATATTATATTTATTAGCTCGAAACAAGTACCAAAGCCTTTCATATTTCTTTTTTTTTAATAAAGCAAAAAAAATGAGTTACATAAACAACAAAAAGAAATTGCATTCATTTGAAAATATGGGAATCTTTAAGTTGATTTGAATAATTCTACTTAGTTACATATTTTAGATTAAAGTATTGATTGTTAATGATGTAATCTGCTAAATTAATGATGTTAATTATGAAAAAAATATGTTGATATTATAACTCGTTTCTCTTTAGACTTCATGTCAGAGCTATATTAAATAATCATGATTAGAAAACATATATAGATATTCAAATATGTATAATATTTGCACATTTTTTATCTAGATCCTTTTGTAGACTAATGCAAATACAAATAATACCATAGATGGATGCTTAGTTTTATATTTAGATACATGGAAACATATCTATATGGATTTATTGTTCGACCTATTTTCACCTTGATTTTAAATACACCGGCCTAGTTACCATAATTGAGATATCTTGATGATAGGATGGTCCCGAGAGTTTAGCCCTATCTCATTTGTGAGTCTAATATAATCATTCATATAAATGGAATGGTTAATGGAAGGTAGTTAGGAAAAGGTATTACCATAATTGAGATATCTTGATGATAGGGTGGGCTCAAGAGTTTACACCTATCTAATTTGGTAGTCTAGTTCAACCATTTATATTCATAGATTGATTAATGAAAGGTAATGACAAAAATGTGGACTTATACAATAAAGTTAACCGTCAACTACATCCACCATATTCAATCAACCTTCCCATATTGAAGAAATGATGATGATGATGATGAGTGATTGAATTAGACACTTAATTTGTTTGAGTGGATCTAAACTATGGCATATATGATGCTATGCCTAGACAACTACTCATATAGAGGCAAATCTCAAAAATTTAGGAGCAGGGCATGCACCACTAGCATAATTATGCTGTATTACGATTGTTGTTGGAAAGATTGAGATAATTAATTGGTAACTCGTAGAGGTAGAGACATTATTCTTTTAATCTCTTTTTTTTTAGATAAGATGGAGCATTCATACAAGTTTGATATGAATATAATTCATAAAATCAGAAAATAAAATACTCCTAGATGGCCTGGGGGTCGACTTCAAGATAATCCAAATCATATCATTCAAGTGTTGAGCAATAAATGAAGCCATCCAATCAGCAGCAAAATTGACCGTGTTCTTTTACTCCCTTAAAACCATCAAGTTGCTCTCGAGGGTAAATATACAATAATGAAAGAATTCTCTGCATAGCATGTATTAGAACAAAGAATTTTCTCACATGTGTGACACTTTGTCTAAAGCTTGTTTAACACAAGATCTATGTTGTTGACATCATAGAGGGAGAAAGAAATGTTTCAATTTATTAGAATGAGACTATAAGCACAAGCCAATGATCTGCAAGATGATTGAATAACTTGAGTCATTTTCTAGCATTAGCCATTTTGACTTCTCATTAGAACATCATCTACTTGTCATGGAGATAATTCCTTGCACTTGCAACTACCTGACTTATCTACAATCATTTAAAAAAAAACAAGTGTGTTCATGCCAAGGTGGAAGTAAAAGGAATAATGGAGTACTCATAGACATGGGTAATATAAAGATTTGACTTTGAAAACATAGATCATATCCTAAAATCCAGTAGATGTACAGCTTTCATGAGTCATTTTCTAGCTTTGTAGCTTCTGCACGAGGGTGACAATTTTTTTCTTGAATATAGGATGACATCTATGAGCCTTAATCACACATGAGAGAAGTAAATTATGAGATAAAACAAATATAAATAGATTTTTAAAATATTTATTGATAGGTGAAACCAGGAGCACGTCATACATTTTGCTTATACTTTTCTTGGTCCTTAAAAGAACCCTCTTATTTACATGTACGGGGACTCATGCAAGCATATACATAATCCTACATTAGTTATATACCGGATAGATCTTGGATACGTATACAGAATCAAAGAATCCAAATAACATATTCTATTTAGATTTTTTTGGACGAGACATTAGATTGTGATAAATAATTTTCAAGTAGATCTAGAAAGATGTCGCGGCATAGATCTATTGGAATAGAGCATGACCGTGGTATTTATGATTACATTTGTGATAGTTATGAATCGATTTGCATGATCTTTAGTCCGGCAAGGATGCTAGGAGTTAAATGAAAAAGATTTATAGTTTAAACAGGGAGGTATGTTCATGTATTTAATTTTATATTGATTGTATATTGAGTATTTCTTAGATATTTATATGTAATCAAAAAAATTAAATAATATATTTCGGGTAGCATTTTAGGATAAGAACATAAATTGTAATAATATGGGCCTTGAAATCATCCCAGGCTGGAAGCCAACATCAATGAACGGTGGATTGATGTAAAATTAATAGCTATCAAGCATGACAAGATTTCCAAAACTAGAATCAATCATATCTTAATCCATGAAGTGGACCCTCGGATGAAGGTGCCAAATCTAATAGGCCAAAGTTGGTGTAATTTTTGTAATGGTTCTCCATAAGGAAACCACATGCAACACTTGGGTTTGGGACCACAAGCTTCAGCGTTTTCTATAGGTTTCATCCATGATAGGCTCCATAAGCTTGAACAAACGTTCAAGAAGTCACAACTACTTGAGCTAAATCCAAATTTTTTACTTTGTCCTACGCTTTCTAGGGAGAAATATTCAAATAAATTTGTAGCTATCGTAACAATGATAAGGTCCGGTCCTTTCATCATCCTCTTTAAAGGTCTCTTAGCTAGCTGGATCTCACCGACACTGCAACCTTGGAATGGTGGAAACGAAGCCCTGAAAGGACCACGGACATGGCTGCTGGGCTCCATGTACTGCATCTTTTATGCAACCATAAGCATCTTTGATCTGTTTTTTTTTTTTTTAAACTCCATTTCAATTGAAAGAAAACATGCTACACTTGGATCGAGTAGTCCGAAAGAGATCTATTGTCGGTGTTTTTTCCCAGTTAGGTGGGACAAAGGAAGATACAGGTGAGGTTGAGTATTCACTTTCTTCCATGGATCAGAGTTCCTTGCATTGGTCACTTTTTGTTGTGATATGCCGATTCGGTATAGGCTAATTATCGGTTCGGCCACCCGATCAAGTTCCTTCTGAATCAGTCGTCTAAACCGAAGCACTCGGAAGAAGCTACGTGGATAGATGAAGCAACGATCCCGCATCGCTGTCCTAGTCATATCGTGGGATCAGTCTTCGATCTTAGCCGAAAACGTTGGTCCTGAAAAGTACCTTCAATCCACAACATATCCGACTACTGATCAATTTCATTCACATCAGCCAAAGAAGGCCGATCCGAAGAAGAATGGTCCGAAGATGATGCCAACTTCGTTCCACGACCCACTCCGAAGGAAGAAGCTCTGATGCAAATGATAAAGGTGTCTTCGGCTTACTCCTGAGAGCGCCTGAAGCATTCCACCGATTCAACATCGATCCCTCCTGAAGAAGTGGTCTAGAAACGAATCTCTGGTTGATCTCAAATCTTTGAACGTGGATACGATTGTTATAATCAATCGCGTGGCCACTATCTTCAACCTCCGGTTGATCTCAAATCTTCGAACCTAGATACGGTTGTTACAATCAACCGCGTGGCCACTATCTCCAACCTCAACTATATCGGAGTGGCCACGTGGCCACTAACTCCAATTCCAACGATTCCAGACTGGCCAGAATCAGTTGGCAACCACTTATGGTTATGTGAAGGATAAAGTTATTTAACCCCATCCTAACCATAGGTGAGTGAGCCTAACTACACACTGGCATGACAACCACTATAAATATTGGTAAGAGGTGACACTCAAGGTAAGCCTGGCAAAAGCAAAGAAAAGCTAAGCCAAGACACTCTCTGAGAACACTTTCACCATCTTTCTTCCTCCTTCTCAGAAAGCTCTCCATTCTGTTGCTGGAACCTCTTTCTGACTTAAGTATCAAAGTGTCCATCACTGGAGAAAATCCGGTCAGGGACCTATTTTGCAGGTATCTATGGGAACGAACCGACAATCCAGCGACTTCGCCCGATCGGCAAGGGTTATATGCCAACACTTGTCAAGGATAGCCCAGAAGCCGTATAGCATCTGATCCCAAGGACAACATTTTTTTTTGTTTTATAGAAAAAAAAACTTTTTTCAAATATTTTATATGATCTCAGTGATTTTCTGAATCACCGGATGTGCCATCGATAACAGTAGACCATGTTGCCTAATTCAGAGCTACCAAGTTACTGGCTAGGACAGGGGCACCGTTACCGACTAGCTGCTCATCTTGAAAGGATAAATGATGGAGCCCATCGGCTAGTTGATCCATTCCAGACTAACTAGTCATCTCAATGCCGAGTAGTAGTGATCTACCAAATCCGAATAGCAAGTCATCCCAGCACCTACCCACCGACTTTCCACTCGAGCCCGACTAGCTACTCGAACAGTCCAATAGCTTGCCTTGATTTATAGCTAAGTTCTTTCTCTTGCTCGGGTCCAGTGACTTCTAAGTAGCAAATGACTCGCTCAATTATAACTCTCCTGACATAGTTTATGATAGACAAGATCTCAACAAATTTTGGTACCACAACAAAAAGATGTCAACAGTAAAGATCCCGCAGAACAAGATCCCGCTACCTCGGCCAACGGTGAATTCAATTTGGTGTGTTCCTAGCTTTGGTCATAGTAGTCTTTTATTTGTTGTCACTTGAATGTGGGAGTGTCCCCACTCGTAAATCCGGTTCAAGAATTTTTTTTTAGATCATTGTAGCAGAGTGATTAGCAAGAGTCTCCCTTTGTTCCTGGGATAAATTAGGGTACCTTCATTCCATGGTTTTTTTACAAAAAATATTGTTTTTTAAATATAATATTACCGAAGTACAGCCATTTCAATCAAATTTATCGTTTTACTATTTTTTTTTACCGCAGACTTTTCTTTTTTTAAAAAAAACCACGTGGAGAAGGCACAGGTTGAACCTGTTCCTTCTCACAAAGTTTTTAAAAAAAAATTTGGCTGAAAGTGCAGGTTCAACCTGAGCCTTCTCATAAAGGTTAAAAAAAAAATGGTTGAAAGCACAGGTTGAACCTACGCCTTCTAATATAGTTAAAAAAAAAATTAACTGAACCTGCACCTTCTCGTCGGTCACGGAAAAAAAATTCACTGAAGGCACAGGTTCTACTTGTGCCTTCTCATAAAATTTTTAAAAAAATTGACTTGAAGATGCGGGTTACGGGACAAATAAAAAAAATTATATTTTACATAAAAATTAAAAAAATCTAAACCAGTGGCAAGACTTTGTAGGTTGGACTGGTGGCAGGATCATGGTGATCGGACTGATGGTTTGACCGGTGACAGGACCTTACTGGCCAAACTGGTGATCAAATCGGTGGCCGGACCGGTGGCAGCATCCTGGTGACCAGATCGATGGTTTGACTGGTGATGGGATCCTAGTGGCTGGACCTGTGACAGGACCCTACTAACCAGATTGGCAATCGAACCGATGGTAGGACCCTGATGACCGAACCGGTGGCAGGACCTCGACGGCTGGATTGGTGGTAGGACCTTGGCAACCGAATCGGTGGTTTGACCGGTGACAGGACCCTAATGACCGGACATATGACAGGACCCTATCGGCCAAACTATCGATTAGACCGATGGCAGGACCCTGGTGACCAGACCTGTGGCAGGATCCTGGTGACCGGACCGGTTGTAGGACCCTTGCGACCGGACCAACGATTTGACCGGTGACAGGACCTTAGCGACTGGGCTTGTGGCAGGACCCTACCGGCCAAACTGATGATCATACCGGTGGCAGGACCTTGATGACCCGATTGATAGCAGGACACCGGCGACCGGATGGGGAATTTGACCGGTGACAAGACCCTACCGGCCGGACCTGTGGCAAGACCTTGTAGGCCAGACTGGCAATCAGACTGGTGGCAAGACCCTAGCGATCGGACTGGTGGCAGGACAGGTGGTTGGACCATAGCGACCGAACCAACGATTTGACCGGTGACAGGATCCTAGTGACCGGACCTGTGATAGGACCCTGTCGGTCAGAAAGGCGATCAGACCGGTGGCAGGACCCTGACGGTCGAATCAGTGGCAGGACCTTGGTGGCTGGATCGGTGGCAGGACCCTAGTGGCAGGACCCTGGTGTCAGGGTCCTGCCACTGGTCTGATCGCCGGTCTGGCTGGTAGGGTATTGCCACAGGTCCGGCTGCTAGGGTTCTGTCACTGGTCAAACCACTGGTCCGGTCACCAGGGTCCTGCCACCGGTTCAGCCGCCAAGGTCCTACCACCGGTCCGGCCGCCAGGATCCTACCACCAGTCTGGCCGCCAGGGTCATGCCACCGATCTGATCACCTTTCTGGCCGACAAGGTCCTGTCACAGGTCCGGTCGTTAGGGTCATGTCACCGGTCAAACCACCAGTTCGGTCGCCAGGGTCTAGCCACCGGTCTGATCGCCAATCTGGCGGCAGGGTTCTGCCACAGATCCGGCCGGAGGGTCATGTCACGGGTCAAATCGTTGGTCCGATCGCCAGGATCCTACCACCGGTCCGGTCGCTAGGATCTTGTCATAGTCCGACCGTCAGGATGCTGCCACCAGTCTGATCACTAGAGTCCTGCCACCGGTCCGATCGCCAGGGTCTAGCCACTTGTCCGGTCACTGGTCTGGTTGCTAGGGTCTTGCCACCGGTCTGATCACCAGTATAGGTCCTGTCACCGGTTAAACCGCTGGTCCGGTCGCCAGAATCCTGCTACCGGTCCGGTCGCCAGGGTCCTACCCCCAGTCTGGCCGTTAGGATCCTGCCACCGGTCTGATCGTCGCTCTGGTTGACAGGGTCCTGTCACAAGTCCGGTCACTAGGGTCCTGTCACTGGTCAAACCATCAATCCCGTCGCCAGGGTCTTACCACTGATCCAGCCACCAGGATCCTGCCACCGATCCGACAGCCAGGATCCTACCACCGGTCTGATTATGGTCTGGTCGGTAGGGTCCTATCACATGTCCGACCGCTAGGGTCCTGTCACCGGTTAAACCATCGATCCAATCACCAGGATCCTGCCACCGGTCCAGCCTCCAAGGTCCTGCCACCGGTCAAATCGCCAATTTGGCCGGCAAGGTCCTGTCACCGGTCAAACAGTTAGTCCGACCACCATGATCCTGCCTCCGATCCGACCTGCAAAGTTCTACCAGCGGTTTAATTTTTTTAATTTTTATATAAAATATAATTTTTTTATTTGTTCCCGGTAACCTGTGCCTTCAAATTAATATTTTTTTAAATTTTATGAGAAGGCGCAGGTTCTATCGAACCTTCAGTAATATATATATATTTTTTGTGACCGATGAGAAGGTGTTCAGTTATTTTCTTTTTAACCGTAAAAGATTGTGCAAGCTTAACTTGTGCCCTTCAATCAATTTTTTTTTTTTTTACCTTTATGAGAAGGCGCACCTTTAGCCAATTTTTTTTTAAAAAAAACCTTTATGAGAAGGCACAGGTTGAACCTGCGCCTTCTCCATGAGATTTTTGTTTTTTTTAAAAAAAGCCAGCATGGCAAAAAAAATGATAAAGCGATAAATTTGATTAGAATGACTGTACTTCGATAATATTATTTTAAAAAAATAATATTTTAAAAAAAATCCAGGTTCCATAGTCGGAGCTCAATGATGAGCAAGCAGACGGTTATCATGCCGAAAATTCTAACGATATAAAGAATTTGTATTGTTGAATTTTTTTTTAAAATAATGCTAAAAAAATCTAAAAATAGGGATTGTACAACATATTTACGGATATAGATATTTTTGGCTGACATGGACAACAGCACCAAAAATACCTGCCATGTGGCAGGCGGGGTGGCCACCTGGCTTGAAATCATCTTTTGGAAAGACGATTTTATGCTGAGAAATCGTCTTTTCAAAAGATGATTTCAGCACCCTCTCTCCGCGTGCCTTGCTCCCCCAACTGTGGCCAAAGACGATTTCTCAGTGAGAAATCATCTTTGGCAAAGACAATTTCTCCACGTGCCTGGTCCTCGACCGCGACACGTGGCACAATTTCTCTTTGCCGTGACACGTGGCGGCAATTCACAGCTTTAGAAGTCGTTTTGGCCGGCCGATTTTTGAATTCGTCTTTGCCAAAGACGATTTCAGCCTGAAATCATCTTTTGCAAAGACGATTTCTCGCCTGATAACTTTCCCGACCGAAGGTTTTTTTTTTTTTGTTCTGCTTCATTCTTCCTCCTTCGGTCCCATCTCCTGCACGTCCCCAGCCCCTTTTTTTCTTCCACCTTGGCCCACTTCTCTCTGACCGGTTGCCGCATTTCCCGGTTCCATTCCAGTTCGACTCCATTGCTGTCGATTCGGTTCGATTTAAGATATTTTTTTTTGTCCCATAATATTTTAAATTTATTTAGATCCTTATGTTATTTTTTGCTAGATCTTGTCTACTAAGATTGCTAGATCTTCCTCTCCGGCTCCATTCAATCTATTCCATCCATATTATTTTACGTGTATTTTTTTAGATGGTCTTATATTTATTATATAAATATTATTTTTTTTTGGAATTATGTTGCATGATTTAGTTGTAATTTTTTTGAATATAATGTTGTTGTTTTAGTTAAAATATTGAATAATGTTGATTAAATTAAAATAAACTTAGAAAATTTTTTAATTAAGTTGTATGAATTTATTATAATTTTTTAAGTTTAATGTTGTTATTTTAGTTAATATACTAATTAATCATGATTAAATTAAAATAATCTAAGAAAAATATAGGTATTTTTTTAGATGGTGTTATATTTATCGTGTAAATATTATTTTTTTGTAATATAATTATGTTGCATGATTTAGTTATAATTTTTTGAATATAATATTATTGTTTTAGTTAAAATATTGAATAATGTTGATTAAATTAAAATAAACTTAAAATTTTTTTAATTATAGTGTATGAATTTATTGTAATTTTTTAAGTTTAATGTTGTTGTTTTAGTTAATATACTGACTAATCATGATTAAATTAAAATAATCTATGAAAAACCTAGTATAATAATTATAGATATTTTTATGTTAATTGTTAAAATATTATTATTAAAAATTGAATTATGTTGTTGTTATTGATAATATATTAAAAAATAATATATAATGCTAGAATAAACAGTAATTAAATTCAAAAATTAAAGTTGTAAATATAGATATTAAAACATTAATTAATAATTATGAATATATTTTTTATGTTTTGATTAGGGAAGGAACTGGGCCAGGCCAGTCTAATGGGCTTCGAGCCGGCTCGAAATCGGTACGTGCTTTAGGCCAGCTTTTAAGCATATATAAAGATATAATATTTTTAGAATTTATTATGTTAGTTGTTTAAATGTTAGTATTGGTTATTTAATTATGTTATTATTATTTGATATAATCATAATAATATATTTATTGATATTGCTAAAATAAATAATAATTAAATATAAAAATTAAAGTTGTAAATATAAATATTAAAAAATTAATTAATAATTATGACTATATTTTTTTATATTTTGAGTTGATTATTAAATTTACATCAATATTTTAAAATATTTTATACATGATTAATTAAAAAAATTATATAATGATATAAACATCGGAAAATAAATTTGTATATAATTTGGTAGTTTACTATTCTGATATTCCAAAATTAGTTTAATAAAATTTGCATTGCATTGAACCATAGATCCATCAATTGATTAATATGCATAAATTATAGTATCCATACATTATTTTTAATTTTGTATGGATCTTAGAACTATGCACATTAGTCAATTGATTGTCCAAAGTGGACAGTTTGGAAATTACAAATAATTTTACGGATCACTTTACAGCAATGAAATGATGTGCAATGAAGTTCGAATGAAATTTTGTGCAGCATTTTTCTTTTATTCTCTGCATACATAAATATTTGTATGTGGAGAACTGAGAGAAAATGCTGTCGAGATTTCATTCGATATTCATTGCACATCATTTCAATGCTGTAAGTGATCTGTAATATTAATACAATTCTTGAATGAGATATGACCTATGACCTATTAGTTGATGATAGGATGCATTGGATATTTCTAAATATCTTTTCTTGGTTAAATATGTAGGGCATAATGGGAGAAACAATCACAACATTATGTTATATTAATGGTTGTATTATCAATGGACCAAATGGGATTGAGTACAACCGGATTCGAAAAAGTCAATTAGAATAAATTCTGGTATGACATTTCAAGAATTAAAGAACAAAATATGTAGAGTCCTGCATATTGATAGAATTGGAAAGAAAATATTGATCATCTATAGATATCCATAAGTTGTCCAGTCGATATCTGTAAAATATGAACCCGTTCCACTAACCGATGATGAATACATGGAGATAATATTTTTAACTATCAATTTACATCAATGTATATCGGGTACGGAGTTATACATAGATATCCAAACTGTAGAAGCTCTTGAACCTGTCTGTTCTCAGGATGACTATGAAGAAACTGTTCAAAATATAGTAACAACCCATGTAACCGAACATGTTTCATACTATACTCCGAACATGGTACCTACTGAAGTTGAAAATATTGGTTCAGTTTATCCAGTATCCTCGTTATATACGGTGGACAGTACTGTACCTGAAACTAATATTAGAAAAATATCGGTATATACAGCTGCTGATGATACGGTGCATCTGGATAATCTACTTTTTAATGAGAATGATGATGAATGTGAAAATGATTTGCCTGATGAAGGTAATGAAGTCGAAACTTCACACCCAGTACGAAGTCCAGAGGGAACACCTGTACCAAACTATTATGTATTTGAAGCTTCATCTAGAACATTCACTCAAATTGATTGGGATGCTGCGAATGTTTCAATGTTTTTTCATTTCAGGAACAAAATGTTATATGGCAAAGGGATGAGGAATTGCGTAAAGGACTTCGCTTTATGGATAAGGCTGAATTACAGACTACAGTAAAGTAGTATTATGTTAAAAGACATCATGAATTCAAAGTTATTGAGTCTAATCCAAATCTATGGCTTGTAAAATATAAGAATGGAGATTCGGTATGTCAGTGGATGTTGAGGGCTATTAAGCGTCATGCTTACTTTGAGATCTCATGATATACTGGTCCTCATACATGCCTGTCTGCAATGATGTCTCAAGATCATTCTGGGCTGGACTCCACATTAATTGCTAATGAAATATGGGACCTAGTAAAAGAAGTTATTACAATTGCTGTTGCTAGACTAGGTGCAGTGATAAAAAATAAGTACAATTATACACCAAGTTATAGAAAATTGTGGGAAGCCAAGCAGAAGGCGATAGCAATGTTATTCGGTGATTGGGATTTGTTATATGAATTACTTCCGAAATGGTTACATGCAATAGAACATTTTAATCCCGGTTCTTGTGTAAAAGTTATTAGCACTCCAACCGACATTCTAGCTTGTGCTCAGTTTGATCGTGTATTCTGGGCCTTTGGACCCTCAATTGAAGGGTTTAAGTACTGTCGGCCGATTATAAGTATTGATGCTACTTTCATGTACGGAAAGTATAAGGAGAAGCTGTTGATTGCAACTGCCGTAGATGGAAATAATCGGATATTTCTGCTTGCATTTGCTATTGTTGATGAAGAGTCAGCTGACACTTGGGGTTGGTTATTAGCTTGCATCAAATAGTTTGTTACATCACGTTAGGAAATTTATCTAATTTTTGATTGACATGCTGGTATTCTTGTTGTAGTACAGAATGAATATCTTGGTTAGCAGCTACCGTATGCTTTTCATGTATATTGCTTGCATCATGTAGCAAGTAATTTCAATTCAAGATTCTATGATCCCAAATTAAGGGATGTAGTGAAAAAAGCTGGAATGCAATAACAGCCCAAAAAATTCCAGAAATATATGATGAACATTGAAAAATTTAATTCAGAAACTGTTCAGTGGCTGAATGAAATTCCTTTATCGAAATGGACACGGTCACATAATGATGGATGACGGTATAGGATGATGACAACTAACATATCTGAGTGTTTCAATGGAGTATTGAAAAATGCTCGATTCTTGTCAATAACAGCGTTGGTGTAGTTGACATTCTTTCAGCTTGTATCATACTTTGAAGGTTGACGTGCCCAAGCAAATGAGGTAATGGACATAAACGAAAGGTTTACTCCATTTGTCGCTGAACATGTTATTTCCAAATAAGCCAAAGCAACTTCGTATAGAATTACAAGGTTTGATAGAGGAAGTGGCCTATTCCAAGTCTAAACTGCTAGATGTGGTCATAACATGAACAAAGGCAACAATACACAGGTACCTACTATCGACATGTATTATTGAAAATATATTATATACTCTGTTGTGTACATGTCGAATTCTAGTTTTTGATGTTGTAGGTTGTTCGTCTATCCCAGCAGACATGTACGTGTCAGAAATGGCAATGTTATTATTTACCTTGTTCTCATATCATGGCTGCTTGTGCATATGTTGCCATTGATTTTTATAGATATATTGATCGGTGCTACACATTACAAGATTATCATCAAACAAATGCACCATAATTTCAACCAATTCCTCACGAGGAATATTGGCCACAGCAAAGTGGACATAGTATCATTATTCCTGATATGAATAGGTTACGACAAAAAGGTAGGCCACGGTTCACAAGAATTAGAAATGATATGGATATCCGAGAAGCTGGCAACAAACGCAGGTATATAATCTGTAAGGAGGAAGGGCATGACAGACGGTCATGTCCAAGACTTCTACAACCAAATCAGTAAAAATATAGTAGCCAAATTGCACATTAATTTTAAGGTACATCACATATTTCTATTATTTATCTGATGTTTATTTATTAATTGATACAGTTGTACTCATATTATTTTCATTGCTTAATTTATGTTGTAGTTTCAGGACTACATTATGTTGTTGCTTCGGGAGTCCTATCGCATGTTTGTGATTCATGTTGTCCCTTTGTATTATGTGTGTTGGATTGTAATATAATTATATGTTGGGTTGTATTACAATTATTATTGTAACACAATTATTCATGGTTCATGTTAACACATTGTATTATGCTTCATGTCTTTTTTTAATGTAAGAATTTGTATTATATTTATCATCTTTGTGATTGCTTATTTCGTTTCTTTCGAGTTATTGTATATCACAGTTATGATCCCGGCCCTTCTGATCATAGTGTACTATACGATCAGGAGATACATAGATCGACTGTAGTATGGGATGGACAGGATAGTATGGTTTTACATTGTCGTCGATGAGAAAATGTTATGCACAGATCGATACCGCTAGATCGGTGCATAGTACCTTTACTGATTCATTCCGATTTTTATGGACTAGTACGGATTGGTTTCATTAAATTGGACTGGCATCTGATCACTACACTTGTCGAGTGTTAGCGTCCAGAGATGCACACTTTTCATTTCCCGTAGGGAGAGCTCAGCATCACCCTCCAGGACGTTGCCATTCAGCTTGGTTTGCCGGTGGATGGTTTACCAGTGACAGGTTCTACAGGGATAGATTGGGGATAGCTTTGTCATGATTTATTAGGCATTGTCCCACCACAGGGTAGACTCTAGGGGTCGCGGTTGAGTCTGGTTTGGCTTACCGAGCAGTTTCAGGAGTTACATATTGATGCCGACGAGATAGCCATACAGCGCTATCCTCGAGCATACATTTTGCAGCTGATGGGTGGGTGTTTATTTATGGATAAATCCGGGAATATGATGCATCTCATGTTTCTACTCCTACTGGCAGATTTGGATGATGCTGGACACTATAGTTGGGGTAGTGCAGGGCTCGCATAGTTATACAGAGAAATGTGTAAGGCGAGCAGGAGAGATGCCAGTGATATTGCTGGTCTATTGTTACTGCTACAGTTATGGGCATGGGATAGATTCACGATCCTTGCACCACATAGATTACAGCGCCAGACTTCAGATCCGATGATCGATTTTGATGATGATGGAGCTGGTTTACCACAGGGTCCTTTAGAGATACGGTGAGTTCGTTGTTCATATTAAATTTTATACTGTATGATATTTAATAACTTTTTTAATAAATTTAATAAATTTATTTTGCAGGTGGAGGGACGTTTCTTGTGTGATCCAGGTATCGACACATGCGGTCTCCTCTTACCGTTACTTGATAGATCACTTCAGACTAGACGAGGTAATTATTAGTGCTTATTCTTTTTAAAATGGTTGATTAGTCTTATATATTTCTGTTTAATGAATTATGCTTTAAATTGTTTATGAACAGGTGATATGGCAGCCATATTCTGTCGATCTACTTGCACAGTTACCAGGTTACTGTCTAGATGGGCAGCATATCTGGTGTGCTCGAGTGCCACTTATCTGTTTCATATAGTGGAGTGGCACTTACCTGATAGAATGATGCGCCAGTACAGGTTTCGACAGGTCGTGCCTGAGCCGGTTGATACACGTTCGGCTCTGTACCACATCGATCTGAGTGGATGACTCGACCAGGATTGGTCCGCCACTCATCACGAGTTCATTCATTTATGGACGAGTCGACTTGATCATATTGTAGATGGTGCTCCATATGCTGGTATCATGGATTATCACGACCCCTATATGCAATGGTACCGCAGCATCACGCGTCGATTCATCAGTCGTCCTGGCACGATTGATGATTATATGGTAAGAAATTTAAGTTTTGCTATTTATTAATATTAAATTTTATATTCCTTGAAATTCATTGTTTATTTTTTATCTTACATAGCAATGCCATCACGTGGATCCTTCAGCTGGCTCATCCAGATTGCATAGCAACGAACTCCGAGACTATTACGGAGGTTTGTCATTCTATCCTTCATACTGTTGGTGAGCATGCACGTATACCGTTACGGGAGTTTTATCAGGGGGTCAACAGAGAGTACGAGACTCCTTCGCCTTACCACTATGGATCTTCATCGGGAGCACCTCCATCATTCCAGCACGGACGAGGTACTCGACATTATAGTACCTCTCCATATCCGATGCCGGACTTCACATCTACTGATGTTGTTACTGCACATTTTGAGACTACTGCTGCACTGGACTACATGTCACAACATGATTATTCCGGATATCGAGGACATGCTTATGGTGAGGGTTGCCACATCATGTATCGGCATAGCAGGCATCCCAGGTCGGGGAGCATATGACAGAGCATCAGCCACCAGCTGAAGTTGTACCTCTATTTCGTCGTGTCTAGCCTCAATGCAAGAGGAGGCGGTCACCATATGGGACCTAGGATATTATTTTTTTTATGCGTTGTATTTGTAAAACTATATTTTGAAATAAAATTTAATTATAAAATTCATGATTTCTCATGTGGTAATACAATAATTAAGACAGAGAAGATATATAGACTGAAATGATATCCAACCAGTACCACTTCGGTTGACAATCCGGTGTTAGTACGATTTCCAGTTCGGCACCAGTTCGGTGGATAATTTATGGTTTAACTATTTAGGATTTAGTGTTAGTAAAAAAATTATTTACATCAAGTCATGGAAGTGGAGATGATAAGTCCTCATGAATGAGTTTTTTTTAATAATAATGTTAAAAAAATTCAGTGATACCGGTTCGGCTCCCTTACTGCCATCGGTCTTACCATCGATCCGACGGCTAGAGTCCTGTACCACCGGTCCTAGCATCAGGGTCAGGACACCGGTCCGGTCCCCAGTCCTGCCATTGGTCTTATGATCCGTCCGGCATCTAAGGTTCGGCCACCAGTCGTGTGTTTAGGGTCTATCGGCATAATTTGAAATCATCTCTGGTAAAGAGCGACGGTGGGTCAAGAGGGAAGAAATCGTAGTGGGGCATGCGGGAGGAAAAGATAAGAACGAAAGAGAGAGAAAAAAAATTTAAAAATCGGGTTCGGGAACAATTTAAAAACTTATTTTGTAATTTGTTTTCATATTATTCAAAAAAAATTCATAAACCGGACCAGATAAAAATTCAAAAATTTATTTTTCTAATTTTTTTTCATTATTCAATAAAAACTTAAAAACCGAGCTAGGAACATAGATATTTTTTTTCCCGTATTATTCAACAAAAAATTCAAAAAAAAAAGAAAAACCACTCATTAAATCGATTTCAAAGCAGCCTGAATCGTCCTTGGCAAAGTCGATTTCAAGTCGATTTCTCTCAGTGAGAAATCGGCCGGCCAAAACGAGTTCATTTTGTCGCGAATTGACGCCACGTGTCGCGGCTGGGAAGATAGGATACGTAGAGAAATCGATTTTGGCAAAGACGACTTCTCTTGACCGCCACGTGTCGTGGTTGGGACGGTTGAGGGAGGAAGCACGTGGCCTGAAATCGTCTTTTGGAAAGATGATTTCTCAAGCTAAAATCGTCTTTCCAAAAGACGATTTCAAACCAGGTGATTTTCCGCCTGCCATATGACATATGTTTTTGGTGTCATTGTCCATGTCAGCCAAAAAAATATCTATATCCGTAGATATGTTGTACGATACTTATTTTCTTAAATTTTTTTAGCATTATTTTAAAAAAAAATTTCTGTATTTTTGGCCCGGCAAGTTTCTCGGAACTAAATAGGGCTCCCGGGGTCCACCACCCTTTCAAAAGTACTGGCTGCAAGGCGTTGTCTACGATACAGTTTTGCAATGCACCTAGTCATGTAACACATGTCATCCATTTCTGGCGGGGCCCACCAAATTGAATGAACGTATGGACCACTTGCTCTCCATGGGCATGGCCGGCTTTGGAAATGGAAATAATAGTTGCTACTTGTGATATCTTGTATTTATAGACACATGGCCATATAGGAATATAGATGGACTTGTCTGATTTAGGGTTAAATTAAAAATTAAAAATTCATTTTTTTAAAAAAATAACAAAGATGGTACTCATTTTTATATATCTCAACAAAGAAGGAAATTATTATGGTAAATGTTTAAAATTCAAATTTGAAATTTAAATCTAATGATCAGGACGAACCAAGCCTGCTATTAGAAATTAGCTTCCTAAAAAATTTTTGACTTTGAAAAAAGAAACTGATTGGGCTTGATATGCATCAGATTGTTCGATGATCCAATACAACATAAATCGTTATACTTTCAAATAAATATGTGTGAAATTTGAATCATGTATGCTGTACTTTTTGAGATTGATCCTTAGCTTTTCCCTCATGCATCCTTGAGACCAAAGAAATGGAATGGAAATTATCACCTCATGCCACTTGAATCATGCATGATAAATATGATCAAAATATCATTCATATATATATATATATATATATATATGGCACATTGAATGTATAGATCCAAGAGCTCACACTATCCTGGATCATCAAGTGGGTTGGAAGTTGGTTAGATTGTATATATATATATATATATATATATATTTTGACCTTTTTTAAGAAAAGGAGGAGAAAGGTTCCACCAGCTTCATGAAAGAGGAAAAGAAGAGTGGGCTATTGTGTAATATTCTTCAATTTATTGATTAGATTCTGATCATATACACAACAAGAAAGAACAGGGAAACTTGCATTGTATCTCTAGTAAGTAACATGTTTTCACTTTTCCCTCGATTTAATTACTCTTATGAAAATTAGATTAAAATCACTTGAATGGACTTTTATAGTCCTGTAGTTTATAACAACCAGCAGAGAAAATCAATTGTTATCTTTTTTTTTTTTTTTTTTTTTTTTTTTTGTACAAAAAAGGAGTGAGGGAAGACTAGCATAGCTACTTCTTGAGGAAGTGACTATAAAAGTCTCCATTCCACTGGAGAATATTCGATATAGGATGGTAATAAAGATGGCTTAACCATTCCCTATTTTATTTCAAGTGAAATGGATGAGTACGTTATTTCAGTCCATCAAAATATCAGATGTACTAATAGCCAATTCCATACATCCATATTCAAGATTAGACAGTGTGGAACATGGAACCATGGTCGGATCTACTTGAACTACCATCTTGATGGTAATTGATCGTTACTTTACCATGATAGTGTGACCGGTGCAAGCCTGCAAACGTTAAAAACAAAGGCAGTGAGAAAGTTTGATTAAATTATTATTGGAACAAAATAAAGAAATGTGAGGGACCTAACTTTTAGCAGTTTCTAAAAGGATTTTAATAAAATTTTGGCACATATTTCAATTCCAAAATCATAAGATACGCTTCTTATTCAGTAATGCCTGCTATAATTCAACTGCATAATTTAAAGTGCTGAAGGGTCCAAATGGTTTATTGCCTCTGATCCATCAGACATGACAAGCAGCAACTCATTCATCATTTATTGACTTAAAGATTCCTCCATGGCTGCATATATCAAGGATTTTGGAATATGGATTTTTTTTTTGAAAAATTGATAAAAGGAAAGAATTAAGAATTTGTATAAGGCTCTGATACCATGTTGAAAATGGTAGAGCCATCGAATATATTCTTTATTCATGTTGAATCATAGTATATATATAAAACGGATACAGTCTTTAAGAAGCAGAAAAATGAAATTAGGAAAGAGAATATTACAGGCCGAAGGCATAAAAGTAAAGCTAGGAAGGAAAGAAAAGATAAAAGATTAGATATACGAGGACTATGAAGACTTTTCAATAATTAAAAACCAAAAAAGTAGAAAAGACTCCTTTCTAAGATTGCACATAGTTTTTGCAGTTTGTGTATCTAAAAATTTTTTGATACTAAATTAGGCTTCAGTGGAAGAGGCCTTGTGATCTTACAAGTTGTGAGGTGAGCTTTGAATCTAATAACATTGTGAATCTAGACAGGAAAATAAGGTAGATATAGTTGATATTGTGATGTAACAAATCTTTTGAGTATAAATTTTGGATGCATTGATCAAACGTGCTCTTAAGGTAAACAATTTTGCTAAGATAATGAGCTAATTGGTTTACTCGGGATACTTACTGCTTCTAAGCACCACTCTAATCTAGGAACCATTGCCATGGAAGAAAATTGGTATGGCACCCAAGGGACACTTGGAGGAGGTAATGCTTAACATCCCTAACCTTGGATCAACAAGACCTGCTTGGATTGTTTGTTTAATAAAATGGTCAGATTTAGGTCTGGATCTAATAATAAATAAGTCAGATTCAAGTTTATAGATTTTTAACTTATCTTATATCGAACACAACTTATGTCTAGTCTAACCTAATATGATTAATGGATGAAAATTAGTATGGCACCCAAGGGACACTTGGAGGAGGCAATGCTTAACATCCTTAACATTGAATCAACAAGACCGGCTTGCATTGTTTGTTTAATAAAATGGCCAGATTTAGATCTAGATCTAATAATAAACAGATCAGATTCAAGTTTATGGATTTTTAACTTATCTTATATCGGACACAACTTGTGTTTAGTTGGCCTAATCTGATTATCACTTACAGCCTGGAGCTGATCAAACATGGAGTTGGATGAGGGCTATCCAGGCTCTATGCTATACCCATGCTCGGGTCGGCCCAAACACCGAGGCTACATTTTTGCATTAGCCCAATCCAATCTTGAAGAGCCAAACCCGAACCATATTTTCTGTTCATATATGTAGGATTGATTAGTTTATTAACTATATAATCTATTACTATTTCATTATAACACATAATTAGTTAATATAATTAACATATAAAATATATATAATCTTGTTTTGGGCTTGACCATTTTTTTTTATTTTCCCCATCCATCCACATGTTTAGGTTGGGCCTACATTTTTCCATAGGTCCATCCCAAGTGAACTAAATTTTGGGTTGGGTTGAGCAGGACACATGCAACTCTACCATCCTAACCTTTATACCATCCCAATAATCACCACGCTTGGAGACTAGCGTGGGGACAAGAATGCCACTCTTCATAACCAAATGTCATTGCATTATATATCACAAATGTATTAGTTTGATAGGATGGTTCATTAAAAAACAATCACTAAGATGAATAAAGGATCAACAAAAAAAAGGTCCAAATTCATGACTACTTGTTTTTTTTTTTTTTGACCTTTATTGTCTTAGTTTTTATATGATTGTTTGTGAAAAAGTATATTCATCTACTTTTCTTTAGAGCAAAAGAAAAGCATATTCATGAAAGAAGTTCTCATCATGTACATAAGCAACCATTCTCAAGTTAAAAATCCAATCCATTGCAACCTCACCATTTTACTCAAAGAAGATAAAAACTAAACCAGTGTACAACCTACACAATGCATGGGATACTTCTTTAGTTAAAAAAATATAGCATTTTTTATTTTAAATTAATTACTATGTTATTTAAAAAATAATATATTTTTATAGATATATAAAATATTCATTTTATTAATAAGTATTTGTGTTGAAGTTTAATTGAAAAATTATATTTTTTTAATGTAAAAATAATGAATAGTATCATTAGTAAAAGAATTTTAGTATGTAATAGAAATACATCTATACAACACCTCCCAACTTGTGCCACAAAATAAATAAACAAATCATAAAGAAATATTATTGTGTTGTATATTAATAAACAAATGAACAAAATTTGAATTTTGAGATACAATACCAAATAATAATTAAAATTTAGATTTGTTGGTATAGAAAAGGGTCATACTGGGCCTTGATAAGTTCATTAACTTGTCTCTAGCTTCTATGTTCTTCTCCTATCACGTTCTGAACCCAGCACCTAGTTCGATAAGCAACCAGCTGCACAAATCCTAGAATACATTCTAGAAATCCTGCAAAGTCTTAAAAAATATATTACAACTTCAGTTATCATGAATACTATGATCACAATTTATAAGAAAATACCTAATATAGAGAAAATAATATAACTTATATATTTACAATTTCAGTCATCTTTCAATCATCTGATTGGTATTATTGACTCTCTAACTATTCATCATTTCACTACAAATCCAATTCACCGCCAAACTCGAATACTCTGCACAACTTTGAGAAGGAAAAGAAGTAGAAGGTATGAGCTTTACAGCCTAGTAAGGGTTCCATACAGTCACATCAATAGTAATATGATTTGAAAATAGCAAGGAAACAATAATAGTATAAAAAATTATAAAATATCATGTCATGCAATCAAAATAACTTAATCACTATATGTAATAAAATCCTTGGTAAAACCATGTTTTATTTTTATGTTTCAGTTAAGCTATCCATCTTCTTTAAAGTTTTGGACAAATCATAGTCACACTTAATCCATGATGGGTACATCTCAAAATTGATCATGTACTATCCGTCCATGGCTAGGCTAATCCATGTACTATCCACCTGGTGGCACGGCTATTCATGTATTATCGGTCCATGGCTCTATCCATGGCCGGATATTCCATGTACTATCCGCTCGTAGCTCGACTATCCCTTGTATTATCAGCCTGTGACTCGGCTTTTTCTGTGTGGTGTGGCTAGTCCAAATATCTTTTTTTCTTGATTATCACTTTATCAAATCTCAACATGTTTTCAAATTATATTCTTTCAATATTTTCAATGACTGATATGACAACCCAAATTATCCAAAATAATCATGTTTGATATGAACATATTATATGAAAAATAGTAATACCGGCAATCACAAATGTTCATCATTCAAAATTGAAATATATAATGCATAAACAATCATACATGCCAACACTCATGTTCAAGGATCAGGCAATATAAAATATACTCATAAACCAATGATTATGTATAAAAACCCTTACCTTTATTGGAGACAAATTTAATATACCTGATATCAGTCTATACATTAATCCTCGATCTAGGTGCTATGAAACTCGTTTAACGCCCTCCTACAATAATAATTTTATTTTTGATATAAATAATTTTATGATGCAACAACTATAATATGAATAATTTTATGGTATCCAAAAAATTATCCTCCTATAATAATAATTTTATTTTTAATATGAATAATTTTATGGTGCAACAACTATAAATCCAAAACTTTCTATCCGAACTCCATCCATGATCTATCCGCTGATACCCTAACTTCACAAATTTTCTAGAAGAGAAACTTTTTAGATTTTTCTTTTCCAATATTTATTTATTTAACTTCCTCTTTCTCTCTCCTCTTCCTCTCTCCTTCTCTCTCCTCTTTTTCTTCATCTCCTCTTCACTCTCTTCACTTTCTCTCTCCTCTTCATCTCTTCACTTTCTCTCTCCTCTTCCTCTCTTCACTCTCTCTCCTCTTCCTCTCTTTTCAACCTCTCTCTCATTCTCTCCTCTTATCTCCCTCCTCTTTCTCTCTCCTCTTCCTCTCTCCTCTTTTACTCTCTTCTTTCTCTTTCTCCTTTTTCTCTCTCATCTTTCTCTCTTGTTTTTCTTTTTTTTTTCTTTTCTTTTCTTTCTCCTTTTCTTTTCTTTTCTTTGCTTTTTCTTCTCCTCTACTTTTCTTTCCCTTTCTCCTTCCTTCTTCTTCTCCCGATGGTCGAACGGAGCAACTGCGCCCCCCCAAGTGATGATCCTGTCACCAGTCTCCTCGTCGATCAGTTAATAGGCACCGGTGAGTGACAGCCATAAGTGATATGCTGGGGAGCCACGCATCGGAGAACTGAGAAAATAGAATTTCCTTCCTTTTCTTTTTCATGGATTAATTTCTCTGTTCAACCCAAAACTTCGGTTGTCCAGATTTGTGGAGGGGAGGAGATCCCTCCATATAGCCAAAAAAATTTGGTTCCAGCTCGATCGGGAGTCTTCTTCCTCTAGTTCGATCCTCTTTTTTTTGGATTATTACATTCTTCCCTTTTAAAATAATTTTATCATTGAAATTAGCTTGCTTGAAATTTAAACTTTGATAATTCCTAACCGTCATGTCATCCTTAATCCCTCAAATAATGTATTTTTCAAGGTATTTGCATCATAAGATCTTGACATAATAGTTATATAATGTCTCAGGATGAGATTATCTACATACCGAATTTTCTTGAGTTCTTCCAAAAGAATTCTAATTTTTTTATGTCAATACAATTAATTATCCTTGATTAATTCTATATAAAATTCATGATAGCCCAAGATTTGGATATATCCCATTTTAACATCATTCTCAAGCTTCTAGATGACTCCTTTCTTAGAATATTTTTTTTATAAGTCCCTAACATAATAGAATTATATCTTATCTTAATTTTGATCCTTATGATTTATAATACATAGTGAATTCTCTCCATCTCTTTCAAATGAACATTAACGCCTTAACCTGAATTAAAATATATAATTCTTCATTCCTGAATTTTATTTCATTGATTAACTCCACATCATAATCAACCCGGTTCTATGCTCTTAATACCAACAAAAGAAACTTTGAGTATTAAATACTCTCTAGAATCTAAAACCTTCATTCTCTTAACCTTCTATATGATTTTACAATCAAGCTTCTATTTCAGGAAAACCTTAAGCTTTTCAAATAATGAGATTACAATATCAAAACTAAAAAATAACTTTATATCAAAGTATTCCATATCCAAGCCCGATAAGAGAATCATCATAAATTTTTCTAAATTTAGAGATGCCTATTTTTTTCTTAGAGTCCTCTACACTAGAAGAATCTATTGATAAAGATTGCATGGTAATACATATAGACTAACTGCCTGAGAATAAATATAATTATCCTTTCATTTATCACTAAAAGTCTTGTTACTGAAATTCAAATCAATTCTCTTAACATAACATTTCTGAAGTTATAGTTAATATTTTTAATTAATTTAGAAATAACTCAAACTACTATGCTTCTACTACATACTCTGATATAATTTATCAAATTATCTAGGTTTACTAAATAAATTTTCTCAAAAATTCACCTTATATTGGTACCAAAATGATCTAAAGTTACTAAAGTAAAGTTGTTGAATCCCTTTATCTTGTCTATATCTCAGGCATATCTTATCGAGATTTATCTTGATCTACTTTCTATATTTAAAGTTCTGCATAAATATCACTATCCTTTTAAGACATTAATAGCTCTAGTTCAAGTCCAAATTAATTATACTTTCATTAACAATTCAATTAGATTATTTAGATCAATGTTTCTCTTAAAAGATTAACTTTAACTCTAATAAAATAAATGACTCTAAGTCAATATCCTTATGAGTAGGATTGATCATGTTATTACTCATAAAGCTATTTTATAATTCTTAATATCAATTGCAACTACTTAAAATTTTATCCCTTGTAAGTTAAACTCATATAAATCTTCCAAAATCAATTACTCTGCTTAATATAATTTTAGTAGCACGATAATCTAGATCTTCTTATAGATCTTAATTTGATTTGGAGATTAACATACCCAATAATCTTCAATAAATATAGGAAAGATTCAGTAATCCAATCCAAAATTGCTATCATAAGTTATCAAAGATTCTACCAAAATATGCATGCCATGTCCACATAATATAATTTAATCTATTAATAAAAAGTTACCAAATCTATGCATTATCCCAATACATTTTTTTTACATATTTTTAATAAAAATCTACATACAGATTCATAAAAAAAAATATCCTTCTTAATATTATTAAACTCTTTTATAATCCACATCCTAAATTATTAATAAAAAAATTATTCTATATGCCATAGTATACACTAGACTTATAAACTCTTATATTTTAAATAATCTTTATAATATTATTATAACATAGTATAAAATTATGACACCACTAAATAAAATTATGACATCCATTCATAAAATTATGGCATCCCAACATAAATTTAAGCTGGACTGCCTTAGATTTATTATAACAGTAAGATAGAATTTTTTTACATAATATGATATTTTTTTTCTTATATTGTAGTTGATTTTTTAATATTCCACAACTTGTAAATATGAAGCCCTCAAAATTGTTTAAGAACTCTTATAAGCTAGCAGTTTATATTCAGAATGCTTGGCAGCCATGCTTTTCAAATGCTCATATTGATATAATCTGGAAGATCTTATTTGGTACATTCATTGACAAACAGCCATTCATAGTTAAAGGGCTACTTCTTCCAGATATAATTAGATATCAAAAAGAAGATAATGAGTTCACTTTTTATAGTAAAGTACTTAGATTCGGTATGAAGGAAGTGACACTAATCATGGATCTTCTATGCTACGAAAAAAAGATATCCATATAGGCCAAAATAAAAAGGAAAGCTTATTCTAAAGATTTGGATAAAAATTGGATCTTCACCATAAGGATTTGGAGAAATTGATTGACCAATTTCAGACCTCAAAGATACAGGAGGATATAAGACATTGTCAGACTTTGGATTGCATACATGTTCAAAAAGTTTTTGGTACCAAAGATAAATCAGACATATTGAAAATATTTCATCCCTTACTTTGATTAGTTATCTTAGTTGGAAGCAATTGACTGGACTTCTATAATCAAGGACTTGACGCTTTTGGATCTCTTAGAGATTACTAATTGCTTAAGATCTAAGAAGCCAGTCCAAGCGAAGAGGTATGTTGTCAAGGGTAGGAGGCAGCCTACCTTATTTGGCTATTCGGTAGCTCTATTAGTAAAGATAATTCATCTACATAAATGATCCTAATTAATAAATTAAAATTTTAATATAGAAAATGTTAATGTGCATATATGGTTTTTCGAGCATACTATAATGAGAGCCCCGGTTAATCTTAATAAACTACCTAGGCTATTGAAGTGGTATGATAGCTATTGCGGTCTCTGAGATGTGGTGCTGACTCGGACTTGGCTTGGATAGTGCTAGAGAAAAGTGGATACTGAAGAAGAGCCGGGGGCTTCACAAGATCCTATCATTGAAGGTTAGTCCTACAAGACAGAGAAGACTAGAAAGGTTAATACATTAAGGGTGGGTTCTCGGTGGTAGACCCTCCGATGTCTAAGTTAGTCTTTTAAAGAGGCAAATAGATGAGGCTTGGAGTCCTCTCTAGGCTTGAGCAAGAGTGAAAGAGGAGCTCTAGAGAAGAAGTGAAGGAGAGAGAGAGGGATGGAATGAAATCTATAGAAGAAGACGATCTCAGTGCATTTGAGTCTCGCTTTCTGGGGATTGGCACATAGATGAGTGGAGTCGTGAAGGCCAAGGTACTTCAAAGAAAATGGAAAGCGTGCAGAATGACCCACAGGATCTCACTCGGGTGGCGAGTTTATGAAGACTCAATCCAGGGGCTCAAGGTGTGCGTGAATAGGAGAGCAAGAAAAGGATTCTTTTATGGTAGGAGATAGCTATTGAGAAGAGTGGGCTTTTGGTTCCATCTCCATCATCTCTTCTTATTCTTCTCCTTGTCCTTATCATGTCCTTGTTCAACTTTGGCCCTTATGGTCTTACTTAGGAGGTTTTCGGAAACCAAATTATAGATATATACCTGATATTTAAGGATAGGGGATGATGGCTGTCATGTTTTGGTTGCAAAAAGCATGATCAGAGTGGGAGATCATACTGTGGTAGGTGAGGTAGGGAGTAGTAGCTGGCATAGCACATTCCTATGATAGAACATTCCTCAGGTGGTGAATCATAAATGATTGCTGCATCGAGAGCATGCATGGATGAGAGGACCGAGTAAGTCAATAATGGTTGATGTGCACCCAAAAGGCTGGTGGGCACACATCTCTAAGTCCATGTGGTGAGGCATTGGAAGGTAATCTCATTATTTGAGCTGGCTAACATGTGTTTAGAGAGGGTTGGAGCTTGGTTGCTATGCTGGACCACTGAACCCTATGTATCAACAGCCACTCAAAGTTTTAGAATATCCAGGTTGATAGCATGCAGCCCCATGAGTTGGTAAGATGATCCATAATATTATAAATCTTTTGTACTCCATAAATTATCATTATAATGGTTAAATTAATTTGATTTTCTTCTTGTTTGCAGGTGGAGGGTGATATTATACCTATGCCATAGGAGTAGTGCCTTATCATCCAGAAAGAGCATCCCCGGATTCAAAAATAAGCTATACAACCTATGCATAAATAAGGACTAAACTTGAGGAGGTTAAAAAAAGACTTATCATAGCTAAAAATCTCCTAAATTCATTGCTCAAATAGGGGAGCAGTGCAAATAAAGAAGAGGATGAAGGAGAGGAGTGGGATGATGGAGAGGAGCAGATAGAAGTTATATGAGAAGAAGAACTGAGGATGGAAAAAAGAGAAAGGATACCCTTAAGATAGAGGATAATATAGGGGACAAACAGTTATCTTTGATCCCTCTAACCATTAAGAGGGTAAAAAAACAACCTCATTAGTGGAAGGCTTCATATCTAAAGTTGGATCCTAGTTTTGAGACCAGTCAATCCATAAAAAAATTCAAGATAGTGCCCATATCATGGCTAGATAAGATAATAATCATTTATAATTTGAAGATGATAAAAATTTGATTAACAATTTTTTGAAAGAAAGCATTAGCTTATATGTCTTTTATATTTTTTTTTGTTATTTTTTGATATATTGTTTTATGATATCCTTTACACTTTTTCGTGTAGAGAAGTTGTGTACATCAATGAACATGGAGGCAATATCCCAAGGTCACATGTTCATGATCTTCTGCAGATCAAATAATAGTTGATGATATAAGGATTTGAGTATATATTTATTTTTTATTATTTTTGTTGTATATTATGGTACTCACTTTTTTTATTATTTTATATCATGGTTTCAATATTGTATGACATTATGTTATATTTTATTAATCACTTTATTTTGCATTGATAGATTATCGATGCTGGATAGGAGTTCCTAATAAAGAACTACAGAGAGATCCATAGAGGTACCATAAGTATCTCATTTTATTTATTATGACTGTCAAGATGTGTATGACCTCTCCATTATCATTTCACGAGCTTACTAGCATAGCTAGATATATGATTTCTAAATGAGTTGGTGATGAAGAAAAGAAAGAATTTTGGTTTTCTTCACTATTATCAACTTAGAAAATATCTATTGGCACCTGGTTGTAATTGACACGAAAAGAAAAGTAATGATGTACCTAAATTTAATAAAGTGTATGCCAAGTATAAAGCTAGTGCTAAGAAGTGATAAAAAATTATCAATCCAATATTTCGTATCTTCTGTGATAACGAAGAAGTGATGAAATAGGATATAGAGAAAAATATTATATACCCTTCTCAGCCAGTCGGTTCACTAGATTATGGCTTGTACTATTTAAAAACATGGATTTTCTTACTCGCAAGGATAAGCCAGATCATTGAAAATTTACACAAGATTATATCAGTCAATACTAGCAACGGCTTGGAGCAAAAATCTTGAAGGAGGGTCTCAATTAGAAGATAAATAGAGTTTTCAAAAATTAAAATGAAAAAATTAAATATTTATTATGGTATTTTTTCCAGTTTTTTGACTTTTGTAATTGAATCAGAAATTTGTAATTTAATAGGTATTATCCTTCAACATTAATGAAAAGAGTAATTATATGTAACCTTTTAAACTAGAATATTGTAACTTTATTTATTTCAATTCATATAGTTTTTTAAATATAAGATGTTATACTCTGTGCCGAGATGTCATAATTTTTTTAAGGAATGCCATAATATTATATAGGGATATCATAACACTGTCTATCATTTTTTCAGAATATTTTTTTACAGGAATATCATAATTCTATAAAGGGGTGTCATAATTTTTATAAGATAAGGTCATGATTCTGTGAAGGGATATATCCAGATCATTTTTATCTCTGTGTCATATTATGACATCCTAGAAGTCGTAATATAGGCGAGGGATAATAGAAAGACTTGGAAAGAAGGGTTAATAACTTCATTTTAGTATTTTTTGTAGGAATATTATAATTTTTGTGAATGGATATCATAATTTTTAAGAAGGGGTATCATAATTTTATTTCTATATATATTCATCATTTTTCTTTGTGGCATATTATGATATTCTGGAAGTCATAATTCAGACCACGGATGACAGGAAGTCTTAGTAGGAGGGGTTAATACCTTTAATTTTTTATTTTATACTGGGGTGTCATAATATTTGTGAAGGGGTGTCATAATTTTTAAGAATGGATGTTATAATTTTGTTTTTGCATATATTCATTATCTTTTTCTTCAGAGACATATTAGGACATGCTGGGAGTCATAATTCAGGCCACGGATAATAGAAAGTCATGGTAGGAGGAGTTAATATATTTAGTTTCTAGTTTTATACTAGAATGTCATAATTTTATGAAGGAATGCCATAATTTTTAAGAATAGGTATCATAATTTTGTTTCCTTATATATTCATTATCTTTTTTCTCCGTGAAATATTATAACATTCTACGAGTCATAATACAGGCCATAAATGATACAAAATATTAGTAGGAGAGGTTAATGCTTTCAATTTTTTGTTTTGAACCAAGATGCCATAATTTTTATCAAATGATATTATAATTATTAAGAAGAGATGTCATAATTCTATTTTCTTATATATTCATTATCTTTTTTTATGGTATATTATAATATTTTAGAAGTCATAATTTAGGTCATGGATAATAAGAAGTATCGGTATGATAGTTAATACCTTTAGTTTTTTATTTTACACCCAGGTGTCATAATTTTGTGAAGGGATGTTAGAATTTTTTAAAAGGGATATCATAATTCTATTATCGTATATGTTCATTATCTTTTTTCATCAATAATATATTATGATATTCTGAGAGTCATAATTTAGGCTATAGATGATAGAAAATCTTGGTAGGAGGGGTTAATGACTATAGTTTCTTATTTTGTACTGGGGTATCATAATTTTTATGAAGGAATGTCATATTTTTGTTTCTATATATTGATCATTTTTTTCTTCATGGCATATTATGATATTTTGGAAATCATAATTCAGGCCATGGATAATAAAGAGTATTGGTAGGAAAGGTTAATGCCTTAAATTTTTTATTTTATATCGGAGTGTCATAATTTTTATAAAGGGATATCATAATTTTTAAAAAGATATATCATAATTTTATTTTTGTATATATATTCATCATCTTTTTTTTTGGTGGCATATTATGACATTCTAGAAGTCATAATTCAAGCCACGGATAATAAAAACCATAGTATAAGGGATTAATGCTTTCAATTTTTTATTTTATATCAGGATATCATAATTTTTATAAAAATGTATCATATTTTTATGTCTATATATTTATCATCTTTTTTTCTCCGTGGCATATTATAGTATTATGGAAATCATAATTCAGGTCACGAATAACCAAAAATCCTGGTATGATAGGTTAATGCCTTCATTTTCATGTTTTGTACGAGGGCATCATAATTTTTGTGCATGGATGTCATAATTCTATCAAGGGGTGTAATAATTCTATTTTCTCTATTTTAGTCTTGGATGCGATAAATTAATTTCTAAAGTTACATGTTAAAACAATATATTATAATGTTACCACAGTAAATCATATGTCGAATATATGATATTATAAACTTTTATGGATATCATAAAATTATACAAGATTGTAAAAAAATTAAACTAATTATGCTCTCTCCTATGTTAGTTGTGTTGGGAAATGTGTCCCAAAGCCAATTTCTACTGTAGACAATTGTACATTTGATGTAATTGTATATGAATTATATTATTGAATAAAATGTTTATTCTGGTAGTTCATCACTATTTCATCTTTCTGTAATGAGTTCTTGAGTGATGAAGTCCTTAGGACTATTTGTATGTGATATAGAGAGAATATATCATATAGTCCTAAAATTGTTCGCGACCAAATGATACACTTCTTTCAGGATAATAGTATATCAAGTATAGGTCGTTGTGTGCCATAGTCGTTGGTTGTCCTCTTAACCAAGGAGTGTAAAGACACTGGTATGGTATGCAGATGTTGTGTTTGACATTTCATCGAACGTGATCCGTCTGTACTTTTTTCTGTCTAGAGTTTTGATATGGACATAGTTATCCCTCAGACATGAGATCGTCATGGTAGCTTGCGAGCAACTCACTATACTTTGGTACTGGACTATCTGGATTTTTAATCCAGGGACGGAAGGTTTCTGGGTACAGTTAAGTACTCGTGTAGCAGTGATCGGATCAAGATGGGATTGATCCCTCCAAAGTGTTTGGAGCAGATATCTTACTGTATTTCAATTTAGCAAAACCTTGACCAGGGTAGTCTCTGTAATGTGTTACAGGACTTGTGAGATTGAGACACATTGTTGATGGACTTTATGGGTTGGGCAGTTTAACCTTAAGTCTTCCTGAGCATTGAGGTCAAAGGGATTAATTCTTAGGTTTCCATATCTCTTGGTTCTTGATTGTTGCTCTACAACTTCGACCTATCCGGACGTCGGGTGTCATTGCTAGATGGCGATTTTGACTGGTATTGGAAATGCTCCAGTGCTACCGTCTTAGTGTACGAACCTATGGGGTCACACACCATAGGGGTTTCTACTTGATCTAGTGATCGGAGAACAATTGGAATCGTTCATGGACTCACAAAGGAAAAGTGTTTTTCTTTACCCAAGTGTCGATACTTGATATTCTTGTAAGTGTCGACACTTATGTAAGTGCCGACACTTGTTGATTTCGCAAGTGTAGATACTTGATGTCACAAAAGGTTATGACATAAAATTTTCACTAATAGTTGGGGATGCATGGTGGTGAATTAAGTAATGTGATTATTTGATAGCCCGATTTGATTGAGCTATAAAAATCAGGAATGAATCAAATAGGATTTGGTTCAAAATTAGGTTTGGGTCCAATTAGGTTGAACCCAATGTATGCACACTTGACCCAATTGATTTCAGTTATGAACTAAAATCAATTAACACATTAATCTGAATTTAAATAAGTTTAAATTCATTTTTGGGGAGTTATGTAACTTCCCATGACCATAACTCCCCATAACTATCCATTACCACTCCATTATCACCCGTAACTCCTCACTTTCCCTCTCCCTCACCATCTACTTAATGGGCTAAAATGGGAGGACGAAAATAAGAGAAAATTCAGCAAAGAAATGCTGGAAAAATAAAAGGGAAGAAAGGGAAGAAGCTAGGAAAGGTTCTAGTTTTATGGGTGTGAGATTTTTGAAAGAAGTGTGCATATTTGTACCTAGTGATCTAGGTCTTAGGATTGAGTATTTGGGAAGGGTTCCAACGACTCATTCTCCACTTCTTGAGTTTCTTCATTCATTCGGAGAGTCCGGCATCGAAAGAAGAAAAGGAGTTCTGATCAAATTGTTCCATAACAAGCTAGCACTTGGAGTGGAAGTAGATTTTGGAAGACCCCTGGTGTGAACCACCTGTAGAGGCTGGACACGTGTGCGGCTAAGCAGAGTTCTTCTTCCTCCTCCTGGATCTTTCGCAGCGGAGAGCGTCTCCACTTCATACGAGGTATTGTTTTAATATATAGATATGTTGCTTTGAAATGTTCATAACATGAATTCATGATTTCATAGTTTATATTAATCATTCATGCAAGATCTTGGGATAAGTAGTGTTGCCGATCTCGCCGCCGCGCCCGTACCACGGATCCGCCGATCCTACCAGACCGCCTAGCTCCTGGAGCCTCCTGGCTGGAGGGAACCTGCAAGAGAGGGTCAGAAGACCCTGGCCGGGGATTCCGGCGAGGGAGCTCTGACGGTCAAGTTAGTAGACGGCGAGAAGGAACAGATTCTCCAAGACGGGCCCCCGAAGGAGTCCCAGACTCAGAGAATTTACTAGCAAGAAAGGTGCTGTAGGGACCAGAAACCCGGCCTTGGCCTCCTTGCCGAGCTCACGCCAAGCGATCCCCTCTCGGGACCCTGGATCTTACTCTCGGAGCGGGGCTTTTGGCCACTGTTTCTTACTTGTCCCAGCTTACCTGGTCGCCTCCAACTTCCTTCCTTTTATCTCCTCCCGCTGTCCGCCTGTCTTCTGCTCGTGGGAGGCTCCTCTTTCCATCCTTTTCTCTTTCCCCTTTTGGTTTCGAGGGCCAGGCGGCTTTCCGACCTCGTTCGCCGAGCCCAGCGGGGAAAGGGTAAAGACAAAAGAAGGGGGTGGCGCCGGCAGGGCGGCCGGTCAGACCTCGGGCCCAGTGAGGGCGCTCTCCTTCCTAAGTGCCGGCGCTGTCCGTTTACGGGCCCTGTTTTGTCAGAACCGCGCCTCTCGACTGCAGGACTTGTCGGGCCGACGTAAGTGGTGTTTCGCGTGCCGCCGCAATCTGTACGGGGCGCCGTCTGTGATGCGCACGGCTCGAGGGCCAACCTCGGAACCTGCCCTCTTTCTTTGGGATCTTCTCTGTACGGGCGGCCTGACCTCGACCGAGGTGGACCCCTCCTGGGTGGACACCTGGCGAGGTGGCAGGAGGGCGCTCGGCTTCGGCCGAGGTGGACCCGTCTCCGGGGGCCACCTGGCGAAGGAGCAGCCGACCTCGGCCGAGGTGGACCCCTCCTGGGTGGACACCTGGCGAGGTGGCAGGAGGGCGCCCGGCTTCGGCCGAGGTGGACCCGTCTCCTGGGGCCACCTGGCGAAGGAGCAAAGGAGCAGCCGACCTCAGCCGAGGTGGACCCCTCCTGGGTGGACACCTGGCGAGGTGGCAGGAGGGCGCTCGGCTTCGGCCGAGGTGGACCCGTCTCCGGGGGCCACCTGGCGAAGGAGCGAAGGAGCAGCCGACCTCAGCCGAGGTGGACCCCTCCTGGGTGGACACCTGGCGAGGTGGCAGGAGGGCGCTCGGCTTCGGCCGAGGTGGACCCGTCTCCGGGGGCCACCTGGCGAAGGAGCGAAGGAGCAGCCGACCTCGGCCGAGGTGGACCCCTCCTGGGTGGACACCTGGCGAGGCGGCGGGAGGAGCCCTGTACCGAACTCGACTTCGGCGAGGGCGGTAACGTCTCGGGATATCACCTGGCGAGGTAGCCTGGGGGGGCAAGGGCCGAGCTCGACCTCGGTAGTGCGGAAGCCGAGGCTGACTCGGCCGAAGAAACCTCCACGTGGCTCGATCATACTGACGGAATCTGAGACCGGCCACGTCATCATTACGGCCGTAACAGTTGCCCCCCACCCGCCGTTCTGTTGGGGCATCGTAGAACGGAACGTCGGGATTAAATGCGGATATGACATGGGGAGGCGAAGATCTTGCATCATAATTACCGCGATCCTCGTCGCCATTTCTTGGTGCGCCCGAAGTCCTATAGGAAGCCGCCACGCGTCGCCCACTTGCCCATAATAAATGCGTCGCTTCGAAGCAGAGGCCGTTACCCTGCTAACGAGGCGTCGGTGTCGGGCGTGCGTCCACGCGGCGATCATCCAGTGGCTCGGGGCGGAATGACGGGTACGGCTGCTGTCGACTGAATTTGAAAAGGAGGGGCTTTCCGGAATGAGGCCTTTTCCCTTGCTTCGTGGGCGGTTTGCTGCAGGCCAATTTCCACTGCCCCGCACATCCTTTCGGTGTATTTTCGGTGAGTGCCTCCATTTTCTCCTTAGGTCCCCTCTCCTTCTCTGAATCTTCTTTTCTTTCTTCTTTGTCATGGCGCGCCGTCGCTATGTTTCCTCTAATCCGGACGAGGCCGGTCCGTCCCGGCCGAGGACCCCGTCTTCTTCCTCCTCAGAGGAGGAAACGATCCCGGAGGAGATCCGCAGGCGACTGCAACCTGGGGGTGTCACCATCGGCATCCCCAGGGGTATCCGGTCTCCTCCTATTGCTTCTGCTCTTCCGCTTCTCTCTCTTCCTGCTCCGCCTCTTCTTCCTGCCGGTCCCTCCGGTCATGCTTCCACAATGACCGAAGGCGACATTTCTTTGCTCCGGGAGGCCTACGGCATCCCGAGATCAATCCGTCTGTTTGTTCCGCGGCCCCGGGATCGCGTCACCATGAGTGGCCCCAGCCGCATAGCCTTCTATGAAGACTTCCTCCTCGGGGTCTTCGATTTCCTCTGCACCCCTTCTTCCTTTCTTTCCTTAGCCATTTCCGTCTCGTTCCGGCCCAGTTGGCTCCCAATGCCATCCGGGTCATCTTTTCTTTCATTGTTTTTTGCCATTTCCACGGTTTGTTGCCCGTTTCTCCCTCTTCAGGGCTATGTTTACCCTGAAGAGGTATTCCACTGACGACGGCTGGTGGTACATCTCGCCCCGGCCCAGGTGTCTCCGGTTCGACCTCCCTTCTTCTATCAAGGGCTGGAAGAACCGGTTCTTCTTTGCCTCGGTCGAGGATGTTGACTGGGCCTGGAGCGAACCGGACCGGTCTCCGAACCGAAACTCCCCAGGTCGAGTCGGCGGACCAAGAGGCCTACTCCCTGCTCCTGAGCGACGTGGTCCCGGCACTCGAGGTTCTGCTCTCGGAGCAGAATCTATTTGAGGCCGGGATCAGTCCCATCCGCGAGTCGGGTGAGATTCGGTCCTCCCTTGACTCCTGCATTCTTTCTCCTTTATAACCGAGCTGGCTGACCTTCTTCTCTTTTGCGTTGCAGGCATGAAGTTCTCGCTGGAGAGCCTCCTGGAGGGCGCGGCCCAGAGGGACGCCGCCGAAGTGGATGAGCCCGCGACGAAGAGGGCTCGCACCGAGGTGAGCCAGGAGGCCGCGCCGGCGACCGTACCCAGCCCGGTGGCCGCTGCTCCCCCGCCCAGGCTGCCTCGGGGCGGGGCCATCGATTCTCCAGCCGTCAGACCCGGCGGTGCTGCCGTCGAGGGGGCTCCACCACCTGCAGCTCCGTCCAGCGCCGGCCCTATTACCGCCGCGGCTCCGACGGCGCAGCCTGCGTCCTCTGCCGCCCCGTCGACGGTGATTCCTGCTGGAGGGACAGTCACCGCCGGAGCTGACCTGACGGCTCCGCCACCGGTGATCACCCACCGGTGTTCAGTAATCTGCGACAAAGGGCTCACAAGAAAGTGATGGAGTACGCCTCCACGGCCCGGGACCGCCGATCTCGAGGCGGCCGGGACTACGCCGACGCTCTGCTCGGGATACTCCCGCAGCTCTTCACGGTAATCTCGAACTCAGTTTCTTCTGTCCTCCGTGACCTCGGGTGGTCTTTCTTCTAACCCGGTTGCTTCACTGTGCAGATTGGGAACGACGTGCTCCTACTGAGGAACTTCCTCGTAGGGAACGCGAAGAGGGATGCCGAGAAGGAAAAGAAACTCGGCAAGCTCGCGGCCGACGTCAAGGACCTCATGGAGAAGGGGGTCGAGCTGCGAGCAAACAACCAGACCCTCCAGGCGGACCTGGCGCGCGCGGAGGGGCGGAACAAGGACCTGGAGTCTTCTCTGTCGGAGGAGAGGATCTCCCACCAGCGTCGTGCGGAGGAGGACGCGGCTGAGAGGGCTCGCCTTCAGGCCCATTCCCAGTGGCTGGAGCGCCAGCTGGAGGAGGCCAGGCGGGATGCAAACGCGGCGAAGGAGCGGAGCGCGTACGTCAACGGGCTCTTGGAAGCCGCGAAGCGGGAGGCACAGGAAGCCGTCCCGAAGTTCCGGGCTTCCGACGAGTACACCTCGGAGGTCCGGGAGGCCGCCGTGGACTCCTTCCTGAAGGGGTTCCGGATGTGCCGGGAGAAGGTGGGGGCCTTCTACCCCGAGCTCGACCTCAGTGGGGTGGTGCTCGGAGGTAGGAGGCAGGGACCCGAGAGCAGTACCTCCGGTGCGGCCGACGCCACGCCTGCGGCCCCGACGACCGACGAGGCCGTGGCTCCAGAGCAGCCACCTGAGCCGGCAGCCGCCGAAGGCGAGGATGCGGAGCGCGCGACCCAGGCTGAGGGCTCCGACCCCGCGCCGAACTGAGCCACTTATCTTCTCATTTTTCTCTGTTGTTGTTGTTGTACTTCTCTCTTTTTTTTTTGGGGACTCCCGGCCTGTCGGGATTCCCAGCTTGTACTTCTCTTTCTTGGATTAATGAAAACACCATTTGTCTATGTCTCGAATTCACTTTCTTTCCCACTCTCCCATCTCCTCTTTTTCCTTCTTGAGATGTTGATGTGGAGTGCCGGAACGAGGGTGGACCTGGTCCCGTCCGTTGCTCGATCGAAGGTTGGGACATTCCGGACCGCGTGGCATCAGAGTAGGCCTTGAGCGGGTCCATCTTTGGGATTGCCTTCATGCTCGCGTGGGCGAAGTGGGTTCGCCCCGCCTTCCAGGCCGAAGCCCGGGACTTCCGGACTGAACCCCGGGGCTGCAGGCTTTCTCAAGCCTTGCGCGGCTTGCCGAGCTGTTCTCCGTGCTCGCGTGGGCGAACTGGGTTCTGCCCCGCCTTCCAGGTCGAAGCCCGGGACTTCCGGACTGAACCCCGGGGCGCAGGCTTTCTCAAGCCTTGCGCGGCTTGCCGAGCTGTTCTCCGTGCTCGTGTGGGCGAACTGGGTTCTGCCCCGCCTTCCAGGCCGAAGCCTGGGACTTCCGGACTGAACCCCGGGGCCGCAGGCTTTCTCAAGCCTTGCGCGGCTTGCCGAGCTGTTCTCCGTGCTCGCGTGGGCGAACTGGGTTCTGCCCCGCCTTCCAGGCCGAAGACCGGGACTTCTCGCTTCCTTTGGCCGTCGGCCACGATCGGGCGTGCCGAGGCCAGGGCCATGCGCCGGTTTCCCTACGAGGTGAGAAAAGAGCGTTTGAAGCAAAGAAACTTTATTGCAGGAGTGGGGAACCTTACATTACTGATAATACATTCTTAGGTTCGAGGCGTTCCACATCCGGGGAAACCTGGTCCCTCCTAATTCCTCCAGGTAGTAGGCGCCGTGAGGGAGGGCTTCTGCCACCCGGTACGGGCCTTCCCAGTTTGGTGAGAGCTTGCCGCATTCCCGTGGCTGAGAAGCTTCAGCGCGCCGGAGGACCAGATCTCCGGGACGAAAAAACTTCGGCCGCACTCGGGAGTTGTAATACCTGGCCACACGCTGCCTATACGCCGCCATCCGAACTCGGGCCTTGTCCCTCGTCTCCTCAAGAAGGTCAAGGTTGAGCATCATTCTGGCGGGGTTCTCTGTCTCGTCATATTGCTCCACACGCAGCGTGGGTAGGCTGAGTTCGATCGGGATGACCGCTTCGGCTCCAAAGACGAGGTTGAACGGGGTCTCGTCGGTCGCTGTCCTCGGGGTGGTATGGTATGCCCAAAGGATGCTGGGGAGCTCCTCGGCCCATCTGCCTTTGGCCTGGTCCAGCCGCGTGCGGAGGCCCTGCAAAATGGTCCTGTTCGTGACTTCGGCCTCTCCATTGGTCTGGGGATGCGCCACCGAGGTGAAGCGATGCCTGATGCCGAGGTCGCCGCAGAACTCTTCAAACTCCCGGCAGTCGAACTGGCGCCCGTTATCAGTAACCACGGTATGGGGGAGGCCGAAACGGCAAACGATCGACTTCCAGAAGAACTTGGCGACGTTTGCCTCGGTGATCCGTGCCAAGGGTTCGGCCTCGACCCACTTCGTGAAGTAGTCGATGGCCACGATCAAGAACTTCCGCTGTCCAGACGCCGGCGGGAATGGGCCCAGAAGGTCCATCCCCCACTGGGCGAATGGCCACGGAGCTGAAAGCTGGGAGATTGGGTTGGAGGGCTGCCGTTGCACCGTGGCGTGACGCTGGCACCGATCGCACCTCTTCACGAAGTCAGCGGCGTCTTCCTTCATCGTCTCCCAAAAGTAGCCCTGACGAAGGGCTTTGTAGGCCAATGCTCTGCCCCCCACGTGGTTCCCACAGACGCCTCGTGAATCTCCTGGAGCACGAGTCTGGCTTCTGCGGGTCCTACACACTTGAGGAGGGGGTAGGAGTAGGATCTTCGATACAATTGCCCATCCATCAGGACGAACCGCACGGCTTTCTTTCTGATGAGGCGGGCCGCCTCGCGGTCCTCTGGCAGGGTGCCGCTGGTTATGTATTCGGCGTATTTGTCCATCCAGCTGGGCTCACGATCGACCTGATGGACCCCCACTGGGGCCTCGTAGCTTGGGGCCTTAAGGTGCTCCACGTGAGCGCGACCCAGCATCGTGTCCGGCAGGGTCGCCAGTCGGGAAAGAGTGTCCGCACGGGCGTTCTCCCTGCGAGGGATGTGGAAGATGTTGAAGCGTCGGAAACCGGCCGTGCCCGCCCTGACGAGCTCCAAGTATTTCACCATTTGGGGGTCGTGCGCGGCATACTCCCCGGAGACCTGTCCTGCCACGAGCTGGGAGTCAGTGAAGGCCTTAAGGTTGGTCACGCCCAGCTCGCGGGAGACCCTCAGCCCAGCGAGGAGTGCCTCGTACTCCGCCTGATTATTTGTCACGGTGAACTGGAAACGGAGCGCGCATTCGGCGACGACCCCGTCGCCGTTGGCAAGAATGAGTCCGGCTCCACTCCCGCCAGAGTTCGAGGCTCCATCTACGTGGAGGATCCATGCATCCTCTCCGGGCCCCTCGGTGCCCGCTTTCAGCTGCTGGTGCAGGGGATCCTCCTCGGGCTCCTTGCCCAAACCCGCGCATTCGACCAAGAAGTCGGCCAGCACCTGAGCTTTCATGGCCGACCTGGGCCTGTACGCGATGTCGAACTCGCTGAGCTTCAGTGCCATTTGCCAATCGCCCCGAGGTGTCGGGTCGGCTGAGCACCGCTTTCAGCGGTTGATCCGTCAGGACAGCGATGGGATGCGCTTGGAAATAGGGCCTGAGATGCTGGGCAGACACTATTAGCGCAAAAACGAGTTTCTCGGGCCGAGAATACCTGAGCTCCGCGTCGCGGAGAAGTTTGCTGGTATAGTACACCGGCCGCTGGACTCCTTGGTCGTCGGTCCGAACCAGGACCGAGCTGACGGCTTCCGGGGTGACCGCCAGGTAGAGGATGAGTTCCTCCCCCTCCTCGGGCCGGGAAAGCAGCGGTGGCGATGCGAGCGTCTTCTTCAGCTCTTCAAAGGCCTCCTGGCATTCCTCGGTCCAGGCGAAGTCGTTCATCTTTCTCAGCACCTTGAAAAAGGGACGGCAGCGATCTGCCGACCTGGAGATAAAGCGGCTGAGGGCCGCAACCCGGCCGGTGAGTTGCTGCACCTGCTTCTTGGAGGCGGGCTGCTCCATGTCCAGGATGGCCTGGACCTTCTCGGGGTTGGCTTCAATTCCTCTTTGGGTCACCATGAATCCTAGGAATTTCCCGGCGGAGACGCCGAAGGCGCACTTCGCAGGGTTCAGCTTCATCTGATGACGCCGGAGGTTGCCGAACGTCTCGCCAGGTCAGCTACGTGGTCCGCATCGGGTTTGCTCATCACCAGCATATCGTCCACGTACACCTGCATGTTGCGGCCGATCTGGTCCTTGAAGATCCTGTTGACCAGATGCTGGTACGTGGCCCCAGCGTTCTCGAGGCCAAATGGCATCATCCTGTAGCAAAAAGTTTCGCGGTCGGTAATGAAGGCGGTATGCTCTTCGTCCTCCGGGCTCATTCGGATCTGGTTGTATCCAGAGAAGGCGTCCATGAATGACAGGAGGCGATGTCCCGAGGTGGTGTCGACCAGCTGGTCGATCTTTGGAAGAGGGAAACTGTCCTTCGGGCACGCTCGGTTGAGGTCGGTGTAGTCCACACAGATCCTCCACTTACCACTGCTCTTTCTTACCATGACCACGTTCGCTAGCCAACTGGGATACTGGACTTCCCGCACAAAGCCGGCGGCGAGGAGTTTCTCCACCTCCTCGTTGATGGCCTTCTGTCTCTCCATGGCGAAGCTCCTCTTCTTCTGGCGAACCGGGCGGCAGCTCGGGTCCACGTTTAGCCTGTGCGTGATGACCTCGGGCGGAATGCCCGGCATGTCGGCCGCCGACCAGGCGAACACGTCTGCGTTCGCGCGGAGGAACTCCAGCAGGCGGGCCCGTTCTTCTTCTGGGAGTTGCGCCCCGACCTGCACCGTCTTCAGCGGGTCCGAACCGAGGGGATAAGTCAACAGGCGTTCTACGGGCCCCCCTGGGTTCCTTCTCCCTTAGGTCGAGGTCGTCAACATCGGGGCCGAGCTCCGCGCCCCGGGCGCCCGGGACGGTCTGGAGGCAACGCGGACCGGCTGGGTCGTCCCCTTCATCACCCCGAGCCCGGAAGGCGTGGGGAACTGCACCAACAGCCTCTTCGTGGAAATCGTGGCATCCAGTTGGTTGAGCCCGGGATGCCCGAGAATGGCGTTGTAAGGCGAAGGGAGCCTGACGACGGTAAACGTCATCAGGACGGTCGTCTGCCGAGGTGGGGATCCGGCGGTGACCGGGAGAGTGATCTCCCCTTCGACCCCCACGGAGTCTCCGGTAAAACCTACCAGGGGGGTATGCACCGGTCTCAGCTGATCGTGGGACAAATTCATCCGAGAGAAAGCATCGTAAAAAAGCACGTCAGCCGAGCTTCCACTATCCACCATAATTCGATGTACAGGATGCTTCGCGATGGTCATCTCGACCACCACGGCATCGTTGTTTACATTCTCATTATCCTTCCCCTCCTCAAGAGGGATTACATTCTCCGGGTTCCCGACTTCCCGGGCTCTCTTCGCCGCTCGCCCGACCCCGTGAGATCATGCCCACGGGCTTCTCCGTCGGGCGGTTATCGATTGCAGGGACCGGTGGCAAGGCCGCGAGCGGCTGCCCCTCCGGGGGGACCTCGTTCCTGACGAACTTCCTGAGGTAGCCCCTCTTGATCAGCTCCTCGATCTCCCGCTTCAGATTGCGACACTCCTCCGTGTCATGACCGTGCTCGCGGTGGAACTGGCAGTACTTCGATTTGTCCCGGATACCCCTCGGGTTCTGAGGAGGAGGTCGGCGGAGGTAATGCTCGCCCTCAATTTCCATGAGGATCTTTGTCCGAGGTGCGAGGAGAGGGGTGAACCTTCGCTCCGGAATGGCCTCGCCCTTCGGCCTTGGATCCGGGCGAGGGTCGGCAGGTGGCCCGGGCTTCCGAGCTCCTGAAAGATCCCTCGGGGATGGCCTCTTCGGAGCCCTCCCGTCCAGCTCTCGGCGGGTGCGGTCAGCCTCCTCCGCCCGGATGTACTTGTGGGCGCGGAGGAGGAGCTCGGAGTACGTCCTGGGAGGCTTTTTGTCCAGGGAATAGGTCAGGCGGGACGTCTTGAGCCCGCGCTTCAAAGCCAGCATGGCGACGGGTTCGTCCAGGCTGTAGATTTCCAGGGCTGCGGTCTTGAACCGGGTTATGTAGTCCCGTAGCAGCTCCTGGTCCTGCTGGCGGATGGAGAAGAGGCTATCCACCTCTCTCGGCACCTTTCGACAAGCGTCGAAATGCGCCACAAACTTCCCTTCCAGCTGGTGGAAGGAGCAAATAGATCCGGGCTCGAGGCGGGTGAACCAGACTCGAGCGGCCTTCCGAGGGTAGCGGGGAAGGCGATGCACAAAAGAGCGTCGGTGGCCCCCTGGACCCTCATGAGAGCCTTGTAGCTCTCCAGATGGTCCAGAGGGTCGGTGGTCCCGTCGTAGGGATCCACCTGCGGCATGCGGAACCGCCTCGGGATCGGCTCCGCCTGGATTTCTTCAGAGAAGGGGGGACGGGAGTCGTAGCCCGCCGGGTCCGCCGATGAGTTCTGCAGGTCGGCAAATCGGCGGGCGAACTCTGCTAACTTGCGCTCGTGCTCCTCCAGGCGCCTCTCGGCCTGACGCCTGATGGCCTCGTCAGTGGAATCTTCCACCGAGGCTGCTGGCGAAGGGGGCGCCGATCGGTCTCGGCGCGAAGTCACGCCTCGGCGCCGCTTGCTGCGATGCACCGTCTCGGCTTCATCGACCGGGGATCGACTCTCGTGATCCGCCGAACCGGAGTAGTTTCTTTTTGCGGGAGCTTGGTGGCTCCCGCGGGGGTTGGAGACTGCTCTCGGGTGGGATGGCCTGCCCTGAATGGAGCGCAGGCTCCCACGCGGCCCCGCGGCCCGAGCCGCGGGGGTCCCCGGCTGTGGCTGCGTCACCAGGGACCGCTGCTGATGTTGAAGCTGCCGGACCGCCGAGGTCAAGGTCTGCAGCTGTTGGATGACGGCCGCGAGGGGCCCGTCTGCCGAGGTCGGCGGTAATGGAAGGGGAGGGGGAGCTGGGAGCTCCCTCTCCGGGCTGTGGGCCCCTTGAGGGGAGGGAACCTCCCCCACACGGCTGGTGGACGCCTCGCGCCCACGAGTGACCACCATTGTCGGAGAGCGCGGTACCTGCAGAAAGCTGGCTCCCGCTAGGGGTGTTGTCCTGATCCCCTACCTGGCGCGCCAATCTGTTGCCGATCTCGCCGCCGCGCCCGTGCCACGGATCCGCCGATCCTACCAGACCGCCTAGCTCCTGGAGCCTCCTGGCTGGAGGGAACCTGCAAGAGAGGGTCAGAAGACCCTGGCCGGGGATTCCGGCGAGGGAGCTCCGACGGTCAAGTTAGTAGACGGCGAGAAGGAACAGATTCTCCAAGACGGGCCCCCGAAGGAGTCCCAGACTCAGAGAATTTACTAGCAAGAAAGGTGCTGTAGGGACCAGAAACCCGGCCTTGGCCTCCTTGCCGAGCTCACGCCAAGCGATCCCCTCTCGGGACCCTGGATCTTACTCTCGGAGCGGGGCTTTTGGCCACTGTTTCTTACTTGTCCCAGCTTACCTGGTCGCCTCCAACTTCCTTCCTTTTATCTCCTCCCGCTGTCCGCCTGTCTTCTGCTCGTGGGAGGCTCCTCTTTCCATCCTTTTCTCTTTCCCCTTTTGGTTTCGAGGGCCAGGCGGCTTTCCGACCTCGTTCGCCGAGCCCAGCGGGGAAAGGGTAAAGACAAAAGAAGGGGGGTGGCACCGGCAGGGCGGCCGGTCAGACCTCGGGCCCAGTGAGGGCGCTCTCCTTCCTAAGTGCCGGCGCTGTCCGTTTACGGGCCCTGTTTTGTCAGAACCGCGCCTCTCGACTGCAGGACTTGTCGGGCCGACGTAAGTGGTGTTTCGCGTGCCGCCGCAATCTGTACGGGGCGCCGTCTGTGATGCGCACGGCTCGAGGGCCAACTCGGAACCTGCGCCTCTTTCTTTGGGATCTTCTCTGTACGGGCGGCCTGACCTCGACCGAGGTGGACCCTCCTGGGTGGACACCTGGCGAGGTGGCAGGAGGGCGCTCGGCTTCGGCCGAGGTGGACCCGTCTCCGGGGGCCACCTGGCGAAGGAGCGAAGGAGCAGCGACCTCGGCCGAGGTGGACCCCTCCTGGGTGGACACCTGGCGAGGTGGCAGGAGGGCGCCCGGCTTCGGCCGAGGTGGACCCGTCTCCGGGGGCCACCTGGCGAAGGAGCAAAGGAGCAGCCGACCTCAGCCGAGGTGGACCCCTCCTGGGTGGACACCTGGCGAGGTGGCAGGAGGGCGCTCGGCTTCGGCCGAGGTGGACCCGTCTCCGGGGGCCACCTGGCGAAGGAGCGAAGGAGCAGCCGACCTCAGCCGAGGTGGACCCTTCCTGGGTGGACACCTGGCGAGGTGGCAGGAGGGCGCTCGGCTTCGGCCGAGGTGGACCCGTCTCCGGGGGCCACCTGGCGAAGGAGCGAAGGAGCAGCCGACCTCGGCCGAGGTGGACCCCTCCTGGGTGGACACCTGGCGAGGCGGCGGGAGGAGCCCTGTACCGAACTCGACTTCGGCGAGGGCGGTAACGTCTCGGGATATCACCTGGAGGTAGCCTGGGGGGGCAAGGGCCGAGCTCGACCTCGGTAGCGCGGAAGCCGAGGCTGACTCGGCCGAAGAAACCTCCACGTGGCTCGATCATACCTGACGGAATCTGAGACCGGCAACGTCATCATTACGGCCGTAACAAGTAGCATAGAAAAGTTTTAAAAGCATGCTTAGATTAAATGTTAATCTTCTCGACAATGCTTCCGCTGCATGTTATTTTGAAAAAGTTTTAAAATAGAAAGCATGCTCGCTATTAGTTTTCCTTTCAAGTTGATTGTATACATAAGTATCAAATTCATCTAAAAATATATTAGAAAATTATAAAGTGGTTTCAATTATTTGTTGGACTACTTTTACTACTTGATATGAAGCATTTCTTTATCTTTTAACATTCTTTTTGGTTTTATTAAAAAAATGTATCAACAAAAGTTTTTTTCATATTTTTTATAAACTTTTTCGACTTCTTCTTGAGGCTATTCTTAATTCTATTCCGTCTTGGATGGCCTTTCAGATAGTTTGGTCAGGATCTTAGATAAGAAGTTATATACTTGACTAAGCTGCATAGCTAGTATCCATTACTCTTTTGAATAATAGTGTTAGATCATTTATCACTAAATAAATGCATCTTCAGATATAGAGGCTATCTCTGCAAGCTTTCATCATCCGATGACTCATTGAAGTATATCAACAATTAATAAGATGTCACATTTGTAATAGAATTTTGACATATATTAGATTTTTGTAAAAATAAAATAGAATATCTCAATCTAAATAATTGACTGCATACCAGGATTTTCTGATACTTTTATCATAAAATTGAATATTATAATCGAAATCATCGAATTGGTATTTCATGTCCTTACACCATTTTTTCAAAAAGTACTTATTTAGAATATGAAATACTTCGCTTTAATGAAGGACTAATAAAGCATACCTACATAAATATCTCTTGAATTGAAAGGATAAGCATAGGCATTTGACCTCCTCCAAATGGTTATCATAAGAAATGACATAAGTTTTTATAATCTCCTTGGTTGTTCCATCAATTTCAATTCTCTCAAATGACTTTACGGAATATACAATGCAGTTATCAATTTTTTTTATTAATTTTGCATCTAATGCAACCATTTCAAGGATCTTATTCTAAATTTTTTTGAATATATGTAATGTATATTTGGCTACTGCTTATCTCTTAAAAGCTAAAGAAGTCTTTAAGAAAGAATTTGTTTACAAAGATTTATTGTCTTACTTATTTTTTTATTCATATCTTTTCTCTAAGGCATCTTCATGTTTATCGATGAATTTCTTGAGTGCAGTCTTCAAATTTATAAATTCATCAAAAAAGTATTTATACTTTTGCTCCTCTATGAAGAGGACATACTTGTACATGATTAGAAAAAAAGAAGTATTAAATATTCTCATTCCTTAGAAATTTGTAAATATACACAAAAAAATAAATATAATGTCATAGAAACTTGCAAAAAATGCATCCTTCAGGTAAACTAGAATCCATTTATCCCGACATTCATAAATATCATTTAATTAATCTATAAACTTATATTCTTCATATTTTTCCATGAGTTGTGCCCATATTTTCTTAAAAACCTGTGTTATAACTATGTCATATATTACTTCATCAAACTCAACCATAAATTTAGGAATGGTTGTGCATATGTGGTCAATATTTTTAAGAATCTTCTTCAATATATATCAAAGATAAAATCAGTATCATGTATTAAGAAAAATCTTCCTGACAATAGCCTTGATTATCTTATCTTAATCGGTTATGATAGCATTGGATGGTCATATCCAGCCATGATTTAAATATCTTAATCCTTTCGTCTGACAACAATTTATAACCAAGAAAGGTGCATTGTCCATGATGGTTAACTCTAAGAAATAGATAGAATGGCATTTGATATTTATTTGTCAGATAAATTAAGTCAAAGGTTAGTATATCACCAAAGTAAGTGCTTATCATTCTTGACTTTGGACGGATCTAGAAGACAGTCCTGAACTATCCATTGTTATTCAGGTCTAAAGTATAAAAAAATTATATTTTTAACTTTTATTTTTATAAAGTGAATTATCATTGACTATGCATCTCCTTCTTTCAGCTGACTCTGACATTCCTGGTAAATGAATTTATGAGCATCCTTCTTTGTGAAATTCAATTACCTTCTACTCCCTTTCCTTCTTATCATGGTAGAGTATATTTAAGTTGTAGGTGATGCGAGACGAGCCAACAATTCCTAGACCTAAGGATCCTCTAGTGAGATCAGCGAATAAATTAATTAAGTAATTAAAGATACTATTAATAGACAACCAAAGCGAGTAAGAATTAATCTAAATGGTTCAATCAAAATTAAGATCTGATCTAGGAAACGACCCAATCGTCATGCACAGTCAATATTTTAAGAGGTTGGACCATGGTTCATTAAGGAATGATCACTAGGTTATGGCTAGTTAATTTCAATTAAGTCAGATCTACCTAAATGAAAGATAAAAAATTAATATAATTCTAGTAATTGATCAATATCTATGCTAATTATTGATGAGTTCTCATTTGAAACACGGAATGTCACGATTCTTGGAAGAGAAAGATCATCCTAGAGGTGGTCAAAATATCATACTAGTGGTTCACAAGCGAAGTAGGTTAGAAGCCGTCGGATTGGATTATCAAATACAAGAGGGTCAACCAATCACAATTATAAGGCAAAACAAAATAAAATAATCAAGTAGTAAAAGGAACCAAATCAGCCTGATAATCCAATGCAAGAAGCCGGCAATTAATATTAGGAATTTGCTTTGAGATCTATGTATAAAGTGGATATGCTCTGAAGTTCGTGCATAGAGATCTATGCACCGATCTTTGGAGATAGCTTTGAGATCCATGCATGGCTTCCTTTCTTGCTTTCATGTTCGTGCACGTAGCTTCTTCTCTGGATCGAAGGGAAGGTGGAATAGGGGAGGAAATTCTGCCCAGGATATCATCGGTGATGGTGACGGAGTAGCACGATGGCTGTCGAGATTTGATGGAGGTCGTGAAAAAAGGGGGGGTGGTCACAAACAAGCCAAACAGAGAACCGATTCAATGGAGAAATCCAGCAAGCTTTCTTTGTCATTCCTAAAGGAGTTGATGCCAAGGAGGAGGGCATAGTTGTTGGTTGGTGCACGAGGAGACGATGGCACGAGCTCTATGTCGATAGTTGGCGGGGCCCTATTCCGGAATTGGATGTCACAGCAACCATGGGGAATCAATGTTTCCATGGTTGTGCTAAACCAGGGGAGAAGCTCTTCGGAGGGGAATCCGACGGGGATGTCACCGGCATCCTCGGGGGAACTATCACCGGAGAAGGGACGACATGGTCGATGGTTGGCGGCGCAAAAGGATCGCCGATGGGGTAGCTATCCAAATGGAAGAATGGAAGAGCTCGTTCGGTTGTGTGGATTTTGGATGGCGGCTGGAGATGAGCGAGACGGAGGAGGGAGCGGTTGTGGGGGTCTAGATGGGAGGAAGGAGGTGGAGCTGGGTGCTGGTGGAACAACCTAGTAGCAAAGCAACGATGCTATCATTCTCTACGTGTGCATCATGGACAAGCTCGACCTAGGCGAGCGCTTAGAGGAGTCCGGTGACGTTGGTGGCTGCAGACGATGGTGGTCGTCGGCTACTGGTAGTGAGCAGGAAGGAGATTCGATGGGGAATCGAGTGGATCTCGGATCGGGATGTCAGACGATGGGGAAAGTGATCGTGGTGTGGGAGAAGTTGATGGTGGCACTCAATTGTGGGGCTCGGGGAAGAAAAGGAAATAGCAGGGAGAAAAGATTAGAAGAAGCAAGAAAGAAAGAGAGGGGAGGAAGAAGAGCAGAGGGAAGGAGTAGAAGAAAGGGAGAAGAGAGGAAGAAGTAATTGAAAGAAAGAAGAATACTCGAATTTTTATTCAATTATCGATATCCCCTTCACGAGGCTTACAACCTTTTAAATAACTTTAGATTCCAAACAACTGGAACTAATCTAAAAAATCCCGATCCTAACAAGTTCAGAAAATAAAAACAAATCCTAAAATAAACTAATCTTCAAACAAACTATCCAAAAAAACTTCGATTCAGTTAATTTCCTAAGATTCGTATATGAGTCAGAGATAAAATATCCCATATCCTATACACCCATAAATATATCCAAAAATTATATCCATTTGCATCAAGAATAGTGCTGGCCATGTATTAGAAATCATGTCGGATGATGTCCCCATCAGTAGGTATATTCACAGTATGTATATTGCTAATCTCTGCCTTTTCTAGTATGCTAATCCTTATATAGGACCGTAGATAATCAATAGTTGATATGAACAGCTCATGATTATATTCTAAAAAAATATCACTTAATGTCCACTTAATATTTTTAGAATTTAGTCTTGCTTTTATCGATGCCTTACAATCAATTTTGTCAGTATTCCTAAGATTTATGGAATCATCCATTTTCTTAGATTTTCTTTGCCTCTAATATGCTTGGTGCTTGAAGCATATTTTTTTCTTATTATTAGATCTACTATATATGGTTATGATTTCAAAATAAACTCTTCTTACATATTCATTATAGAAATTGTATACATAGCTTGTTGAATTGAACTCCATTCCAATGTAAGGATCAATATAATTATTCTATGCATTCAAAATAATAAGAGAAAGTATATTTTTTTGAACAACAACAGTAACCTCATCCAACTGATTATGTTCGAAATTTTTCATATCTATAATTTTAACATCATATATAGAAATTTCTAAACAAGATCAATAACATTAATGTTAATAGTTTTAGATGGCATTTTATCTAGATAATATTAATAGTTGCACTATCTATTGGTTAAAATATAACATCCAAAGTATAATAATAAGATTCAGAGATAAAACAATTTTTAAAAATATGAGATTTAAATTTATAATATCCCTTCATAAAATTATGATACTTCTTCAAAAATTTATGACACTCTAGCATAAAAAAGAAAACTGAAGGTTTTGGTTCTCTTACCAGGATTTTTGATCATTCATTAGTTAAAATATAACTCATAGGATATTATAATACGGTATGGAGACAAATTAATTTGAAAATATGAGAATTAGATTTATGACACCTTTTACAAAATTTATGATATCTATTCATAAAAATTATGATATCCTAGTATAAAATCAAAAATTGAATGTTTTGATTCTCCATACCAGAACTTTTTCATTATCCATTGCCTAAAATATGATATCTAGAGTGTAATAAATGACTTTGAGATAACTTGAGTTGAAAATATTAAAAATATGACTATTCCAATATAAAATAAAAAAATAAAGATTTTGATCTTCCATGTCATGATTTTTTAATTATCCATTGGCTAAAATATGATATCTAGAGTGTAAGAATATAGTTCAAAGAAAATAAAATTTTTGAAAATACGATAATTGAACTTATAACCCCCTTCACAAAATTATAACATCCTTTTAGAAATTTATGGTACCCCTGCATAAAATGAAAAATTGAAGGTCTTGATTTTCCTACTATGACTTTTCATCATTTGTTGGCAAAATATAACTCTCAAGATATTATAATATGACATGGAAATAAGTTGACCTGAAAATATGTGAATCAAAATTATGACATCTCTTTATAAAATTTATGACATCCATTCTCAAAAATTATGATACCTAGGCATAAAACAGTAAACTGAATATTTTAATCCTCCATGTTAAGACTTTTCTACTATTCATTATCTAAAATATGACATACAGAGTGTAGTAATATAGCTCTAAGATAACTTAAACTGAAAATGTTAGAAATATGATTACCTAGCACAAAACAGTAAAATGAAAATTTTGATGGCATTCCAAAGCATTGGAGAATGGCATTTGATCTATCAAGAACTCTATATCCCATAATTTCAAATGGATCTATTTTCGATAGTTTGCTTGCCTATTATACATTAATGCCAAATCTAGAAACTTTATCACATAGTCTACCATGGCACCTCTTTCATTTCTACTATGCCACCTCTTTAATAAAGCATATTACAAACATTTTAATTATTATCCTGGAAATTAATAAAGTAACGAAAAAGTTATTTTTTAGTATAATCTAACATCAGCATCTAAATTTAAGCAAAAGAAACTCTAATTTTTATATTCTATCTCAAGGAAACAATATTTATTAGCAAACATGCTAAGATGATGTCCAGGTAGAAGGGCTCTATTCCAAGTTTTCAAATCCAGAGATCTCAATCACCTTGAAACTTAAAGCTTTTTTTTGGATTGATTTCTGTTTGCTATTTTAATGATGGTATTATGCATTTTTCAATGCGATCTTGTTATTCCCAATGACATTGCAACATTGGAGGTATAGTCAAAATAATCAAATTTGAGAATAGCATTCTTGTTATAGGGATATGTGGTTTATACTTATTATCTTAATTGAAAAATAAATGTGGTTATGATCTATATTGCCAAGTATGAAAAGTTAGTGGACTTAACCAAGACTATATAGCTTATTATGAATATGACGAGTTGCCAGAATAGAAATAATATATAGGTTAACGTGTAACCTCGTAACCATCTCATTAGAATCTTAAAACTGTTCATTTACTATCGTAATAGTTTATGCAATTGGAATGATAATGTATCATTAATTCAATTACAATAATTTATTATTATTTTTTTATAATAAATGGATAGGAGAGATATAAATGTACATATATTATGACAATTAAGAGTATAGTTATTCATATTGATAAGTGTCAAATGACATAAAAAAGACTATAAATAAATAGGAAGGATATAAATATGTAGATATTATGGCAATTAAGAAGATTTTGAAAATAGTTATAGGCATACATGGTATATAGATATTAAGTTGACTGAATAATAAATATAGTTATTTATATTTTCAAGTATCAAGTGACTTAAAGAAGACTGTAAATGTTAGTGGACTTAGCAAAGAGCTGCAATTTTTGAAGAAAAGATTTTTATCAAAGAGTGACAAGTGGCAATCATTTAAGCCAGACTATTTTACTTTATATATATAGATTATCTTAACTAAATAATAAATGTAGTTATGATTATGATACATATTGCCGAGTATCAAATGTTTGTGGACTTAACCGAGACTATAGCTTATTATAAACATGATAGTTTTTAGGCTATCAAAACAGAAACAATAAAAACATATATAGGTTAACATATGACCTTATAACCATCTCATTGGAATATTAAAACTATTCATTAACTATCATAATAGTTTATGGCACTGGAATGATAATGTACCATTTAATTCAATTACAATAATTTGTTGCTATTTTGTGATAATAAATGGATAGGAGAATATAAATGCACAAATATTATGACAATTAAAAGTACAGTTATTTATATTGATAAGTGTCAAATAACTTAAAGAAGACTATAAATAGATAGGAGAGATATAGATATGCAGATATTATAGCAACTAAGAAATTTATTTTGAAAATAGCAATTTTGTTATCGGGATTCATGGTGTATAGATATTAAGTTAACTAAATAATAAATATGGTTATTCATATAGCCAAGTGTCAAATGATTTAAAGAAGACTATAAATGTTGGTGGATTAACAAAGAGCTATAATTTTTGGAGGGAAAACATTTTACCAAAGAGTGACAAGTTGTAATCATTTAGGCCAGACTATCTTATATTTTATATATTATCATATACCATATGATATATCAAAAAATATATATTATATATATATATATGACTATATATTATATTATAATGACAAATTAGATTATAATAGATTAATTATAATAAAAAATAATATATTATATTGGAATCTCAATATAGGGTGTTATATTGTAATATTATATAATAATATATATTATCTTATCACAATCTTATAATATATTATAATAATGCAATATGTAATAATTAAAATATACTATATTATTGAAATAACATATTATTATGCAATAACAAATATTATATTATATAATAAAGTGTTATATTATATCAGGTCTAATATAATATAAACAATTTATATTATATTATATATCATTATTATATTGTTTTTTGATGATATTTTTAGTATTATATGGTAAGTGGTATTAGAATAATAGTATAGTTTATTATATTATAATTTTATATAATAATATTATATTACAATATCCCAATAATATAATATGTTATAATATTACAATAACATAAATTATTATTATAAAAGTATTTTATATTAGTATAATAAATTGTTATTAGACTATAATGAATATTATATTATATATCAATGTATTAAACTATATTATATTCTATATAAAAATGTATATTATAATGTATTATATAATATTGCAATGATATTTTGGCTTATAATAGATTAATTATAATAAAAAAATATAATATATTTTGTTATAATAATAGTATAGTGTACTAAATTATGATACTATATAATATTATTATTATATTTTTTTCATAATAATATAATATATTATAATACATAATATATTATTATAAAAAGATATTATATTAGTATATTAACTTATTATTATATGATAATATTATTATATTATATAATATTATTGTATATTGTATTATAATGATATATTAGCTTATAATAGATTACTTATATTAAAACAATAATATGGTATATTATAATAATAGTTTAATGCATTATATTATAATATTATATAATAGTATTATATTTTTATCTTAATAATATAATATATTATACTAACATGATATATTATTATAAAAATATATTATATTAGCACGATATCATATTATTATATGATAATAAGTATTATATTATATAAAAAGCATCTAAGCATATTAGGATTGGAGTAAGCCTCATTAGGGAAGGTATAATTACTTTATAATTTTTAGCCAGTTATAAGTTTATGAAGTTATTTGTTTATTCACTATTGGTGCTACAATTTGTCATTGGCTTTCTTGGATATTTAATCTATGGATGAACTAAATAAAAAACATACTCATGTATAAAAATAAAATGATTTGTAATTAACTTTATTTAATTTTAAGAGTATACTTTGAATTCCAATAATAAAATTGAAAGTGAATCCCGAGCTTTCATTGTCCGGAACACATTACAATTATACATAATTTCTATTATATATGAGTTCTGAATTTTAAAAACATTTATCCCAGGTTCCAACTATCTTTTTTTTATCCTCTCTCTTTCTAAAATATATATATTAAAAAAATCCCATCATATCCTAAAATACAGAAAAAAAGTCCCATCATAGTTGCAGTTATATAAATTATTTATATATGAAAATATTCCATAGTTGTCAAATAGCTATGATGAGTATAAAATATATAAATGAAAATTTTAAAATTCAAAAATAAAGAAATTTAATATATTAAATGAGCAAAGAAATTTAGAAAAATAAAATTTAAAATTATTTTTAATTTAAGTTAACCATAGCAAGTATAAAATTTCCAAATAAAGAAAATCTGGTAACTAATATTAAAAATATGTCAAATAATTATGGGGAGCAGAAAATATTCAAATGAAGAAAAATAGAAAATTAATATAGTCAGCGAGTCCAGAATTTCTTCACAGATAATTTAAAATTATTTCAAATTCAAGTCAAAATCACAATTAAGATAAAGAATTGGAAAGTGGAGGTTCGTTCTTCAAGCATCGCAACTCATGCATTAAAGTAGAAAAACTTGGGAAACAACAATGAAGACAGAACTTACAAGGTCACCAAATCCCTTGTTGCTATTGGATTTGATTCCACCCATGTTCAATCCCTTGCACTGTCGTCAAGTGTAATTTCCTGGAAAACTCGAAGCCTGTTGCGCCGCTTAGCTCGCTTCGAATTCATTTCACAATTAGACCAGCTTCTGCTGGCCACCATATGAAGAGAATCCTGGAGGCCAGCCTCTAGCAAGCAATCCGTAGAAGGATCCCACATTGGCTGCTGATCAAATGAGAGAGATTGCCGAGCTAACGAATTCTTTCTTGGTGTTTTGCTCCCACTTTCAGACCCTTCTTTCATATCCAGCATCATGCTCAGCTTTTGACAGGACCTTGCAGCATGATTCTGTGGCATCTGGTGCTTCTGGCGAGGAGCGGATCTGTCAATATTAATAAAGTTAACATTTTCATCTGGGAATCCTTTGCATGCTGGTTGTTCAGTGGTTGCACGTTTGCAGCTTCCACTGTGGCTATTGATCTCAGCACTGTGGTTTAGATTCCCATAAGTCAAGGATTCTTCTTCCTCAACCATATCAGCCCAAGATTTTCTGCTGTTTAAGGCTAGAGGTGTCTTAAGATGTTCTTCAGTTGAATTTTTGCAGCTTCCAATTGCATGATCAGCTACCATATCAATGCTTAAGTTCCCATTAGCCAAGGATTCTTCTTCCACTACGATATCAGCCCAAGATTGTCTGCTGTTTGAGGCTGGAGGTGTCTCAAGATGTTCTTCAGATGAGTTTTTGCAGCTTCCATTTGCAAGATCAGCTACTACTATATCAATTGTTAAGTTCTCATTAGCCGGTTTTTCTTCTTCTTGTACCATTTCAGCCCATGTTCTTTTTCCACCATATAAAACTGGATTGTCACATCTGAACTTTGGAATTTTGTCCATGGAAGCCGAAGCATTGTCGGAATTCTGAGAGTTACCATTGTATGAAACTCCTCGGGGAGACTTCCCCCTACTGATTTCTATCTGTCCTCCACTGTCTGTGGACACATCAGATCCTTGAATCTGATTCACATTGATGGAAGTGGATAAGCTGCCAAAACTAACTTGGTTGGGTGATTGGATTGGCATTTTTGGCTCTAGAATATGAACATCAGCACTGCAGCTCCGCACCGCAGGCCCTCCGAAGTGCTTTCCACCATTAGTGAAGATAGAGGGATCTTCAGCAGGTTTCAAGCTTTCAATTATCAAAGCTAAATTATTCTCTGGGGTCAGTGATTCTCTGGGGTCCAATTTTGGGCTTCCATCCATAGAAGCTGGTGAAAACAGTGCTTTGTTGCAAGAGCATTTCGATCTTTGCTTAGAAATATCAGCAGATGCTTCTTCGTAACCAGGCCATTTGACCCACCTTCCGTTTCTGGTCTTGTATGATGGAGTGACATACTTTGGAGATTTCCAACTGCAGGAAGTTGGTGAGGGAACTCTCTGACAGACAGATTCTTTCTTCCATTTTCCAACAGATGAAGGTGAAGAAAACTCATTCAACAAGTTCTTACCATTTAAATCTTCACTTCTTTTGCCATTTACAGGATTTGAAGCTGTGGCAGTTATATTATGCCCCTCAAGTTGTAGTCCTTCAAACTTCCCATTGAGTTCCGATTGTGACTCAAGTATCATAAGCATTTCAGAAGCCCGTTCAAGGGATCTAAGGTAGGATTCGGTATTGCTGTTGGTGAATGACACTTCTCTAGATAGCTCTTTGATGTCTTGTAAGAGGGATTTGGCTTCTGCTACTCTTCCTGTCTTCATCAAGCAGATAGCTAAGTTGCACTGCTTGTTATGATCTGGTTCTATTGCCAATGCTTGCCTGCACTCCATGATAAATGACAAGATCAGTTATTAGTTTTTTTTATAAATTGATATCTCATCATGGATTCTCATGATAAAGTTGATGAAGCACCGAGTCTAAATCATGACCCTTTTTTTTATAAAAAGAAAGAAGAAAACTTAGTCAAAGCATCTGAATATTAGAAACTTAAGACTTCCTGATGGGGGATTCTTAATAAAATCTGGTCCTAGTTTTCTAAGCTGCTTTCTGTTGTAACTAGCTGAAAGCCAACAAGTCAACACTTTTATCATTCCTATATTCCTCCCCTATACCTTCAATGTTTTCTGATGAAAAGATTGATTAGGTCCTGTTTTATAAAACTAAATGCAAGCTAGTTGTTGTTTTCCTACTTTGTTGTTACAAAACCACTACAAATTCCATATTTTGAATGATGAATGCTAGATCATTTCTGTATGATCACCAATTGACCATAGAAACATAAATAAATATATTATATACAATTGATCACCAATAACCTTTATTGAAACATCAATTGATTTTACAAAAAAAATGCATTTTATATATTAGAAGCATACCTGTAAAGTGATTCTGCTTCCATGTAGTTTTCTGATTGCATGTAAGCCCAGGCAAGATTCCCTAGCAACCTGCATTTGGATTCAAAAAAATCATCATTTAGAAACAATAAGACTTTGTAATTTATATAAAGTAAAACCGGGGAAGTATGCTAGTATTATAAATTAGATACCTAGGAAGAAGCAAAGTAACTATAAAAATCTAGCTACCTGGATTTTTCTTGCACAAGGGAAAGATGAAACTTTTTTCCTTGAGATCTTGCCAATTTTGTCGTCCTCCCACCGAATGCTAGCCCATCATCAATCATCTTTAGCTTGAAGTTCAGCAATTCAATTTGATCATCCATCCTACCACATTTCTGTTAATAGATGTTAAGATTTCCTTTTAGAAAACTATAGTCATTCAGGTGTACTTGCTAGATATGTCAAAATTCAGGGAACCAAAGTATTTTCAAATAAATATTTATTGATAAAACATAGCAAAAATCAATAAAGATATCCAAAACTGGAATTGACCTAAAGAAGTTTCTAAACATAGTAGATAATTAAAATTTTAAGAATTGGGAGTGATCAAGATTTGGCATCTCAGTATCGCATCCCATACTGGCACCATCATATTACAATGTGGGTATATGATACGCTATAGTAAGTTTAGCACACTGGGTGCCCATACAGCATAGTATGATGTATCAGTTCAGTACTGGCATAGCATGGTACCAACCTTGGGAAAGATGCCATATAACCGGATTAGTTCTATTGATTCTTAGCAATAACAACAATGCTCAGAAGGTAATAGCAGAGATATTCAGAATATATTAGCCTCTAACCTTGTACAGATCAAGAAGAACATTATCAAGAGGTTCTTGTGCTTGGCTAGAACATAAATAGCGCAAAGATTTTACTGCCTCAATGGCCTCTTCAGCTCGATTCACTTGTTTCATTACAACAGCCATGTCTTTTAATGCACTGTCAACTCGGTCTCCACTGTTTATAGCAGCCCAAAATAGTGGAATCGCCTTGTTTGGATCCTTTTCTACTAACTGCAAAGACCACATCATAGCAACAACTATTACTGTTTTTTATCCAGAAAAGGCGACATTAGGAAATAATTTTAATAAAATTCCAAGAAGAAGGCTAACAGCGAGCCATCACAAACTAAAAAACTGAAGCAAAATAACTCGAGGAAACTGCTACTTGAGTGAGGTGGCGTCCAAGAGAATTAAGAATCAAATTATACAGATCTTCCATCAGAAGAAAGAAAATATGATCAGTAAAGAAGTTAAGGACTCTTAAAAAGAAGAATGCTGTAATCTTTCCAACAAGTCTAATTTTTCTATTTTCTATAACATCATGCTGGAGACCAAGAAATGTACTTAAAATATTTTTAATCAACCAGTTAGAGCAGAATATTTGCTGTGTAATCAGAATCAGCTAAGCTAAAGGATATCTAATCTAGACCTCAACAACAACGTAAAACTATGTAGGAACTCTCAAGCCATACAAGCTAAACTAGATTGTAGTGACTATTAATGGCAATTCATATTAGATTAGTACCCAGTGATCATTACTTAATTGATTTTGTGTTCAAATAAGTGAAATTTAAGTTCTCGGTGCACTTTTTGCTCATAGCCGTTATGTCTATTGTAATCATGCAACCAACATTTATTTGCCTTATAACAAAGAAACACTAAAGGACCATGATATCAAATAAACTCCAGGGAGTCATATAAATTGTTGAGAAAATCCTAGGCTCTGATATCAGTTGTTGAGGAACAAGCCCGTTCCATGGAACGCCCGGGATCCTACTCGATACTGTCATGGCGGAAAGGGATCAATTACCAGGGAAGAGATGTAGGAAAAAAAGAGAGATTGCTTTATTCCTTTGGAGAAAAACCTTGTTACAACAAACAAGATAACACTCGACAACCCTTCTGAAAATCTAGAAGCTTCTCGCCGTCCCGCACGTCTTCTCTCTTGCAGGCCTCATGCCCCAAGAATCCATGTACGCCACGTACGGACAATATCTCAATGTGTGTTCCTTCTCCAAAGTCCTGTGAAACACCATCACGGCACAAGCCCTCCACGTGATATCTCCTTCACATGCACCTCTCTGCAGTCCATCACCATGGTTTCCCACGCGGACTCCCTCACGTGTGGTCTACAAGAAGCCTCCATCGTGGCCCTCCTTGTAATCCAGGAGTCTCCCACGGTCTCCACGCCCATGAGGGGCGCTCCAAGCATCCACGCTCCACCTTGAAACCATGAGCCAAGTCCCACGGACCAAGACCTTCACGCTGATCTCTCCACGGTCTTCACGTGACCGTGAGACCCCAAAGGGGTCGGCCTCTTGGACTTCCCTAGAGAGAACACAACGAACCTAAACCAGTTGTTGGGATGTGCGCAGCGGATTAAACCAGTTTAGGCCTCCAAATAATTCATGTTTACTTACTTAGACAATTAACTAATCACAACACAGCATATATCAAATCAAAAGAAGACGAGATTTACGTGGTTCGGCAAAATATTGCCTACGTTCACTAAGAGGAAAGGAGTAATCTACTATAATCTGACCCAAATCTAGGTACAAAAGGAATACAAATATCCAGATAACAAATGCTAGATTAAAAACAAAGAGACATAATAAATAAACAAAAGAGGATGAAAGAAGCACGAGAAAAATTCCAAATACCAGGTCTCTAGCTTTTCTTGGTACCTGGATCGAAGAAGAAATCTCACTGAAATTTCTTTGTATTTTTCTCTCTTTTTCCTTTCTTTTTTTCACTGTGTATCAAAGACCGCAGGCTCTCTGTGGTTAAATAACCATCTGAAACGGCATCCAAAATAGACCTAAAATGAGTCCAGAAAGTCCAAAACACTCCCAAGCCATCAGATCAAAGAACAAAGGCTCATATCGCGCCAAAATCCATGCAAGATACCCTCAGATCAAGCCTAATCAAGCTCGGATTAATCTCAGCCGTCCGATCAACCGATCGGACGGTCCAGAACGCGAGAAATCGTGTGGACCGCGCGTACACCGCGAGAAACCAAGGGGAAACCGCACGGGAAACAGGGGAAATGCCCCAAGGGAGGCGCCGCAAGCGGCTGGGCCGAGCCCGTGCACGCGGGTGCGCGCGCGCCCACCCACGCCGCGTGTCGCGCATGGGTCGTGGCTGGGTTCGTGGGTCTTCGTGGGAGCAAAACACGTAACATAAACAAAGAAGATCCACCAAGAACATTGAAAATGATGCTGATTGCAAAGTAAACTAACAAAGCAGGGAAGAGGATAGATAGTAGAAATGGGAGCTTGGAGACAGAAGGGATCCAACTAGCAAATTTTTTCTGCCGATTGCTAGTGAAACTAGAAAATTGATGAAAATTTAGTGCAGAACACAGAGAAGAGCAACATCTAGGTAAAGGAAATTGTAAGGGCCTTGAAAAGAAGAGCTACAAGTTTCAAAATCTAATTCACCATTTCAAGGAAATAAACAGTTGTAGGAAAGACCTAGCTAGTACAGCAATATCAAGCACCATATAATCTATGCTGTTCTTCCAAAGAAATTATCAAAAAAATTTAAATTCCACACACACGGCTCAAATCAAGGAGCTCAATCAAATTGATACATCTATTTGTGAGTGTCTGATATTATTTTAGAGTAAAGATATGTCAAGTATTGCTCATTTTCTCAAGAAGGACCCGATACACCTGGTATCTTTCATGTGTAGGCATTAGCTGATCCACAAAATCAAATGTGAAAAGGAAAAGAAATCACTTAAAGAATCACATAGGCCATGTCACAGACAAATCAAACAAAGAGAGGGAAAAACATCTATTCTAAATTAAGGTTTTGCAACTTTTGATACCTGAACCACAATTAGTCCTACTTCAAAGAATTCTTGCTTCGAATAAGAAATAGAATGCCAATTTGATCAACAAGAATTATCACATGAAAATCTATTTAGTGACTAAATTAACTCAGACACCAAAAAATGCACCATATGGTTCAGGAAACCTGAATAGGGCTCAATATCAAAGAAAGAAAACAGAATTCCTCCGGATAGAAAAAAAAAGTTCCTTGCAATCACGTATAAATGCAAACTATAACAATGTCACCATCCATTAAGGCCAGAACAAATATTAAAACAGGATCTGAAAGAAGACAGAAACAGATACTTCATCAGGATATTAAGAATCAAAGAAAGAAAACAACCACAAGCACTCCAAAATCCACAAGAAAGCATAAAGAAAAGGTAAAATACTCCAAACAAATCTATAATCCATATAGAAAAAAGAAATCTATAATTCATATAAAACAGACAAACGCTTTAAGAGATTAACATCACATCTTATCTAAACGCGACCAAATATCACGGTGTAGGGGCTAAACAAAATAGAAAGAACAGAGTTCTTGCCTGGACGTGCTTAGCTCGCACGTATGGAGAGTCTCCAGACGGCAATTTAGGGTGTACATGCTTCAAAGGTGTGCCGTCGCCTGGATTTTTATGGATTGTCGCCGTCGCCGCCTTTGCCGGAGTGCAAGGAGACGATTCCAACGCTGCCATCTTGTGCGACCCTCCCGCCGGAAACTTCTTTCCTCCACTCCACATCTCTCCACTGGAAAACCACTTCGGAATTCCTCGAACACCTTCAAGTTGCTTGCCGTAAAACCACTTACGGTGGCAAGAAAACCACCTTCTTTTTCTGAACAATTCTAGACCCTCCCCGTTCCGTGGCCAAGAAAGCAGTAAAGATTGGAAGTACACTTACTTCTGATGTATTTTTCTTGAAAGCCTTCTCTTTTCCTGAAGGAAAAGCTGCCTCTTTTGGATGGAAAATTATCTTCTTGGATGCGAGTCCACTACCACCCTAGCCGGAATACCACCTCCAATCCCGGGAAACTACGTCCCGGAATCTTTCTTTCCCAGCCAGAAAACCACCTCCAATCCCGGGAAACAACGTCCCGGAGTCTTTCTTTCCCAGCCGGAAAACCACTTGTGCTCGCCCGAAAACCAGCTCGGAGTCCAAAAGCAGTTGGATTTTTTCTGAGAGAGGAAGAGAGAAGAGGGGAGAAAAGAACGAAGAGGCGATGGTCATAGGTGGTAGAAAAGAACGAAGACGCTATAGGGATAGGGAAGTAGCCGTTAGGGGGTCTGAAAGTTCCGCTGCGATTGTGATCATAATGATTTATATGCGGACACTCGATAGCCGTCTGGGTTCCCGCGTGAGATCCACGGACGGTCGATTATAGTTTCGCATATAACATTTTATGCACGCGCATAAAACGTAGGACTATACCGTTGGAGAAGGTAGGTGAGCGCGGGGGGTCCTATCATTAGTCATCACTCATCAGCAGCCGTCTGTTCGGTGGATTCCTTTCGGTATATCATGCAGAATACACCCCGAAGAATTTTTTTCTCGCAAGTTTTGGACGCTCTACGGCCGTTTGATGGCCCTTCCGCTACCTCATTCTGTTCCAGATTTCCGGTTAGTCGGTGTTCTTGAGACCGGGAAACAAACAGAGCTAATTAACGAAGATCAAATGAGTGTTCCACACATCAGACGGCCAGGATTCCTCCTATCTGGATCAATCGGGAAGAAGTTTACTAGATGGACGATTGTGATTCGACCCGACAGCGTCCAACAGGTGACGTGGTTGCAGCTGGGATCGCGCGGTTGGCGTGAACTCGCTGACATCATCAATTACATGGTTAGATTCAAGTACTTGTTGGAGACGCCGTAAAGGAACCTCAAACCAGACTGGAGCACAGATAAACGCCAGTATATCACACGTGGACGTCCTGACGGAGCTTTGGGTTTTCTTTGATTTCTGTACCGGTGCTGTTGGCTTAATTATCGGTATTTAGTACAGAGCTCGTTTCCCACGTGGCCGTGAACGAAATAATACGGAACTAATTCCGTGAAGCAACAATTCGGACACGTGTCCTCGGCCAAGAAATAGTGCCTCGATTGGCAGTGGAAGTGGAAGTGGAAGCGTGGAACACTTGAAAAGAAAAGGATAATTTAGTCATTTAGATCTGGGTGCTCTGTGGGGGCCACTCTGTTTTCCGGCACCATCCCCATTAATGCTTGTTCTGCGGTAAGTTTTATGCTCCTTCTTTATCATAATTACAAGCTACCCTACTGTGGATTTTTTTTATTTTATAAATATTAAATTTTCATGATTAATGCTGGGCTATTTCCAGCACCGAAAGATACCTCAGGATCAAGAGACCTGTTACTAACTTATCAAACTATTAAAAGCCATTCATATATATATATATATTGATAAATTTTATATTCAATACTTTTTATCATTTTGAATTATGATGCGATAAAAATAGAATGCATTTTTTATCCAAAAACATGATTAAAATTATTCTCATCTCATCATTAGATCATTAATTATTTATTTTAAAATTTATGCCAATGAATGAATGAATGATAAAGTTCGAAGTATCATGAGATATATTTGGTAGGTGATCCAATAACAATTTCATGCAAAAAGGTTAATCAACCTTCAACATGAAAAGATATAACTTGCTTCAGTTCTTATCTTAATTTTATATTAATTATATACAAAATTTTTGTATTATATATTTATTTATAACACCTTGAGAATTATATAATATTTTATTTAAATTTAATACTATAGATAATCTTGGATGTTTTCAATTATAAGATAGACGTTTCATAATTTTTTTTTGATTTTTTAGTCTTTGTAATCTTTTGGTCATTATCCTTTATATATATATATATTTGGTTAAGTTCCAAGATAAAAATAATTATTTATGTTAGATAGCTAACCTATACATGATAGTGAATAAATAATATGCGGTTTAATTTGATGAAAATAATAACAATATTTTGCATCAGCTATCGTTGAAGCTTGTTATTTAAATATATCATATTATTGTCAAAATATTTAAACCATGACTTCAAACCTAACATTTAAATTTTCTTACGAGACATGAGGAATTAAAGATCGAGAAGGGCATTTTCGTAATTTCGTATGGTTCTGGTTCGCTTTGAGCGTCCTGTCAGAGAAGTTGGCGTGGACGAAAAATAAATAATGAGATGATAAAAAACTCATTCTTAAATCCGCTTTAATTCATTATTTCAAGTCCGAAGGAACCTCGTGCTGCTTTGGTCCGAGCTCGAAGACCTCGAGACTCCAGAGGACGCCAGCAAGACTCTCTGGCTCCGAAACTTTGGAATTTTTCATCGTTTATATTGAATCTGGATATTTATGGAGAACTCCGGAGCTCCATCGCAGTTGTCCGAGGAGGCTGTGCCGGAATTGATCGATCGGCAGGTATTCTATCGCTTGATGAGTGATCGTTCTTTGATTTAGTTTGAGCTTTTCTGGATAGTTTTAGATTCCTCGAGTCTATTGGATGTGATTTGAGGCTATGATTGTATCTTAATTTGCTTAAATTTTATATTTTTGATCTGCAATTGCTATGTAATTTGATTCAGAAGAGTTTTTTTTTTGGTTGATGTTAGAGGGAAGGGAAACAGATTGGTGAACGGTGAGATTAGATGCGGACAATATATTTTATTTGTATTTTTTCGCGAATTTATGTCGCCATTTCTTGTTCACCTCAGTATTGTCGATGTAAAAATATGAATATTTGTGCGCTTTTTGATGCTACGCTTATTTTCTCTGGTCATGTTAAGTTACTCTTTTTAAGGAAAATCATGTTAGCTTACTTGATTTCTTCTTGAACGTGGTCAGTGGATGGTAAGTGCTAACGTTAATGATTGAAAGATGAGGTATTAGATTTAAAAGATTCGATTTATTTCTATTGTTATCACTATTGTTATATCTTTTTTCTCTGATTTTATTTAATAGGGATTTGAGCTATGGATGAGGTTTCTGATTAATCTATCTATTCACTTTTTATTTCTGCTGCCATGACATGGTTACTTCTTGATCTATTGTTTGTTTGTTTTCTGCTGCCTATATTGCTGCTTTAATGAAAAATAGGTTCAGTACTTCTCAGTAATCAATGAATGCTAATCTATGATGTGTTCTTGATTTAACTTAATTTAGTTGATTTATTATTTGTTTGTTAGGATAGAAGACTTTGAGGTAATCTTGATTTTGAACTGGTATATTGATTTGCACGTTGTCCAGTGTGCTGAGACATTTAAGAAATGTGAGGCCAGTATCTGCTGGCTTTCATTTTGGATTACATCATCTGCTTTACATTTTTGAATGCAACCGCAAGTTACTGATTTGTGTTGATTTTCTCATGTAGAGAAACAGCAGATAAACTGTTATGGGAAATTCAACTATCCTTCTGTTCAGTGCATGGATTAGATTTAAGTTGATATGCAGTTGTACTTTGCATGCCAATGTTCAAAAACTTAGTTTCAGTTTTGATTGGAGTGGATAAGTTTTGCTTTCAGCTCTTTTGATAGTTTCAGTTGTTTCTGCCCTGGTTTTGGCAATTTCAGTTGAAAACTTAAAAAGGAATCCATAAACGTGCTGGGGAGAATAAAAACAATGAAGAATAAAATAAATTAGATTCAGTCCTAAAGTTACTATATTGTTTTTGGACCTTTAGATGCAACTTTTGGTGGTTATGCGCCGAAACAATCAAGAATTTTTTTCCTTAAATGAAATGCTAATAAGAATCATATTTACAGTGTACTGTATAAATGAGATGCTAATAAGAATCATATTTAGAGTGTACTGTATAAGTTTACTATTTGATAGCAATCTAGGACAGAATACTAAATCCATAGGATAACCATATTTTCATTAAAAAGGAAAAAAAAAATCCTCTAATTATCTTCTGAACTCAGCATTGTGATGCTTCCAGATCTTCTAAGTATTTGCTAAATCTAAGTTCAGGTATACACATAAAAAAAAAAAAAAAAAGGTAGGGAGAGGGGGGCAAACCTAGGTTCAGTAATGAAAAAACCTTCCTGACAAACATCTGAACAAATAAATAAACAGATAATGGAAAAAAAAAAATCATAGACTGCCATATATGCATTTGATTTTTCACCATGAGTTAGTTTTGGCCAAAAGCAGCCCTAGTTGTGCTTTGCTTTAGGAGCTCCAGTGAAACTTTGAACCATGTTATGTATTCTACTAAACATTTCTAATTTGATCTTTCAAACTTTCTGTGCCATGGAATAGACCTCCAATGCATTGTTAGAGGAATAATTTGCTTTTATTTGATTGATAAATCATGAGTATTGTTACCAAATTTCAGTTAAATAAGAGGAGGATTCCTTGCATTTACTTTGAAGGAGTGGTCATTAGTATGTGCACTTCTTCTAGAATCCAGTCATCTCTCATTAAGAACAGTACTGTTTCAAAAACACCAGCTAGTTCTTTTGGTGTATATACCACATTCTCCAACACAACAAGATGCTAGTTTATGTAAGAGTACGTGATTGTTAATCTTGAATGATTTTGCAGGAATCTGACCAGGACAGAAAAAATGGAGGAGAAATTACACCAGCTCATCATTCTAGACGGCCCAATCTGTCTTCTTTGCAAATTCCTTCAAGAACATTGGAAAACCAGTTGCCTTCATCAACAAGAATATCTCCAAGTCCTAGTTCAACAAGATCAGGCTTGCCCCCCAGGCCTTTGTCAGCAAGGGCAAAATCATCTTTCAGAAATCTGCTTCCGCAACGGAGCTTTAAGACAAAAAGTTCAACTGCAGAGAGTGACAGAACAATCCTCCTCATTCCAGGAACACCATCTTCAGAAGGACAAGATAAACCATCTACATCAAAACCATTCTCTCTTTCCAAGGTTTTTTCCTCTGCATCAGCAAAAAGAACACATTCTTTACCAGTAACACCAGTTGCAAGTTCAGGTCCAGGTTCAGGACAAGATAGGCATGTGGTTGACATGTCTAATTTGGATGTAAGTTTTTGATGTTCACTGCTATATATGGATATGCTTCTGTTTGTCTCCTACATTGTTTTGTATAATAATAGGCAAAGTTCACCATCTTGGTACCAAACCCTGTACTAGTACCATTCTATTACAATGTTAGTATGTGGTATGGTAGAAGACGGCAAGGTGTACTTAGTTTTGGTATGGTATGAGACTGTTTACCAGTTCGGTAGTGGTACAGTATGGTATTGACTGGTACTGCAAACTTTATTAATAGGTTTATATCTATCTTAATAGATCTTATCCTTTAAATTAAAGTTTAGCAAAAGATGTTCACTGTCAGATCATTTTTAAAAATAAAGCAATCTTTAGATGCATGTGTTATAAATGGACACGAAATAGCATGCCTGTAGATCAGATTTTCAATTATCATGATTTCCTATAGCCTATTCATCACTTTTGTTAATCATTGGTGCTGTGGAAAAACAAAATTAGGAGGGTGCCAAATGATTAATTCAAATGGGTATTAGACTTTGGGGTAGATCATTACATCTCTCTGTTTTGGGGTTAAGATGGTTTTATAGAGTTTGCACCATATGCCAGAAATCACAAATGATCCAAAGGCTTGAGTGCATGCATCAAAGAAATCAAGAAGGAATAAAGCAAAAAACAACTCTATTTCTGCAGTCAAATAATGAAGTAATCAATACTAAGTACCAACTGTTGTTTATGAGGAAAGAATACCTTATATTTGCTTCCACCTACAGTGCTTTTTGCTTAATAATCATTTCCACATATTTCCTAGTAGCACCGATTTATGGAAGTTTCTTCTCAAGGTATTATTGTTGAAGCAGGCTGGAATCTTATATTACCCTCCCTACAAGGCTAAGCTTGTGGTGAACTACTTGAAGACATTCACCAAAACTAGTAGATTTCCAGATTATCACATCACATATATTTGTTTGTGAGACAGCCTGTGTTTCAATCTGTTGTTAGGACCAGATTTCACCTGTAGATTGATTCATATACATCTTTTCATGACTTTTCATATTTGTAATTTGCATTCACAAAATCAGATTTTGTGGAGTGTATGTCAATAGTTCCTGCATTTATGCTTTAGAACCCTGAATATAGATTTGTTGTGTCTGGCAGAACCAAGAAGTTCGGACACAAATCAGACGTTCATTATCAGTTCCAGGATTTACCAAAAACAGAGGTTTACGGCGGACAGATTCAGCTGGTCTTATCCGTGTGATTTCAGCAACCCCTCGTCCTGTTGCTGCTGACAATGCCACACAAAGTGATGCTATAGAGACAGTTAATGGTATTAACTCTGAGTTTAGTCTCTTAAACTCTCCATTCTGAATAACTTCATTGAATCTGTTGTCATGCACGTTCTGTAGATGTATTTTTTCAGTTTCCATTATTAGCCAGAAGCAAGCTGTCTCCAAGGTCCTGCTGGCATGATTAATTTACAAGTATATGGACAGCTTGAAATTTTGACCAAGGAAACCTTACACTTCTCTGCACCTATTTATCCTCACAGAATCTGAAGATGAAGGTGAAGACATTCCTGAAGAAGAGGCAGTTTGCAGGATATGTCTAGTTGAACTGGCAGAAGGAGGAGAAACTCTTAAAATGGAGTGTAGCTGTAAAGGGGAACTTGCACTGGCACACCAAGAATGTGCTGTGAAATGGTTTAGCATTAAGGGGAATAAGACATGCGATGTCTGCAAACAGGAAGTTAAAAATCTACCTGTAACATTATTGAGAATACAGAATCCTCAGCCTGCAAATAGGCGGCCACCAAATGGGTTTCAGCAGACAGAAGTTCCTCGGTACAGGTTAGCTTTGGAGATTGTAGGATCTTAAATGGTTTTTGATGCTTGAGTGCCATTCACTTTGAATTTTAATATCATAGAATCTCTGTGGTATTTTTGCCCATACAGAGGTTCTTAATCATGCTAAAATTAAAAAAATGATTCTTTTCTGAGTAGATATTGGTTTCCTCCTCTAGTTGATTGCATTGTGGAGACATGGAACACATCTTTTCTGTCATTATATACCAAATTCTCAGTTTACTTCATATTTTCTCTGACTTGGTGTTGGTTTCTCACCTTATTATTTACTAATAAAAGTTGCATTGCAAGGACATGAATCATTGGGTAAATTTTCTGTCACTGTATTCCAGAAAAACAAAGAAAAAGACATCAAATTCTCAGTGCAGTTGAATTTGAAGATTTATAAGGAAGTTTTTTTTCATAACGGTCTCCACAGACTTTTATATTTGTGAATTAATTATTCAATATTTGAATTTGCATATTCTGGGTATTGTGCCTTAATTCGAAAAACCCAGAATAGGTAAAAGAGGACCCAGTGAGAAGCCCACATAGAAAAAGCCCAAAGAAAAAAAAGAGAAAATGTTTTTTTTCTTTGGCTTGCAGCCCAGCATGCACGCGCGCGGGTGCTGGCACTGGTCCAGGCCCAAGTGGGTGCACGCGCGCAAGCGCGGGTGGGGCCCAAGCCCAAGTGGGAAATCCTTTTCCCATTTCCATTCGGTGTACGAAGTGCATGGGTTTTGACACGAGAATTGGGTGGTCCATAGCGCGCGATGAGGGAGATCCAACGGCCGTGCACGATCCGAGCGGTGATCAGATGGTCTTGTGAGTTCCCAAGCATGATCTGTGCTAATTTGGCTTGATTCTAATTGGACTTCGGTGCGATCTAGGCCAATTGATGGCCAAAAATTGATTTGGAATTCAACTACAAATTGGAGAAGCTACAGGACTCCAATTTGGACACGGTTTGGACCATTGGACTTTTTGTAAGATGCTCTTCGTGCTAGAGGCTATAAAAACATGGGCAGAAGATCAGGTTGGATGTGAAGATCAAAAGAGTGGTGAAGGGTTTCCAAAAAGCCTATAAGGGCTAAGTTGAGAGCTTGAGAGAGGGATTTGGAATTTCTTGTTGAAAGAATTATACGGGATTGAGAGTAAGAGTTTCAATCCTTGTAAGTTTATTTTTTTTCATGATAAAACCTTGCTTGCCCAACTGATTGTGCCTTTATTTTATTTTTTCTTTCTTCTTTCTCCTACGGGGATCCTGGTAACAGGAATCTGTATTCCGCATAAGTGATCCCCCAATGAGTGGTATCAGTGCAGTTTGGTACCACAATAGTATATTAATTTTTGAGATTGCTTTCTTTTTGCATGGAAGTCCTGTCGCTAGTTGTGTATAACGAAACCATGCTTATCAGTTACTATAGATGAAAAAGAACTAAAGGCCCTTCAAGTGGGCTGAATTCAAGGTAGATTAGAGAATTAGGTTTTCTCCTTAATCTCTTCTTCTCCCTCTCATTGTTGTACCCATTTCTCTCCATTGCACCATCAATCCGATGGTTGAGGGTTCTTCTTTGAGGATCGAAAAAAATTGTAATGCTAACTGTTAGTAAATGGACATTGTTCAAAGACTAAACCAAGAATATTTAGATCATGTTTGGTTAAGTAAAACAGTGGGACTTAAATGCAAAGATATAAAATACCAGGGAATATGCAAATCAAAATGTTGGAGGGATTAATATGCAAATATGAAGATTTTATAGACTGATATTGTTGAAAACCTGGAAAAAAAAAAAATAGAGATTTCTATCAGCATGTCTGAATATTTGAATAGAGGAGCAAGCATCCTCATTTTTTTCCAGTGTTTCTTTGTCCCCTTTGAGTAGGCAAGTGATCATGTTTTCCTTTGTATTTGGTACGTAGTAGGATTTTAATCTGTTAACTATTTCTCTAAAGCACTAACGTGGGGTTCTGCTAGTAAAGAATGAGGCAAAGAGTCCTCTTGGTTCCTGCAACCTTACTAGTTTCCCAAGTGTAAACGGAGTATAGAGGCTCCTTGGAATAACTTCTTTATTGGATATTTATTTTTTGTAGTTGGAACTGACTCCTGTGCATTATCTCTTGGACTAAACACAGCCTTGGTCATTGAAAAAATGCCGATTGGATAAATTAATATACTTTGTGTTGAACCATGGAGAAGATGAAGCTTTCTTGTGTTCTTAGACAACAGTCTCTAATATCTATTACTCCATGAACATGGTATAATAACACAAGTTAATATCAAATTATCAATAGCTTATTCCTAAGCTATTTCCTAGATCTTAGTATTCTATTTTAAAAATTCTTTATCTAGTGCTCATAACAATGGAGATGGAGATGATGATTAAGAAAGATGGCAAAGGCAATATAAAATCATGAAGAAAGACAATTAAGGTGCATTTGAAGAATAAAATCTAAGAATTTGACAGGATGTTATCAAAGTTTGACATAATTTGAGATGATAGCATGATGCCAGCATATTTCTGCAAGTTTTCACAGAGAAATCATTCCCAAGAACTACAAGACAACATGGTTTATTAGACCTGTAGCATTTACACACTTGGTAGATTTAAATGAGAACAAATGCATCCCTGCAGTATATATAAATCCAATTTCTCTAACTTTATAATTTCGCTTATGAAGACTGATGATATGTTCTTATGAGTAATTAAATGTTGTCTGACAGGGTCTGGCAGGATGTCCCAGTTTTAGTCATGGTAAGCATGCTTGCCTATTTCTGCTTCTTGGAGCAACTTTTGGTGAGTTCTTCCTTCACACATTACAAAGTTTTGTTTTCTTTTTCAATGAAAAAACCATATCAGTTTGGGGACAAGCAGGTTATGTTTAGTTTAAGCTTTATAAACTTTATGAAGTTACATGATTCCAGCCAGCAAATTTGATGGAACAGGTTTCTTCTATGGGCTCACGCGCACTTTCCATATCTTTGCCTTTTTCTTGTGTTTTGGGTCTACTCTCCTCCATGATAGCTTCCACAATGGGTATGTATTCATTTTCATCTTCAGATGAATTTTTCATTCTCATTTATGTTTATGGGTTTTCTCTCACACAACTTAATTAAATTGGAGGAAGCTTTACTCATCTCCTTTTAATCTTCAGATCTATTGTATAGAGTTAAATGTATCATGCATTGTTAGGACAACCATAGGTTGCTTTTACACCATGGCTTTCAAACTTACCAGAACTGATAACTAGAAAACTGATAGTTAGAAAAGCAATGTCTCTAACTTACAAGATTTATAAGCCAGGAGCATTGCATCTAACTAGACCTTTTTCAGCAGATCTGTTAAGAAATTTTATAACGTAGCAATATGCTTAGAGATGAGTAGCAATTTAAAATGCTCCAAGGATGGTAGTAGAAAACAGGTCAGGTAAAGCAAAAATATGTGTTTGAATCACAGTGTTGCAGCTTGTATTGACTCAGCAGGAGAAATCTCTCCTAATTAGGTGATTGATTCTGCTTGTTTGTTTTGGAAATTTTCCTTAATTCTAGGTACATTTCTACTTTGATTCTTTCCTTATGTAGCTTCATGAGATGTCTTAACTCAACTCAACTCCACTCAACTCAACTCAACCAAGCCTTAATCTGTCGGCCCCATGAATCCTTTTCCTCCATTCCGTGTTGTTTAGGGCTACATTTTTTGAAACATGTAGTGATATCAAGTCCTTTCTTACCATTTCATCCCATGTGGTCTACTTGTATCCCTCCTTTCTTCTATATATATTGTCACCTCTTTGCACCGGTGCATCTCTTGGCCTATGTTGTACATGTCCAAACTAAGTCATCATCTCTCAATTTGTCCTTAATTGATGCAACCTCCTCTACCTTTTTACCAATGACTCTATCTTTTCTTGCATTACACCTCCATCTCAATAGTCTCATTTTGGCCACACTCATTTAAATATGTTGTAGCTTCATGTGATGTCTTATATAGGACAAAGCAGACTATTCTCTACCACTATATTGTCTTAACTTGTCTGAAGACTTTCAATACATTTCTTGACATCATATACATTTGGTTTTGTCAAAGAACCAATGACTATAGAGAATGAAATTCATGAAATGTAATCATAAATTGAAAAGAAGAAAGCCATAGAAAAGAATACAATAAAGTAAAAATTGGAGTAAAGAAATTTAGAAAATCAGCATACGTAAGTTTGGGCATTCAAGGGAGAAGTCTTGCTAAATGTTCTGAAATATGACATGAAAATATTAAGTCATGAAAGTTTTGTCTCTGATATTCATGATATTAATTCTAGTTGTAGCAGTGTAGGCTTTAACACCAAAATTCATGTTATTTCAAATAATGTCTGTAGCTCATGAATGCTGAAACATTCCCATTGGATTATTAGCACAACATATTTGTAATTGACATTTCATGATTTCATGATTTCATCATATCATATAGAATAATCTTGTTGAGAGTAGACATTAGGTTGCCAATTTCTATTCTTGATCAGTTGATCTATTTAATCACCTAGGTTAGTAGATATATTAACCCATGTGTAGTTGTAGATGAATCTAGTCAAGGTTTTAAATCCGTGGGACAGGGCTGTCCCGTTTTTTCTTGGAACGGGACGCGTCGGCGTCCCGCCCTGTCCCGATACTCAGGACAGGGGATGTCCCAAGATGTCTCGATTGGAACATTGGGACGTTGGCGGGATGTCCTGTCCCAACACATGGGATAATACCCTGTCCTGGTGTCCCGTGGGATGTCTCGCTGGGACCTGAACACTTGAATCTAGTAATAATCTGTGTTGAGTCCATTGTCTTTTGCACCCTACCAAGCTTCCTAATATCCATCAATATATGGTTGATACAATATGTAGCATATGGAATTTAGAAAATATGCGATCATCGCTTCATTAAAATCTTTCTTGCAATTTTATATTATGGTCCATTGTTGGTGATAACCTATACGACATTTTGCTCTCTACCTGATTGATCACCTCCATCAATCTGATGTACATGGCATCGTTCAGTTGATCTGAAGCATCAAATGGACTTTCAAAAAAAATTTTTTTATCACAATGTATCAGAAATTTGATTATGCTTCACATGATAGGATCAATCTAACCATCACACATTACCTTCAGTCCATATATAGACCACTTGTTTTGATATAATGCAATCCATTTTTGTAACTCCTCTTTATTGTTGTCAAAAAGCTCACCATAGATATCTTTTGATCCTGGAGAATCTACACTTGAATCAACAGCTTGTATGGATGCAATGGCAAAGTGATAATATGTACTATCTATCATATTTTTTAGGATGTGGCTAAGTGAAAGCAGGATCTAATAGCTCGTCACATATCCTTCTTATCTATTTTCAACATATTGTCAACCCTCTATTACTTAGAATCCTTGCTAGGAAAGGTATGTGGATCCAAGTCATGGATAGTTGCTCCTGATAGAATCTCTCTAGAGGACTTCTCCTTGCTACCAAAAGCTCTTAACATAGATATAATATGGCTTGTGCTTGTAGTAACAAGCTCTCTAACCGAGGAATCCTCCTAATCTCTACTTTTGCTGTGGTGCTCGCAGAGCCCTCACAAAGCCCAACCCCGACTCTGACAATCTAAAGTGAGCCCTATGCTTGACCGCCTTTTCAAGTTGCCACTGATCATCCAATCTCGTCCGAATGATAGCTTGGATCTGTGTCTCATCATTTGGAGAGAACACTTTCTCTAACTCCCTAGAGTGATATAAAGATGGCTCTACAACTCAACGGTCCACCTTTGCCTTCTTCAAAGTCTTCTTCTTCGTTACTTTGAAATTAGCGAAGTGCTTTATTAATTAACAGACCTCTTATGGATACTTTCAGTATGTACTACATCAGGATAACCACTAGCTAAGTACTACTTCAACATAGTTATTTCTCCTCTTGAACTCTATGTTGCATTAGTTACATTTTCAATAATGTCTACTTGAGAGCATCTATCCATGATTCCAACCAATATCACTTTCTAGATCATTCCTCGATAAATCCATTCTTGAAGGTTGAATAAGCACATCAATTCAAGAATTATGTAAAAATAGTAAAATTTCATTATCCTAAATTTTACTTTGTGAATTAAGTTTTTATTTTTAATTATTATTTAAAATTTAAAAATATTATAAATTTAAAAATTATGAAAAATTAATTTGACTTTACATTCATATAGAATTCTATCATAAGATAATACATATATTTTTTAAATAGTGAGTATACATAAAATGCTACTTATTTTTCAATTTCGTGCAAATTTAGGTCTAGGCTATTATGCACATGATACATCAAAATTTTGGTAAATGAATATCTAATTTATGGCAAAAGTAGCTTGTAACTTTCTAAACAATATTTTAATTTTATAGTTATTTTTTAAATTTATTTTTTTAATATTTTTTATTAAAAATATATTTTAATTTTAAAAATTTTATATTTAATGAAAATTAATGATTTTAGTATTATTGTGTAGATCATCCATAGATTTACAACTTATAATAAAATCAAGATGTTATATTCTAGAAGGACAGGGGACGGGACATGCCATTACATCCCGTTCTTATAAGCAAACGGGACTGGGATGGGGTCAAGACTTCAAAACCCATCCATGTATGGAGAAAAGAAGAAAGAAGAAAGAAAAAAGGAAGATGAATAGAGGAAAAAAGTGAAAGAAAAGAAGAAGAAAAATGAAAGAGAAAAGAAAGGAGAAGCAAAAGAAAGACATGAAGGAAGAAAGAATAAGAAAAAGAAAAAAATAAAGGAAGGGATTAGAAAATGAAAGAAAAAGAAAATAAAATAAAGGAAGGTAGAAGAATAGAAAGAAAATAAGGAAAAAAATGAAAGAAATGAAAGAAGAAGGGAAGAGAGATGGAGAATATCTATTGGGATGCATGATTGGAACTGCTACCAAGATGGGACAAGATAATGGGGCATTTCATTCCATGGCAATACCGAGACACCTTCGTCCTATAGGATTTAAAATCTTGAATAAAATCATGCCAAAATCAAAAATTTTGGCACGATCTTCCCTTGTTTTTCTATTTTCTACAAATTTTAAAATTCCATAAAAAAGAGAGGGTTAGGGGAGAAAAGGAGGTGGGAGAGAAGCATGCATACTTCTAATCGATGGTTTTTTCTTGTTTTTTAGCTTTTTTGTACTGTGGAGAAGGGGGAGGGGCATTTTTTCGAAGGAGAAGAGAGAGAAGTCTCGGGAAACTTCTCTTCCTCTTTCCTATATTTAAATGACCAAACCGATCAGTTCAGCCATGTACTGTATCGAACTGCATGGTTTGGACCGGTTTGGGTCCAATACTGAAAATATAGGCCGAACCGACTTGATTCTGTGCCAGTTTGACTCAGTACGGATCTAACTGGGCAATTTGGTCCAGTTTGGCAAACCATAACTATTGATCAACCTAAAACATACATGCACTCCCCATCAAGGTTTGGGATAAAGATGTCTCGGTTTTTTCATGGAATAGAACATCCCGCTATCCCATCCCGTCCAGTCCTATCCCGTCCCGAGAATAATCTTGATCATACATCCCGATAGGTATCCTTCATTTCTCTCCTCTTCTTCGTTCCTCTGTTTCTTTATTTTTTTTCTTTTTCCTTTCTTTGATTCTTTTGATTCTTTTCTTCTACCTTCCTTTCTTTCCTTTCCTTTTTCTTTCTTTTTCTTCTCCCTTTCATTCTTTTTTCATTTTTGTTTTTCTTTCATTTCATTTTTTTTCCTTTTCTTCACCTTTCCTACCTTTCCTTCTTTCCTCTTTCTTCTTCTCTCCCCATGTGGTTAGATTTCATAGTCCTAAACCCGTCCCAATCCTGTTTTCTCATATAAGAATGGGACGGGATGGCCAGGATGCCCCCTGTCCCACCAAGATATAAAACCTTGCTCTCCATACCATATATTTTTGTTCGAGGTGAAGCCATCCTGGTCCGATCTGTTAGAAGAAACCTGGCATTACCAAAGCAATTGAAGAGTGGATAATTAGAAAAGATGCAGGATGTCTTTCAATCCCAAGATTCTAGTAAGGTTTTAGTTTCTCCATGTCATCTAGTAATTTTTATGAAACTAGAAGGGGATTTCAATGTCAAAAGGTGACCAAAGCTTTGCTAGATGGATTTGAGAAAAGAACACCCTAAGATAAGGTGGTTACTCAATTCATTTTGTTGAGAACCAAGAGTACATGCAGAGGGGCAGTCCAGTTCCTTTTCCAATGGTTTTCTTCTATTAAGATATTGATATTTGTAGCAAGCCATATGAAGATTCAGACTCGAAGCAGACAGCCCCAAATAGCTTTGGCAAAGTTTAAGTCCACACTACCTCCTTAGACAAGATGACAAAATTATTAATGAAGAGATAACTGAGCTGTTCCATTTCCAACATCTCTTGAATTCGTATGCTGAATTTCCAGAATAATTGATGGCAGTTGGAAACTCCTGCATATTCTCAGTTACAGGTGATGAAAATGAACAGTCCATCTCTTACCATCTTCTGTAGCGTCTGTCCGATCAGGAATTGAGGATATCTGAAAGTAACTATATCATCTTAGGCAAATTGTTTCTATGTACTCATGTTTCATAACACTTTCTAGGACTATGAGTTTCCCACTCTTGCAATAGTATCCACTAGACCTAAATTATCGCTTGATGCAGATATCCTTTCTAGCCTTATAATGGTTGAGTTTAACATAGAGCCAGATAATTATGTAGAAGATATTGTTTTAACAGAATGTAGTATGAACAACCATGCATTCATCATTCAACAGATGTAGTTCTAAGTTCTAACACTATGTTGCTGAGATTGTTCGGGTTGCGCCCAGTGGATCGGATCACTTTAAGTTTTTAAATTAATAATTTATATCATTGAGGTATTTTATCGAACACGTCGCAGGCATAATTAACAAACACAAAAAGACAAGAAATTTATGTGGTTCAATAAATCTGTCTACATCTATATAGTGGAGCAATCTACTATATAATTATCTTTAAATTGGATACAAAGATGATATAAATATCCAAATAAAAGGTCTTAAAATAATCACAAAAAAGATGTAAATGAATCGCAATAATAAACCAAATGGACAAAACCTTTCTCGGCCTTGGCTACGAATCAAGAGAAGATAATCTAAGAGATGGATCAATATCTTCTCGACCACGGCAATCGATCAAGAGAGATACTTTTCCAGACGGTGAAGAACAAAATAATAGGTGCCTTCAATAGCCGGAGCATAAATAGATCGGGAACCAAGAGAATGAGACCAAAGGGCTATGACGAACAGAGAGCAATTGGGATTTAGGGGGCTTTACAGAATCAAGGACCTCATACTCCTTTTAAAAGGAAACAATAAAGAAGAGTCTGAATCGAAGAATGTCGGTATTCTCTGAGATGAAGTCCAAATCAAAGAAAAGTCTCAAACGAACAAAATCTTCTATCCATCCCAAACTCTATCAGAGAAAGAATCTTATTAAAAAAAAAAACTGTTGGTCCTTAAACTATTATTATTTGGAGCAATTGTAATAACAATCATCCTCCTTGCGATAAATTATATACCTCTATCAGATATGGATTATCAAACTTTCTCCTAAATACAAGTCCCGAAAGGCAATTCCAAGTTCTCAAACCAATCAAGTTCAGGAAAGTCCTGAACTTGATTGCTGAGATTGGTTTAGTGAGCATATTAGCCAAATTATGAGCAATGCTAATCTTCTGAAGCTGAATATCATCATTCTCCACCAAATCTCTGATGAAGTGATACCTGATATCTACATACTTAATGTATTCATGATACATCTGATCTCTAGCAAGATACAAAGCATTCTAATTGTCATAGTGAATATCCAAACAGTTTTGCTTGAGATCCAAATCCTATACTAATCCTCTTAGCCAGATAGCTTGTTTTACGATCACTGTCAATGCCATGTACTATGTCTCTATAATAGCAACTGTACTGCAAAGTAGCCTTCCAGCTGACTGCACAACCAGAGAGTAAATATATATATATATATCTAGTCAATGACCTCCTATCCAAGTTACAAGCATAATCATAATCATAAAATTTTGTAATAGTGCAACTACTCTATCCAGAAAATACTAATCTCAATTTAGAAATGCCTTTCAAATATCTAAGTATCTATTTCACGACTGACCAGTAAGCTTTTCCAAGCTTGTTCATGTATCTGCTTACCATACTGTCTATGAAATATTAGATCAAGTGCAGACCATCATATACATAATGTTGTCAACTGTACTCGCATATAGTACTCTAAACATATATCTCTCCGCATCCTCAGTCTGAGGAGAGAGCCTGATAGATAATCTGAAATGACTAATAAAGGGAATAGTGACCGGCTTAGCAGTAGATATACCAAATCTTTCCAAGACTTTCTCAATATAACTATGCTGAGTAAGAAAGAGTTTACTTGACTGCCTATCACGAATGATCTCCATTCCAAGAATCTTCTTTGCCGATTTAAGGTCTATCTCAAATGCAATACTAAGCTCAGGTTTCAGCTTCTAGATGACTGATATATCTCTGGCTGCAATCATTATATCATCCATATACAGTAATAAATAACAGAAAGACCTATCTAAAAGCCGCTGATGAATACACAACTATTATATGAAGATCTGTTGAATTCATGATCGATCATAAACCTGTCAAATTTATGGTACTATTGTCTTGGAGATTGCTTGGGACCATATAATGATCTCTTGAGTAAGCATACATGATCTTGTTTATCTGGAACCTCGACATCAGGTGGCTGTTGCATATAAATTTGCTCTTCCAAGTTACCATGTAGAAAAGTTGTCTTTACATTAAGCTGTTATAGCTCTAAATCCTAAAAAACAACCAAAGCAAGCAATACACGAATGGAAGAGTGTTTAACTATAGGAGAAAATATTTTTTTATAGTCAATATCTTTCCGTTATTGTAGCTCTTAGCCACCGATCTATTCTTGTATTTAAAATCCTGAGTGGCTCCTTTTTCTTGAAGATTCATTTGTAGTTAATTACCTTCTTATCATTTGGTAACTTGATTAATTTTCAAGTTTGATTCTTTTTCAATGATTGAAGTTCTTCAACCATAGCCATGGTCTACTGCTCAACCTGTGGGCTACCAATAGCCTCATGATGGCTCATTTCTAATGATATCTGCAATATTCAGAGTATAATAAACTAACTTAGCATAAACAGAATCCTCAAAACTATACTTTTGAAATGCTCTGATCTGGCGCTTGGATTTTCGAGTGGCAATACAATCATCCTGAACCTGACCTTGCATGGTAATCTCCTTCTGAGCTTATCTCTGCATTTGTTGTTGTTATTCTGAATATAAGTATCTCCTGTTGGCTACTGTTGTTGTGATCTAATAGTCTGATCAATGTCACAACAGTCCAATCTTGCTAACCCTAAACCTGACCTCCTTATGAAGAACTAGGTTGAATCTGTTGTGGAGTGGCTATCTCATGAAAAATTATATCTCCACTGACTAGAAATTCTTGAGATCCGAGCTCTGTGCACTAAAATCTATAGCCCTTCATCATATATGTATATCCAAGAAATATGCACTTCTTAGTCATGGGATCCAGTTTTTCATCTCTGACATGTGCATATGCTGGACATCCAAAAACTCTAAGTATTAAATAGTCTACAGGTTTTCCTATCCACATTTTTTCTGGAGTTTTCATGCTTAATAATGATGTTGGAGATCGGTTTATAATATAGCAGTCTGTGTGTGCCGTCTCTGTCCAAGAATTTCTATTCAATCCAAAACTTGATAGCATAGATCTGATTTCTCTAATAGTGTGTGGTTCATGCATTCCACCACATCATTCTGCTAAGGTATATCCATTGTGATCCAATATTTGACAATGCCTTCTGATTTACAAAAATCATCAAACTCTATAGAACAAAATTTCAATCTATTGTCGGTTTGAAAGGTTTTCACCTTCCTCTCAGTCTGCCTCTTAATCATAGCCTTCCACTTCTTGAATATATCAAATATATCACTCTTATTATTGATAGTATAAATTCAGACTTTGTGAGAGTAGTTATCAATAAATGAAAATAAATATCTAGATCCATCGTTGGATATAATTGGGGCAGGTCTCTATAGGTCAGAATGAATATAATCTAATATAGCTGCTATCTGTGCATGCCTATAAAAAAGCTGATTCTGTGTTATTTTCCAAATACACAGTGCTCATAGAATCCAAGTGCACCAACCTTCTAACCACCTAGCTGATCATGTCTGCTTAGCTTTTGTAAATCTTTATCTGACATATGGCCTAATCTCTGGTGCCATAACTGTATCAACTGTTCAATAAAAGACTATACCGCTAAAGCTTGTCCTATCACTGTACTGCCTTCCAGATAGTAAAGAGTGCCACTCAATTTATCTCTCAATAGAGTCAATGCTTCTTTGCTAATGGTTATAGATCCTTTACCCATTGCCCTTGAAATTTGCACTATCAAGGGTATGCACTAAGAGAAGGTTCCTCTTTAGTTGAGGAACATATTTGACATCGTCTAAAATCATCACAATATTTGCATGAAATTTGATCTGAACTTTACCAATACCTTCTACTTTGCAGATTGCATCATTTCCAAGAAGAACGGTGCCTCCCTCACATGATCTAAAAGAAGATAACCATTCCTTATGGGGTATCAAGTGGAAAGATGCTCCATAGTCCATGATCCAAGTATCAGCCTGACTGACACTACAAACATCTATAAATACTGCATCATCTATAACATTACTATGATCTCCTGATGTAACTGCAACTGATATTAAATCTAAGACTGTTCTTTTATCTTTTTATTCCTTCTGTTTCTTGGACCGTAGAAGTTTACATTCAGATTTTTAGTGGCCTGGCTTCTTGCAATAGTGACAAAAACCAGATCTTTTAGACCTAGACTTTGATCTAGTTTTGAACTTGCTTTTATCTTGTCCACCTTTCCTTTGCTCATCTCTCCCTCTAATTGTAAGTCCTTGTACCGAAGTCGAAGTCGAAGTTTGATGCTTTAATTATACTTTTAACCTAAGCTCATTGGATAACAAAATGACTTCAACCTCTTCAAGATTTATAGTCTCTTTTTTATAGAACATGGTAGTAGTAATATTCTCAAAGAACTTAGACAAAGAATAAATCAGAATCAAAGCCTTGTCTTCCTCGACAACATCAATACCAATATTTGTCAAATCAAGTAAGAGCTTATTATATTCATCCAAATAATCTTTAAGTAAAGTCCCTTCTATCATATGAAATGTATATAACTTTTCTCTCAAATATGGTCTATTGGTAAGAGACTTTGCCATATACAGGCTATCCAATTTATCCTATACATTTTTAGCTGTACCAAGATCCACAATATTGCGGAAAACTTTATTATTCAAACCTGAGAACAGTCCCTAGTGCTCTTTCATTGATTTCTTCTTTAGCAGTCTCAGGGGTTTAGAGAGAGGGGGACCATTAGGATCTAGGTTTGCGAAGAGAGAAGGGGAGTGAACTTATGCTAGAAATTTTTTTGAAATATTAAAATAATTAATATTTTTAAAAATATTAAAATATTAAATATTAAAATAATTACTATTTTAAATATTAATATTTAAAAATTAAAATAATAAAATAAGATTAAAAATAAATGGAATTTAAATTTAAAAAATAAAAATATTAAAAATATTAATTAAGATAAAAAATAATAAAAATAAGTGGTAAAAATATAATATAAAAATATTAAATTTAAAAAATAATTAATATTAATAATATTAAAAAGTATTTAAAATATTAAAATAATTAATAAATAATTTTAAATATATTAAAATATGGTTTTGTTGGTTTAGAGTTTATAAATGGGAAGGTCGCTAGGGTGAAGTTTTTTATAAAATGAAATAAATCCAAAAAAAATAAATGAGATAAGAAATATTAAAAATAGATGAAAATAATTGAGTTTATTCATATTTCTATTTTTGAATGAGCCAAACAATAACAATGGAAACATCCATTTCTATTTTGATTCCGATAACAAACCAAACGCTTCAAGGGATATAGCCATTCCGATTCAAATTATGATCTATTCCAATTTCAATTATGATTCTGATTTTGGTTGCAAACCAAACACGCCCTAATTTGCATGTGGCACACTTATGATGTTGTGCAAGTGTGCGTGGACCAAATTGGTTTAAGATTGTGGATGTGCACGCGATACAATCAAATACAAGTTCATGGTTGATGGTGCATGCAATAGTGGCTACTGAATTTGTAGGTGCAAATGTTGCTTTAAGCAAGGATTGGAAGCCATGGCCACTGGATATTCGTTGGTGCCAGTTGGATGTTCAATGAAATCTCGGGATGGTGATGACAAAGCTGATGCTGTGGAGGAGTTGAAGTCATTATTGACTTTAGCATGAACACAAGAGGGAATAGGCTGGCGGGGGGCTACTTGATGAGGAGTTGCTTTCATTGAGTTGTCAAGATGGAGTACGCAATGAGGGGGTGTTAAGAGTCACTGCTTGTCTTAGTCTTGCTGGATTTATATCTTGGTTAGTATAAATTCTGTCGTTATCTTAGAGTCATTCTAATATTATCCCATCAGATGTTTTGCCTTTTAGTGACCATTGCAGTTTAGTTTATATAAAGATTCAACTTGGCTTAGGAGAGCCTCAGGGAGCTGTTGGATAGTAGTATAATTTAGATTCAAGATTTGTCCTCAACATGGGAGTATGTTAAGTAAAATAGTCATAATGTCTCCCAAAAATAGTAGGTGATGATTAGAGATTTTGAAGTCATGGTAATCATCCACTCTTGAATTCTAGTCATAAGAATCCTTTGTATTTGAGTTGAATCCAACAGGAAGAAGTGGTTTTTTGAATTGGAATTGGAGAAGGAGAGAGTCTATTGACTCTTTAACTTAGTCCTACTCAAAAGAGGCCATGAGCTCTCTATTATATAGAGGATGTGAGATGTGGTGCTATAAGAGGTGCAAGATAGGTGTTCCAAAATCTCTTGGCTAGTCATGAGGGTAGTTAGGCATTCCTTTTTGGTATGCATCCTTGTTTTATTGCTTGGTTCACCTGCTATTAGCTTTGGGTTGAAGCTGGATGTGCTTTAGGATGGAGTCATATTCTCGGTGAGAGAAGAATATATTTTATGTTGTATACTTTTAATATTGAATAAAAATTACTTATTCTCTCTAGTATTATTTTTCCTTCTCATAAATATTTTTGTTTGGTGTTTGTCCCAGTTCGGGTCGGTTCGGGCTTAGCTTGGCCCAGTTCTGGTCAGTTCAGGCTTGGTTTGGCCCGGTTCGGTGAGAGGGGGGGAGAAAGACTTTTTTTTAAAAAAAAATTTAGCATGCTGGTACGGACCATACTGTACTGTCCGCTGACTAGTATAGGTCCCGGTATCGATTCAGCGGACCTTGGTGTGTACTGTGTAGATTTTCTACTATGTACCATGAAATTATTACTGTTACATGGGTGTGCTTAGCGCAACTTAGCAAAATAAAAGAGAAACAGTATGACTTGACAGTTTAAAATATCTCCAATAATCTTGTTTCTTTATGTTAAGCTATTTTACATATATATATTCTAAGAAATTTAATTATAATGTTCACATAATTTTGCCTTTTCTTATGAGTTTTCCTTTTTCATCACCGAACTCCTGATCTTCTGTACTTTTGCATGCAATGATCCTGTTCACAGTGAGCAAAGCTTACATCTGGGCTTATGCTTCCTTCCAGTTTGCAATTGTAATCCTGTTTGCTCATATTTTTTATAACATGGTACGTAGTTCTTTTTTCATGATACTCTCAACCCAGAAGAGTTTGCATTAATTTTTTTTCAATTACAATAAATATTCAAGTATTGTCTTTGTGAAAGTTACAGCTCCAAGTTACTGCTGTCCTCTCAGTCTTGCTTTCCTCATTCACTGGTTTTGGGATCGCAATCAGTACAAATTCTTTGCTTGGAGAGTATTTAAGATGGAGAGCTAGGAGAAATCGGCAACTGGCACATCATCATTATCAGCAGCAGCAGCAACAGCAACAACATGATGGCAGACAGCAGCAAGAAGCACGAGACAACCCTGTTGCCGAAATTGGGGTTGATGCTGGGCAGCAAGAAGCTCAAAGCCAGATACAGAATGCCAGTTCTTCACATGATGGATGAAGTTATTTCTGGTGCAGCTTACAGGTGACGATATATATTTCATGGATTCAATGTAGGAGATCTTCTTTTGTTCCTTATTCCTGTAAACCATTCTTTGAGAATTTGATCATGGATTTGTGATGTCATTGGTAGAAGATACATTTCATTATAATCTTGTTCATGAGGGTCTAGATAACAGCCTTCAGCTAATTTACACCTTTTTTTCTTCTCGAAAAGCTTGAGAGTTTTCACATTTCTGTGACTATGAAGGAACAACTTTAGGAACCTATCTTCTGTAATTTTTTTTTCTTTTAGCTAATTTGTCTAGGAACTAATGGCGTACCAATATAAGCAGTCTGGTAGCTAAAAATTTAGGTAGTATGGTTTAAAATGCAGTTATGTTCTAGTTTTAAGTAAAAAAGATCGTCATTAATGAACTTGTTTTTTCTTAATAGGATGCTGTCTGGTTATCTTAGTTTATCTGTACTAATTCATAATTCTTTCATCCATTTTTTAGTGTATTTTCAATATACTTTTCCTGCACAGTACTTTTGATCAAATCATGTAATTGACTTTTAAAAGGTGCCCAAATTTTGGTTGCTTTGAGACATAACATCTTTATGCTTTTCCTTTAAATGATTTAGTTTCTTTCTGTAACTTTCTAGGAGACAAGCCAATCAGGTAAAAAAGCAGATCAATAACGATTAATTATTTTTAGGTTTGTAGTTGGATATATAACTAAAAAACACATGAAATGCATGTATGATGAATATACCAAATGAAGATTGAAAGAGGCTATACAAGCCTTGAGGATAGTGTAAGGCCTAAAGGTCCTCAGGAACTTGGCCAATGGCTAGGCAGAGCATAGATGTGTAAGAAGTTGGATGCCATGTATTATGAGAATGGATCAAATGATGACCTTGTAGAAAAAAATTTTAGGGATAAAGGAGAAGGTTTTTGAAAACATGGGTAGGATAAAAAAAAAAAAGCCACTGACTTGTAAACAAATCACAGTTCAATTGGTTCTCATGACCGGGACTTCCAAGGAATATGTGACATTGACCAGCTGCAAGATTGAATCAGAGTTGTTGAGTCAAGATTCATGGATGACTCAAAAAGATTAAATTTGAATTTTTTGTCTTTTTCCTAGGAGAAATCAACATCATTGCCTTGTGCAACTTAACAATCTTCTATCCGATGCACAACACCATCACTTGGGTTTTACTTATCCAACTATGTAGAAAGCAGTTTTAGTGAAAATGGAAATGAAGATGAGGTCCCAGTTGAGATTGATAGGCAAAAGATACCGCAAAGTAATGGGATTCACTATTTGGGAGCCATTATACTCAACATCAGAGAGAGATGAAGATATATCTATATCTACTAAAATTAAAGCTGATTGGATGAAGTAGAGAGGTTGGTATTACATGATGGAAGTCAGTCTTGGCAACATAAAGTGAAGTCTTGTATAGCAAAATAATGCTATAATATTGTAGCTTAGAATATTGGGTAGAGGGTTCAATAGAATAATTTTAGTGTACCACAAATAAGAACATTAGATGGATGTAGGGTAAAACTAGGAAAGATAAGGTGAGAAATTAGTATATTGGAAGAGCTGTAGGACTTGAAGTGATGGAAAATTGATTGAGAATCTGAGATAGTAGCAGCATATAAAATGAAGATCTAAGGGGGCTCCAGTAAGTTGAGATTCTTTAATTTGTGTTGAAGGGTGAAGGAAAAGGAGGTGAAGGCCTAGGGTAACATGGATGGAGGAGGTCAAACAAGACAGAAAAACATGAAAAAAACATCACAGGTGGCTCTGAATAGGGAATGTTTAATAAATGAGGATCCATAAAGCTGACCTCAATTTGTTTGGGCAGGGTTGAATTTTAATGGTTATTACTGTCCCAACCAAATATAATTTGATTCAAGCTGTATGATATCCACATTTATCATTCTTCAAATCCATTATCTTTGAGAGAATGTGAGGGAGACCCACCCATCCAAATACTTAGAATGTACCACCCAAGACTCGAAGCCAGAACCTATGGTTGCTAAGCAGAGTAGTGTGATGATTGGGAAAGCCCTAAGTCACATCATACTTTGCGTCCTTGTATTTGTGCTTCTACCAAAGTAGACTAATGTTTCATAAAATTGATTATTATAATTCTTATTTGGCATGTCCACTTCCTATCCTTTTAAGATATCAGTTTCAGTTGTCATTGTGGGTGATAATCTTGTTCCTCATTTTTGTTTGGCATCACATATTTATGACCAGATCTTATGAAAATTAATTTCACCCTAATACATATTGGGACTTATCTATTGCTATAATCTACATTACCAGCTATGAAATCAATATCAGCATAGCTACAGTTGTGGGTCTCCAACTGTGACTCGAAGGAAATTGGAAGCAACAAGATCTTTTTCATTTTCCCATTCACATAATTGACCATGGAGGGAACGTCAGTATGGCTATAATTAGGGGCAAGGTTCCCGGTACCGGAACCCGTGCCAGTACTGACCAGTATGGTATGGTAGAGTATTGGTATCGTACCATACTGATACACGGTACGGTGGCCGGCACGCCATTTTTTTTTGTTAATGGATTTTAGGTTAGTTTTTTGTTTTTTTAGGGTTTAGGGCCTTAGGATTTAGTGTTTAGGTCTTTAGGATTTAGGATTTAAAAAATACTAATACATTAATTCTAATTAAAATCAGATATAAAATAATAATTAAAATAAGATTATCAGTAATTAATGCAAGTGAAAGGTAATATATAAATATAATTACATACCAATGTCTAGAATTGGGTAGAGTGTCGATGTTCATAAATATAGGGATCGTTTATATATTCTGTAGGAAGATCAGTAAATCTCTCTAGCCATGCAGCATGATACTCCTGTAAGGTCATCCAAGGAGGTACACGTGATGAATCATAACTCATTGCAGATCTCTCGCTGAGATCCCGACTCTGAGAGGTATCTAGAAATTAATGATATGCCGTGCAGGGGCCCATCCAAATATGCCAGCAGCAAAATTAGATCCATAAGATGCTCCGGGCTGCATGGAATAATAACCACTAGAAGATGATGTCTTAAATACACCATATGGATCATATGGATCACAAGCTGCTGGTAGCTACGAGTAAGAGGATCTTGAATATGAGGATGATCCTGATACATCCATGGATCCTATTCCATGTGTAAGAGCTGCAGCTGCATCGTGTCCCGAACGACCTTGTGGAGCCCGTCGCCTATATGGAATCGTATCACCACGGGTGTTATAATAGTAACCAACCCATTCAGCCCTGACACAATGGTGGGTTCACTTGAAGAGATCAGTCCCTGTGGAGGTCAGGTCGGCAGCTCGGCCAGTCCACTTCAACCAGGTCAGGTCGGCAACTCGGCCAGTCCACTTCAACCAGGTCAGGTCGGCAGCTCGGTCAGTCTACTTCAACCAGGTCAGGTCGGCAGCTCGGCCAGCCCGCTTCAACCAGGCCAGGTCGGCAACTCAGCCAGCCCGCTTCGACCAGGCCAGGAAAGTACTTCGGCGGGCCCTTTCAGTCGAGACTGGAGCTCAGCCAGGCTCATGCTCGCGGAGCGACCCCGCACCAGCGGGCCGTGCACCCACCTCGGCAACGGCGCCCAGCTCGCCCACAGGCCTTCTCGTGCACCCACCTCGGCAGCGCCCGCCTCAGCGCTGGTGCACCTCGGTATCACCTGCCCTTGCGTTGGTCCACCTCTGTACTGACCGCCTCGGCTCTCAAGTCCGCCAGCGACCGCACCAAGGCACGCCCCAGTGCCGGTGCACCTCGGCACCGCCTACCCATGCGCCGGTCCACCTCGGCACCAACCTTCTTGGCGTCCAGATCCATCGGCACCAGTCCAGGGCACGCCCCAGCGCCAGTGCACCTCGGCTCCGGTTCTGTCCGCCTGAGCCTAGCTCCGGCTCCGAGACGGAGCCCTCCGGTCACCCCACGTCCGCAGGGATGTGACACGGGTCGCCTCCAGCCCGAGCGGAGTCCGGCTCCAACCCCGGTCCGGCACTGTTCGGCGCACCTGCGGCGTTCTGGTGATCCTGCGCCCCGCACGACCTCGACCGTTGGGAGGCAGCGGGCCTTCGCCTTGCCTCCGTCTGCCCGCGGCACGCCCCCGGCGTGCCCGCAGCCACCCTAGATCCTTCGACCCAGCTTCGGCCCTGCGCCAGCCCGGCGTGACCCCGCCGTGGCGGCTCCCAGTTCGGCAGCACGCATGGCTCCGTCTGCAGAGCTCCGGCTCTAGCGCCTTGACCCAGCGCATCGCTCCGCCCCGCTTCGGCCACGACCGGCGCGGCGTTCTCCCTCGCATGAAGTCCGGTGCCAGACGGCTTCGCCCGCCCCAGCTCCAACCACCCGCGGCAGCCCCGGCTCCGGCCCAGCTCGGCACGCCCGTAGCGGTCCGGCTCCCGCGGCCCGGCTTTTCCGGCTCCGGTCCGGCGCAACCTTGCCCGCACCTTGATCCTGCTCCTCTGGTCCAGCCGCGGGAGAGCAGCCCAGCGTCCCGATCTGATCCGGCCTTGCCCGATGGAGAGTAGGGCGGCACGCCCGTGCTTAGATCTGCTTCACCCCAGGTCCGGCTCTTCCGCCCATGTCAACCGTCCTGGTCCAGGCCCGCGCCTCAGCCCGATACGGACCCAGCTCCGTACCGCAGACCGGCTCGGCACGTTGGACTCCAGCGGCACGGCTCCGCACCAACCAAGTCCGGTACGCCCACGGCACGGCTCGTGCCCAGTTCGACTCCGGCGGCTCCCAATCCGTCGCGCCAGTCTGGCTCCACCCCGCGAGGCTCCGCCCGCGCCCGGCTCCGGTCCGGCGGGACGCCTGCCTAAGCTCGGCGCTCCCGCGCTCCGGATCTGCCTGCTTCGGCTCCGGTTCCATGTTCGCCACCGACGCCCAGTTCAGCCACTGCACACTTATCCACTCATGGGTTCGTGCACGGAGCCCTGCGCCATGCACATGTCGGTCCACATGCATGGGAAGGTTCTGGGGGCCTTCTCGCGGTTCGCGTGCCCGCATGGCGGTTTGGAATAGTGTCCCAGCCAACTCGGCATTTCGGCGTCCCACCCAGCTCGACCACCGAGAGCATCATACGATTCTGTCTCATCCACGTGGGCCCGGCATTCTTTCCAAAGATCCCCACCCACGTGGGTCCTATGGCACGCCGCCTGACACGCCGTCTGCAAGGAAGATTTGCATTTAAGTTTCCTAAGCTACCGTTTACACTAACTAGTGAATAATGCTCTGCCCAAGGTACTGTACCCCTGCACTAACTTTCTGAACCATCCAGAAGAAGAAGGTTCACCAGCCCATCATGGCCTCACAGGCTGTCCTAGCCTGACAAGTCTACATCAAGACCAGCACACCTCCCCAAAAGTGACAGGAACCATTCGTCTACGTAAAGACCGGTATGGAGAGGTAAGGGGAGGTAAGAAACAACATACTCTTTGGATCCTTACATTCCATTTTTTATTATCACCCTCTGGCAGCAGAGAGTCCCCCAAGCTCTCCGCCTCAGAAGTTTCTTATTTCATTTGATCGTCCCACTGACTTGATCGTCGGAGTGCCTATGCCGGAATCCCCGGCGCAGGTCTTTCCTGTTTTGTAGGTCCACCTGATAGAGGGACGATATAGAGAAGATTTCTCCCACCGAAGAGGCCCACAGGAGGACCACAGCACAGTATCAAGCCCCTTCATCCCTACAACTGACTTTGTCCCCCTTGATCGTCTCCGACCGACAAGCCCGGTGATGCTGGCAGGGAGTCCACTCACCCGGGCCACGTAAGAAGCTGCAGGCCACGGCGATCTAGGCAGCAATAGTTTGGCGCGCCAAGAAGGGGCGCAGATCCACGCTTCTCAACAAGGTGGGATGACGGTTTCCACCTTTGTCCTTAGTCCTCGGGGGACAGACCAGGGGCATGGGGATGGGGGCACGAGAACTTCTCCCTCTCTCTCGAGGCTCCAAGGAGCGGCCTCGATCAAAAAACCTTAAGCTGTGAAGGTGCATCGCCACCCTTGACGGGGCAGCAGGCAGCAAGCTGAGGATGGAGCCACCTCCCGGCGGTGCCACCATCCAGGAGCCCCACCAAAAAAAAAGAAAAAAGAAAAGGGAGAGAAGAAAAAAGAGAAGGGAAAAAGAAGAGAGGCGGGAAGTGTCTGGCCATCGTGAAGAAGAAAGAAATCCATGCAACGTGGCTCCCAACTCTCCCATGCAACGGGATTTCCTCCCATGCAACGGAGCTTACTCCCTCATGCAACAGGAGTCTCTTCCTCTCCCATGCAACATGCAACGGAGCCTCCTCTCATGCAGCGGAGTTTCCCCCCCATGCCATGAAGTTCCTTCCCATGCAACGGAGTTTGCTCCCATGCAACGAAGTTTCCTCCCATGCAATGGAGCTTACTCCCTCATGCAACGGGAGTCTCTTCCTCTCTCATGCAACATGCAATGGAGCCTCCTCCCATGCAGCGGAGTCTCTCCCTCATGCCATAAAGTTCCTTCCCATGCAACGGGGTTTGCCCCCATGCAACGGAGTTTCCTTCCATGCAACGGAGCTTACTCCCTCATGCAATGGGAGTCTTTTCCTCTCCCATGCAACATGCAACGGAGCCTCCTCCCTTGCAGCGGAGTCTCCCCCCATGCCATGAAGTTCCTTCCCATGCAACGGAGTTTGCTCCCATGCAACGGGGTTTCCTCCCATGCAATGGAGCTTACTCCCTCGTGCTACAGGAGTCTCATTTTCTCCCACGCAGCCGGGTCTCATCTCCTCCAAGCAACGAGGTCTTCTCCTTCCATGCGACGGAGTTATTTCCCTTATGCAACAGAGGTCTCATTTCCTCCCAAGCAGTGGAGGTCCACTTTCTTATGCAACAGGAGCCTTATGCTCCCATGCAACAGAGTCTCATGCTCCCATGCAACGGAGGGTCGTCTTCCCATCCAACGGAGCCTTGCTCCCCCATGCAACCGAGTTATATGCTCCCGTGCAACGAGCGGAGCCTCATTCTCTCCCAAGATGGCGGTCGGCGAACCTAATTCCGGCCTGCACGAGGAAGAAATATATCTTTGTTTATTCATATAACCGGAGTTCAACAGGTAACTCCTCCGCTACCTTTATAAAATAAAAAACTGTGTTTCAGTTATATAGGAAAAGCTCCCGCAAGCCTAGAACGCCTAGACCGGAACCCTCTCTGCCCTCTAGAGTGAGACCCTCGGAGGTTTGAGCCCTGTGGTTGGAGTCGAGCTCACTCCTCCGCCACGTGGAGCCTCTTCGAGCGCGAGCCCTCTGGACCGGGCCCGTACTCTGCCCTCCAGAGCAAGACCCTCGGAGGTTTGAGCCCTGTGGTCGGAGTCGAGCTCACTCCTTCGCCACGTGGAGCCTCTCCGAGCGCGAGCCCTCTGGACCGGGCCCGCACTTTGCCACCTGAGCTGGAGTCGGGCCGTCGATGCCCTCCACCAGGTTGAGCCTCTTCGAGGACGAGCCTCCTAGACCGGAGTCGAGCCCTTCTGGAGATGAAGCCCGGAGAAAAGTCCTCCGGCACTAAGACCTGAGAAGGCCTCAGGCACTCAAGCCTCGAGCCTAGCTCCAAGGCACCAAGGTCCAGAACTCAGATTTCCGGCACCAGAGCTCCAAGCCTAGCTCCAAAGTATCGAGGTCTCAAAGCCCAGCGCCAAGACCTCTCAAATGTCCCCGAGCCCAGCTCCAGGATGCCAGCCCAAGACCGGAGCTCAGATCTCCGACCAAGGGACCTTCGAGCCAAGTAGCTCTCAATCTCAAACGTCTCCGAGCCCAGCTCCGAGACGCCAAGGGATCTTGGAGCCAAGCAGCTCCTATCAATGCCTCGAGCCCAGCACCAAGGCGCCAAAGACTTGAGCCAAGCCCTCGGGTAACCCTTGGACCGGAGCCCAGCTCTCCGTCCAGGAAGGCCTCGAGCCTAGCTCCAAGGCAATCAAATCCTGTGACCCTCTTCTCCGATCTCCCCACTCAAAACAAAAAAAAAATGAGAGGGGAAGGAAAGAAAGAGAACAAGAGGGAAACACGGCAAGAACCCACGGCAAGAACCCTCTTCTCTGATCTCCCCACTCAAAACAAAAAAAAAAGAGGGGAAGGAAAGAAAGAGAACGAGAGGGAAACACGGCAAGAACCCTCTTCTCTGATCTCCTCGCTCATCAAAAAAAAAAAGAAAGAGGGGAAGGAAAGAAAGAGAATAAGAGGGAAACGCAGCGACAGAACTTTCATTTCATCGCCCAAGACCGGAGCTCGGATCTCCGGTCGAGGGACCATCGAGCTACACAGCTCTCAGTCATCAACGTCCTCGAGCCCAGCTCCAGGACACGCCAACCCAAGACCGGTGCTCAGATCTCCGACCAAGGGACCACCAAGGCCACGAAGCTTCCGGGTCTCTGTATTCAAGCCAGAAGTCAGTCAAGCTTCTCAATAAAACAAAGCTGAGGCCAAACTCCCTAATGAAGCCGAGCTCCTTACCAAAGTAAAGCTCTTTGATGAGACCAAGCTCCCTATTGAGATCATACTCCCGTTGGAGATGAGGAAGACTAACCCCTACTATGGCCGGGGAAAGCAACACGATTCCCAAAAGAAGGAAGCTATGAAGGCCCAGTCACTTCACGCACATCATCCAAGACTGTGGGGTGGGGTTTTTGTCCTCCACTCCATGCAAACGTGAAGAAAAGGGTGATCATGTCCCTCCACACAATCCACTGGGATGCACAATGCCAACCACCATAGAAGCTTGCGGTGACTGCACCTCCACGGGCTGGAGTAGGAGATATCCGCGCATGCGCGAGCAGCTCTACCATCCCATGAAGGAGGTAAGAGTCCCTCCTCAATGACCAAGGTTCCTCTCTGGTGCAGCTTTGCTCTTCACCAATGCAGGAACTCCCCCATCCGACTCCAAGTCCAGCGGAGTAAAGAGCTGAAGTCAATCTCCTCAGTACAGTCGAGCTGAACTCAATAAAGCCGAGCTGCAGCTCCCCACCAAGCCCCACATCTACCGCATGACTCTCATCCGGAGATGTCCATGGGAAGCTCCAGAGGGTCAACCATTCATGGCTCGCCTCCTAGCATGGCGAACCGGTGGCTCTGCCATCTCAAGAAAGAGGTAAGAATCCCTCCTTAATAATAAAAGCTCCTTTCTGGTGCAACTTTGTCCCTCACCAACACAGGAACTCATCCGTCCGACTCCAAGTCCGGCGAAGTTAAGGGCTGAAGTCAAGCTCTTCAGATCAGCCGAGTTGAACTCAATAAAGCCGAGCTGCAGCTCCCTACTGAGCCCCACATCTACCGCATGACTCTCAGTTCAGCTCTTGCCTTACTCACAGTTCGGAGATGTCCGCGGAGACTCCAAGAAGTCCCACCATCTACCGAAAAGACTCGTAGTTTGGCATTTGCTGTACTCAAATTCCGGAGATGTCCATGGGAAGCTCTAGAGCTCCAACCGTTCATGACCCGCCTCCTAGCATGGCGAACCAGCAACTCTACCATCTCATGAAGGAGGTAGGAATCCCTCCTCGATAATTAAAGTTTCCCTCTAGTGCAACCTTGTTCTCCAAAAATGCAGGAACTCATCCGTCCGACTCCAAGTCCGACGAACTTAAGAGCTGAAGTCAAGCTCCTCAGTTCAGCCAAGCTGAACTCAATAAAGCCAAGCTGAAGCCCATAGCCCTTGGTTCAACCGAGCTGAAATCAAACTCCTCAGTTCAGCCGAGCTGAGCTCAAATTAAGCCGAGTTGAATTCATGCCCCTTGATCCAGCCGAGCTGAAGCCAGGCTCTTCACTGAGCCCCACATTTACCACCTGAATCTCATCTGGAGATATCTACGGGTAGCTCTAGGGGTCCAAACACCTGCGGCTCGCCTCCCAGCGTGTCAAACGAGCGGCTTTGCCACCTCATGAAGGATGTAAGAATCTCTCCCCAATAATTAAAGTTACTCTTTGGTGCAACTTTGCTCTTCATAATTACAGGAGCTCATCCGCCTGACTTCGAGTTTGGTAAAGAAAGACCAGATCCCCCGGCACCTAAAGACCGGACACCCCGGCACCTAAAGACCGGGCACCCCGGCATCTAAAGATCGGACACCCCGGCGCCCAAAGACCGGACACCCCGGCACCTAAAGCCCGAAGTCACCAGCGCCTAAAGACCGGACACCCCGGTGCCAAAAGACCGGAAACCCCGGCACTCCAAGACCAAAGATACTGGCACCTTAAAATGGGAAATGACGAAAGTCCCACACCAAAAGCCTCATCAAAAGCTTTGAGGAGTGCTCTTAGCCCAACCATGTGCCCGGTCGTACATATGTGCACCCAAGTTATGCACCTCACCAACCTCTCTCTTCACGGCATCGCCCTTTCCGGTCAAAGAGGAGTCAATTTTAAGTGCTAGCACCATCGAAATGCAGCTAACCTTCAGTCAAGGTACCTACGGGCAAGTGAATTTCAAAAAACACCATCTCCTATTTCTGTTTTGCAGGTATGCTACGACATAGAGCTGAATGGGTAAAAAACTACTCCCTTCGCCCAAAACGAGGAGAAGTAACGCCTTGGACTCGGAGTGGGGGCATCTGTTATAGTAGTAACCAACCTATTTAGCCCTGACACAATGGTTGGTCCACTTGAAGAGATCAGTCTCTGTGGAGGTCAGGTCGGCAGCTTGGCCAGCCCACTTCAACCAGGTCAGGTCGGCAGCTCAGTCAGCCTACTTCAACCAGGTCAGGTCGGCAACTCGGCCAGCCCGCTTCAACCAGGCCAAGTCGGCAGCTTGGCCAGCCCACTTCGGCTAGGCCAGGAAAGTACTTCGGCGGGCCCGTTTCAGTCGAGACTGGAGCCCAACCAGGCTCACGCCCGCAGAGCGACCCCACACCAGTGGGCCCTTGCACACACCTCGGCAACGGCGCCCAGCTCGCCCACAAGCCTTCCCGCACGCCCACATCGGCAGCACCCGCCTCAGCACCGGTGCACCTCGGCATCGCCTGCCCCTGCACTGGTCCACCTCTGCACCGACCGCCTCGGCTCCCAGGTCCGCCAGCAACCGCGCCAAGGCACGCCCCAGCACCAGTGCACCTCAGCACTGCCTACCCCTGCACCGGTCCACCTCGGCACCAACCTTCCCGACGTCCAAATCCGCCGACACCGGTCCAGGGCACGCCCCAGTGCCAGTGCACCTCGGCTCCGGTTCCGTCCGCCTGAGCCTAGCTCCGGCTCCGAGATGGAGCCCTCCAGTCCCCCCACGTCCACAGGGACGTGACACGGGTCGCCTCCAGCCGAGCGGAGTTCGGCTCCAACCTCGGTCCGGCACTGTTCGGCGCACCTGCGACATTCCGCTGATCCTGCGCCCCGCACGGCCTCGACCGTTGGGAGGCAGCGGGCCTCTGTCTCGCCTCCGTCCGCCCGCGGCATGCCCCCGGCGCGCCCATGGCGGCCCCAGCTCCGGTCCTGCGCCGGCCCGGCACCCGGCCGTGGCGGCTCCCAGTTCGGCAGCACGCATGGCTCCGCCCGTAGAGCTCTGGCTCCAGTGCCTTGACCCAGCGCATCGCTCCGCCCCGCTTCGGCCACGACCGGCGCGGCGTTCTCCCTCGCGTGAAGTCCGGCCCCAAACGGCATTGCCCACCCAGCTCTAACCGCTCGCGGCGGCCCCGGCTCCGGCTCAGGCCCAGCTCGGCACGCCCGCAGCGATCCGACTCCCGCAGCCCGGCTCCTCTGGCTCCGGTCCGGTGCAACCTCGCCCGCACCTCGATCCTGCTCTGGTCCGGCCGCGGGAGAGCAGCCCGGCGTCCCGATCTGATCCGACCTTGCCCGATGGAGAGCAGGGTGGCACGCCCGCGCTCAGCTCCTCTTCATCCCAGGTCCGGCTCTTCCGCCCATCTCAGCCCGTGCCGGTCTAGGCCCGCACCTCAGCCCGGTACGTACCCAGCTCCGCACCGTGGACTGGCTCAGCACGTTGGACTCCGGCGGCACGGCTCCACACCAACCAAGTCTGGCACGCCCGCGGCACGACTCGTGCCCAGTTCAACTCCGGTGGCTCCCAATCCGTCGCGCCAGTCTGGCTCCACCCCGCGAGGCTCCGCCCACACCCGACTCCGGTCCGGCGGGACGCCTGCCTCAGCTCGGTGCTCCCGCGCCCCAGATCTGCCTGCTCCGACTCCGGTTCCATGTTCGCCACCGGCGCCCAGTTCAGCCACTGCACACTCATCCACGCATGGGTTCGTGCACGGAGCCCTTGCGCCATGCACACGTTGGTCCACGTGCATGGGAAGGTTCTGGGGGCCTTCTCGCGGTCTGCGTGCCCGCATGGCGGTCTGGAGTAGTGTCCCAGCCAGCTCGGCACTTCGGCGTCCCATCCAACTCGACCACCGAGAGCATCATACGATTCTGTTTCATCCACGTGGGCCCGACACTTTCCAAGGATCCTTACCCACGTGGATTCTATGGCACACCGCCTGACATGCCGTCTGCAAGGAAGGTTTGCATTTAAGTTTTTTAAGCTACCGTTTATACTAACTAGTGAATAATGCTCTGCCCAAGGTACTGTACCCCTGCACCAACTTTCTGAACCATCCAGAAGAAAAAGGTTCACCAACCCATCATGGCCTCACAGGATGTCCTAGCCTGACAAGTCTACATCAAGACCAGCATACCTCCCCAAAAGTGACAGGAACCATTCGTTTACGTAAAGACCGGCATGGAGAGGTAAGGGGAGGTAAGAGACAACATATTCTCTGGATCCTTACATTCCATTTTTTATTATCACCCTCTGGCAACAGAGTCTCCCAAGCTCTCCGTCTCAGAGGTCTCTTATTTCCTTCGTCGTCCCACTGACTTGATCGTCGGAGTGCCTCTACCGGAATCCCCGGCTCAGGTCTTCCCTGTTTTGCAGGTCCACCCGATAGAGGGACGATACAGAGAAAATTTCTCCCACCGGAGAGGCCCACAGGAGGACCACAGCACAGTATCAAGCTCCTTCATCCCTACAACTATGACTATGTTCCCCTTGATCGTCTCCGACCGATAAGCCCGGTGACGCTGGCAGGGAGTCTACTCACCCGGGCCACGTAAGAAGCTGCAGGCCACGGCGATCTAGGTAGCAACAACGGGGTCTACCAGTTAGTGCTCCATGATCTGTATCCTGTGTCGTATGGCTAAACTGTGACTTTCCAGTAAATCAAATATGAATAAGTAGCTAACTCCTGTCCTCTGGTCCCTTCCTAATCACTAGATCCTCCATTATCTGAAGTACTAGCACTACTCTTTCTGATATCTGAATCTGAATGAACTGAGTGCTTTGATGGAGGTACAACTACCTTTCCTTTTCCTGTCTCCGGGCCGAATAGATGGCGGGGAGGGAAGATGTGCTGTATCTGCTGGAGCCCTGTGAGGAATATTGCTTGTTGTCCATTGTCCAGCATCTATTCCAGCCTCGCTAGCTACAAAACTGGCTAGTCGAGAAGGCGATCCTAGCTCATCAAGCTTCGGTTCCTATTGCTGACTCAAGATTCATCCAATCATTAGATCGTCCTTATCAACATATGTACTTGCAATAAAATCAGAGTATTTTAATTCAACTTCGTTCTAAATATATTTTAGTCTCAACCTTAAATTATAGTGTATATAAACAAGATCATTGAGGTATTTCTATTTCAGACGGTTCTCTGCTTGGAGTGGATAAGGCCAAATATAAACCAGTTGCGCTCGCATCCACTGGATGACACCATCTGGGAGAAAATTTTGATTGCAAGAACTTTCAGTTTTTTACAGATCCATCAAAATACATCCACCACTCAGCTGTAAAAGACATTAAATCATTTAGAATTTTAAATTCAATAAAATAAAAAAATCAATGTGAATGTAATATTAGACTTAGTACTTAGTAGTACCTATCATGATTCATCTTTGATTACTTTTAATTGCTATAGTGGATCCAAAAGTATCTGTGCCCTCCCTAAAAAATTATCTATAAAAAAATAATTTTGTTATCATGTAGTAGTTGAAATTAGTGCTAATAAAAATCACTTAATAATTTCAACCTAACTTTTTCTAGGCACATAGCAGTGATATCTGGATCAGGCTCCATCTTATAGATAACATTGTGTAGGGCAGACATAAGCTCTTCATCCATGACAATGTCCGGTATTGAGTATTGAAATCTCGAATTCAGATAGTAAGCTGCATATATATTTTAAGAATTAGTCAAGCCAACTCAAGCGTACTTGTACAAATCTAATTTAATTTAAATTTTTAAGAATTTTATAAATTATTTCATATCTGCTAGATGCAAATCCGAACTTATTTGATAACTCCACCGTCCATCAATGATCCAAATATACTCAGTAGCATGTGATGGATCTGTCTCTTGGATCTTTTTTCAGTCCTTTGCATCATGTAAATATATTAAGCCTATCTAAGCATACCTCTTAGAGTCCATGGCCTAAAGTACCTCATATAGAGGCTTAATAGCCTCCACTATTCTCTCAGCCCGCTGCCAGAATGTCTGTCTCACCACTAAATTCTCGACATTGCTCTTCTCAATATTTGTCCTGGCATATCTGCTCTGCTGCCACTCCTGACTGACAAACATCTAACGCAACTTTACTTTCTTGCCAAGAAAAATATCAAGTGCAATGTAATTAGGAGCAAACCGTGTAACTCCTGGTCTCAATATTTCATCTCTTGTAAAGCTCCTCATCAATGATAAGATCCATGTATGGTTATTATTGGATCTGGTGATCGTCTGTGCTAGCTCAAATATCTTTTGCACCCTGCAAATTTTTTCAATATCCATCAACATGGGGTCTATACAATGTGCAGCACAAGAGATCCAAAAAATATGGATCGTCATTGCATCAAGATCTGCCCTGCGGTCCTGTATTGTGGTACATTATTTGTGATGACCTGCACGACATTGTGCTCTCCCACCTGATTAATCACCTTCATCAATCTGAGGATATAACTGCTATCGTGTACCTGATTTGAAGCATCAATAGACTTCTAAAAAAAATTCCATCATAATAAGTTAAGAAGTTGATGATGCTCCGTCTAGTAGGACCAGTCCAATCATCACACATCACTGTCAACTCATACACGGGCTATTTGCTCTGATAGGAGATAATCCAATTTTCTAACTCCTTATTACTATCCAAAAGCTGATCATAAATATCCCTCGATCCTGGAAGATCTATACCTGCACTAGCAGCCTGTATAGATGAAATAATAGAGCGATAATATGGATTGTCTGTTGCGTTTGCTAGGATTGATTGAAATGGAATCAGGATCCGATGGCCCGTCACATATCCTTCTTTTTATCATTTTTCAGCATGGTGTCAATCTTCTGTTGCTTGGAATCTCTGCTAGGAAGGGCATGTGGATCGACATCATGGATAGTGGCTCCTGCTGGAATGTTCCTAGAGGACTTCCTTCTACTGCTAAATGCTCTCAACATAGATGCAATATGGTTGGTGCCTCTCCTGACGGACTCTTTGACTGAGATCCTCCTAAAATGTGTCTCAGACTCTCCTACAACACTAGCAGAGCCAGATCCCGATCCTGACTCAAAAGCTGATGGCCCAAATCGCTATCTATGCATGGCCGTCTCCTTTACCTGCCTCTATTCATACAAGCTCACCTGAATGGCAGCCTCCATCTGTGCCTCCTCATTAGAAGGAATAGATACTCCCTTTGACTTCTTGGAGTAATAAGAAGGTTCTGTGGCTCTGCAGTCCACCTCTACCTTCTTCTTTGATGCTTTTTTTCTTTTCAACTTTGAAATCATCAAAATGTTTCTTCATCAATTGACGGATTTCCCGTGGACACTGTCGGCATGCAGATACATTAGAATAGCCGCCAGCTAAGTGCTGCTTCAACCTTGTTACCCTTACCTTTGAATTCTATATTACACAATTTACACCTTCAGTGATGCCGATCCAAGAGCATTTCTCCATGCAACCAACCAATATCATGCTCTAGATCTTTCTCCTCGATGGATCCATACCTGAATATTTAAATTGCACATAAGGTCAATAATTATATATATTAACTAATACTTTGTTAATCTAATTTTTTAAAATTTTTAATTTAAATAAATTTTTTTGAATTTAAAAAATATGAAAAATAAAGATATTATAAAAAATTTGATCTAAGATTCATGTAGGATCCGATCATAGATGTTATATATTTTTTTTAAGATCCTCAAAATGCATTAAAGGATATTTTTTCTTCAATTTAAAATCAAAGCACTATTCATAAGATGCATCAAAACTTGGATAAATCAATACGAAATTTATAGTGAGAGTAGCTACGAGTCCCATAATAATAATATATAATTATAATTTTTTATTAATTATTTTTTAATATAGGATTAATTTTTAATTTAAAAAATTATATACTTAACAAAAAATTAAGATGTTAATATCATTGTATAGATATATCATAGATCTACCATATACTCTAAAATAATGTCCAACAAAAAAAATTTGACAGCATTTCTTCTTAATTTTCTAATTTTCAAGAATTTCAGAAAAAAAGAGGGGAGAGAGATAGGAGAAAAGGATGCTCTATATACCTTGAATGTACCTTACTCTTCAATTTATGGATCTTTGATTGCCTTGAAATAGAAGAAAAATGGATTTTTTCTTCTTCATTTTAACTTCTTGCAACAAAAGAGAGACAGAGAGCTCTGTCTCTTTCGTTATTAAAACAGCCCCCCAACACGGTAGCTACAGTGCCAAACAGGAAAAGCCAAAAAAAACGGGTATGAATCGGTTCAAACCGGTCACAAACCGACCGGTTCGGGCCGGTTCAGGACCAGTTCGAGCCGATTCTTTAATTTTTTAAAAATTATTTGAAAAATTATGGGAACCGTTTTACAGGGCCGAACCGTGCCGGCCGGCCACTGGTCTGGTTCGGTATGTCTTGAATTGGCTGATACGGCACGGTTCGGCGATCCTTGGTCAGGGGAATACAACTGTGACTCAAAGCAAATGGAAAGCAGCAAGATTATTTTTAAAAACCTCCTTAAAGTATTTATCCATTTGTATGCTGAACTCTAACTTCAGATATGAAGACAATAGGAGTCATAATTCCTCAACAAAACTAGTTGATTTCAGGTTTCTTATAGTTTTCCTTTTTTTTTACTAGAAAAGTAGAACTAAAAGTGAAGTCCAAGTACCATTTTTAGCATTTGACTACTTTTGCAGTATCTAACATTGTTCTGCATAATGAAATCTTACAGATTTAGTTAAACTGAGCTGGCAATACCATCCAGCTTGATGACGAAATGCAGCTTAGTGTTTGTATTGCAAAAAGTTAAATGACATCTGTTCTTTGTCTGATTTTATTCTTTATTCTCATTTGAAAATTTGGATACATAACAGCAGAGAAATTTATATATGCAGAAGAGGTAGGAGCAAGAAAGACTGACTTGGGCAGAGACATTGATAAAGAGAGGAAAAAAGAGGAGGAACAAGTATTAACCAAACTCTAAATGAAGCACATTCTCACCTTAAATCTGTTTATATGCTTGCTAGCATTTCCAGCTTCCACATCATATGATTGCGGAATAGATAACTGGTGCTGCACGTACATGGACAATAGAATTGGACTAACATTTATTCAAGTATTGTCAGACAAGCCAATATATATATATATATATATTATATATATATATACCTTGTGATGTCTTTTGCATTTGATAAAGTCTCTTGGTTCACTCAGATTTTTTGAATCTAAAAAGAAGTTTTTCTTTTCTTTTTCTTTCAGTACCAGGCACAAGAGGTACATGAATGCAGTGATGGGTGAATGGCCAACCAGCGGACTAGCACCAAATGCAAATGAATGAGGGAAATTTTTGTCATGGTTAGAGTACAATAACTGAGAAAGGCAACCAGAAGATGAGATTGATAATATCTATGTTTGCAATGAAAGAGGAAAGTCTTTTGTTGTAAAAGGGCCAACTTTTTAGTTTGCTTTCAATAAAGGTTGTGTAGTGCCCGGAATGCAGGTATTGTCATCCTTCTCAAGCTGTCATCTGCTTTAGTTTCTTTATATATTGCTGTTTTTGAGCCTGCAGTCTCAACAAATTTGCAGGAGTTTTCTTATGAGTGCAATAATTTTGGCTTATGATTAAGAATTTTTATCAATTAGAACTATGTTGTGAGCTGTTTCCTTGTACAAGGTATATCCAACATGTGTGATGATAAATACTATATGAGAATTTTGCAAAAGTTACTTGCATTATTTTTCTTTTTGCTTCTTCAAGCTCTTGTTTTTTTAGTCAAATTTCAGAATTTTTAGACACCTCATCCTTTTGTACATCAAAAACCTTTAACCATTCCGTTTAAAGATATATGTCCAATATCTATACAATATATTAGGATTTTTTTATAAATATTATTTTTTAACAATAATATTATTCGAAATATGGTCATTTTAAATAAATTTACAGTTTTACCGTAGTTTTGCCATGCTGGATCTTTTTTTTTTTTTTTTTTAACATGCGAAGAAGGCACGTGTTGAACTTGCACTTTCAACCTAAATCTGTGCCTTCTCATAAAGTTTTTAAAAAAATTAGATTGAAGGTGCAGGTTGTACATGAGATTTCTCATAAAATGCAAAAAAAAATTTACTCAACCTGTACCCTCTCATAGAACGCAAAAAAAAATTCAGCTGAAGGCGTAGGTTAAACCTACACCTTCTCATAAAATTTTTTAAAAAATTTGATCCGGAAGCACAGATTACCGATGGCAAATAAAAAAAAAATAGATTTTGCATAAAAACTTAAAAAGAAATCAAATCAGCGGCAGGACCTTGCAGGCCAGATCGGTGGTAGGATCCTGGTAGCCGAATCGACGATTTGATCGATGACAGAATCCTAACGGCCAGATCTATGGTAAATCTTGGCAGATAGTAATCAGACTGGTGGCAGGATTTTAGCGGTCGGACCGGTGATAGGACCCTGGTGACCGGACCGGTGGTAGGATCCTAGCGATCGGATCGACGGTTTGACCGGTGACAAGATCTTAGTGGCTGGACCTATGATAGGACCCTACCGGCCAGATTGACGATCAGATCGATGGCAAGATCCTGACGGCTGGGTTGATGGCAGGACTCTGACGACCAGATCGACGATTTGATCGGTGACAAGATCCTAGCGGCCGGACCTATGACAGGACCCTATCGGTCAGACCGGCGATCAGACCGATGGTAGGACCCTGGCGACCGTACTCGTGGCAGGACCCTGGTGACCAGACCGGCGATTTGATCGATGACAGGACCCTATCGGCCAGACTGGCAATCAAACCGATGGCAGGACCCTGGCTACCGGACCAGCGATCAGACCGGTGGTAGGACCCTGCTAGCCGGACCGACGATAGGACCTGCTGACCAGACCCGCGGTAGGACCTTGCTGGCCGGACCGATAGTTAGACAGGTGATAGGACACTAGCAACTGGATCGGTGGCAGGACCCTGGTATTCGAACCGGCGATTAAACCGATGGCAGGACCCTGATGTCCGAACCGGTGATTAGATCGATAGCAGGATCCTAGCGATCGGATCGATGGTAGGACCCTAGCAGCTGGACCGGTGGCAGGACCCTAGCGATCGAATCGGTGATTAAACCGATGACAAGACCCTAGTGGCAGGACCTATTGCAGGACCTTGCTAGCCAGACCGATGATCAGACCGGTGGCAGGACCCTAGCGACCAAGCCGGTGGCAGAACCCTGGTGTCTGGACCAGCGATCAAATCGGTGGCAGGACCCTAGCGACCGGAATGGTGGCAAAATTTTGATGGCTGGACTGGTGGCAGGATCCTAGCAGCCGGATCGAGGGTAGGACCCTGGTTGCCAGATCGGTGATAAGATCGGTGGCAGGACCTTGCAGGCTGGATCGATAGCAGGACCCTGCTGACTAGACCGGCGGTTAGATCGGTGATAGGACCCTGGCGATCAGATCGATGGTAGGATCCTGGTGGCTGGATCGACATTAGATCGATGGCAGGATCTTGGCGGCTGGATCGATGGCAGGATCCTGGCAGTCGGACCGGTGGAAGGATCCTGGCGGCTAGATCGGTGGCAGGACCCTGGCTGCCAGACTGATGACAAGACCCTAGCGACCGAACTGGTTGCAGGACCCTGGTGTCCGGATCGACGATCAGACTAGTGGCAGGACCCTGCTGGCCAGACAGGTGATCAGACCGGCGGCAGGATCCTGACGACCAGACCAGTGATAGGACCCTGGCTACCAGACCGGCGATCAGACCGATGGCAAGACCTTACAGGCCAGACCGGTGGTAAGACCCTGGTGTCCGGACCGGTGGCAGGACCCTAGCAGCCATACCGGTGGCACGATCCTAGCAGCAGAATCGATGGTAGGACCCTGGCGACCGGATCGATGGCTAGACCGATGACAGAACCCTAGCGATCGAACCTATGGCAGGACCTTGTCGGCTGGACTGGTGGCAAGACCTTATAGCTAGACCGGTGGCAGGACCCTGGTTGCCAGACCGCGATTAGATCGATGGCAGGACCCTACCGACCGGACCGGCGGTTAGATCGATGACAGGATCCTAGCGACCGGACTGGTGGCAGGACCCTGGCGGACTGGTGGCAGGACGAATTTGATTGTCATCGATTCTTTGACCGAGCTGGTGGCCAGATGATGGTAACCGGACTGGTTTCAACCTAATGACCGGCCTAAAATTTTTATAATTTGTTTTTTTAAAATTTAATTATATGGAATTCTGAAATATTCAATATTATTTTTAAATAAATAATAATGTAATGTAGTAAATGAATATTTAGTTGCATGTACCTTATTGTATGTCCTAAAATTAAAAAAATTGATTAAAATAAAACTTTATTATAATGCCAAATCTATACAATAATATGGTTCACACAAAAATGTAATAAATAAATGAGAGTAAAAAAATATATCCTAAGTCCCACAAGATGACCGTCTCCTCCTACGCGGAGGTTACCTCTGATGATGTGAAGATTCTGCTTCACTCGATCTCTGATATCTTGTCGGAAGCTCTGTCTCAATGTGAACTGGCTCCTGTATAACATCCTCATGTGTTGATCCCTCATCGATAAGTTCTTTCCCATGAGCTGAGCATCCCTAATGCATCATATACTCCAATGCAATAATATAATCGAACTGTGCTGCATCATCCTCCACATATGTCAACTATCTGACATCCTCATGTAGATAACTGCTCTCAGGTAAGTAGGGAGTGAACTCAGGCATCGAAAACGGAGAGGTACTGCATCGTCGAGTACATCGCGTATGCCAAGGTATAGGAGATGCTCCTGATGATGATGCGTAAGAGAAATGTACAGGCATCTCATTATCTTTATCATCGTCATGAGCAAATCCTCGTAACTGGACACGAGCCTGCTCATGGACAGTGTACAGGACAGTATCACATATATCCATAATAGACTGGGATGACATGAATATAGAACCTAGCTAAGCAAGCTGTCGAATCCTAACGATACCATCGCTCTAAAATATACATGTAATTAGAATATTATAAAAAAATCAACTATGAAGTATGTTTAATAAAATAATTTAATTACTTACCAGGTAATCATGTATCGCACCAATACGACTGATGAACCGCCTAGTGATGTGACGGTACCACTGTATGTATGGATCATAATAATCCATGATGTCATCAACTAGAGGGCCACCTAAAATATAATCTTGATGGCTCTCCCAAAGTTGTATAAAATGCTGATGAGTAAAGAACCAGTCCTATTCGTATCATCCTCTAAGATCGATATGGTACAATGCAGCATCTATATCACACGAATCTGGTATGGACTGGAGAATCCCAAACTGCCATAACACTCTATCGGCAAAATGCCACCTTATGATGTGAAAACAAATAAGTGGTACTCAGATACACTATATATCCTGACCGTGTCAATAATAATCGGGTAGATGGGCAAGAATATCAGGAGTATATGGCTGTCATATCACCTATTAATCATAATTTAAGATAATAAGATGTTAAAGAAAATAATGTTAAAAAAATTTAATTTTACTTATTACCTGCTCCAATCTCAGATGATCAAGATATAGTCTATATGAAGATGCCACATGTGTTGGCACCTCTTTAACCGAAAATTGATCTCTCCATCTGTAGATAATAAAAATTACATGATAAAGATAAAATATTAATTTAAAAAAAAAGTAATAAAATTTTTTGATACTTATCTCATCCCCAAAGGATCCTGTAGTAATCCAGCTCCACCATCATTTAAGTCAATCATAAGGTCTGCATACGGCCAGAGTAATCTAATTGGTGTAATATTCGAGAATCTATCCCATACCCAAAGCTATAGCAATATCAATAGTCCTGCAAAATCATGGGCATCTCTCCAACTAGCCCTGCACATATGTCTATACAACCATGCTAAGCCTGCACCACCCCAACTGTAATGTCCAGCCATCTCAAAATCATGTAGTAGGGATAAAAATATGAGATGTATCTCCTTCACTGATGTATCTATAAATAGACATCCATCCATAAACTATAATATATAAGCTCTAGCATGGCGTTGTATCGCTATCTCATCTGCATCAAAGGGTAACTCATGAAACTGCTCAGTTAGCCATACTAGACTCAACCATGATCCGCAAAGTCAACCCTCCGATGGAATAACTCCTAATAACTGATGACAAAGTTGATGCCAATCGATCCGTGTACTGCTAGTGACAGGTAATCCATTAACAGGTAAACCCAACTGGATGGCAATGTCCTGTAATATGATGGTGCACTCCCCATATGGCAGATAGAATGTATGAGTCTCTGGACGCTACCGCTCTATCAATGCTATAATCAAGTGCCAATCTAGCTAATGTAACCTATGCATGCTAGTCCATAAAATCCGGCCTACTATAGGTATAGTACTATACGTCTATCAAGTGGTGTCAACCTGTGTGTAATAAGCTCTCTTCGTCGACACTGAAAGAAATCTGTCTCTTGTCCATCCCATATCAACCCGGAACGATGTGTGTCCTGATCATATAACACTAAATGGTCTACTGACCCTGGATCCATTTCTATAAAACACTGCACATATATATAAAGGTTTGCTTTAATTGTAATTAAATAAATTATTTAACAATCATCAACACTTTTACAAAATAAAATGCATAACACTAACATGTAACAAACAACTACATTAATACGGAACTGGATTATATTATGCCATCATTTAGTCAATTAATAAAATACATAACCCAAACAACAATAATCCAAGTACAACTAGCAACAATACAGGTAATTATTTAAAAATTAAATACATCTTGAATTATATAGATAACCTGTCTCAAGAACAATGAAGTATGATGGAGCAATGGAATCTGATTATCGATCCTTGATGCAACAAAATCCAATCCACGATGTTCAATATTAAAAATGAAACATAAAAAAATTAATAATTATTAATATATAATATTTATATTATATGCAATAAATAATTTTGGATATAATTATCTTTCGATAATAGCACTAATCTATATTTCTAGATGGACATGACCTTCTATCACGTCCTTCCTCTCAATATATTATGCACCTTTGTCTGTTTCCACTTTCTCTCAAATCCATATCATTCCTAATTCTGGTAGAGTGTGGCCTACCTTTGTGTCACAACCGTATTTGATCAGATATAATAGTAATATCTACAGTAAGCTATGACCAGTATGCTTGATAAGGAATGGGTTGAAATTGAGGTGCATACGATGATGATAATTATTCAAACTATAGCATTGATCAACATATCTATAAAAATCAATTGAAACACGTGCACAAGCAGCCATGACATGTGAACATAGTCAATGATAGCACTGCCATTTTTGGCATGTATATGTACGATCCAACAATCGACAATCTGCATTATAAAAATTAATATTTGGTACATTACAAAGTACCTAACAAAAAAAAACATAAATTTATTGACTTCAAAGTTGTACTTGAGTGTTGTTTTCTTTGTTCATATACGGACCATGCATCGCAGTTTGTATTTGAAATATATTGCTAGCTCTATCAAATCTTGTAACTGTGTGAGATGTAGATTTAGCTTGTTTGGCGATTACATGACTTATGACAAATGGAGTAAATCTTTCATTTCTATCTAGTACATCAATTGCCTGGGCACGTCGACCATCAAAGTAAGATACAAGTCAAAAGAATGTCAACTGCGCCAATGCAGTTACAGGAAGGAATCGAGCATTTTTAAGCACTCCATTAAAACACTAATAGATTCATTATCATTATTCCATACCTTCGGCCATCATCACATGTACATGTCCATTTATTTAATGAAATTTTGCTCAACCATTGAATAGCTTCTGGTTTCAATTTCTTGATACTTTTCATATATCTCTCAAGTTTTATGATCTGTGTTTGCATTGTTGCCTTTTTTACCATATCCCTTAATTTGGCATCCCTAAATCTGGTATAGAGGTTGCTTGCCACATGACATAAGCAGTATACATGATATGCATTCGGTTGCTGCCAAACTAGGTGCTCATTTTGTACTGTGACCAGTATGCCAGCATGCTGACCAGAAATTAAGCAAATTTCTTATCGTGGGATAATAAAAGTTCGCAAACAAGCAAGAAACCACCCCATATATCAGTAGACTCTTCATCAACAATAGCAAAAGATAATAAAAAAATTTGATTATTTCCATCACAGCAGTTGTAATCAATAATTTATGTCTATATTTTCATACAAAAATATTACATCAATATTGATTACTGGTCGATAGTACTTGAACCCTTCAATGGACGGTGCAAAAGACCAGAAGACCCGATCAAATTGAGCACATGTTGGATGACTGGTTGGATTGCTAATAAATTTTATCCAAGAACTAGGATTAAATTCCTCTACTGCATGCAAACACTTGGACAATAATTCATATGATTTATCCCAATCACCAAACACTATGGCTATTGCTTTTTGCTTTGCCTTCCATAACTTTCTATAAGTGGCGGTGATGTAGGACTACAATGCGTGCAAAGCTACTTGTAGAAAATTAAGTGGCTTTAGGTTATCCTGAAATCAAGCCAAAGAAGAGATTAAAGGGACTAAGTAAGGACTTAGAAGGACTAGCATGCAAAGAAGACCCTAAATAGTGAAGAAACCAGGACCCCGGGGTTTGGAAAGCCCAGTAGGGCTAGCTCTCCTTCAATAAATCTACCTAGGAGTACGAAAGTATGTACCTGTCAATGATGGAAGCGCCCGATGAAGAGTTCCCTCCGCTCTCAGATGCAGCCTGAAGGACGAAGCTGTCGATCGCAAGCTCGTCGGCTTTTCATCCACTCCTTCGAAGGCAAGGCAAACAGAGTCTAATCCTCGCAAAATCGGAGGGACCTACAAAGCACCTATGCAAGAGTGAGGAAAATTATGAGAAATAGGAAATGATGAAAGGAAGAGAGGGAAGAGGGGTTGGCGGCCAAGAGAAGTCTCTTGGTGGTCAGCCAAGGTTTGGATGAAGGGTTGGTGGCTAGGACTTCAAGGTTGGCATAGGGACTGGATAGGTAGGGCCTTACACACCTCGATGCTCACAGAGCAAAGGCAGATTTACTCCCTCACGGAGCTCGATGTTCACAAAGAACAAAGGAGAAGACTAGGAAAACTTATATATCATTCATTCATTATTTTTCAAAAGTTCTTACATGGGGCCTTTATATAGGCATACAAGACATGGGGCTTAAGAAAAGGAATACGAGGCATGAAGTTCATAAAAGGTGGCACCCCAAACTTTCTCTCTTGGTAGCTTGAATACATGGTAGAAAACTAAACACTATCCTCCCTATATGGTATGTAGTGGGCGTCCCAAGGGGGGACCAAGGGGCCCCAACTTCTTCTCTTGGCTTGGGGTAGACCACTTCTTTCCTAAGCAAGCTGGCATGAATCATGGGATTCATATTTATCTGCTTTGACTTTCCTTCTTGTCATGCTGGCGTGTGGAGTTGCTGTGCTTGAGTGTGGAAGTAATGTGTTGTCATGTGGACACCAAATCCTCGTATTGGGCTGACCTCATGTAATCCTCCATGTAACCTTAGTGTGGTGCAATCCAAGGTGTGATGGGACTCCATGTAATTGTCAAGGTGCCACACTAATTGGGGTTCATCAGTGGCTTGAATCTTCCTCTTGCTAGATTGGACTGGACTTAATACAAACTCATGGCTCAAGTGAACCAAGACTAGCTCAAACCCTAATGGCATGAGTCAAACCTGAATACATGTAACAGGGCCCAACAACATGACTCGAGGGCCAAAACAGGACTTAAATTTACAGGACTCAATTCATAAGAAAAAAAACTAGTCAGATAACCACAGAGGGTTGAGGAGTCTCTACCTGATCCTAGTGCCTACACCAGGCAGTGTAATTGAATTTATTCTTTATGACCGCACTAAGTCCTATAATAACAATTGTAGGTACTTCTTTCACTAGATCATGTATTTCATTGGCAATTAAAATATAGTCTAATCCAGAATGATCCTGAGACATCACTCCAGATATGCATGTATGGGGACCACAGTATCATGGTATCTCAAAGTAATCATTTCATTTAATTGCTCTGAGCTTCTATTGACATCCAAAATCTTTATACTTGCATTTCACAGCCCATAATTTAGAGTTGACTCGACAACCTTGAATTTATAGTGTCTATCAATTGAATACTGCTTCATAATACTTTGTAATTCAGCCTTATTTGCAAAATGAAGTTCCTTTGTATAACTCCTGACCACTTTTCCAGTTAAATGATGGTTCTTGAAGGGAATAGTACACGAGACATTAGCAGCTTCCCAATTGAACTAAGTGAATATTGTAGATGGAGCCTCAAATGTAGTTTAGTTCGGTACAATTGTTTCATGTGGACTTTGTGCAGCAAAAGAAGGGTCGGCTTCCTGACCTTCATGATTAACATTATCTTCATGAGGAACATCATCTTGATTAAAAAGCTCATTATCTACATGTATTGTATCACTAGCAGTTGTATACTGTGAAGAATGCCTGATGACACTCTCTGGCATATCACTTTTCGTTATACGAATATAATCCTTGGTATATAAGATAGCAGTATTTACTTAAGGACTATTATAAATGTTTGGACTGCAAACATAAATAGCCTGTTCATTGATGCTACTTGTTGCCATATTTCGAACAACCTCTTCATATTCATTTGATTCATGAATGGGTCGAGCATCTTCAACAAGTTGTACATCTAAATACAACTACGCACCTGATAGACATTGATGTACAGTAATAGTAGAAAATATTATCTCTATGTCCTCATCATCGATGATCGAAACAGGTTCATACTTTACTGATATCGGCTGCACAAGTTGTGGATATCTATATGTAATCAATAATTTATACTTTGTCCTGTCAATATGGAAGATACTATGTAACTTGTTCAGTAATTCTTCATATGCGATTCCATATTTAATTCTAATTGCTTTTTCTAGTCCCATATTATATTCAATACCAAATTCTCCATTGGCGATATAACCATTAATATAACATAATGCTGTGATAACTTCTCCCATTTCTCACTACAAAAAAATTAAATGAATACTTGATGAAACATGCTATATTCAATAAATTTATAAAAATATTAAGCATGTTCTCATTCAAAATGAAAAAAAATCTATATATCTACAAATATGTTTTAATAATATAACTGATGCGACCGGATCGCTGACATGGAGCAAGGAGCCTGATGTGGAGCCTTCATTGACGCCACGCTGGATTCCCACTATCGACCCCTTCGCCGAGCTGAGCTCCCCGATGCCAACGGGGCCGCCCGTCGAAGCCGGACTCCGTCCTCCGCCAGGTCAGTACCCACCAGGTCGGGGCGCCTAGGTCGGAGCTGAGCTCAAACCCTGCCAGAGGTAGACCTTTCGAGCCTGAGGTCGGGCCCCGTGGTCCGGAATCGAGCTCAAGCCTCCTCCGCCACGTGGGACCCCTTCGAGGCCGGGTCTCCTGGCCTGGGCGCACCTCAGCCACCTCAACCAGCCTGAGCTCGGTCAAAGCTGGGCCCCTTTGGCCTGGTGCCGAGCTCGACCCCTCTCCGCACAGCCGAGCCGCCGCAAGGCGGGTCCCCTGTGAGTGGGCCCCATCTTTCCAGCTCGACCCCCAATGCAAATCAAGGCATCAACCGCTAAGGAAGCAGCATCTCCCATCCGAAGACGGTGGCGGGCCCCCCGAGGGCCGTACGACAGCACCCACCACATCACCATTAATGCGCATGGCCGCCATTCACACCAGGAAGAAAGGAAGCTCATATCAAGGGACTATGCCACCTACCGACTTGCCGTACGACCGAGAAAAAGATCCCACCAAGGAGCGCGATTCCCAAAAGCGACGGCATAATAGTCGAGGCCCTGCCAGGATTCTAGGAAGGGCAAATCGAAGGAATGTCAGAGGCTTATGGAAGCTTCCCTAGATACCCAATAAAGAAGGCGTACTGTTCACGGCACGATATCTTGTCATACCCGCCTGACAACATAGGAGAACCCTAAGGCAAGCCACAGGAAAGGACCCAGCCAGAATAAGCAAAAAGGAGGTAACACTCATTTTGACCTAAAAGAGGCAAGAACGACATTCTCTACACACAAGAGAACACCCAATTTTCTAACAACACATCCACTACCAAGAGAAAGAGGAGAAGGGGGAGAGGCTAGACAGGAAGGCAAGACCACCTCGGCCACCACATCTCCCAGCTCACTCATACTCTCATACACTCCACTCACTCCTCCTAGCATGGAGTTCATCCCGAGGGGCTCGACCAGGAGGATCTGTTCCCTTGGATCGTTACTGCCTTGACCGTCAGAGTGCCCCCGCCGGAATCCCCGGCCCGGGTCACTGATGCTGGCTGTCTTGCAGGTCACGAGGCACCGGAGGCATCCCCGGCGGGCGGATGCAGACCACCCGATGCCATCAGCAGCTATGGGCCACGACGATCCAGGCGGCAACAGATTGGCGCGCCAGGAAGGGGGAGAACGACACTTGATCCAGTTCAAACCCTGCTTAGCCAGTCCATTGGGAGGATGGTGACCACCCGAGCAAGGGGAGCTTCTCCCAGCCGTGCGGAGGCATCCCCTTCTCACAAGAACCCGCACGAACCGGAGACGGAAGTGCCTACCCCGGTTCAACCGCCCCCACTGGAGACCCAGCTGACCGCACTTACCTAGCAGATGCACACTCTCACTGCGGTGATGCGCCAGCTCCAGCATCAGCACTAGCATCGATCCTGGCTACCCACCAACAGCCAGAGACCCCCGCGGCCCACGTCGTAGCACCCCACGATAACCTGCGATCCTTTCATGGGAGGCCTTCACAGCCACGGGTAGCCACAGACCCTCGGGGTACCCACTAGGCCCCGATGAAGTGACGGCGGGCCAGCTCTACTGATGAAGAAAGCTGCTCACCGCACCTTGGCTGGAGGGCACCAAAACCCCACCAAGGTAGGAAGGGTAAAGCTCCTCGCCATGGGTGCCACGAGTCTGTGTCACCATCTCCGCCCCCCTCAGCAAAGGGGTCCATAGACGAAGCAATCAGGCGCCTGGCAGAGAAGCGCCTGGAGGAGCATGACCGCAAGCTGGCAGAGTTTGCCCGCTGGTTCGCCAACTTGCCTAGCTCTACTAGTGAGCCAGCGGGCTATGATGCCCGCCCCCATTCTCCCAGGAGATCCAAACGGAGCCAATTCTCCACCGGTTCCGCATGCCGCAGGTGGATCTCTACGACGGGACCACCGATCCCCTGGACCACCTGGAAAGCTACCGGGCCCTCATGAGGGTCCAGGGGGCTATCGATGCCCTTCTATGCATCGCCTTCCCTGCTACTCTTCGGAAGGCAGCACGGGTGTGGTTCACCCGCCTCGAGCCAGAAAGCAGCAGCTCTTTTGCCCAGCTGGGACAGAAGTTCGTGGCTCATTTTGATGCCTGTCGGAAGATGCCACGCGAGGCAGACAGCCTCTTCTCCATCAGGCAACAAGACCGTGAGCCGCTACAAGATTACGTGGCTCGCTTCAAGGCCACTGTATTGGAGATTTACAGCCTAGAGGAGCCGGTGGCGATGTTGGCTCTAAAGCGAGGGCTCAGGACTTCCCGCTTGACCTATTCGCTCGATAAAAAGCTCCCGAAGACCTACGCCGAGCTACTCTTCCGGGCTCAGAAGTACATCCATGCCAAGGAGGCGGATCGTACGAGGTGGGAGCTCGGTGGGAGGCCGCTGAAGGGGCCGGTGCCCATCGAGAAGCCTGAAGCGCGGAGGCCGGGACCGCCAGCTCAGAGCTCCCGACCAGCACCGAGGTCGAGGAACGCCCCCGCCCTTCAGGGGAGCTTCACTCCCCTTCTCGCCCCGAGAACGAAGATCCTCATGGAGATTGAGGGCGAGACCTATCTGAGGCATCCTCCACCGTTGAAGCCATCCTTCACCCAGGATAAGACGAAGTACTGCCGCTTCCACCGTGACCACGGCCATGACACCGAGGAATGCCTCAATCTCAAGTGGGAGATCGAAGAGCTCATCAAGAGAGGCTACCTTGAAAAATATGTGGGGGGCAGAACTTGACTAGAGTCCCAGGCGCTCGTTGCTCTCCCGCCAGCTCCAGCCATCGATAACCGCCCCACCGAGAAGCTGGTGGGCATGATCTCCTGGGGAGCCGAGCGCGCGTCCAAGAGGACCCGGGAGGCAGGGAACTCTGAGAATGTACTCCCCTTTATGAGAGAAGGGGATAATGGAAAGAAAAATGTAAACAATGATGCTGTGGTCGTCGAGATGACGATCGCAAAGCATCTTGTAAAGCGCATCATGGTAGATAGTGGAAGCTCTACGGATGTACTTTTCTACAATGCTTTCTCCTGGATGAATCTCTCCCCTTCTTAGCTCAAGGCAGTATATACTCCCCTTGTTGGCTTCACGGGAGATTCCGCAAGGGTGGAGGGAGAAATCACTCTCCCGATCACTGCCAGGACCCTACCTCGGCAGAGCACCGTCATGATGACGTTTACGGTTGTCAGGCTTCCTTCGCCTTACAACGTGATCTTGGGCCGACCTGGGCTCAACCTCCTCGACGCTGTCGTCTCTACTAAGAGGTTGCTTGTCCAGTTCCTAACCCCTTGCGATGTGGGGGAGATGAGGGGTATGCCCCAGCTAGTGCAGCATTGCTTCCAGACACTACTCCCGGGGCCCGAGCGCTCAAGGAGGACTCCGGAGCAGACGAGCTCGACCAAAGGGCCCAAGACCCCAGGGGAGGCCCGGCCGAGTGCCTGCTTCCCTATCAGCTCAGAGCCGACCAGGCGAAAACCATGCAGATCGAAGCACAACTTTTCGAGGAGGAGAAGGCTCCGCTATTGGAATTCTTGTGAGCAAACGCAGATGTGTTCGCCTGGACGGCGGCCGACATGCCAGGTATTCCCCCTGAAGTCATCACCCACAAACTTAATGTTGATCCAAAGTACATACCAGTTCGACAAAAGAAGAGAAGCTTCACCCCAGAGAGGCAGGCGGCCATCAATGAGGAAGTTGAGAAACTCCTCGCCACTGACTTCGTCCAAGAAGTGCAGTATCCGAGCTGGCTGGTGAATGTGATGATGGTGAAGAAGAATAATGGCAAGTGGAGGATCTATGTAGACTACACTGACCTCAACAAAGCATTCCCGAAGGACAGCTTCCCTCTGCCAAGGATAGACCAGCTGGTGGATGCCACTTCAAGGCACAAGCTGCTCTCCTTCATGGATGCATTCTCCGGGTACAATCAGATCCGGATGCACCTGGAGGACAAGGAGTATACCGCCTTCATCACTGACCGGGGGACATAATGCTACAGAATGATGCCCTTTGGCCTGAAGAATGCTGGGGCCACGTACTAACGTCTGGTCAATAAAGTCTTTAAAGATCAGATCGGCAGGAATGTACAAGTGTACGTGGATGATATGCTCGTCATGAGCAAACCGAGCTCAGACCATATTGCCGACCTCGCTGAAGCCTTTCACAGTCTCCGAAAGTACCAGATGAAGCTTAACCCAGCGAAGTGCACCTTTAGGGTGGCTGCCGGGAAATTCCTCAGCTTCATGGTCACCTAGAGAGGCATCGAGGCGAATCCGGAGAAGGTCCAAGCAATCCTGGACATGGAGCACCCAACATCCAAGAAGCAGGTCCAGCGCCTGACAGGGAGAATCGTAGCCCTAAGCCGGTTCATCTCGAGGTCGGCTGACCGCTGCCTCCCTTTCTTCAAGGCGCTACGCAAGATGCATGACTTCACCTGGACCGAAGAGTGTCGGATGGCTTTCGAAGAGCTGAAGGAGTTCCTGACCTCCACACCTCTGCTGTCCAGACCCAAAGACGGGGAAGAGCTTCTGCTCTACCTGGCGGTCACACCAGGGGCTATCAGCTCGGTCCTCGTCTGTACAGACCAGGATGGGTCATAGAAGCCGGTGTACTACACCAGCAAAATACTCCATGATGCGGAGATCAGGTATACCCACTCCAAAAAACTCATTTTTGCACTAATAATGTATGCTAAGCACCTCAGGCCCTATTTCCAAGCGCATCCCATCATGGTTGTGACTGATCAGTCGCCGAGGACCATGCTAAGCCACCCCGAGACTTCCGGAAGGTTAGCCAAATGGTCCCTGACGCTGAGCGAGTACGATATCGCATATCGGCCGAGGTCATCGCAGAAGGCCCAAGTCCTAGTCGACTTCATGGTCGAATGTACAGGGCTTCCCGAGGAACTAGAGTGGATGGTCCCGGAGAGCCGAGCCGAGCCCGGCCCACTGGAGGACCCTTGGATCGTCCACATGGACGGCGCCTCCAATTCTTGCGGGAGCGGAGCAGGCCTCATCCTCGTCAATTCCGATGGAGTGGTGATGGAGTGTGCACTTCGCTTCAAGTTCCCCACCACAAACAACCAAGCGGAGTACGAGGCGCTCCTCGCGGGCCTGAAGGTGTCCCGCGAGCTGGGCATACAGAACCTCAAGGTCTTCATCGACTCCCATCTGGTTGCCGGACAAGTCTCTGGAGAGTACGAGGCCCAAGATCCCCAGATGATGAAGTACCTGGAGAGAGTCCGTTCGAGCACAGCAGGCTTCCGTTACTTCTGCGTTTCCCATATTTCCCGTGGAGAGAATGCTCGTGCGGATGCACTATCAAGGCTCACGACCCTACCGGACTCATCCCTAGGGTGCGCCTACATCGATTATCTCGAGAGCCTGAGCTACGAAAGCCCCGAGGAGGCACAACAAGTAGCCCCCGAGCCGAGCTAGATGGACAAGTATGTCAAGTACATCCAAAATGGCCTACTGCCGGAAGACCACAAAGAAGCTGACGTACAAGGCACTCCGCTAGGGATACACAAAGGCCTCTGTGGGAATCATGTAGGAGGGAGGACTCTGACGTACAAGGCACTCCGCTAGGGATACTTCTGGGAGACGATGAAGGAGGACGCCACCGACTTCGTCAAGAAGTGTGACAAGTGCCAGCGCCATTCCCATATCCAGCACCTGCCAATGGGGGATGGAGATCCTGGGACCGTTCCCCACAACGCCTGGGCAGCGAAAGTTTCTGCTGGTGGCGATCGACTACTTCACCAAATGGGTCGAAGCAGAGCCGCTAGCCCAGATCACAGAGGCCAATGTCCGCCAATTCTTTTTGAAGTCTGTCATCTACCATTTCGGACTCCCCAATTGCGTCATCACCGACAATGGGTGACAGTTCGATAACTGAGAGTTCGAGGGATTCTGCATCGAGCATGGGATCCGGCATCAGTTCACCTCGATTGCCCATCCCTAGACGAATGGGGAAGCCGAGTTCACCAACCGAACCATTCTTCAAGGACTCTGCACCAGATTGGATCAGTCAAAGGGCAGATGGGCAGAAGAACTTCCAAGCATCCTGTGGGCCTACCACACAATGCCCAGGACGGTGACGGGCGAAACACCTTTCAACCTGGTCTTCGGATCGGAAGCGGTAATTCCAGTTGAGCTCGGTGTGCCCAGGCTCTACGTACAGCAGTACGACGAAGCACAGAATTCGGCACATATTCTCCTCAACCTAGACCTTCTCGATGACAAAGCTCGGCTCCGGATGGCAGCATACCGGCAACGGGTCGCCCGGTACTACAATGCACGGGTGAAGCAGAAGAATTTTCGACCTGGCAACCTGGTGCTGCATCGAGCAGAAGCGTCTCAGCCCCGGGAGTACGGCAAAGTCTCACCGAACTGGGAGGGCCCTTACAAAGTGTCCGAGGCCCTCTCCTAGGGGGCTTACTACCTAGAAGACTTGGACGGTGCCAGGTTCCCCCGGACCTGGAATGCTTGTAATTTGAGGAGATACTATCAGTAATGTAAGTATTCCCTCCATGAGAAATAAAAATTTCTTTCTGCAACACGATCTATCTGCCTTGCAGGAAACTATAGCCGCGAGCCCAGCTCCCCGGCACCAAAGATCGGATGACCCTCCGGCACCAAAGATCGGATGACCCTCCAGCACCGGCGAGCCCAGCTCCCCGATATCAAAGACCAGACGACCCTCCGGCACCAAAGACCGGATGACCCTCCGGCATCGGCGAGCCCAGCTCCCCGGCAAAGGACCGGGAAGCCCCCAGGCACTTAACATCCCCGAGCCCAGCTCAAGGATGCCTGCCCAAGACCGGAGCTCAGATCTCCGGCCAAGGGGATTCTCTCAACCAACGCATCTTCGAGCCCAGCTCCAAGGTGCCATCTCAAGTCATCAACATCCCCGAGCCCAGCTCCAGGATGCCTGCCCAAGACCGGAGCTCAGATCTCCGGTCAAGGAGATTCTCTCAACCAACGCGTCTTCGAGCCCAGCTCCAAGGTGCCACCTTAAGTCATCAACATCCCCGAGCCCAGCTCCAGGATGCCTGCCCAAGGCCGGAGCTCAGATCTCCGGCCAAGGGGATTCTCTTAACCAATGCATCTTCGAGCCCAGCTCCAAGGCGCCACCTCAAGTCATCAACGTCCCCGAGCCCAGCTCCAGGATGCCTGCCCAAGATCGAAGCTCAGATCTCCGGCCAAGGGGATTCTCTCAACCAACGCATCTTCGAGCCCAGCTCCAAGGTGCCACCTCAAGTCATCAACGTCCCCGAGCCCAGCTCCAGGATGCCCAACAAAGCCCGGAGAAAAGTCCTCCGACACGAAGACTTGGGAAGCCCCCAAGCACCGATGAGCCTAGCTCCTCGGCAACAAAGTCCGGAGAAAAGTCCTCCGGCACGAAGACCTGGGAAGCCCCCAGGCATCGGCGAGCCTAGCTCCCCGGCACCAAAGCCCAAAGAATAGTCCTCTGGCACGAAGACCTGGGAAGCCCCTAGGCACCTGCGAGCCTAGCTCCCCGGTACCAAAGATCGAACAACCCTCTGGCACCAAAAACTGGATGACCCTCCAGCACCGGCGAGCCCAGCTCCCCGGCAAAGGACCTGGGAAGTCCCCAGGCACTCAACATCCCTGAGCCCAGCTCTGAGGCAACATCCCCGAGCTCTGCTCTAAGGCGATGTTCCGTAGACCCAACTTCTGAAGATCAAGCCCCGAGCCTAGCCCTGAGGCGTTCAAGATGTGGACCGCCCTTAGGCGCCCCAGTCTGAAATTCCTCCCTACAACCTCCTTGTACTGCCGCAAAGATCGGCTCAGCAGCCTTCTCCTGCGGTGTTGCCTCGGCTACTACCACAACCGGGGTCGGCTTGGCAGCCTCTGGGGCCACTGGTGGAGATGCCCTGACCGGAGTAGCCCCTTGCCCTCCTTCGACCACCTTCGGAACAGGAGCTTTCTTCCCGGGAGCTCGGAGCGCGGCCAGCCGCTCCTCGGACAACACTCCCCGCAGTTGGGAGATGCAGTACGAATACCCCTTTGCAAAAGAGTCCGTCGTTGCTTCTTTGAAGTCCTTGAGTTATGCCGGGGAGGCTTTGAAGGCGGCCACCGCGATCGCAACATCCCTCCTCGCGCCCTCCACTTTGCTCCTCGCTTCGGCCACCGAGTTTTCGGGGCGCTCGGCCTGGCGGATCGCCGTCGCCATTCCCTTCTCGGCGACCTCGGCAGCATGGTTGGCGACAGCGGCCCTCTTCTCGGCCTCGGTGACCTTCCCCTCGGCCTCAGCGGCCCCCTTCTCGGCCGCCGCCACTTTCCTCTCCGATTCGGCCCGGAGCTCCTTCAACCGGGCCGTCTTTGATTCGAGCTCGTCTTCGAGCTCCTTCTTCATCCTGATGAGGTTGGTAGCCTCGGCCGCGAGGCTCTTGATTTTAAGGTTGGCCTCCTGGGCCTCCCTGTTCTTCTAGCTCGCCTCGGTCCGCAGGAACTCGAGCTCGGTCAACCGCTCCTTCTCCCCCTTCGCCCAGTTCTGGTAGAAGTCCCGGATGAGGAGCAGATCCCTACCTTGCTGTATTGAAGGAAGCATGTTAATTATCAAGTGAAAAAGGAGCGCGAGAAAGACAAAAAGGGGGGGGGGGGGGGCGAGAAGGAACTTACAGTATAGAGATTGGTGAACGTCAAGCAAATGGCGTCGCCCAGAAGCCTCTCGTTCCCATCTCGCCGGTCACAAGACTGGACAGAGAAGTCCATCATCTGCTCGGCAAGGCTGGAATCCTTCACCAGAGAGACGTTCGGTCCTAGCTTGAATGGGACCCTCCGATGTCTCTATCTCTCATCCTCGCCTGCTTGGACCCTTCGACAGCGACAGCAGAGGGCATCTTCACGGCCGTCCGCAAGCTCGGCACCACCTCGGGTTGCGACGGGGGCACCGGCCTCGCTTCCCTCGACCCCTCTTCCTCCTCGAGCACGATGACTTCAGGGGGAGGAACCTCCGGCCTGGCAACAGTAGTCGCCGACCTAGCCCTGGTGACCACTCGGGCTCTTCCTTTGATGGAAGAGCGGAGTACAAATCTACTGCCCCGAGGGCGGGAAGAAAGGGACCACCACCCATCCTCGGTAGGGTGGCGTTTTAGGATGAAGAAGGCCCTGAACAAGGAAAAACGGGCAACGATCCCGTGGAAGTGGCACAGAACGATGAAACAAAATATCGTTCTGATGGCATTGGGGACCAACTGTGCAGGAACAAGTCGGTAGTCAGCCAAGAAAGAAAGGAAGAAGGGATGGACAGGAAACCGAAGGCCCCCGGCAAAGGCCTCCTCGTAGAAGGCGATCTGCCGAGGGCCACCGGAGGTAACCCGCTCCCCGGGACAAGGGACAGAAAGCCGGATGGATTCGGGGATGCCATAAGCCTCCCGGATGAACACAAGGTCCTCAGCGGTAATCACCGAAGTGATCCCTCCGGGACCTGTCGACCGAGAAGGCTCAGGCTCAGGAAGGGAAGCAGAAGTAGAAGCAGAAGCAAAAGTAGAAGCAGGAGCAGGAGCAGGAAGGAAAACCAAACGGGGAGGAGGAGAAGACCCGGGTTCTCTAATGGACACCGGGCCATGGTAAGGCCTTCTACTGAACTCGTACCTCGCCGCCTCCCTCTCCTCATCGAAAGAAGGAGTTTTCGGCCGGGAAGGTCCGGCCTCAGCTTGGCATGAGGGACGGAAGTTGGGACTGAAGCGGTCCATGGAAGAGAAAGGGAGAGAACAAAACAACTCCTAGATAACGAGGAGGGGGCGGATGGAGGAAGATCTACAGCGACTTCTAACAGGCAGGAAGGGAGAGCTAACCTGCTGAAGCTCAAAGAAGATGCCAACGACCGGAGAAGAAGAAGAGGAGGACTCCTGTGCGACTCCAGGCGCGAAGAGTTTGAAAAAATGAGGGTCTGTTTCGAAAGGACTCACCCATCCATTCGAGACAACCTGCATCCGACCGTACCGTTATGGCTTTCCTAAAAGTCATGCCACGTGTCGCCAATCAACGGGGACAGCACCCCCATCCGACCGCGGTCGCTTCAGCTTTCGTGCCTGCCATAACTGCTCCCAAGACGTGGCCACGCGGCGCCCCCGCACAGGCGCGAAGGACCGCCGAGCGAGGCGCCACCGATATCGATAATTATTGCACCAGATTTCCCTATCTTTCCATGTCAGCATGCAGCTACTCCCTTCGACCCGAGCGCCGCGTGACAACGAGCCTCAGGAGTTGGGGGCAAATGATGCGATTGGATCGTTGACGTGGAGCAAGGAGCCTGACGTGGAGCCTTCATTGACGCCATGCTGGATTCCCACTATCGGCCCCTTCGCCGGGCGGAGCTCCCCGATGCCGACGGGGCCATCCGTCGAAGCCGGGCTCCGTCCTCCGCCAGGTCGGTACCCGTCAGGTCGGGGCGCCTAAGTCAGAGCCAAGCTCAAACCCCACCAGAGGCAAACCTTTCGAGCCCGAGGTCGGGCCCCGTGGTCTGGAGTCGAGCTCAAGCCTCCTCCGCCACGTGGGACCCCTTCGAGGCCGGGTCCACTGGCCTAGGTGCACCTCAGCCACCTCAGCCAGCCCGAGCTCGGTCAAAGCTGGGCCCCTCTAGCCTGGTGCCGAGCTCGGCCCCTCTCCGCATAGCCGAGCCACCGCAAGGCGGGTCCCCTGCGAGTGGGCCCCATCTTCCCATCTCGGCTCCCAATGCAAATCAAGGCATCAATCGCTAAGGAAGTAGCACCTCCCATCCGAAGACGATGGCGGGCCCCCTGAGGACCGTACAACAGCACCCGCCATGTCACCATTAATGCCCACGGCCGCCATTCACACCAGGAAGAAAGGAAGCTCATATCAGGGGACTATGCCCCCTACCGACTTGCCATACGACCGGAAAAAAGACCCCACCAAGAAGCGCGATTCCCGAGAGCGGCGGCACAATAGTCGAGGCCCTGCCAGGCTTCCAGGAAGGGCAAATCGAAGGAATGTCAGAGGCTTGTGGAAGCTTCCCCATATACCCAATAAAGAAGGCGTACCGTTCACGGCACGATATCTCGACATACCCACCTGACAACATGGGAGAACCCCGAGGCAAGCCACAGGAAAGACCCAGCTAGAATAAGCAAAAAGGAGGTAACACTCATTTTGACCTAAAAGAGGCAAGAACGACATTCTCTACACATAAGAGAACACCTAATTTTCTAACAACACATCCACTACCAAGAGAAAGAGGAGAAGGGGGAGAAGCCAGACAGGAGGGCAAGACCACCTCGGCCACCACATCTCCCAGCTCACTCATACTCTCATACACTCCACTCACTCCTCCTAACATGGAGCTCATCTCGAGAGGCTCGACCAGGAGGATCTGTTCCCTTGGATCGTTACTGACTTGACCGTAGGAGTGCCCCTGCCGAAATCCCGGCCCTGGTCACTGATGCTGGCTGTCTTGCAGGTCACGAGGCACCGGAGGCATCCCCGGCGGGCGGACACAGATCACCCGACGCAATCAGCAGCTATGGGCTACGACGATCAAGGCGGCAACAATAACCATATACAACATAACAAGTATACAACGAGAAGTTAAAAGACACGTAATATTAAAAATAGTTATATGATATTTTTGAATATATACGAAAATAAGATTTAAAAATGATATAAATAAAACATGTATCATATCACCATCTAATAAGTAAGGGTCCTATCTCATTCAGGAATTACAATCAATTATATAGATCAGTTAACAATAATCAAATGATATGTAATGGGGATCGAAAGAAATTTCGGTAGTATTTCCCCTTAGTTTCCCTACACAAATATTTATATGCAAGGAGAACTAAAGGAAAATGCTGTCCGAAATTCCTTGCGATCCCAATTATATATCATTTGATTACTATCAACTGATTTGTAAAGTTGATTACAATTCTCAAACTATCCAAATTGGATAATCAATTGACTAATATACATAATTCTAGATATCCGTATAAAATTATATGAATATACGAATACATAGAAAATGCACATCAATCAATTAACGGGTCTACAATTCTATGCAATGCAAAAGTTTCTAAATAAAATTAATTGATTAATTAATCATTTTTATATATATTTGCATATTACAACTACACTAATAATAATATATCATAAATACTAAAAATTACAAATATGAATGTTGAATATCTATATTAAAATTATATAAATATTAAAAACTCATCCAAATCACTGCCTCCACCCTTGGATCGAAAATCTTTATCTTGACCTAAAATTAACTTCATATAGCTTCCCTTATAATTTTTAATATAATTTTTTTATTACTTTAATAATAATCTTTTTTAAATAATACCACCTATTACTAATATTTTTAAATAATCATAACTATTACTCTTCATAAATATTATCCAATTATTTTATACATTATCATATATTTTTAAAAAAATATTTTCTACTAATCTTGAATATATAATTAATTTTAGATCTATAATTCATTAATCTATGATTAATATTTAATTTACAAATATACCGGTATTCATTAATTGATTAAAATATTATATGATACTTTTTATATATTATCATATCATTTCTAAATTTAATATTTACTAATTTTTTTAACTGCAGTTAATTTTCATCTATAAATATAAAATCTATGATTAATGTTTAAGTTATAAGTAATGTGTTAATCTATCATTAATTAATATCAATTTTAAAATATATATATTATATTTTTCAAAAAAAAAATTATACTTCTTATTAATTTAATAATAATAATTTTTTAAAAAGAATATCACCTATAATTTTTAAAAATACATTAACATATATTTTCCTAACAATCCAACCTAAATTTTTATTTATAACAAAAAAAATTTCTATTATTATTTTGATTTAACTAATTACAACTACTAATTTTTATTATCATTATGATATATTTTTACAAATTACAATATATTTTTAAAATATATTATTTATTTTTAATTTTTAATTAATTTATGAGTTTATTATAATATTTTGAATATATGAATCTAAGCTTATTTGTATCAACAAACACCCATAAAATATTTTTAAATATTTAAAATTTATATAAATTAGGTATAATCCATCCCAAATCTATCAAGATAATTGTCTAATATTACAATAATACTAATAAGTTTTTTGACAACCATTTACACAAATATATTTCTAAAAAATTTAAAAATTAAATATTCATGGGATCTCACATTTTTATTTATAAAAATTAACATATCATTTAAAAAAATAGCATAACTATTAGTAAAAAATATCTTTAATAATAAACTTTAAACGGTAACAATAACATATCTTTGGAGCAGGAACGACAAGTCACTAACTACCACTAATAATTTCTTAAAAAATAAATGTATAACATTCAAAAAAATTTCAAGCAAAAAAATACTATGCATATTATTTTAAATAAAAAATATCTTATATCCAAGAAAAAGATGAATAGGAGGACCACAAATCGTAGAGAAGAAATCAAGGACCAACAACCTTTTTTTTTTTTTTTGAGAGGGACCGGTGGCTGGCTGAAGGTTTTTTTTTTGGCTTGCTGAAGTCCTCGAATGCTTAAGATCACCAAGAGGATGTAGCTTGGAGCTGCGCCATCTCTATGTGGCCTCCCACGTACTCCAGGTGGCAGAGATTTGATTTAAAAAATGAAACACGTGGCCCAAATGCAATAGTTCGATAAAATTTTTTGAAACACCGGTACTTTGATATTATTTTAAAAAATTGCAAAAATTGACGAAACGCAATAGTGGGGTCAGGCTTAGTGGAGACGGAGGAGCTCTCCACTCTGGCAGCTTGATGGGGTCAGGCTGACGTACTCACTTTCGGATGAGAATGATACTTACAAAAATTATGATCCGAATCGAACATGACCTGGTGGGATAGAAGCCCTGTGAGGATAGCTACAGCAAGGTTTCCCTCCCCCCATCCCTTTTTGTTTATCAAAATAAAATATATATATATTATTTTAAAAAATCCCAATATGTTAAAGGAGAGCCCAGGGCTCTTCCCGAGTGACATGTCATCATGTTAGGTGGGACATGTGCTGATCAAGAAAAAGAGGAAAACGAATACAAGTTGACCAAACGCAACATGAGAGCATGAGAAAAACGAATATACCTTCTCATCCTGCTCCGAGCTCCACCAAAGGAGCTGGGCGTTATTCCTTTGTAGAAGAAAGAACTTTCTCTATTTTGTATATAAGAACATTAAACCCCTATTACATATATATAATCTAGGACCAATCTAATTAGGGAATATACAAAGGAATAACTACCTAAATAGGGAAATACACAAAAGGAATAACTGCCTAACAAATAGGTAAAAAATAACTTACTACCACAAAATACTTACTACCATAAAATTACTCACGACCACACTCCCCCTCAAGTGGGTGCAAAGATGTCTTTGATACCTAACTTGATAAGTGAGCGATGAAATTCTCTGCTAGACTGAGCCTTTGTCAATATATCAGCTAACTGGTCTTCAGATTTGACGAAAGGTAACTTGATCAATTTCGCCTCCACCTTCTCTTTGATGAAATGTCTATCAATCTCCACATGTTTGGTTCTATCATGTTGAACTGGATTGTGAGCAATGTTTATAGCTGCTTTATTATCACAAAATAATTTAATTTCCAAACCTGGTGGATATCCGAGCTCAGTGAGTAGCTTTCGAAGCCATAGAAGTTCACATAATCCCTTTGCTATACCTCTGAATTCAGCTTCTGCACTAGACCGAGCTACAACCTCTTGTTTCTTACTTCTCCATGTGACAAGATTACCTCCCACAAAAGTAAGATACCCTGAGGTAGACCTCCTATCTGTCACACTTCCAGCCCAATCTGCATCTGTGTAACCTTCTATTTCAAGGTGGCCATTTTTTGCAAATAGCAACCCCTTCCCTGGAGCCGACTTCAAGTATCGAATGATACGCCACACAGCATTCATATGATCTTCACTTGGTGCATGCATGAACTGACTCACCACACTTGTTGCATGAGCAATATCAGGACGTGTATGTGATAAATAAATCAAACGTCCTACTAACCTTTGGTATTTATCTTTATTAGTAGGAGTCTGATCAGGATACTCTCCAAGCTTCCAGTTTTGTCCCATAGGAGTGTCGGCAGGCTTGCAATCTAGCATGCCAACTTCGGTCAAAAGATCAAGAACATACTTTCGTTGAGACAAATAAATTCCCTCCTTTGACCTAGCAACTTCGATTCCCAGGAAATATTTCAGACCTCCCAGATTCTTCATTTCAAACTCCCTAGATAATAATTCCTGCAGTCTCATAATCTCTGCATTATCATTGCCTGTAATAATCATGTCGTCAACATATATAATAAGAGCAGTCCTTTTTCCTTGAGTACATTTTAAGAACAAAGTATGATCTGAGTTACTTTGGGAGTATCCATACCCTTTCATAGCTGAGCTAAAGCGACCAAACCATGCACGAGGGGACTGCTTCAACCCATACAAAGATCTTTTCAGCTTACACACCATATTCGGTTTATCTGTGCATCTGTATCCAGGTGGAAGCTCCATATAGATTTCCTCCTCTAAATCCCCATGAAGAAAAGCATTCTTTACATCAAATTGATGCAAAGGCCAGTCCAAGTTTGCAGCTAGAGATAACAACACTCTTATAGTGTCTAACTTTGCAACTGGAGAGAATGTTTCCTGATAATCCACCCCATAAGTCTGTGTATACCCTTTAGCTACCAGTCGTGCCTTGTACCTCTCAATAGTGCCATCTGCCTTATGTTTGATGGTGAACACCCACCTACATCCAACTGGCTTTTTATCCTTTGGTAGTTCTACAAGTTTCCAAGTTTGATTTTTCTCCAAAGCCTCCATTTCTACCTTCATTGCTTGAAGCCATTTCGGATCCTTCATGGCTTCTTCAACTCTGTTTGGAACTTGAATTGAGGAGATAGTATTCACGAAGTCTTGTAGTGGGGTAGACAGCCTTTTGGAAGATACATAGTCTGCAATAGGATATCGACATCGGCGGTCCTCTATATCTGGGGAATACCGATTTGGAGGTTTGCCCCTATTATGCCTATCGGGTAGCTTATAACCAGTAAGCATATCAATATATTCAAAAGGATCAAGTACAGTAGAAGAACTTACCTCAGGTACATTCTCAGGAGTTTGGAGTGGTACTGAAGAGGGCGAAGAGGGCGGAGATAAGGAGGGCTGTTGCTGTTGTTCTTGTTCGGATTCATACAACAATTCAGTGTTGTCTAATTGTGCATCCTTAGAATCATGTGGCCGAGCGTATCCATCTGTCGCTCCCGCAATTCCTACTTCCCACCACTGTCCGGTTCTGCCACTCTCCCCCTGAACTGGACACTGGGGGGGGGGGGGGGAATAGGACTCTGTCTCGATAAAGGTTACATCCATGGTGACATACGTACGTTTTTCGGTAAGATCATAGCACCGGTACCCTTTCTGAGAAGGGCCATAACCAAGAAAAACACATTTAACAGCACATGGGTCAAGTTTGGTTCGCTGATTTTTGTAAAGATGGACATAAGCGACACATCCAAAAACTTTAGGAGGTAAGGTGAGAATCGAAGGAAGAGACACATGGGCAGCAAGGGCTTGCATTGGCGTACGATATTTCAGAATGCGGGAAGGCATGCGATTCAACAAATAAGTAGCTGTGACTATGGCAGAATCCCAGAACCGATGGGGAACATGGCTACCTTCCAAAAGCGCCCGAGTGGTCTCAAGAAGATGACGATTCTTGCGCTCAGCGATACCATTTTGCTGAGGAGTTTGAGGGCACAAGGTTTCATGAAGTAAACCATGTTCTTGAAAATAAGCTGCAAGAGGTTTACTTAAGTATTCTCCACCATTATCAGATCTGAGAACCTGAAGTTTGGCCCCAAACTGAGTCTGAATCATATGGTGGAAAGTCCGGAAGATAGCTTCAGCCTCATTTTTATGTTTCATCAAATATAGCCAAGTCATTCGTGTGCAATCATCGATAAAGATGATAAACCATCGAAAACCAGATATAGTAGTAATAGGAGAAGCACCCCATACATCGGAGTGAATTAAGGAAAAAGGAGTAGAACTTTTACTCAAACTAGGAGGAAAACAAGTTCGATGGCTCTTTGCCAAAATACATGTATCACACTGAAAACTAGAGTTCGATAGTCCATGAAATACCTTGGGAAACAAGTGCCGTAAATATCCAAAGGATGGGTGACCTAACCGACGATGCCATAACCAAAGTTCCTTCTCTTGAGTTAACTGTCCACGAGAGTGATAGGTCCGTCCAGAAGTTATTTCATCCACAAAATACAGCCCCTCCCTCTTAGTACCACGCCCAATAATCTCCTTCGTGAGAATGTCCTGAAACAGGCAAAAGTCAGGGTACATAAGCACAACACAGTTCAACTCACTAGTAAGCTGTCCAACTGATAATAGACGATTAGACAATGAAGGAACAAGCAAGGTATGAGATAGAGAAAGGGAAGGCGTGACAGACACACGCCCAGCCACCGTTACAGGAAAGTCATGTCCAGTAGCATTGTATATATGATCTCGACGTGGTGTAGTGGATGTAAGAAGGTCACCAGATTTCGGAGTCATATGATCTGTAGCTCCAGAATCAATTATCCACCCATGATCACTATGTCGATTAGCAAAGACAAACCCATAATTACCTTCAAGAGACTTGGCATTAGCAGATTCAGGCTCCATAGGAATTAATGATAAGCCACTAGTAACTAAGGAGGCTTGCCCTCCATTCCGTCCCTTTTTGGAGTCTGGTTTTTTCTTCTTGTTCTGAAAATCATCCCACCAGTCTGGATAGCCGTGCAATTTAAAACAAGATGCTGCTGTATGTTTAGGGTTTCCACAGTGAGAGCATCCCTCAGATATATCAGGTTTTGGCCGAGGTCCCCGGGTAGAAAGCACTAACTGATTACCCTTGCCCCGCTGAGACACCATGGCGGATCCAGAGGTAACCTCAACAGGAGTGGAGAGCATGACAGATTGGCGCATATCTTCTCGCCTGACTCGGGCATAAGCTTGCTCAATAGTAGGAAAAGGATCCATCTTTATAATATCAGCACGAACATTATCAAGGCGATCGTCAAGACCATCTAAAAAGGTATAAACCCGATCTTCATTGATAATGGCATTGTACTTCAAAATATCAGTCGGACATTGCATAGGATTCGGACGGCGGAAGTCAATCTCACGCCAGAGCCCTTGAAGATCATTGTAATATTTCTCGATGGGTCCACCACCTTGCTTCAATCGAGAAACCTGCCTTTTAACATCATAGATTTGAGAGGTGTCAGATCCATCAAAAAAGGTCGTTGCCACAGCATCCCATACAGCTTTGGCAGTAGGAAACCGAATAAAGTTCGGTATCAAGGCTGGGTCTATAGAATTAACGAGCCAACCTTTTACCGTAGAATCATCAATCTTCCATTATCTAAACAATGGATCAGTAGGAGGGGGTTCAGGAGAATTACCATTCAAATAGCCCAGTTTGTCTTTACCTGAAACATACATCTCAACAACCTGGGACCAAACGCCATAATTTTTTCCATCAAGTTTAATAGCAATTGGTGCAACTGGAGGTTCAACACGCGGGGGCGCGGTCTGCTGGGTCAAGAGCTGCTTCATCGCAGCAGTCAGGTCTGCGAGAATGGCAGTAGCAGAGGCATTAGAATCTGCTTGATCAGTTGTAATGATCGACTGTTTATCGGCCATGAGAGCAGATAATATTGATCGGCCTTCTTCTTTCTTTTTTTTTCCTTTTTTTTTTTTTTTTTTTTGAAAATAGGGTTGCACGGAATGGGCACTGCAAGCCCTGGTCCTTCACCAGACACCGAACCACCAAATGCACGAAAGCCTAAGGCTCAAAGCCCAAAGCTCAAAGCCCAAGGCGCCTCGTCGTCACGCGGACGAGGGAGAAACCCTCGGAAGCCCTCGTCGTCATGCGGACCGCAAGAGGGAGAAACCCTCGGAAGCCCTCGTCGTCACGCCTTCCCTTGCCCAAGAGGGAAACCCGCGTCGTCACGCCTTCCCTTGCCCAAGAGGGGGCCAGCGGCAGGGACGGCGACCTCGGCAGGGACGACGACCTTGGCAGGGACGGCGACCTCGGCAGCAGAGATAGGATCCGACTACCGTCGTCGTCACGACGCGTGCGGCCGGGATCCGGGTGCCGGCGGAGGGCGGCGAGGGCGACGCGGGGCCGGAGGAGGGGAGGGAGAGGCTCCTCGTCCACCTCCGCGAGGCGGCGGACCGGAGGAAGCTTGCGGTCCCGCTCCCTACGGGTAGATCGCCTGAGAATCCGGAGCCGGTGGCAGAGCCGGATCTGGGCGTCGCCGGAGGTCGAGGGCGTGCAGCAGCGAGCCGTCTGCCGTCTTCGTCTGATGGCGTCAAGCCATCTTCGCCGCGAGCCGTCGCCGGGGGTTCGATGTCGATCCGTCGCCGGGGATCCGAGGGGTGCAGCAGCGAGCCGAGGTAAAAGGGACCACGATCCGTCTTCGTCTGATGGCTGCAGGGACCACGATCGAAGGTCCAGCAGGAGGGAAGACTGCCCGTCTCCTCTCTCTCTCCGTCTGTGGAGGCAGGGACCACGGCGGAGATCGATGGGTACGCCCGATGCGTAAAGGAAGGATCTGATACGGAAAAAGAGAAAGCCACGCAGTGCCCCAGGAATCAAACCCTAGGGCTCTGATACCATGTAGAAGAAAGAACTTTCTCTATTTTGTATATAAGAACATTAAACCCCTATTACATATATATAATCTAGGACCAATCTAATTAGGGAATATACAAAGGAATAACTACCTAAATAGGGAAATACACAAAAGGAATAACTGCCTAACAAATAAGCAAAAAATAACTTACTACCACAAAATACTTACTACCATAAAATTACTCACGACCACAGATCCAGCATGCAGTAGTTGCCCACCATGATTTCTAAGAGCAAGTCTTTATGAAATCCAAGTAAGATAACAGATAAAAAAATATATATATTTGATCTACATAAAAAAAATTTAAAAAAATTAAATCATGATTAATGAATGTCATGTTCAACTTTTTAACCTATAATATGTTCCATCCGACCATCAAGCCTGTTAAAATATAAATAGATCAATAAAATATAATGATGCAAGTCATGATGAATTTCCTGCACGGCGTGGGGTGCACAGAGACTTTACTCTGATTTCTAATAATGAAACCAATCCCACCAAGCCCCATTAAGTGTCGGCACATCCCAGGGAGGAGGGACCCGATGAACAAAAGCAATGGTGGAATTAAAGGAGCTACTTACCAGAGCTGGAGGTTCCCTGGTGCCTGGAGGGGCCAAATCATTGAATTGTTTTGCTAACTTAATGGATTGATGGGCAATGGAACAAGGAGATTGAACAGAGTTGTGGAAGATTGCTGTTTTTCTTGTTGACCATAAAAGCCAACCACAATAAGCAACATTATTATATCAGTTACCAACAAAAATATCAAATTAATGATGTTTAAGATTAAACCTTAGCCTAAGCCAACATTTCTGACCTAAAGCTAATGTTATCTTGGGTTGAGATTTTTCTAACTCAACAGACCGATCTTAAGCTAGATAAAAATTGGGTTTGGACGGAATAGGATTTTTAAGCCGCAGCCTAACCGATCCAACCCGGCTGTGCTTGATGAGCAGGTTGGCAAGGAGTTTTGTTTGAGCTCGATGCAAGCTGCACCTTTAAGTTCCTCCAATATTTGTTTGGTTTCATATATTTCTCAAATTTAATATGCAAGTTAACTATCAAAATAGGTAATTAGTAGGCAAAATAGTATAATACATTAAAAAATTGGACTTCAAACTGAGCACTTACAAATCATTGGCCCAAGATGTTTTTCAAGTTACAAAAAAACAAAGTACAAGTAAATGTGATTCCTCCATCCCATTAATAAAAGATTTGTTTTCCAAGGGTGGTTAAACATATCCTTATTTTTAATAATTTAATTTAAGGATAAAAGTTAGGTTTTGGTTTAAAATCATGCATAAAATTGGTTTAGATTCTAGGTTTGGACCGGGTCCTACATGCACCACCAAATTCCACCGGACCCAACCTGACGAAGCCAATATACGAAAAGATCCACTCATCCTGGCACTTTCTCCACTTCTCTCCCCCCAATAGTCAGAGTATAAAATATCCTACGATGCTCGAAAATAAGTATCGCCACAATGCTAGGTCCACCCAGGTTATGCTCAGCAACAAAGGAAGCTACCTAATCTGCAACACTGTTTACCTCCCGGAACACATGCTGAACAGACACGGTAGAGTGACCAAGATAACTCCAGATATCTCGAAGGATCGGATAGGCTTCCAGATACTTAATCCCATTGTATTACTATTATAGAATCTCCTTCAAGGATAATCGTCTTAACCCACAGCTCCTACCTACTAGCACAGGTGATGCCTATCCAAGCGGTGCGAAGTTTCACTCCTGGACAGACGGCTTAAAAAGATAAGATCCACCGACCGCTAAAAGCCTAGCATTTAGGCCACAAACGATAAAGCCCGCACCATCCTTGCCATCTCTCACATTGCCATCGATATTGACCTTAACAAATCCTAAGGATGGGGGTTCCGAAGAGATAAAAAAAACCCTCCATGTCATTATAGAAGTAGCATGGGAGTCTCAAGAAATCAAGGCATCGATGAATAGGCTAGCAGCATTGAAACGTATGTACTCTATATCCAACAAAAGAGCTCTTTCTAGAACATGATAAGCAAGCACAACCTCAGCTTCAAAAACTAGACTATTCCTAGACGGCCAAATCTAATAGGTGACATACACAATCCTATCCCCCAGATGCAGGTCGAGCCCTCAATGGTACTCCGACAGATCTCATCTAGAAAGGAAGTCAGCCAAAGGCCACTGCTTGCCCTCCAAAGCTAACTACCCATCATCCTCTAGATCAATCTCATCCTAGGGCAACAAAGGAGTGCATGCTTCGTGGACTCATCCTCCATGCCGTAGATCGGGTAGTTGGTCAAAATCTTCATGCCCTTGTTCTTGATAAGTGTATATGTCGAAAGACAATCCCAAGCAACTTTTCAGAGAAAGAGTCTGATCCTAGGATGAGCTGCCACTTTCTAGATCGAAGTAGCCTCAATCCTCCTATCATGTCCTATCCTGCTCATCTCTATGAGGACCCTCGTAGGAATCTTAGGACAGCATGAGTGGCCCCATACCCTAGATCCTAACTCCGATGGATAGATATCAAGATGGCAAGAATCCTATTTGTGAGCTAGTCACAAAAAAGGCGAGTGATATCATGTGCCCTCCAACCCCTGTCATTGTCCATGATCACATCATGGTTCACAGACCCATAGATAGTCATCCATCTACATATAGATATAGGTCGGCCAATAAGACAATCATCAATCTCCATACATATGTAGGTCAGCCAACAAGACAAAGGTACTAGAAATCTAAGTATCATGGCTCACATCAATCGAAGTTCTATTCATAACCAACATCTGACTACAACTGTAGGGACATGAATACAAATTTCCTTCCAGATGAAAGAGCACCTTGCACATTCCGGATCTGAGATCCTTAACTCCAAGCACCATATCAAGCCCTCATCACCTTGTACCATAAGCTATCCAACTGGATAGCAAATCGAGCTGTATATTTAGCAATCATAGCTTCCCTTATATCTATCAAATACCAGATCCCTAGGCCTCCATCCAGCATAGGCTAGCAAACCACCTTTCAGGATAGCAGGTAAAGCCCATGGTTGCTATGCATTAATGTCCATACAAAGTTTTGAAACTGTTGCTCTAGCTATCTAAGATAAGAAATTGATGCAACAGTATTTACCGAAAAATAGATCGAAATGAAACTCAGGATTAATTTGACCAGAATTGTCCTATCAATCAAAGAAAAGAATGTTAGCTTGCTAGCCATCAAAATAATACTACTTTTGTTGTTCCATAGACTTGTAGCCAGCTCTCCAAAATCTTTGTCCTGTAACAGTAATAGGAACCCAGGTAGGTCAAGCCTCTGGTCTACTCCTGAGTTAATTCTCGAAGACTGGTTTAGACTTCGCGTTAATTCTCACCGACGGTCATTATAACCTGATGGATACGTTAAAAACTCCGCACTTCCCTGAGAAAGAGAGGGAGGAGGAGATGGCGATGGCGAGCAGATTACGAGCTCGCGTAGTTCTTTCGATATGGGAGTGGAGTAATGTTCGATCTCTACTTCGGCTCTCTTTGAATCGAGGGTTCTCCTCGAGCTCCATTCCTTCCCACCTAGAGGCAAGCGATCTTTTCTTGTTCCCTATATTGATTCCTAATTTCTGTTCTGCTTTTAACGGATCAAAGTCTCTAAAACTTTGTTCGATACTTGAATTCGATGAAATTAATATGACAACATCTCGTAATAAGACTACATATCCGATTTTTTTAACACCTTAATTTGACAGAAAATAGTTAATTTTTAGTGGTTTGATCAGTTACATAAACCATCTAGGTTCGAATCGAAGTGGAAGATGAAATATAGTTTGAGAATTTATGATGATGAATCGAATAATCTGAGAAAAATAGTTCCTTTTAGGTAATTTAGCAGGTAATTTGAAAAGGTTGTAGTAACTCCAGTTGTTGCGTTGTGGATAATTTATTTATGAGTAAATAAAGCTAATCATTGTACAAGGCAAAGCTGGTGGTTTTCCTTATGATAGTGTAGATTGAGCATTAGGCTTAAAATGTTAACTATTGAAGCCTAAATCGAAATTGAAAAATGTAAATTTGCTGTTTATGTAGTTCTCTTACCATCTAGTACAAGTTTTGGCGCATTACAAGATTGGAATCTTGTGGGAGAGTATACTGCAAGGATACGGATGAGGTGGAAAGCAAATTAGTGTGACCAAAGTATGAAAAGCTCTCACCCTCATTGCATCAGTGCACCTGTCACTTATATGATTTTCATGGAAAGTATTATATGAAAGAGTAGGGTATGTGTGTGCACTGCACTGCAGTTTAGTAGTGAATCCACAACCATCAAATATAAACTAAACTAAAACACAATGAAATTTTTTTCTTAAAGTTAACATGTATTTAATCTTAGTTATTCTAAAAGGTACTTTCTTTATTTGTTGTTGAGACATGACACTTTCCATTGAACAATATTTTGATTACTTTATGCTTTCTATTATCTATTGATATGTTGCAGAGGGTTGGATTCATTGGACTTGGAAATATGGGTTTCCATATGGCAAGTAATCTGATAACTGCTGGGTACAAAATCACTGTTCATGACATGTAAATCTCTCTTGTTCTATTCTATAATCATGATTTTTTTATAAAACTTCTGATATTATTTCATTTATTTGTTAATTTGCACGCAATCTGCTGGAGCATTTTCTGTTTCTTTATAATCTTTAGTTTTATGTTTGTATCTGGTCTCCAGCTAGGAACCAGAATTCTACAGAGAATCAAAGCTCTCTTAATTGATCTGATTCTAGTGTTAATAATTCTAATTTTATTATTAATGACTCTATAGCTGTATGAATATTATCAGCATATTGTTGTCTGTGAATTTTCATTTATTTGTTTTTGAGTCTATTGGATCATACAAAATCTGAGACATTGGATGATTTGTAGTAATTATAATGTCCTGAAAAAGTTCTTGGAGAGAGGAATTCCTACAAAAGAAACTCCTTGTGAAGTTGCAGAGTCAAGTGATGTCATAATTACAATGCTACCTTCTTCCTCCAATGTAAGTTATCAATGTTTCATTCTGTTCACATTCTTTTCTATCTTTGCTTAATATTGTGTTTTAACCGTTTAAAATTCTTGATCACATTATGCAAATCAACTCCCTGCACATCCATTTTTTGCTTATTGCCTTTTAGTTTGCCTATGTTGCTAAATGAAATACATAATGCCTGCAAAGACAGCCAAAATTCCACTTGCACTGCATGTTACCATGGATACTAATTAATTTTACTTTTTTTAAATCACCAAATGAGTTTTTTGCATGCCTAATTTGAGAACTTACCTGTTTCACATGGAGGAGTCATTTGCTCATATTAGTATTATTATAACTGTGGAATTCATCAAAATAATGTACAGGGGAATGGTTTCAGGTTGCCACTTATACACCAATTATATACTTTTAAAGAGGCCAATGGCATGAAAATTAAGGGATCTCAGAATTTTATGATGTAGGATGGTAATAGTTCTGTCAGAAATACTTCAATTTGAGGCTTTGGTATATTATCTCTGACACAGTTATCGCATTTTCTGCTGTACCTATTGCCTTATCAATTCCCCATTTCAGTTGAAGCCTTTTTGTGTCTTTCTTGTGTTGACTAAAACGACTTCCATGCTCATACATTGACACCTTATACTTCTATGTTGGGCTACAGTCTATATAGATATTTATACCTCTCTATTGGAGCCACCTTCCCTTCACCATAAATCTCCTTTGTATTTAAGTGTTTGGTGAGCTCTAATATTTAAAATAAGAGTACAGTTGGATAAATGTAACCAAAGTTTGCTTTTCAAAGCATCATTCATGTGCATTTGGATATTAAGCAAGGTACTTGGTCATAGTTATTATTGTGCAGGGCTCAGTGAATTATGGTTTTGAATACATTCCAGAACCATAATCCATTTTCTGCACTTATTCACATTTCCTGTGCATTTGGACATCAAGCAAGGTACTTGGTCATAGTTATCATTTTGTAGGGATTGCTGAATTATGGTTTTGAACACATTCCAGAACCATAATCCAGTTTCTGCACTTATTCACATTTCCTGTACCTTTGGACTGTGAGAATTGATATTTGTTCAGTATCATAACTGGTGGCATCATTACATAGTGATTACCGAATTGATATCCCATTACCTGTTATTATCCGTTTTGGAGTATCATAACTGGAAGAAGAAGCACAAGAAGAAGAAGGTTATTGTAGATTGGAAAGGACTTCCTACATGTTAACAAAAACCAATCAGAGCACAAGAAGACTAGATATGATGTTTTCTTTCAGTTTGAATTTATTTGATTTATTATGAGTGTATATCTGCAGATTTTCTTGTTTTACTAGCTTGGCATCTTTGCATTCTGTCACAAATGGCATAAATCACAGGCACAACAAGGATTAAAAGACCTTATTTTAATCAAATAATGTTTAAGGAAACATTTTGTCAAGATAATATCTGGCTTTTCCAATACTTAATGCCATGTGGAATTTGCATGCAAACGGATTTCTAGATAGCATAGAGATATAAGTTGCCACATTAAATTCAGTTCTTTGTCAAATGTTATGCGGGTTTCTTCACTGTAGTGTTCAATGAAAGTTCTTTTGACATTCTGGAACCATTTTGCAGGTTTTAGATGTCTATACTGGACAAAATGGCTTGCTACATTGCAGGAGTCGTCTAAGCCCATGGTTGTTTATAGACTCTTCAACAATTGATCCGCAAACTTCAAGAATGCTTTCCACAAACATTTCAAAATGTCTTCTAAAAGAAAAGAAAGGTTCTGTTCAGTGCTGAAATCTTTTAATTTCATTCATATATGACTCTTGGATATCTGACCTTTATCATCATCTCTTTGAGTGATTTTGTTTATCTGTCTTTTAATTTCATTCATACATGGTTCTTGGAATCTGATCTATGCTATCATCTCTTTGAGTGATTTTATTGAATATTCTTTGTGAATTGAATTAGAAGTATTAACATTGGGTGTTCCAAAAAGACTCTCCTTCCTTTGACGGCTGTGTTGTTTGACAATCATATTATGGTCCTCTGACTTAACCGAATATATCATGCTATGAAGAATATGATAGCTCTCCTGAATGCGAACTAAGCCTGCCTTTATATGGTAACTTTTGCAATTCTGTACATTAGAAGTTGATGAGAATTGTTACGTGAAGATAAATGTTAGGACTCAGATCTAGCATATCTTTGGGGTATTCTTTGAGGGCTTATCCTTACAAAACTCTGTTATTTAAATAGATATATTTGGTGATATGACCATGATGAGACCACATTGTATCTTAATAAAAGAATGTGAAAAGTGAGGAAAGGAAAGAGAAGATGGACCACTTCGAGAGGATCTGGACCTCCTAACAACAACTTCAAGGACTGTTGATCCCCACTAGTACATATGTTTCTTTATTTTTCTCCTAAAAAGGCTAGAGAGTTCTTTTAGATAGAGATTCCTGACCCTTCTAAATATGGAAACTAGAGATATGACATCCTAGACAATCTGTACAAACCATATTTCAAACATATGGAATCCGATCTATCCATATATTAACATTATGGAACATCTTACTGAAATCACATATTATCAGAAATAAAAAATGCACCATAAAAGAAGAAAATTCTGTGCACATAATAATGATCTTTCTTAGAATGAAAATAATTTTTCGGCCATGTAACAGTGTGTGCACTTCTTTTGGAAGACCTAAGCAATGGCTCTTATGTTTTATTGAGCAGTGACGCAATCTAAAATAAAAAATGATTCACTAATGCTTTTAGTCTTTGCCAACTTATTGGGTTACAAAAATTGGCATATTCCTCAAGAAATCATATCTTTCTACCTAATTATTTATGTTATTCCTTCATTATATTGAGCTTGATGTGCTTCTAGATGTGAAATAATCATTCTGTTATTCCTCCATTATGTTGGGCTTGATGCCTCTACCATATGACCAACAATCATACCATGATGCGTTGGGCACACTGTTTTTCACTTGTCATTTGTAAATCTAGGTAGTATTTGAATGAACCAAGAAAAGTTGGTGGCAGGGTGGTGATCATCTAAAGATTGCCATTATTACCATCAATGCATAGTGATTTTGGTCAACTCCAAAATGACTTGTTGTAATAATGTTGATAGTCACATACAATCCTTTAGGTGCACATAAAGGAAAACATGGGTGCAATTAGCAAGCTAGACGAGCCCCAAAATCTTGGCAGTCAAACCAACTTGTCATTATCTAAATCGAGTGATTTTTAAATTGATTCAAGTAAAACAGTGGTATTAAATCATTGTCACTTGTTATGGCTTAAGCTCTCGATCACCTAGAATGATTCTGGTTTCGGAAAATACTTTAACACTCAGCTATAATACACCAAGAATGACTATTGTCCTGTTGCTCCTACTTTAAGTTGTGATGATGTATGTTTGGATCTGAGATGGAATCCAGAATCACATGTTGGATGAAATAATGGAATGATCTTTCGTGAAAATCATGTCTAACCTAAAAGACCTTATAGGCAGTTTTTAAGTCAATCTGGTTATCTAATATATTCAGTCAAAAATACTTTTTTCATTTCTTTATTATCACTAGCCATAACCTGGTGTTATTGTTCAGGGTTTGCAGACAATCCACTCATGTTGGATGCTCCTGTATCTGGAGGCGTTCCTGCCGCAAAAGCAGGGACCCTTACTTTTATGGTATTGCCTCGTGCTTCTCATTAATTAGAATAATTATTTAGAAGCCACATAATGATAGTTTGGAGGACCATTAGTTTGAACAGTGTGGAAATCCAGTTGAGGATCCTCTCTCACACATACACCTGTGTATATTTATTGACACATAGATGCATGCATTATTATGCCCTGACCTGTAAAAAGATCCAAGTTTGTGTTGTATAGGTTGGTGGCTTAGAGGAGGCATATCTGGCTGCAAAGCCCTTGTTTCTCTCAATGGGTAAACAGACAATCTATTGTGGCAGTTCTGGCAATGGTGCTGTAAGTTTGCTTCTCTCTCTAGTTTACCTGAATGCCCATGCCTATCCCTACCTGTATGCAAAAAATACAATGTTTGCATTGGGTTGAAAACTAAGTGTAAGAACAATCTCAAAAAGGTATCCTACATTCCTACTTACAGCTTTGTTGTAGTGACTAAAATACTTGTCAAGAATGAGCACTATCTTCACTCAAGAGAACTATCTTACATTCTCCACCTGCACAGATGATCAAAATTTTCTTTTCGGAAACCAAATTCCTCGACAATTAATTTAGCTATGCAAAAACTTGAGTTGTATTAGTATAAGTCCATCTATCAGTTAATTATTTTGGTTTTAAGTACTGGAAATGTGAAACTTTGTCTCCCACATGTAAGGAAATTGATTTTTTGACAAAATGGGCAACTGAAACATAGAAAACTGAGCTTAACTTCACTGAACTTGTATAGGATTTCGAAACCCCAACTGCTGCTTTCGTATTCAAAAACTAGAACTTTCAAGTATCCCCTATATCATATGAGTAAGCTACTAGAATAATTACAATATTTTCTTTTGGTCTAATGGCATGCCATATTACTGTTCTGTTAATTGCTTGTTCATGACAGCATGTCAGTCCTCTTTCTATTTAGTCAAGTGTAAATATGTTTGATTCAAGTAAGAATTAGTATCCCAGCTGTGATGACAAGGAGGATGATCGGTACTGTTGAAAATATATGCAGTTCCGTCACAATTCACAAGACGATGTTTGTAATTCTTTCAGCTTTGGAACTGACCAAGTTCACCTTGAGTGTGTTTTTTGGTCTCAGGCAGCAAAAATTTGCAATAATTTGGCAATGGCTGTTAGCATGCTTGGGGTCTCTGAAGCTTTTGTTCTTGGTCAGCATCTAGGGATTACAGCTAACACGTTAACAAAAATTTTCAATTCATCAAGCGCTCGCTGTTGGAGTAGGTAGTGTACCCTCATCTCATATCCTACATGTATGCATTCAATATTTAGAGAAGCATACGATACTAAAGTCTCTCATAATGATGCTTAAATTTGTCTCTCGATCTACTTTGTATAATGCTGATATGCCTTTGACTTTCTCTTGATGAAAACTAAAATTTGCCTCGCAACCTACTTTGTGTAGTGCTGATATGCCTTTGGACAAACAAACAATCCTTCCCATTAAATCGTGTATGTGTGCTTATCTTTTCAGTTAATCATGGCAGATGGATGACAGGTTTATTGCATTATTGAGAGAGTTTGGCTGCTTGTTAGAGCCATTTTCTCTTAATTCCCATAAACTAGTATTTTCTTTCTTCTTGACCATGATATTAACTTCTGTGAGTTGGATCTTTTTCATTCTTTGTAGGAACGATTCTTTCTGATGATCCACAACTATATCTTGTTAATCATGGAAAACTTTCTTTCTTATGTTTCTTGTCTTCACAAGAATTTCAGGAAACATTATTATTACTTAATTTCTATGAAAATGACTAAACATTGGTATCCTATGGTTCCAATATTTTTATAAAATCTTGATTATCAGGTGTTGCCAATCCAAAATGGCTACCTCAGGCCTTCTCCTTCTATTACATTGTTTGGTTCGAGATCTTGAGATTGATGTAGTAACAACAAAAGCTGACAATTTCAGTCCTTGTGATATGCTTTTTCATTGTCTTTGAAGGTTAGCCAACCATGCTTCCCACATAGCAAAGACGTGACCAAAATTATGCTCATATATGTTCATCCTGTTAGGTGCTTTAGATTTGTACACCCTATGATACCCTAGTCCATAAAGTACTCAGATGTTATTACTAAAAAGAATGAAATCTTAAGTGTTTCTGTCCTTTCTATGAATTTATTGACATTGATAAACCCTGGTAAATTAGATCTTGAACTGTTGTTTAATTTTCACAACATTTGATAGTGATAGTTACAACCCAGTCCCTGGAGTAATGGAAGGGGTGCCTTCATCAAGGAATTATGATGGCGGGTTCACATCTAAACTCATGGTACGCAATATTTTTATATGCTGGCTTTATACAAAGGTTTGATTGATACTACTGGTCTGCTCTCTCAAAAATTTCATAACAAAGGACAGGCAATACCTTCAGCTAATGATTATAATTATATGCATCCCTACACTGATTGTCATTACTAACATCCAACTAAGCATTTCTTGTTATCTAGAGATTTATCTATGTTAATTTCCTATGAGGTTGCTCACATGTTTAATTCTACTCAGAGAACCCATCTTCCTATTAGATTGCAATATTTAGTACTGAGTTTTAATCTTACATTGATAAAAGTGCTCCATACAAAACTTAACATTTCAGCACATCTTGTAGCGTCTCCATTTCTCATTCCAGGATGTTTAAAAACATCATTGAATTTTAGAAATTTGAGAAGACCTTTGCAACATTGATGGGAATACTCCATTGTATGTAAACTTCAGTTCTGATGATGCACCGGTGTGATATAATAAATTCTAGTTTTTCTCTCTTCATTCTCTGGTAGTATTGCATATTTTGATCACTCTGTTTCATCATTTTTCCCCTAGAAAGAAGCTTATGGTTGCACAAAAGATATAGTTCCAGGCTAGATGCATATTAAAAGCAATCAGCCAATCATGATACAAGAATAATATTCATACAGGCTAAAGACTTGACATTGGCCATGTCATCTGCTGCAGAGATCGGTCTGGAGTGCCCACTTACCTCTGAAGCACGTGATATGTAAGTTACCCAAAGAGTAAACTTAAATGTCTTTTTTTTGAGGGGAAAAAAAAAAAAAAAAAAAACTGCATGTAATCTTCAATGTTTTGCATTTAGTTTTGGTTTGCGCTGCTTCCGTAAACAAGTTCCTGATTGCAGTTACATGGAATTGTGTGAGAAGGGCTACGACTCTAAGGACTTCTCCTGTGTCTTTCGCCATTATTACTCTGGTAAGGATGAGAGCTAGGTAGATCAGTAGTCATCATTGTGAGCTAATTCATCAAACATGCTCAGCATAGGTTCAAAAATGGATATGTAACAAGTGAATGCCGAATTGTATCCAAATTGTTTCTCATAATCATGATCTTTTCTAGCATTTTTTTTTTCCTGATTATTTGGGATTGACTTTATGGATTGTCATTCGCAAGTATTCATATTTAGGATTACGTATGATGTTGTTCGAAATTTCTCTATATCATTCCTTGTAATCTCTATCTATATTAATTTATGACTTCCTCTTCGTTTTTTGCAATCTTCAATGTAAACTAAGTACCTCTCCTTAGATGAACCTTCTTAGATCTTTGTTGTGCATGTCCATGCAATTTCAATCAATTTCCTATCACTTTATTCTTTATTTGTCCAACTCCTATAGCTCCTCCAATATTTTTTTAAAAAAATCTATTCTTCCTTCTTTTACCATTGATTCTCAACATTCTCATTTTTTTATCATTCAATTTGTTCTTGTTGCCGATCTTACCGCGACGGCCTGTAGCTTACGAGCTAGCACCGCTTCGTGGACTCTTCTACCTCGAGATCTTTAAGCCTTCGGTCCTGCAAAACAAGGTCAGAGACTCGGGCCGGGGATTCCGGCGAGGGCACTCCGACGGTCAAGTCAGAGAGCGGCAAGATGGAACAGGTCCACTAAGACGGGTGGCGGAGGAAGGCTCGAATTCGGTCGAGATGGGCCCGTCTTAGGTGCCACCTGGCGAAGGAGCAGAAACACTTCGCCCCGAGCGGAGAATTTTGAAAGAAAAATCCACATGGCACCGGCGGCATCTAGCTAGATCTGACGTACATTCCACGTCAGCGATGTAGCCATATCAGTTGCCCCCCATCTCCAGGTCCCATCGAAGCGTCGCGGCTTGGGGCGTGGGGAGCTAATGCGGAGATGACGTGAAAAAGGCGAGAATCCCGTGCCATAATTGCCATGATCGCTGCCTGTTGGGCCTGAGATCCCATGGGAGGCTGCCACGTGCGTGCGTCTGACAGGCCATTAATACGCCGTTTCGAAATCGAGGCAGTTTTCATCGGACCAAAGCATCAGTATCGAGTGTGCCTCCACGTGGCGGTCATCTAATGGCCCGGGTCGGAAAGAGGCATACGACTGCTGTTGATTGAGTTTGAAAATGAGGGAGACTTTCCGGAAACGAGATCTCTCGGCTTTCTCACACATCGTCGGCAGTTGCAGCGATCTCTCATCTCCCAGGGATTGCCATCCTTCGGTACAAAACATCCCTGTGAGTGCCTGCGACATCTTTCCTTCCTCTTCTACCTTGCGACTCTGTGTTACTCCGAACCCGTCCCTTTCTTGTTTCTTCTTCGATGGCACGTCGCCATCACGTTTCTTCGAACCCGGACGAGGCCGATCCTTTCCAGCCGAGGACTCCATCATCTTCCTCCTCAGAGGGGGAAGAGATTCCGGTTGAGGTCCGAAGGCAGCTCCGGCCAGGGACCGTGACCATAGACGTCCTTAGGGGTCCTAGGTCTCCTCCCATAGTTTTCGCATGCCCCCTCTCTGCCCTTCCTCCTCCGGTGGCAGAGGTCGCTTCTTCTGGTCCCTCCGGTTATGTCTCGACGATGACCGGAGACGATCTCTCCTGGATCCGGGACACATATGGGTCCTGGAGTCAATCCGGCTGTCGCTCCCAGGACCTAGAGATCGAGTAACCTCGAGTGGCCCTGGGAGGGTTGCTTTCTACGAGGACTTCCTTGTCGGGGATTTCCGTTTTTCCCTTCATCCTTTCTTTCTTTCCTTTCTCAGTCACTTCCACCTTGTCCCGGCCCAGTTGGCTCCCAATGCCATCCGAGTCATCTTTGTCTTCATCATCTTCTATCATTTTCACGAGTTTGTTGCCCGTTTTTCATTGTTCAGGGCCCTCTTCATCCTGAAGCACCATTCTACCAACGATGGCTGGTGATATCTTTCATCCCGGCCTAGGTGCCTTAGGTTCGACCTTCCCACATCGATCAAGGGTTGGAAGAACCGCTTTTTCTTTGCCTCGATTGAGGATGTCGACTGGACCTGGAGTGAGCCAGACCGGTCCCCGAACCGGAACTCCCAGGTCGAGCCAGCAGACCAAGAGGTTTACACGCAGATGCTGGGTGACGTGGTCCCAGCTCTCGATGTTTTGCTTTCGGAGCAGAATTTATTCGAGTCAGGAATCAGTCCCATCCGGGAGTTGGGTGAGGCCCCGGATCTTCTTCTTTCACCCTTGCTTTTTGCTTTTCGCTTCTTTCTTCTTGAGCTGACCCAGCCATCTTCTTTCTCCAGGGATGAAGTTCTCCATCAAAAGCTTGATGGAGGGCGTCCGGAAGAGGGGTGCTGCCGAAGGGGTCCAAGAGGCCCCACCGAAGAAGGCTTGTACCAAGGCGAGCCAGGAGCCTACGCCTACCCCTGCTCCCACTGGCCCCAGAGCAACGGGCCCTACCCTAAGGCCGCCTCAGTCTCGCGCGCCCGTCGTCCCCGTCATCGAGCTCGACAGGGTCGAGGGAGAGAGGAGGCCGGAACCCCCCCAGGCGACACCTGTAGCGTCCGCTATGCCGATCGCTCCCACGGTGGCCACCAGGGTGACAGTGGCCCCACCGGCGGCCGCACCGCCCAGCGGAGGGACAGCCACCCAGCCTGCTGCCGATGTTCACCCTCCACCCTCGGGACTCAACGCCAGCTCCTCCGTCATCCGCAATCAAGGGCTCGCGGAGAAGATGATGGAGTTCGCGAGCATGCCCTGGGACTGCTGTCTGAGGGGCGGCCGGGATTACACCGACGCGCTGCTTGGGATCCTCCTGCTGCTTTTCACGATAAGCTCCAAGCTCTTATCTTTTAATGCTCCAGTTGGATCTTCTTAACATCCCGTCCCGTCTCTGACACAGATCGGGACTGATGTGTTGTTGTTGAGGAACTTCCTCTCCAGCTACGCCAAGAAAGATGCCGAGAATGAAAAGAGGCTCGGTAAGCTTGTAGCCGACATGAAGGACCTCATGGAAAAAGGGATCGAGCTACGGGAGAACAACCAGGCCCTTCGGGCGGACCTGGGTCGCGCCGAGGGGTGCGTGAGGGAGCTGGAGACCTCTCTATCTGAGGAGAGGATCTCAAACCAACACCATGCCGAGGACGACGCGGCAGAGATATCATGCCTCAGGGCTCAATCCCGGTCTCTGGAGCGCCGGGTCGAGGAGGTCCTCAAGGAGCTCAGCGCAGCCAAGGAGAATTCCTACGTCAATGGGCTACTGGAGGCGTCCAAGAGGGAGGCACAGGAGGCCGTGCTGAAGTTCCGGGCATCCGAAGAGTTCAGGGCGGAGCTGCACGAGGCGGCGGTCGACTCCTTGAAGGCCTTCGAGATGTGCCGGGAAAAGGTGAGTTCTTTCTTCCTCGAGCTCGATCTCAGCGGAGTCGTCCTGGACGGCCGGAGGGAGGAGCCCGGCGAGGGGGCTTCAGCTGCAGAGGGTGTCGAGGCGGCGGTCCCCGAATGGCCTTCTGACGATGCCGTCGGCGACGAGGGTGCTCCCCAGCCAGAGGGGGATGCGGCTGTAGCAGAGTAGCCCCGGGGCTTCCATTTTTGTTTTGTTTTTGTAAGGATTTGTTCCTTGCTTCCTTGGGTCACCCGGCCTGTCGGGGCCCTCTTTTATAAGAGACTTTTAACAGAAATGAAAATCCTTTTTCCATTACTTCACTTCTCTTTCTCCTTTTTTTTTTTTGTGCATCTTTCGAACTGAACCCGGCACCGGTCATTGGGACTGAATCCCATGGTGCATTCCGGGCTGAACTTCGGGATGCTGTGGACGAACTGGGTTCTGCTCCACCTTCCAGACCGAGGTCCGGGACTTCGCTTTGGAACCAGGTTCCGCGCGAACTTCTGGACTGAACCCCGAGGCCGCAGGCTAGAGTTGAGCCTTGCGCGACCTACCGAGCTGATCTCCGGGATTAGTGGGACCGGGACCTAAGTCTCCGGGACCTCCTCCGGACTGAACTCCGGGGTCGCATGTCGGAATTTAATTCCGTGCGACATTCCGGACTGAACTCCGAGGTTTTTTTTTTTTTGGAAGGGGACTTCGCGCCTTCGTGGATCTTCTGCCTTGCCCATGCTCGCCGAACCTAGAGCTGGATGGCGATTGCCCTACGAGACGAGAATAGGCATTTTATGAAGAAAGATTTTATTGTTAGAGTTCAAGGAGTCTTACACTATTGGTAATACATCCTCAGGTTTGAGGCATTCCAAGTCCACGGGAACCGAGATCCGCCTAGCTCCTCCAGGTAATATGCCTCGTGGGGAAGTGCCTCCGCCACTCTATAAGGGCCTTCCCAGTTTGGGGAGAGCTTACCGCACTCCCGCGGCTGGGAAGCCTCAGTGCGGCGCAGCACTAAGTCTCCCTGGTGGAAGGACTTCGGTCGCACCCTGGAGTTGTAGTATCTGGCTATTCGTTGCCGATAAGCCGCCATCCGAACTCGAGCCCTGTCTCTCGTTTCTTCAAGGAGGTCCAGGTTCAGCAGCAGCTGCGCCGGGTTCTTCATCTCGTCGTACTACTCCACGCGCAAGGTTGGCAGGCTGAGCTCTATCGGAACAACCGCTTCCACTCCGAAGACGAGGTTGAAGGGGGTCTCGTCCGTGGCCGTCCTTGGGATAGTGTGGTACGCCCACAGGATGCTTAGGAGCTCTTCCGCCCACCTTCCCTTGGCTTGGTCCAATCTTGTCCGAAGGTCTTATAGGATGGTTCTGTTTGTTACCTCGGCTTCTCCATTTGTTTGAGGATGCGCCACCGAGGTGAAACGATGATGGATTCCGAGGTCGTCGCAAAACTCTTCGAACTCCCGACAGTCGAACTAGCGTCCATTGTTGGTGATGATGGTGCGGGGCAAACCGAAGCGGCAAATAATCGACTTCCAAAGGAACTTGGTGACATTTGCCTCCGTAATGCGGGCCAAGGGCTTGGCCTCGACCCATTTCGTGAAGTAGTCGATAGCCACAATCAGGAACTTCCGCTGCCCAGACGCCGGGGAAAGGGTCCGAGAAGATTCATGCCCCACTGAGCGAACGGCCACGGGACGGAGAGCTGGAAAAGTGGAGCGGTAGGTTGACGCTGCACCACCGCGTGTCGCTGACATCGGTCACACCTTCTCACGAAGTCAGCTGCATCTTCTCTCATCGTCTCCCAGAAATAGTCTTGACGGAGGGCCTTATACGCCAGCGTTCTGCCCCCCACATGGTTCCCGCAGATGCCCTCATGGATCTCCTGGAGCACGAGTGCGGCTTCCGTGGGTTTTAGATACTTGAGGAGCGGGTAGGAGTAGGACCTCCGATACAGTAGCCCGTCCATCAACACGAACCGTACGACTTTCCTCTTAATGAGTTCGGCTGCCACGCGATACTCCGGCAAGGTGCCGTTGATGATGTACTCGATGTATTTATCCATCCAGTTGGGTTCTGAGTTGACCTGTTGGACCTCCATGGGTGTCTCATAGCTTGGGGCTCTAAGTTGCTCAATGTAGGCATGGCCCAGCGATGAGTCCGGCAGAGTTGCTAAGCGGGAGAGGGCGTCTGCACGAGCGTTTTCCCCACGAGGAATGTGGAAGACGCTGAAGCGCCTAAAACCTGCAGCGCTCGTTCGTACGAGCTTCAGGTATCTCGCCATTTGGGGGTCCCGCGCCTCGTACTCCCCCGAGACCTGCCCGGCCACCAGCTGCGAGTCGGTGAAGACCGTGAGGCAAGCCACATCCAGCTCGTGGGAAACTCTTAGTCCCGCGAGGAGCGCTTCGTACTCCGCCTGGTTATTGGTGGCGGCGAACTGGAAGCGAAGCGCACACTCGGCGACAACCCCTTCACCGTTGGCGAGGATGAGTCCGGCACCAGCAACCTCTTGGTGGAGATGACCGCGTCCAACTGGTTGAGCCCTGGATAGCCCAGGATAGCATTGTAAGGTGATGGGAGCCTGACGACGGTAAACATCATAATGACCGTGCTCTGCCGGGATGGGGATCCAGTGGTAACAGGGAGAGTGATCTCTCCTTCGACCCCCACAGAATCCCCGGTGAAGCCCACAAGAGGGGTGTGCACTGGTTTTAGCCGATCATGAGACAAATTCATCCGGGAGAAAGCATCATAAAAAAGCATGTCAGTAGAGCTCCCACTATCCACCATAATACGATGTACAGGATGCTTAAGATGGTCATCTCGATTACCACTGCATCGTTGTTTACATTTTCACTTTCATTCCCCTTTTCAAAGGGGAGTACATTCTCCGGGTCTCCCGTCTTTCGGGCTCTCTTCGACGCGCGCCCTATCCCCCAAGAGATCATGCCCACCGGCTTCTCCGTAGGACGGTTGTCAACCGCAGGGACGGGGGGAAGGGCCGCGAGCGGCTGGCCCTTCGCCGGGGCCTCACTCCTCACGAATTTCCTGAGGTAGCCCCTCTTGATCAGCTCCTCGATCTCTCATTTTAGATTATGGCACTCCTCCGTGTCGTGGCAGTGCTCGCGGTGAAATTGTCAATACTTCATCTTGTCACGGATGTTCCTTGGGTTCTGAGGAGGAGGTCGGCGGAGGTAGTGCTCACCTTCAATCTCCATGAGGATTTTCGTTCTAGGAGCGAGGAGAGGGATGAAGGTGCACTCCGGGGTAGCACCATTCTTCGGCTTCGGACCCGGATGGAAGTCTGCAGGTCGTACAGGCCTCCGGGTTCCAGGGACATCCCTTGGGGCAGGCTTCTTCGAAGACTTCCCGTTTAGCTCTCGCCTGGTACGGTAGGCTTTCTCAGTGCAGATGTACTTATGGACGCGGAGGAGGAGCTCGGAATACGTCTTGGGGGGCTTCTTGTCCAGGAAATACGTCAGGCGGGGAGTCTTGAGCCCTCGCTTCAATGCCAGCATGGCGACAGGCTCATCCAGGCTATAAATCTCCAGGGCTGCAGTCTTGAAGCGGGTGACGTAGTCCCGTAGCGGCTCCTGGTCTTGCTGGCGGAGAGAGAAGAGGCTATCCACCTCCCGCGGCACCTTTCGGCAGGCGTCGAAGTGTGCCACAAACTTTCCTTCTAGCTGGTGGAAGGAGTTGATAGATTCTGGCTCGAGGCGGGTGAACCAAACTCGAGCGGCCTTCCGGAGGGTGGCCGGGAAGGCGATACATAGAAGAGCATCAGTCGCTCCCTGGACCCTCATGAGAGCCTTGTAGCTCTCTAAGTGGTCCAAGGGGTCGGTGGTCCCATCGTAGGGATCCACCTGAGGCATGCGGAACCGATTCGGGATCGGTTCCTCTTGGATTTCCCGGGAGAAAGGTGGTTGGGCATTATAGCCCACTGGCTCGGTTGGGGAGCTCTGCATGTTGGCAAAATGGCGGGAGAACTCTGCCAACTTGTGCTCGTGCTCCTCCAGACGCCTCTCGGCCAAGCGCCTGATGGCCTTATCGGTGGAGCCTTCCACCGAGGCCGCCGGAGAAGGAGGTGCCGATCGATTGCGGCGAGGGGCCTTGCCCCGTTGGTGCCTACTGTGCCGTATTGCTTCAGCATCATCGACCGGGGATCGACTCTCGTGATCTGCCGAATCGGTGTGGTTTTTCTTCGCGATAGTCTGATGGCTCCCGCGGGGGTTGGTTACTGCCCGCGAATGGGAAGGCCTGCCTTGGATGGAGTGCAAGCTTCCGCGGGGGCCTGCGGCTCGGGCCGCGGGGGTCCCTACCTAGGGCTGAGTGGCCAAGGAGCGCTGATGGTGCTGCAGCTGCCACACGGCTGTAGTCAGTGTTTGCAGCTGTTGGACGACTGCTGCGAAAGGACCATCCACCGAGGACGGCTGAGGAGAAGGCAGAGTAGGAAGTTCCCTTTCTAGGCTGTGCGGGCCTGGGGGAGAGGGAACCTCTCCTGCTTGGCTGGTGGATGCTTCGCGCCCACGTGTCATCACCATGGTCGATGTACACTCTTGCTCACGAGGAGCTTGCTTGTGCAAGGATTGCTATTATGTGCCCCTTCCTGGCATGCCAATCTGTTGCCGATCTTACCGCAACGGCCTGTAGCTTACGAGCTGGCACCGCTTCGTGGACTCTCCCACCTCGAGATCTCTAAGCTTTCGGTTTTGCAAAACAAGGTCAGAGACCCGGGCCGGGGGCTCCGGCGAGGGCACTCCGACGGTCAAGTCAGAGAGCGGCAAGATGGAACAGGTCCACTAAGGCGGGTCTCCTGTGGATTCCCGTGCTTAAAGGAAGTTTTGATGAAAGAAGCACGAGGAAGAGAGGGGTTGAAGTCCAGCCTTCTACGCTGGGTCTACCGAGCTTGCGCCTAAGGACTTCTGTGGATCCTAGGATCGTTCTCTCAGTATCCTTCCCTTTTCTTTGGCTTACCTTTCCGTCCGCTTTTACCGTCCCTTTTATACCACCGGACCGTCTTTGGCTCCCTCCCCTCGGAGGCTCCCGGGGATCTCTGGATCCTTTTACCCCTTCCCCTTCGAGTCCGGGAGTTAAGTGGCCGGCACGCCTCGTCCGCCGTGTTGTCACGAAAGAGAAAATCTGGCGAGACCTCGAGCCAAACGCGGGAGCCCTCCTTTCGGGGCGTTGACGGTGGGTTTCCAGTGCTCCAGGCCCCTGCCCGCAAGAATTTTATTCCTCGATCGCGGGGTCCTACTTAACTGATGTAAACGAGGTTCCGCGCATCGTTGCGGGCCGTACTAGCACCCTATACGGGATGCGGCGCACACCGATTCCAGTGGCCACCTCATGACCTGTGCCTCTGCCTCCCCGAGATTTTGCAGAGTAAGGTTGACTTTGACCGAGGTGGACCTACTTAGGGTGCCACCTGGCAAGGGAGCAGGGGGGCCGCCATCTTCGACCGAGGGGGACCCCTCATGGGTGGACACCTGGCAAAGTGGCAGAGAAAGGCCTGACTTCGACCGAGGTAGACCCGTCTTGGGATGCCACCTGGCGAAGGAGTAGAAGCGCCATGCTCGACCTCGACAGAGGTGGACCCGTCTTGGGGTGCCACCTGACGAGAAAGTAGGGGCTGCCAGCTTCGGCCGAGGTGGACCCCTCCTGGACGGACACTTGGCGAAGTGGCGGAGGAAGGCTCGACTTCGACCGAGGCGGACCCGTCTTGGGGTACCACCTGGCGAAGGAACAGGAGCGCCAGGCTCGACCTTGGCAGAGGTGGACCCGTCTTGGTGTGCCACCTGGCGAGGGAGCAGGGGCTGCCAGCTTCGGTTGAGGTGGACCCCTCCTGAGCGGACACCTGGCGAAGTGGTGGAGGAAGGCTCGACTTCAACCGAGGTGGACCCGTCTTGGGGTGCCACTTGGCGAGGGAGCAGGGGCTGTCAGCTTCGGTCGAGGTGGACCTCTCCTGGACGGACACCTGGCGAACTTGCAGAGAAAGGCTTGACTTCGGCCGAGGTGGACCCATCTTGGGGTGCCACCTGGCGAAGGAGCATGAGCGCCAGGATCGACCTCGGCAGAGGTGGACCCGTCTTGGGATGCCACCTGGCGAGGGAGCAGGGGCTGCTAGCTTCGGTCGAGGTGGACCACTCCTGGCGAAGTGGCGGAGGAAGGCTCGACCGGGCAGGAGCGGGAGCAGAGCAGGAGTGGAGCGCCAGGTGCGACCTCAGCCGAGGTGGACCTGTCTTGGGGTGCCACCTGGCGAAGGAGCAGGAGCGCCAGGTCGACCTCGGCCGAGGTGGACCTGTCTTGGGATGCCACCTGGCGAAGAAGCAGGAGCGCCAGGCTCGATCTCGGCAGAGGTAGACCCGTCTTAGGGTGCCACCCGGCGAGAGAGCAGGGGCTGCCAGCTTCGATCGAGGTGGACCCCTCCTGGATGGAAACCTGGCGAAGCGGCGGAGGAAGGCTCGAATTCGGCTGAGGTGGGCCCGTCTTGGGGTGCCACCTGGCGAAGAAGCAAAGCACTTCGTCCCGAGCGAAAATTTTGAAAGAAAAATCCACGTGGCACCGACGGCATCCAACTGGATCTGACGCACATTCCACATCAGCGATGTAACCATATCAGTTCTCATGTACTTTTTTTAATTATTCAGTACTTTGAACTATATCATGTTGCAGGTCTTACTATCATTCTATAAAATTTTTCTTTTTAAGTCTTCAAAATATGCCTAGATGTATTTCTCTACTTCATCCGATTAGCTCTAATTCTATTACATGTATTTTTATCAATCTTTTTATTATTTCATATAATAGATTCTAAATACTGAAGTGTGTTATTGTTTTATCTTTTATTCATCGATCTTAATCGATATTATGACTTTTTTTATTCACACTTATTTTGCATTTCATATAATTTTTCTTTATTCTACTAATTTTTAAGCTCATACTATATCATATACAAATAATAGGTCTCAGCATACCTCTTTCTGGATGTTAGATATGAGTTCACTCATAATTAATATTAAAAAAGGCTTAGTACTGATCGTTGATGTAAGCATATTGAGACTAGTAAGATACTTGTTATACCACAACTTCTAATACTAGTTAATGCTAAGCATGTATTTATTTCAACATAACGTTTATGTGTATACCTTTCCCAAGGTTCATGTAATTATTTTTTTGTCATCATATCATCAATATTTATTAAATCAATATACCATATACAGACTTTTTTTTCCCCTTTTCTCTTTGTTTCTCTATCAATCATCCAAGCGAGAAAATGGCTTCGATTGTTGATATTTCGGGAATAAATCCAAATTGATTATTTAAAATAGTTATTATTTTTATTGATTTCTTTCCACTTACCCTTGCTTACTATTTCATAGGCAACATACAACCTCCTCGAAACTTTGCTTCTAGTTTTATAGAATCTGGGGGACTTCCATTATGGAGAGTGATCAAAGCAGCAATATTATTACTAGCAGGTGGCTTGCTTAACTTTCTCGCAGCCTCGCTGGCATTTCATATCATGCTAATCTCTCTCTCTCTCTCTCTCTCTCTCTCTCTCTCTCTCTATATATATATATATATATATATATATATATATACATTGTTGTATATTAATTACAATATAATTCAAAGCCTGTCCAAAAATGTGGGCACCACCGGTGCTTGCTTGGATGGTATCATCTGGATACTACTGGGCCCGGATCCAAGATCCAAAATTTATATTTAAATATTTTTTTTTAAAAAAAAAAATTAAATTTTAAATTTTTATCTAATAAGTTTAATAGTTTCTGTTAGGATGATGGAGGAAGACGAAGATGACGAAGTTATTGCTCTTGTCGTAAAAGGATTTTAAGTGGTTGGCTTGCCAGGTAGTCATGACAATTATGGACCCAGCCCAGGTGAGATCGTAATATTTTTTATTTATTTAACCATTTAAAATCCTAACCCTCGTTTCCTCTCCCCCTCGCGCTCGGTACCAAACCTCATGGCCCAAGCCATCCATCCCACCTTCTCCCCTCGGCGACTTTTCCCCTGCTCTCCGCCACCCTTTACCGGATCCAGCCGCCCTTGTAGCGATCCCCGCCTTCCTCGGCCCCCTCGCCTTCGTGTTTGCCGGTCGGTTGGCCCGCTAGCTTGTTCCGCACCCGCGTCGAAGAAGGGAAAATGCGGAGCAGAAGGGAAAATGTGGAGCAAGTCGGTAGTTTGGACAGGGACTCCCATGGCGGCGATGGCAGGTTTGGGATTGGGAAGGAGGCCATGGAAGAGGATTATGAGCTCGTATCAGGTGAGGAGCTGGCGATGCACCTATCGATCCCAAGGATCCTGCCATTGGCTCCTTCGTCCATCAAAAGTCGGGGAAGAAGAGGATCTCATAGAAGAGGGGATGGTGCAGGGGATCATGGTCGCGATGCTTTTTTTTTTTTTTTTTTTCGAAGCTAATTGGATGGAATCAATTCTGAATCTTGGGGTTAGGAATGTCGCAGCCACTGCTGGAAGAGGCGTCGGTGAGCATCACCACCTTCCCCTCCAAGCTCCATCATGGCCCGTCCATCCCCTCTGATCACTCCGGTGATGCTGGTCTGGTGGGTGGAGAGGGAGGGGAGTCCAGGAAGAGGACGTTCAGGGCACTAGGATAGCGAGTATTTATTTTTTAAATTTTTATTTTATTTTATTTTATTTTTAATATAGCCTCTTATGATGATTTTGAATTATTAGATTTTTTGATATAATAATTTACAATATTTTTAATATATGTAAATATATATAATTATTATATTTTATTATATGGGTTCCGGGTTTATCGGATCTGGATATTATTTGTTTATATTATAGTCGAATAGATCTAAATTCAGATCCGAGTAAATGGGTTTCATGTTAGTATCAGACTCTGGACTTATCGAGTAAATACCCGAGGATCCTGGACATGAACTGGCCCATTGACAACTATAAATTGGATGATAAAAAGATGGGGATTATAGCGATTGAGTGAGAGAGACGCTAGAATGGGCATTCAAAGGTCTCCGCCTTGAACTGTATATCTTATTCGGAACTCAAAGCCTCTCCTCAGAATCAGAAAAGGAGTCATCATTTTGTGCTTCCATGGCGGCTTGAACATTTGCCTTCCTGCATTTCTTGGCTCACCGTACATATTGAACAAGAGGAGGATTGAGCAACTAACCATATTGCATAATTTGCAATGAAAGTTTGACATATTAAAGAAAAATATCTCGTTTTGATCCAGAAGCAGCTCATCTAATTCATGAATCCCGTAGAAGATCCAAACCATGCCTGCGGCAGACCCAGGCCCGGCCTAAACCCAGGTGCATATGCAGAGCACGATCCATAGCATGCATGGCTTGTAGGTGCATGGCCCATGCTTGCAGACCCATAGGAAAAGTCCAATTATCCAGGTTTCTTATTGAGTTTTTTTTATACAGGATAAGAGTATAAGATCTTTGTATTTTTTTTATAGTGAAATTTTACATGTTTATTAATTATATTTTTTTATTTTATTTTCTCTTCTTTTCTTGCGACATCAACAACATCATTGTAATCTTGGATATGGGATTCCGTATTCTATATGAGAGATTTTTTAACAAGTGGTATCAATGCAAGTGTACCATAATAACTAGTATCAGAGTCCTGGATTATTCAAATTATCTGTGTTGATCACGATTGAAGAATATAAAGAAGACATGTACAATTAAAATTAACATCAATTGATTCGATGAGAAGAATAATTTTTTTCTTTAACAAGCGAGAGTAAAAAGATGTGCTCATTTAGTAATGGTTGTTTGACCATCTCATGTATAAGGATAGGCCGGTCACTATGGAGGATAAGATTTGGAAGCGGTTCTAGATGCATGCGATGAGTACAATTTGCTTGTATTTGATGGATGACATGATGATCCATATGTTGAGCGAAACTTCTCCGATGACAATATGGGTAAAGCTTGAGAAATTATATATGATAAAGTCTCATCAATGTGCTCTTTCTTTGAAAATAGTTTTATCAACTATGAATGAGCAAAAATTAGAATGAAGAAGCATCTGAGCAATTTTCAAAAGATCCTCACCGATCTTCTCAGTGTATGTTAGAAGGTTGAAGAAAAGACCAAAATGTTGATATTGTTATTATCACTTTCGAACTTTTTCGAGTCCTTGATGACTACTCTTCTAGTAGAGAAGAGTGCCATAAAGATGGAGGTCACATTAACACTTTTCAAAATAAGGCTCTCAAGCAAGAAAACTAAGCTTTGAGTTCAGGCAAAAATTCAATATTGGTGGTCTCTGAAGGAGCTGGTGGTAGATGATAGAGTGGTAGAGGATAGCATGGCAAGTGGTTCAGGTTCAAGTTGAAAAATACTAGCAAGATCAAGTGCTACCGATATGATGAATTTGGTTATCATGTCAGAGATTGCCCGTAATTCAAAGATCGGACGAAGGCTATTGCAATATGGTCGATAGTAGCAATAGTGATACATATGTTGAGGTGCCCATGGTATCTGACAAGATATCTCTTTCTTTTCAGCAATGAATTTTAGATTTTATGTGTACCCATTTTATGTGTTGTAGAGAGGAGCAGTTCGACTCTATAAAGAATAGAGAAAGTGCTATCCGCCTAGTAATGGATCAAGCTATATGATGAAAGATAAAGAGACAACCAGCTTTAAGCTTTATAATGGAGTATCGATAAAAATGGGCGAGATTCGATACATAATCATCTTCAATAAGAATCTAATCACATTAAGTAAACTGGATTCACACGGCTATACATAGAGAGCTGGTAATAAAATTCTGAAGGTTATCAATGGTAATAGTCATAATGAAGGGGAAGAAGCATAGAGGATACTATTTCTTGATAAGGAGTTCAGTGTGAGATGGAGTTTGATGCGAGATGGAGTCCCAAATATAGGTGGATTGGCATGAAATGAGAGACTTGAGAGGATGACAAGCGATGTCGCATAGTGAAGCTCCTATTGTCACAAGAAGCTACCCTGAGCAGGTCTCATGTAGTGAACATAGTACAAGATAGAGATGAGATCGAATGATCTGGCTCAACTCTTATATTTGCCCATCCATAAGCAGCAAACATATATCTAAGGGCATGGGGGCGACAGTTACAAGTTTTCAAAATCAGATGGAGGCCAAATATGGAGTCAAGATAGAGATTGTTAAGAAAAATGCCTCGATTCGGCCTGAAAAAAACTCATCTAATCCATGAACAACAGAGAAGATCCAGACCATGCTTGCAGCAAACCTAGGCCTAGCCCAAGCCCGCGTGCATGCAGCACGTAGCTCACGGACGCGGACGGCCCAGCACGCACGAACACATGGGTGCAGCCTAGGGGGCACGTGGCCTAGCGACTGCGGTGTACAGGCGTAGTCCACGCACCACACGTTTCATGTGGTCCATGGTATTGATTCGTGCGGTCTATGGTGTTTCCGAGGCATTTCTTACAATTTACAACCCAATTTTGCACAATCGGATAGCTCCGCATGATCCCAGGCAAGGTCCAACGGTCAGAGGCATTTCACTTCATTTAGGCTTGATCCAGCTGGATTTTGAATTGATCTCGCACGTTTGTTGATCATCAAATGGCCGACCTCCAGGAAGTCAAACAACAGTTAAAAACGGGTTTGAAAATCCTTTTCGGCGTGGTTTGAGCCTCTGGATTCTTGTCAAAGTACTCTTTAACAGGGATACCAATATGCAGTCCCGAGGTCTATAAAAAGAAGGATAAAGAGACAGAATGTATGGCAGTGGCAGAAGATTCTATAAGAACTAGAGAGTCTTCTTGAGTTAACAGCTTGTAAAAAGATTTTTAGATTTCTTATTGAATTTTTTATACAAGACGAAAGTATAAAATTTTCTTTATAATTTTTTCTCAGTAAAATTTTACATGTCCTATTGATTGTGTTTTCAATTCTATTTTTTCTTCTTCCTTCTCTTATAGCATCAACAACGATATCATGTTCTTGGATACAAGAATCCATATTTTGTACAAAAATATTTTTAATAAATAATATCAGTATAAATGGTACCACAATATAATATCGAATAATACCCCCATGAGAGACATTGTTTTCACTTTCTGTACTCAAAGTAGTGTTTTTTTGTTTTCGTTCCCTCTCATTTTCTATGAAGGGAATTCTCTAACCCAATGGCAATTGATTCAGGCCAGGTTCAGACTTCAAAACTTGCATATAAAAATCTCTCGATCATAACAAAAACCATTTAGCTTAAATAGACCCGGAGTTGTAGGAAACTTGACTCTTATGTGTTGTAGCTGCCTGGACTCTACGTGTTGTAGTTGCATCTGGACCGTTGGATATTTACCCTATTGATCTCAACTTTACTGGAGAAATTATATCATGTATCATGTGTACCACATGGTTCCTATGAGCCCCATTCATCATGCATCCATCCGGATGCTTGGTCTATAGAAATGTATCTCAGTCCACCACAAAGGGGTAGAGGATGTAATTTCCCCCGGAAGGCCAGCTTTTGACCAATTGAATAATATTTTATAACCAGGGGTGTAGGTGGCAATGGGTAGAATTGGGTTAGAATCAGGTGGATTCAGGTTGGGTTGGGGTCAAAAACTTTTTATGCTCTTTTAGTTCCGCTGGGTCATGGAAATAAAATGAAATTGTTGATTTTGTCCCCATCTCCAACACAATTATATTTCTTTTAGGAGCATGGTAATAAAAGGAAATGTGGAAGTATAAGTAAAAATATATAAAAAAAAAAGGGATCTACCTTGAACCCGCACTCAGTCCACATATCCTTTTGGCATGGTCCATAGCTACAAAGGATTTGGTGTTTGAGTAAGTCTTCGTGCACTGCATGCGGTGCAGGAAATTCAAAATGGCTCGCATCACCGTTTTTTATTGGTTCACATGTATCCTAACTGGTTTAATGGGACGGGACGTATAACGGGTTAAAAGTTGAGCGTGACATTCATTAATTATCGTTCAGCTTTTTTTTTAGTTTTTTGTGCATACCAAAATATCATTTCTCTCCAACCTACTTTTTCCTACCATCTTGCTTAGATTTTGATGAATCTATAACATTGTTTTCAGTACTTTTAGCTAAATGTTTCAGTTTGAAATATGCTCTGACTTTGATCCAAGGAATCAATCAAAGGTTGAAAGAAGAATCTCTCTCATTCTGAAAAGTGCTTTGAGAGTCTTGTTGTAGGAATCAACTTTCGAATATTAATATAAGCTTCTTCATCACTCTGAAAAAATACTATGTTTTGGTTCAAGATTGGAATAAGCCATCAAAGACTTCTTCTATAACTTTAAGATAAAATATCATCTCCAATAAAAAGTAAAGCAAGCCTTCATAGAATCTTGTTTAGTTTTATTTATATAGTTCTTTTATTATACTAACTATTTTGGTAGTTAAAGAAAGTTAATGATGTAGAAAATCATATAATATTCCTTTAGCATTCATGAAATTTTATGACACTCTGGAAGCCATAACTCGGTCCACAGATGATATGTATTCTTGGTAGGAGGGGATAATAAATATAGTTTTATGTTTTCTGCATGAATGTCGTAGTTTTATAATTAGGGTATTGTAGTTTTTGAACTGGGATGTCGTAATATTGTTTCAGCATATTATTATCCTTTAGCATCCATGGCATGCTATGACATTTTAAGAGTTATAACTCAATCTAGAAGTAATAGGTTCTCCTGGTAGTAGGAGTTAATACATTTAGTTTCATGTTTTATGATCGGGTGTCATAATCTTTTAACTAGGATATCGTAACTTCTGAACTAGGGTATCATTCCTTGAAAACACTTTTTTTAAAAAATATTATTTTCTCCTGGTCTTTTTATCATAATCTAACAATTTTATTCAAGCAATGTACGGTTGAAATGTCCTATGACGGAGGACAAAAATCTTCATTTTCTGTTTTATACCGAGTTATTCATATTTCAAAATTTTTGATACTAAATTTTTTCAGAAATATTTTATTACAATATGAGTATCATATATCAGCAATGCATACTGAAATACTTCTATTATGGATGATCAAAATATCCAGTTTATGATTTTGTACAGGGATGACATAGTTTTTTAACTAGGATGTTGTAGTTTTTGAACTAAGATGTTGTAATTGGGGATACAAGTGGGTCGGGTCAAATTGGGTCATGAGTGACTCCGATCCAACCTAGTTTTTTTATCGGGTCCAAAAATTAGACCTAGACCAACCCACTAGAAAATCGGGTCAGGTCGAGTCAAGTTCACTATTAGAATTTTCAATCCAATAGGTTATTCGGATTGGATCGGATCCATAAATAATCCAATTCTAATATAAAAAAATTAGATCTAAATATGATCCAGATAAAATATAGATAACCATATTTCAATTATTGCATAGCCAATTATTATTAACCATAAAATAGATAACAAATAATAATATTTTTTAAATAAATTAAGATATAAAAATAATTATAACTCTATTTCTATGTTAAAAATAAATTTCATATAAATTTTAAATTATAATTTAAAGGTTCAAATAGATATGATCCTAACAGTATTAGTATATTCAAATCAGGTCGGGTTAGATTCAAATTGAGTAAACCCAGACCCGACCCGAAAAATAGAATGGGTCTAATTTTATGACCTGTCCCGGATCCACGGGTCCATAAAAATGGATTGGATCCGGTTTAAATGGGTTGGGTCGAGTCGGGTCGAGTCACGAGTCAACCGATCCATTTACAGCCTTAGTTGTAATACTTTTTCAACATATATATGTGACCATTTTGCATCCTAGCATGTTATGACATCCTAGGAGTCATAACTCAGCCCACGAGTAATTGGTTCTCTTGGTAGTAGCGGTTAATAGATTTAGTTTCATGTTTTATGATCGGGTTATAATCTTTTAACTATGATGTCATAACTTCTGAAATAGGATATCATAAGTTCAAATATCTTTTTTTAGAAATATTTGGTTCTATGCCCGTATTATCATATTGTCATGTCATATTCTATCCAATGCATAACACATTATTTATTATGCTATAGATAAAATATCATCTAAAACTATATATATCAATGTTTATGATTTTTTTTTGCAAATATTTTTATATATGACATTGAAATTATAAATCTGAAAAAAATCGAAGATGATCATTTGGATGAGGTTGCTAGTGTTGTTCACAAGAATGCACCTTTTCGTATCACCCCGAATGCAAAGAACGAGTCTATTAATTCTGAAATTGAAATGGAGTTCAATTCTGCAAATAATATATATAATTTTTACAATGGATATGATGAGAGTAGGTTTTGGAATCACAACAGTGTATAGTAGGTCCAACAACAATAAAAAAAATATTCTTTAAGCACCTGGCATGTTGGAGGTAAGAAAAATCTAAAAAAATCGATAACTTCATTAATTCTAGGGATACTGGCAAAATTGATTATAATGCTTTGATAAAAACAAGACTAAATTTTAAAAATGGTAAGTGGATACTGGATGATGTTTTTCTAGAACATGACCATAAGCTATCCATATCATCGGCTGGTTATCTACGGTCCCATAAGAGGATTAGCACACCAAAAAAGGTAAAGATCAGTAATTTACATGTGAATATTCTCACAACTCAAATATACTCTGCTATGGCTAGAAGGAAAAGGGATAGAAGACAATTAGATTTCACAGAGAAGGATGTTCATAATTTTATCTATCAAGAACATCAGAGTCAGCTAAAAGGAGATGCATGGTCAATGATAATCCATTTCACACAAATACAAGTAAAAAATTTAAATTTCTTTTATACTTTAAACCTGAATGATAATGGACAGTTCATGTCTGTCTTATGGATCCATCCTAGATCAAGATTGGCAAACATTTATTTTAGTAATGTACTGACTTTTGACTCAATCAATTTGACAAATATATATCAAATATCTTTTTGTCCATATATCAAAGTCAACCATCATGAGCAGTCCACATTGCTTGGTCGCACATTATTTTTCGATGGGATGACTAAGATATTTAAATAAGTATTCCAATCATAGCTAAATGCAAATGATGGTCAACCACCTAATGCCATCACAATTGACCAAGATAAGGTATTCGAGGCTACTGTTAGAGATGTTTTTTTCAATGCAGGACATAGATTTTGTCTTTAGCATATATTGAATAAGATTACTAAAAAGATTGGCCATATTTGCACTGTAAATTCTAAATTTATGGTTGAATTTGAAGAGGTAATATATGATTTAGTTATCATAGAATTTTTCAAGCAAAGGTGGGCATATTTAATGGAGAAATATGAAGAATGCAAGGCTATATATTGGTTAAATGATATTTATAAATATCGAGATAAATGGGTTCCAGTTTATTTTAAGGATACATTCTTCGTGGATTTGTAAGTCATTATGATTGATTAATGTTTATGTTTGTAAATTTCCAACAAACTTTGTATCTTTAATGCTTCTATTTTTGAATATTTATGAACAGGAATGTCAACTTCACAAAGGAATGAGAGCATTAATCACTTTTTTGATGAGTTTATAAACTTGAAGACTACACTTAAGCAATTCATCAATAAGTATGAAAATATCTTGAAAAAAAGATATAAGACAGAAAATAAGGAAGATAATAAAATATTGCAAACAAATGCTTTCTTAGAGGCATCCTCTTCTTTTGAGAGGCAAGCAGCAGGAAAATATATAGACATCTTCTTTTGAGAAGCAAGCATCAGGAAAATATATAATGCATATTCAAAAAATTTTAGAATGAGGTCTTTGAAATAGTTGTATCAAATGTTAAATTAGTTAAAGAAGTTGACAACTGTAATGTATATTCTTTAAATCATTTTGAAAGAATTGAAGTTAATGGAATGAAGAAAGAGATTATAAAAAATTATGAGGTATCATATGATAAAATTTTAGAGGATGTTCAATACTAGTGTAGAACATTATAATCAATTTTAGAGGATGTCGTAGTTATTTATAAAAATAGAATATCCCAGCATGAAACAAGAAAGTAAAGTAAATAACTACTCCTAACAGGACTTCCCATCATCTATGTTCTGGATAATAACTCTCACAACATCATAAAATTGCTATGGATGATATAAAATTACTCAAAATTGCCGAAACAGTATTACGACATCCCAGTATAAAAACTACGACATTCTAGTTAAAAAACTATGACATCCATACAAAAAATGTAAAATAAAAGTTTATAATCCCTTCTATCTATAATACATGTCTTCCATGACTTGGTTTATAACTCCTAGAGTGTCAAAAATTATCACGGATGCTATAAAATTAATCAAATATCCTGAAACAGTATTACGATCTCAAGTTCAAGAACTGTGACATCCTAGTTAAAAAACTATGACATCTATGCACAAAATATAAAATAAAACTTTCTAACCACTTCTACTTGTAATACATGTCATTGATGGCTTGATTTATGACTTCCAGAGTATCCAAAAATACCACTGATATTAGAAGATTACTTAAATTGATCGAAACAGTGTTATGACATTCTAATTTAAAAACTACGACACTCTAGTTAAAAAACTATGACATCCTTGCATAAAATATAAAATAAAACTTTCTAACACCTTCTATTGAAAATAGATATCATTCGTGGCTTGGTTTATGTCCTCCTAGAGTATAAAAAAATGCCACGGATGCTATAAGATTAATCAAATAGCCCGAAACAGTATTACAACATCCAAGTTCGAAAACTATGACATCCTAGTTAAAAAACTAACATCCATGTAAAAATTGTAAAATAAGATTTTTAACCCCTTTTGCCTCTAATACATATCATTCGTGGCTTGATTTATGACTTCCAGAATGTCATAAAATTGTCACAGATGCTAAATGATTATTCAAATTGGTAGAAACAATATTACGACACTCTAGTTTAAAAACTACGATATTCTTGCAGAAAATGTAAAATCAAAGTTTCTAACTTCTTCTGCCTATAATACATGTCACCTGTGATCTTAAATTAAAACTCTCTCAATGTTATGATAGGCTTCTAACAAATAAAGTTTAAGTAAATGTTAAAACATGATTACGACACCTATAGATCTATAGTAATGACATTCAAATTGGAAAACTATGACACATTATCAAGAAACATAATATTCATTTATAATATCATCACATCAATGAAGAAATTTGATATTCTGAAAGTAAACATAACATCAAAAATACAAAAACTTCTTGTAATGAAAAAATAATATTTAGAACATTACTGTTTGAATGAATTATAAATTTTTTTTTTGAAATGATGCTTAAAATATAAACATCAATTGACTTACAAATTTCTGTAACATATTACAGAAGTGCATAAATTGAAGAAAATAAGTACATTAAATAAAATTTACTTTTACATGCTAAATTTTAACAGCACTATCAATCTTCTGATTCGAACTTTTTTTTAATAATTTTATTGCTAACTGGTGCCGGTAGATACTTATATCTTTTTTCTGTGAAATCCCAACTATTAGGCTTATTCCTACGAGCAAGGTATTCCATGTATTTCAAATAACACAATTCGCAGTCTAGTGATCCTGCAAGTTGGGAAGGGCATTCAACAATCTCTAGCATGGACCAATTCTTTACCTCATCATTATCACAAAATATATGAATCATTGGCTCAAGTATCTTGTGCCACTTCCTTACATTCGCTTTGTACCTGAAATTATATTTTATTGAATTTAAATGCATCAATACCTTTGTTTGCATGTTAACCACAAGCCGGCACCAATGAAAATTATTTGAGTTGATGATGGTGAACAGAAACTAAAATTCCTTCTAATCTTGATCACCGACTCCATCAAATATTATAGTCCCGGCTGTTCTAACAAGTTCATGAAATGGTGATACTGATATCAAGTACATGCTGGAGGTTATTACAGGTGCAATTATACACTTATGATATCTTTTCGGATGCTCTATCCAATTATTTCTAATGAACTCATATCCGGCATCAATTATTTGGCAATATAATATAAAGTGATTAATTATAAGTAACATGATTTTATACAATTCTGAAAATCAATATAAGAATTATTAAAAAATATATCATAATATACCTAAAGAATAAGAACAAAATAAAGTAATATTCCATTACTTACATTATCAACTATTATGTCATTGCTTAGGATATCTAAAATTTTTTTTCTTATGATAGTGCCTCCAAATTTATTTGTATAGATGACCTCTCTGAAATTAATAAATATAAAGAATATTATACATTTTCGATCATAAAATAGTATACACAGAAAAAATAGATATAACTTATGAGTTGATCTTTTTTTTCAAAAAATTTTTGATCAAATTTTTATCATCTTCAAATTGAAGATTCAAATTTGATTCATTAGGTTGAGATGTGCCCACTATCTTCATCTTTTTTTTTTTGGATTGGCCTGTTTTAAAAGTAGAATTTGCTATCATTTATGAGACCTTCCGCAGTCTAAGTTAGTTTTTCACCCTCTTGATAAGTGACGGAACTAGATATTTTTCTTTCTCCCCCTTCGCATCCTCACTCACAGGGGTGAAAAGTAAAATTTGCTATCATTTATGAGGCCTTCTGCAGTTTAGATTAGTTTTTCACCCTCTTGATAAGTGACGGAACTAGATATTTTTCTTTCTCCCCCTCAACATCCTCACTTACAGGGGTGTCCTTTAATTTTTTCTCTATTCTATGTTCAACCTCAATCACAGGGATGCCATAAATATTTTCCTCCATCATAAGTTGATCGTGCTCCATGACTTCTACATCATCCTTAATATCATCTCCCTCTGTCCCTTTGTGCCCTTCTTTATTGGCATTGCTATCTTTTTTTATCAATAAACTGATGAGGGTTTCAACTATGACAAGTCTCTTCTTTATATCTTCTACTTCATTCTTCAATTGTGCACAGCTTGCACAACTATTTTCGAGTTCTGGGGATGCTACTGTTTATTTAGTGATAAGCCATCGTTCCGTTATTATAAGCTCAACAGCTCCCTTCACCTGCAAGCCAAGAACAATAATAAAATAACTTTATATTAATGATAATGATATATTATTCATTACATTTATAAAATAATAGATTATCTTACCAACTCATGAGACTGCAAGTTCACAAGCTAAACATTTTGTCTTCAACTGGTTGTCATACTACTTTAATAACCTATGTAGCTTATTTGGATGTGCTGGCGCTCTTAAGATGCTATGCTCGAGAAATCAAGCCTATATATAATAATCATGTACTTTAAAGATATGGAAGATTTAAAATAAATATAATTATATTTTTACTATATATTAATGATTTTTACCACCAGAGCAGCTGAACATCCATACAGGGTTGGCTGCCTCCTAACCTTGTCACTTCTTTAGATTTGGACTGGCTTATCGGATCTCAAGCAACAACTAATGTCTAGAAGAGCCATAACAGTCAACTCCTTTATTATGGCCTAGTCGATTTGTCCCAGCTAAGATAAATCATCCAAAGGATGATATATCTTAGACAAGCTTGATTTGACTTTGAAGATAAAAATAGTACAAACATGTATACGATCCAAAGTCTTACGGTATCCTCGACATCCTCTTGTATGTTTGATGAATGAAGTTGCGCTATCAACTTCTCTGGTTCCTTATTCTAAATATTTAATTCCCTATCAAATCTTCAGAATAACCTTTCCTTTTTATCTTAGCCTTCTATTACAATCTTGTTTCCATTGCATGACAGATCCAAAATCAGAACCACATTTTCGATGCTAAATGTAAGTTCCTTGCCACAAAAAATAAACTTGTCACCTTCTTTGTAACATCTAATAATTTCAGCTGCGAGTCACCCATCGATTATGAACAGCTGCATATCGATGAATGCACCGAATGTAGTCTTCCGGATGATTTCTAAATGAAGACTAGAAAAATCAATCTTCCACGCTTTTTCAACGTACACTGCTGGCTTACAATGATTTTTAAACAGTTGCAAAACCTTCACTCTAGGCAGCCAAACTATTGCAAGATCATCTGAAATATAAGTAAAATATAAATGTAAGTTATTAAACAAAAAATTCTAATTAACTATTATAAAAAAATGTAAACCATTCCATCATAAAAATGTACAGGATATCATAATATTTGAAGCAGGATGTCATGAAACCTAACTAGGGTGTCATAATCTTGTTTCGAACTTACTCTTGTTTCTTTTCACACTATCTTGTTATAACATGGGGGTGTCACATGAGATTGTAAGAGTTTTAATTCAAACTACATGTGACATGTATTTCAGGCAGAAGAGATTAAAATTTTGATTTTATACTTTTTGCAAGGGTATAAATTTTTTAACTAGGATATCGTAGTTTTTATACTGAGATGTAATACTATTTTGACCATTTTGAATAATTTTATATCATCCGTAACAATTTTATGACACTCTATGAGTCATAAACCAAACCATGAATGACATGCATTGCATGTGCAAGGGGTTAGAAATTTATATTTTATACTTTCTGTAAGTATATCGTAATTTTTTAACTAGGATATCATAGTTTTTATACTGGAATGTCGTAATATTATTTCGGTCATTTTGATTAATCTTATAGCATCCGTGATAATTGTTGACATTCTAGGAATCATAAACTAAGTCACGGATGACATGTATTACAGGTAGAAAGGATTACAAGCTTTTATTTTACAATCTCTACATAGGTGTCGTAATTTTTAACTAGAGTATCATAGTTTTTAAACTAGGATATCGTAAAACTATTTTGACTATTTTAAATAATCTTATAGCATCCATAGCAATTTTTGATACTTTGGAAGTCATAAATCATGCCATGGATGACATGTATTAGAGGTAGAGGGGTTAGAAACTTTTATTTTACAATTTATACATAGATATCGTAGTTTTTTAACTAGGGTGTCGTAGGTTTTAAACTGGGATATCGTAATACTGTTTCAACCATTTTGAGTAATTTTATAGCATTCATGGCAATTTCATGACATTCTTGGAATCATAAATCAAGCCACGGATGACATGTATTGCATATACAAGGGATTAGAAACTTATATTTTACATTTTTTACAAGGGTATCATAAATTTTTAACCAAGATGTCGTAGTTTTTATACTGTGATGTCGTGATACTGTTTTAGCCATTTTGATTAATCTTATAGCATTTGTGATAATTTTTAACACTCTGGAAGTCATAAATCAAGCTACGGATAAGATATATTAAAGATTAGAAGGGGTTACAAATTTTTATTTTATAATTTATGCATGGATGTTGTAATTTTTAACTAGAATATCGTAGTTTTTAAACTTGAGTATTATAAAACTGTTTGAGCCATTTTGAATAATCTTATAGCATTCGTCACAATTTTTGACACTCTGGAAGTCATAAATCATGCTACGGATGACATGTATTAAAGGTAGAGTTAGAAACTTTTATTTTACAATTTATACATGGATATCGTAGTTTTTAAACTGGGATGTCGTAAGTTTTAAACTGGGATGTCGTAATATTATTTCGGCCATTTTGAATAATCTTATAACATCCGTGATAATTTTTGAAACTCTAAAAATCATAAACTAGTCCACAGATGACATGTATTGCATATACAAAGGATTAAAACTTATATTTTACACTTTCTGCAAGGATATCGTAGTTTTTTAATTAGAGTATCGTAGTTTTTATACTAAAATGTCGTAATATTGTTTCGATCATTTTGATTAATCTTATAGTATCCGTGACAATTTATGATACTCTGGGAGTCATAAACCAAGTCACGGATGATACGTATTAGAGGTAGAATGAATTAGAAACTTTTATTTTATAATTTCTGCATGGATATCATAGTTTTTTAACTAGGATATCATAAATTCTGAACTAAGATGTCATGAAACTGTGCATGGTGTCATAATTTTATACTATGAAGATTTAATATTTTTAAAAATATATCATGACATCTCTTTGTAGAGATAAATTTCAAAATTTTATATTAAAATATATAATTTTCTTACCTATTTCTGGTTTTGTAGCTTCTTTTGGGATGGATCTTAAGGAGGTCTCATCCTCCCCTGAATAAACAAGTGCGGTACTTCCTTTCTCCATCTGCATTTTCTTTTTGGGCGTTTTTATGTTCACCGTTTGCATTGAAAGGTAAAACCACTTTTCTCCATTGACTCAGGATTTCAAAAGCATATTGTTCGTGGTATGCTCAAGATCTTCCAACTAACCAGTGGCTTCTCAACCACCAAAGAGGAGTAAAAACATAAAAATGAAGAACTCTGGAGCAGGCAAAAATAATAGAAGGAACTCTGGAATGGGGTGTCACTTTGTTCCTAAGTTTTTTTTCCGTTTATAGAAGAAGAACCATTTTTTAGATTGTATCTTCTTTCCAAAAATAAGAGGACAAAAGGATCATTTTCTATGTTTGAAATGACTGTAAATGCGGCGATGCTTAGATAACGTAATCCTAGAAATATGACTCCCGTCCTATCCCGTCAAGCTAGTTAAATATACATGGATCAACAAGAAAGAGAAATTCTTTGTGCACCGCGTGCGGTGCAGCAAATCCAGCGTGGCTTGCACCGCATGCTCCTATTGATCCAAAAATATTTACTGTAGTATGATGGGACAAAGCTGATATGACTAGCATTAATTGAAATTTTTGTCCATACCAAAATACCCTTACGACATCCTAGTTCAAAAACTACGACACCCTGGTTCAAAAATGATCTAAAACAGTATTACGATACCATAGTTCAAAACGACACCTTAATTTAAAATCTACGATACCGTGGTTCAAAAATGATCTAAAACAGTATTACGACATCCTAGTTCAAAACTTACGACATCCTAGTTCAAAACCTACAATACCCTGATTCAAAAATGACTAGAAACAGTATTACGACACCCTACTTCAAAAGTTACGACACCCTAGTTCAAAATCTACGATACCCTTGAAAAAATATAAATTAAAACCAGAAACAGTATTACGATATCCTAGTTCAAAAATTACGACATCCTAGTTCAAAACCTACGATCCCTCTGCAGAAAAATATAAAATAAAACCTGAAACAGTATTTACGACACCCTAGTTCATCTCAGGACCATCCTATCACTCCGAAGATTGCTCTTGGCAACTTGATAGTGTACATTACCTTGTCCAGACTGTGGACTGCAACAATGCAGTACATTAATTCGTTGTCGACCGTGTTAGAGACTCCATCATCTACTCATTATTTTCATGTTCCTAAGTTAGATATGCATCCAAATGAACACCAAGAGTATAGCTAGCTAAGAACCACCTCCCTGAGGATACGCAATCAATCTTTTTATGTTTTTATTTTATCCCCCTACAAAAACAGCACTCCAAAAGGTTTATGAATCGCCTCTTTTTTAAGTCCATATCATGGATAACATCTTAAAAATCACACGTAGAGGAACCCTGGTCCCTAAAAATTTCTCAAAAACTGGACGTAAGATGTCATCTATTTAATTTTTTTAATAAAAAAAATCCACTCTCTCCAGTTTTCTCCTCACCCCTGGGTAAAGAAAATGTTTGCAAAACCAAATATCAGGATCAAGGGGGCAGAAAAAATGCTACGTGTCAACAAACGCAATCACTACATAACTTGGTGTCATTCCCATCTCTGCATCTATAGTAAGCTATTGGAAAGGAATGAGAACGCAGAAGAGCCAAGTTTTAGGAACCCCAAAATGGCAACCTCTGTCATGTCTTCCCTGGCCCTGAAGCCTTCCCCATTCCTTGAAAGGTCACAGGCTAAGGGCCTCCCCTCCTTGGCTAGATCCCCTTCTTCTCTCAAGGTTCAGGCTAGTGGGGTGGCAAGAAGATCCAGACTCCCACACCCTATGGTTAGTATTCTAACACCAACTCTGACTCAAAGCTTCATATGCTCTCTAGCATCAAGCAAGCACGTAGTTGCATGCATGACAAACCTGGATTATCACCAACACCACACACCATCAGAAAGCATGCATGTTTACATAATATGTATAGCTACTGATCAACATAAATATTTTCATGCCCCCCTTAGCATTAACCACATTCAAGACCAGTTTTTAGATACGGTAACAGAATTGAAGGGGAAAAATTCTGGCTTGTTTGGTAGATCACTAGACCGAAAAGATCAATTAACATTACCACGAGGTACTGCATCCCCTCTAAGGCCAGATTTTTCTAAGGCGCCATGATAATATCACAAGGCTGATTTTAACTTTACCATCCTTGTCAATCAATAAAAATAAAATCAACCTATATATTTATTATTTTATGGCATTTAACATATTTCTATAGCCTACAACTTCCTGACCTTTCACAGAAACTGAATTTCTGGTCCTGTTCATCTGAGCCTCTTATCTATGCATAGACCAAATTTTATTTTTCAGTGATTAAAAATTAAAAAAAATTGTAGGAACTCGAGGAGGTATGAACCTGAGAAACGGCGTTGAAGCATCTGGAAGGAAGCCTAAGGTTGGATTTCTTTCTCCACCTAATTCCTCTCATAATTAACTAACTATATAGTTATATTGCAAACCATTAGAGGTGTCTTTGGGGTTTCAAGATACGGTTGCAGCCTCCGCTACTGTTTCTAATTGATGCATCCATCTTTACTTTGTCTTGCCTATAATGGATACAGGGGAAAGGTGTTTATCAGTTTGTGGACAAATATGGCGCAAATGTCGATGGTTACAGGTAGGAATTCGACAATGTCTTTGCTTTCTGTTATCATTACTTCATCCATTATTACCCAAAGGAATGGGGGAAGAACTAAATGCACCATGCAACAAGGGTTCTGAGCCTATGAATGTTAAACTTCACCTACAGCATTCTCAAGAAAATAATTATGAATTGATCATGAAATTGTTGTGGCAGCAATGATTTATTTATTATCATGCGAAGATTATAATGTCAATACATTTACTCGCAGCCCAATTTACACACCAGAAGAGTGGTCCCCAAGTGGTGATGTCTATGTTGGAGGTTAGACCAGCAAACAAAAACATATGATATAAAATCTAAATTGGTGCAGTAGCAGCATAATATCTACTCATCAGAAACCTTAATTTTGTGTCACATTTTCCTTGGACTAACATTGGGATAAATGTGGGTCATGCAGGAACCACAGGGCTTTTGATATGGGCCGTATCCCTGTCTGGACTTCTACTGGGTGGTGCTCTTCTTGTGTACAACACAAGTGCTATGGCTCGGTAGAATGTTATCACAATGATGATGTAATCTAGCCTACTATTTCTCTCAGAAAGAGATTGTTGTTGTGACTCTCCTTTATTGTTTGATTGTTAAAATGCAAACGAATATTTCCTTGGTCAACAACAGTAAGGATCTCATATCTGAATGCTAAACTACAGAGTTTCTGTCAGTGGGATAGAATTCATTATCTACAGCTACAGCATTGCATAGACCTAGAGGAGTTAACAAGGTTGTTCTCAAACATAAGACCTCATACCATGCATAAAGCAAATGCTGGGCGTAGTTGACCATCAACAAGGATTAGATGTTCAACCATCTCACATGCAACCACATGAGATGAGAATCTACGGGGTTAAAAAAATCCTGCAAAGTCTTGAAATTGAACCACCTTGAAAAATCCCCTCTTTTCTGAGGGAGGAAATCCTAAATCAAAAAAATCATAAACCATTTACCTCAAGTAAATCCCATATCTCTCGAGACTCTGATAATTATTATATAATAGATTCTGGAGACTGTGATAATTATTTTATTTACAAACCTATTCCAAAACTCCCACTGAAATCTTTAAAAAAGGGGGGGAAAACTCTCGAAAAGTGGACCTATTCCAAAACTCTCAAGTTCCATTCCCAATTATCCTCCTCTCTAAGAGATGAAATCCATCAATTCATATAGCACATGCAAGGAACATGTCAGCAGCACAAGAACAAGATGCAATTGATATTGATATAAGTTTAGCATTCCACGCATTCTTAGTTGGAACAAGAAATATGAGGGCAGGAGCTGGAGTGTGTACAAAGACCGGAACGTTAATGGCAACAAATTGCTACCATCAACAAACAACACTAAGAAGATTCAGACTGCTTAAAGCATGGGATCAGTCAGGAAAAGTACTTAAACTCTGAACTTTGTCCATCTTCAAAGGTTATAAGGTCACACTGCTTCACAAGTAACTGAGTTTACAATCTAAAAAATATGCCCTCCAAAATGGTCAGACAACTAACAGATAATTCAGCATTCTATAATGAACTTAATGATGACAACCTAGGAATCTGATCTTCAGCAAATGCAAGTGATATGCTCGCATAGCAAATAAAAAGAACCACATATATAGAATGAGCTTGTCCCCACTTTGGACCTATTGAATATTGCAGTTGTTATCATCTTGACAAAGTAATCAGCAGATCAATAACTTACATACATAATACAGTGAAAGAGCCATTAACATAATCAGTATCATCAACACAAGGAAAAATGGTAACCTAATTGTAGTTCGGTAAATATGTAGACAACACAGGGCATTCAAATTTCAGGTCAGTACATAACTGATGCTGTTTTGTTTCAAAAAATAGAAAACTTCTATGGGAGTGCAAATAGCCTGATTTATGAAAGCAGCTCGATTCAGGAAGCAAATATGCAAAGCACAATATGAGGGAAGACAAGATACTGCCATTATAAAGGGAAACTTTAAAAAAAATCTATAAAAATCAGTGGAGATTTTTAAAGTGATCATCAGCATCCAGATATTTTTAGTTATGAACTTGGTTACTAAAAATTTACTTAACCAGACAATAGAAATATGGTTCTCCACATCCTGTCAGTATTGATGTGCATACAAGGATCTGAAAGGCTATATATATGTATGTGTATGTACGTATGTATATGTATATGTGTGTGTATGTATATATATATGTGTGTGTATGTATGTGTGTGTATGTATGTATATATATATGTGTGTGTATGTATGTGTGTATATGTATTTATTTATATATGTATATATATATATAATAAAAGTATTATATATGATACTAATCAGTGTCCTTACAGTTTGTTTCTAGGAAAAATTTTGAATTTTCCTCAGGAAGTACAACTTCATTTGACCAACCCAAGAGCATAAAAGGCCTCCATCCAGTGAAGCAGAATACATGAAAAAAGACATCCAAAAGCATGAACTAAGCAGCATCTTAGAGGGTTAATCACCTTCAAAAAAGAGTTTTCACTTTTTCCCACCACCAGAAACGTTGAATTTGAAGAAGATAATGTCACCATCCTGAACAACATAGGTCTTTCCTTCTTGCCTGTACTTCCCAGCAGCCTGTAAGAACCAAGAGAAAAGATAAAGGGTTTTCGTAATTTTGAAGAATAAAATGTAAAGAACGAGAAGAAGCCATGCATGGACACAACTAACAATATAAAACAGTGGACAAGGCATGCAGAATAAAGTACAGGTATAGTTCTGTACCTTGACCGCAGCTTCACTGCCCAGTTCTTTTAGCTCTTCAAACTTCATGACCTGAAAATAATACAAATCACCAAATAAACAAGCATTGCATGACAAGTAAAAAACACATCCTAGATCCTACTTATTTCCAAATATTCTGATTCGAGCTATGTTCAAGTTAAACATCTTTCTCCATGCAACAAAAGTGAATCGTAACTGTTGCACATTAACTAAAATGTAAAGGCACTTGAACATTCATTGACATAGGGGAATGACAGATATCTGCTTCTGTTACTTAAAATACGCAGCAGAAAATGGAGCCAACACCTCTTGAATATGTAGTCAATATATCTTGGAAGTAACAGCAGATACACAGGATATTGGAACCAGATGGTGGAAAAAAAATTGCATCCCATGTTCTCATTAGCATAATTGCAAAAAGAGGGTGGACACAAAATACGATATTATCATAGTGAAACGATAGCCGTAAACATACAAATAGCTGTATCAAGTTTGGGTACTAATGTTAGGTTCAACTAGCATTTTCTGATATGAAATAATCAAATAGAAATAATACAGATTCGGCACCAAAGTCATAAATATTTCAAGGGAACTGCATTATTGCTGGCTGAATCAGGATCCAGAAAACCGATCATTTCATTACAAAACACTAAAAATCATCAACATGAAGAATAAAAGGCTGCAGTAACCAAGGTGTTCTGAAGTGGCATAAAAACCCAAAAAAATCCAAAGCCATATGATGATTAAAAGTTGCATACAAAAAAGGCCTACAGAATCTTCAGAGGTGAAAAGCATATGCAGATCTTACCCACTAACGACTTAGATCCTAATTAACTATGCTAACATTGGCATTACAAGTCCAGTCCTATGCCAATGATTTTCATCTTCATTAGATCATATTATCAATGATGGAGAATTAAAAAAGAAGCACAAAATTTCCTCCTCTAGCTGAAAAGATAGTTAAGATACAATCCCATACATGAGATTTTAAGCCTGGTTTTTTTAAAAAAAAGGCTATATGCAGCCACATATGTGTAGCTGGCCCACAGGCTGCACCACATATAGGATACGCAATAAACCTTTGAGCTGGGCCAATAAGGCAATAACAGGCTACTTACGCAGTCCACAGCCTGCATTTGCAGTCCAGGCAGTCTGCAGGCTGCTTTATTCAGGACGGACCTAAATAGGGCATGGTGGATACAAGCAGGTTGGGCAGTTCTAGGAAGAACTTAGGAGGCTGTGCCTCTTTAACTACTTTTATGCACTGTTTGGATTGAGAAAATTAAAGAGAAGATGAGTGAAAATAGAATTCTCCCAGATGGTTAGGAGATAAGAAGATGAACCCGTTTTCTCATTTGGTTAGAAATTTGAGGAGAGAAGAAGAATAATTTGAGATCCCACATTTGGAAAATAAATCAGGAGAGAAGACAGGAGAAGCAGAGAGATGATTTCTCTCCAAACCCTACATTTTGGTCACTCTGAATTTGGAGAGATTCAGAAAGAAGAAACTCTCCACTTCCCCTCTTGTCTCTTGTGTCCCAAGTTCTTTTCTCATCTCTTCAGTTCAAGATTCTCTTCATTTCCTTTCTATTACTTTCTTTTCTCTTTTCGCATCTCCTTTCTTTTCTTTTCTCTTCTCCCCTATGTATCTAAACAGGGCCTTGCTTCTCCCGATGCCTGTCTCACCTTTGGTTCTTTCTTAAGGTCTAAACTCCAAACTGTAGAAGTGAAATTGAGGTGCTCAACAAACAGTGATTACAGGCAGCAGTTCAGCATTGAATGGTGGGTGGACAAACCTCACTTCCCTTCCTCCGCCTCCCCTGTTTGGTCTTCAACCTACAGTCTGTTTTGCCCCTTACCTCTCTTTCTTCCACTGCTGCTGCTTCTTTTTTATTTTTCAATTGTGCTGCTGCTCACCAGTTCTTGCTGTTGCTTCTAGTGTTATTGTTAATGATTTAATACTATTTTGAATATAATCTACTCTTGCTTCTTGATATCAATATTAAATATTTAAATATATAAATTTAATTTGCTGTCATCGCTGAGTGCTCAGATGCTGTAGTTGTTACCGAATTGTTGATATTATATTTGCGTGCCGCAAGCACAGAATGCAAAACCACCCTGAACTGGGCAGTTTGGGGCATCCTGAGCTGTATTGGTAGTCTACTAATACGGTTTGGACATTCAAAGAATGCAAGCAAAAATTGAGCGAGAAAAAAGGAAAAAGAAGAAGAGAGATTGGGAGAGAAAAGGAGAGGGAAAGGCCGGAGGTGGCCGACAATGGCCCACCAAAGCTGCCTAAGGGTCACCGATGCCTCTGGGGCTCCATCCTTCTTTGCAAGAAAAAATATATATATAGAAAGAGAGAGAGAGCAAGGGGGAAGGAAGAGGACCAGACTGAGGGGAAGGTAGTGGAGAGAAAATCTGAGAGCCACCGAGGTTTCCAGATGGTGAGAAACTGAGAATCAATCCCACAACATCCATGGGGTCAAAACAGAGGTGACCCATCCCTATTTCGCATTTTTTTTAATTCAGGCATCCACAATAAAGTCAGCAATCTCATTGCCGACTTTACTTCCATAGCCCTTCGATGGCCACCATCTCTGCCAGCCTCCCTTCCCCCTCTCTCTTTGTCTTTTCCTCTCCAATTCTTCCTCTCCCCCATATTCGTTTCCATGTCGATTCGGTCTCGATACAATCCGGTATAGAGACATGCCAAACCCATGCCATTGGCAAGCCGGCATAGGATCCGGTTCCGAGACTGCGAACCTTAACTATAGTGTAATTGATATTGAACTTTGAGTATAGTTTACATTTTATAGAATGATATTGTGATTTTAATATTTTATTAGGATAATATTTGATACTGTATTAGCATATGACATTAAACTAAATATGGATTTGTGTACATAATTTCATTTTTTTTGGAATTTTAATTTTTAAAATTTTTCAAAGTATGCTGATTTTATTTTCAACTATTTATATATAGTCATGCATATAATTTATTTTAAATATTTAAAAAATATAAACCACATATGCAACCACATTCTGCAGGTGCTATGCAGGGACCCGACCACCCACATATCATAGCCGCCTTTTAACATTGTTTAGGTCCATAACAACTGCAAAAATACAAAGCAAATTGAGATTCCTGGATGTTAAGCATCAAATGAAGCACCTAATAGAACTAGAAACTAAAAATCAATTGTTTGCAATTCTTGGGTTAACCATAATGTTTCAGCTGATATCAAATTTCTTCTATAAATAAGAAATTGTAAAAAGTATTATGGAAAGTGAGATGATACCGTTCACATAGACGTTATATGAAGTACCCATAGGCTCTCTAAGGGTCCTTACAAATATCAGACCATATGTGCGATTTCTAGATTGCACTTACCTGATAATGCTAATTATTACTAAACAAAAGTAAATAAATAAAAGTTCATGTCCATGCAATCAAAGAAAGAATTCATGTCTATGCAATCAAAGAAAGAAAAAATACCTCAGCACATATAAAACCTTTTTCAAAATCAGAATGGATGGCACCCGCAGCTTGAGGGGCTTTGGTTTGCCGTCTGATCTGCCAACATTTCACCTAATAACAGCCAAAAATTTGTCACAACAGAGAACATCCAGCCAATGAATAAATGAAATTTTACTGTTCTAGTCTTCCAGGAGTCATGCAAACACAAGGTAAGAGATCACATTATTGATAATAGATAATGTATTGAATGAAACTATGAATGTAGCATGCAGAATAACTTAACATCACAAAGTATTTTTAATTCAGTAAGGGCACAGTTACAGGTACCAACTGCTAAGAAACATAAAGCAACTCAAGTTGGATACAAATCAGCAAATAATAAGCAACTTTCTCCACAATCAGTGCGGTTTGATTGAAAATGCATAAGATCAAAAAAGTTGACAACATGTTACATAAACTACACGATCAAATAAGTAAAATATGGTGGTATGCCCATTGGGAAAAATATAATACCTCATCTGGTCCAGCAGTGAAAAAGTATATAAGGTTGATTGCAGCAAAACCAGTCTTTATGATTTTTAGGGATGGCACTGCAGCAACATAAAGCAAATTGTTTCAGAAATCTGCCTTTTAAACCTATACATGAACCTTCGTTGAGAATGCATGTTCATGCAATGTTAAGAATGCCCACTAGTATACCCAAGTCATTGGTTCTTGTATAAACACAAAACAGAAAGCTTTTTATAAAAATTTGTCAAATAAGTACAGCATTTTGAGGGTAAGAACATATAACACTAATCATTTTATCAAGCATATTTTTTAACCCTATCTTTTAGAAATCTAGATCAGAAGTTTATGGTGAAGGTATATGATATGACAATACGTTCTAAATAAAATCATATCCTCGAATTCTATAATTGGACAGAATCATCAAATGAAAAGAAAACAAGAAATAGTAAACTCCTATCAAACTGGAAAAATTTAATGGGCATAAAATCTCTCTCATTTTCCTCGACAAAAGGTTTTAGCCAGCACTGCAGCAACATAAATTCAAATCAGAAATCTGCCTAAACCTATTGAACGGTCGTTGAGAATGCATGCGACCCACTAGTAACCCAAGTCAGGTTTCTATAAACACACACGAAATTTTTATAACCGTTTGTCAATAGTACCGCCTAGCTCTGACAGTCTCTAGAGTGACAATATCATATTCTACATGGATGTACTTAAAGAAAAATAAATTTAAGGTCCGCTGAACCGGTACCGGAACCCGTACCGGTCAATGGGCAGTACGGTACGGTACTGTACCGGCACAAGTACCGCCATGCCGAATTTTAAAAAAAATAAACTTTCTCCCCTCCCCCTCACTGTACCGACCCGAACGAGCTGAACCGAGCCAAACCGGGCGGTTCGGACCGGTACAGTACAGTACCGTACCGGTACGGAAATTATTTTTTTATTTTTTTCACCGGTCCGGTGTCCGGACCGTTTTGGGTGGCGAACCGTACCGCTCTTGGCCGGTACAGTACGGTACATCCCGTACCGGGCGGTACGGGACGGTACCGCAAACCTTGTAAGTATCTATATAAAATTTTTGGTCTACCTAACTTCATTAACTCCAAACCATCAAATTAATTCAGTTTTGGATAACTCTATTGCCAGCAACTGATGTATCTTTTCTTCTTCATCTAATCCAAAGCAGAAAATAATACTTTGAACTTTCTATTATGTGGAAATCATGATCTTACTATACCAGTGTATGCATGTCTGAAGAAGACAAAGAACTCAGTAGTGGTAGCTGAAGATAGTTACAACTTCCTCAAGATTAAACAGCCAAAAATATCTATTTAAAATCAGTAAAATCATGGCAGTTGATTTGACACTAAAGCTAAGATGATAGGTAATATTTATCAATTCTAGTAAAGCATTTACTTAGAAAAGACATTGTTCATGATTCTAGCCAAGAATTTGTTGATGCAGCATAATGTATAAGGGGCTCAGTAGAATGATCTAACTGCTAGATGCAGGAAAGTTTAAAGGAGTAATGCTGCCTGGTGCTTGGCAAAGTGTAAAGGCATGGTGTAAAAAATAAAATAGGTGACATTTTCTCACAACATTTTCTGTTAGTAAACAGTAATATTAGGTTGGCATACCTATATTCATTAATAGATGAGGAAACCAGCATGTCATTAATATTTCCTTTGATATACTATTACAAATATAAATCTAATACTTCAACAAAGTGTATGGAGGATTTGCGCGTCAGTACTCATTTATTTCTGGGCAAGCTGAATTGTTTTCATGTATCACAGTCAAAATAGACAGAAAATATCATCAATAAAAACTTACCTTGAATGCAAGCCTTGGTCTTTAATCAAACAATTTGTCTAGAAAATATGACATGCTTGCTTCTTCTGCTAATACATAGGCACACATTGGTGATATTCAATAGCAGAATTCTTTTATTTTAATTAAAAAGATTACATTTTTGCCAGCAAAAAAAGAATAATTTCAAAAGAAGATCTAAATTACTCATTGACAAGTCAAATAAAAATTCAGCATAAAGCAAGCAAACAGGGCAGCACAAACACATCCTGGAACATGACATGTTTTCTTGACCAAAGAGAAAGAATCATGTTTTATGCATAAGAAAGAGAAAGAAAGCACATTTTGTGCATAATCAAGACAACTTTCAGATAGTAGAATCCAAGCATAATGTAATGGAATATAATATATACATGTATATTGATTTACAAGGGTAAAGGGAGTGCATGGGAACGATCAAAACCAATTAAATTTACATATTAAGGCATAAACCAAGCAGTTGTGATTATCATGCTCAAGCTATGCAACATATTTCCCTATATGTTGCATAGATCCAATGCAGTTTATTGTCAATAATCATTTAAGAAAGAGACCAAGAATGCAATCCATGAAAACTTGCCTCTGCACTTTGTTTTCCTCACAGTATTTAGCAGCTTCATCCTCTGGCATATCCACAAGATTCTTTTCCAGAACACAGCTGAAAGGAATAATAGGCTCACCACCATGATCCTGCACCCTGAAAGGTATGAGTAATAAAAATCAAACAGAAATATCTTTGATATTTTTTAAGAGACAATGAATGAAATAACCTAAATATCCTTGGTCTCAATAAACATCAGGGCACAAGACTGGACTGCCAATTTTTTCGCAATAGCTATAAAATGATAAAGCAAGGAACTGTCCAAGAGACTCATGACATAATGGTGATCAATATCTTAAATCTCCAACTCTGAAACACTGATTTCTTACTAACTTATGTTCCAAAAGAAAAAGGTAAGCCAAACACAGGGGTAGCACAGAGTGGAAGAGCATTAAATCGATCTCAAGCCATGACCAGATGCTACTGTTACTATACAGCACCACCAGAGGGAGGCATACCATGCATGTATTTTCGGTAGAAACTTGTTCTTCTTTCTTTGATAGTCTTTCTCATTCATATTCACCTGCAAACAAAACACAGCAACAGAACAGTAAATATTGTTTCCATATATAATATGGAAAAGTGCAAGATAAAGAATGAATGGAAGAAAGAACAAAAATACAAACTTTAGTATAAGACAAATGATTTAAGTTGATATTTATTTTAATACAAAATTTTAAATAGATAAATTCTGGGGATGCTTGAAGAATCTGTTATGAAGCATGAATATAAATGTGGGATACAGATAAGACAGTATATGGATATGCCGATAGGTCAAGGACATGATACGGCTAGGATACATCAAAGAAATATATTTGCATACATATGTGCTATATGTGCATATGTATATATGAGTCTATGTATGTATGTATTTATAAATTACACGCATACATACATACACCTACATGATACATATGTGTATGCATAGTAGGCTACCAAAATAACATAGTCCATACTTTTTGTGGCAGCATTAACCTTTGCAAGCTTATCATTTAGTCATTATTCAATGGATCATAATCCATACTTCATATTTCAACACAGACTACAAACTTGACCCTTCCCCAAATTTTTGAAGTGTATCTGGGAGGTATACAGAGATCATTTTAAATCTAAGAATGGGATAACATAGAATGTGAGCCTTGGTGCAATCTCAAGGTTACTCCACTGTGAGTTGGACATCACGGGTTTGAAACACAGAAACAGCCTTTACACATGCAGAAGAAATTCTGCATATATCCGACTCTCCCCAGACCCTGCAACAGCAGGAGACTCATGCACCAGGCCACCGTTTTTCTAAGATACTTAACATAAGTATTGGATGCTATCCAAAAAGTACATGATGAGTATTGGTATCTGATATGAATATGATACAGACATGGCATGTGATCTGAAATATCCATGCTTCCTAGAAGGGTCTAACTACTTATGTAAGCAAACAGCAGAAGAAAAGATTTTTAAGGCTGTTTAAACATAAGCATAGTTTTGAGAGCATCTATAGGTCGAAACAAGTTAGAGAGGCCCATTCATGCATCATATGAGTCCAAATGGTTCCCAAGTCCCTCCCTTATTCTTGTTAGGCTTTCCACCACCAATAGGCAATAGAACATATTACACTAATAGCACTATAGGTATTGTGACATATAAGGCCTACAAATAATACATTTTGGAAGATTAGCATTATGACCAAAGATTTATTTCTTCATAAACATGATATGAGAGCACAAGAGCAAGAACGGTCCATATATAACCCAACCTGACTGGTGTGCACCCAACTTCTTGGAAGATCCTAATGACCAGGATCAAGCTGTTTCTGAAGTATAAGAAAGATTTGATGGAATTTGATCAAGCAAAGTGATAATCAACACCCTTGGACAAACAGCACTGGATTCTTTGCTCTTGATTCGAGGAACCTGTTGTTATCATCCTTAAATAAAAAGACTAGTAAGATTAGACTTACATATTCTAGCTTCACCAAGTATTTTATCACACCATTCAAGCAAATGTAATTTGCAGAATTGGTAGTCTCACACTCAGGGTTCGCCGAACCGTGCCATACTGGTTGGTTTGGGACGTACCGAACCGGACCGGTGGCCTGATGGCACAGTTCGGCCTATTTAAACAGGTGAAGGGGTTTACAAATAAAATAAATAAATAAAGAACCGGCCGAACCGGCCCTGAACCAGTCCTGAACAGGCCCGGACCATGCCGAACCGATCGGTTCGGCCGGTTCGTGATCGGTTTGGTCCGGTTTGGGCCAGTTTGGACCAGTTTTTTTTTCTGTTGGGTATTGTAGACATTAATTGGGGGTTTTAATAAAGAGGCAGAGAGCTCTCTGCTTCTTTTATTCAATGAAGAATGAAAAGGGCATTTTCCTCATTTCAAGCTAATCAAATGCCAACTAATTCAAGAGAAAGGTAGATTCAAGATATGTAGAGCTTCCTTTTCCCTCTTTTCCTCCCCTCTCATTTTTTTTTGAAATTCATGATAACTAGAAAATTAAGAAAAAATACTGTCAAATTTTTTGTTGGGCATGATTTTAGAGTATGTGATGGATTTAGAAAGATCTACACAATAATACAAAGATCTTGATTTTTTATTAAATATATAATTTTTTAAATTAAAAATTATTTTAGATTAAAAAATTAATAAAAAATAAAAAAATATATAATTATAGATATTATTATGGAGCTTGTAAACTATTCTTACTATAAATTCATGTCGATTTATCCAAATTTTGATGCGACTTATGAATAGTGCTTTAGGTCTAAATTGAAGAAAAATGGCCTTTAATGCATTTCCAGGATCTTAAAAAAATATATGTAGCATCTATGACAGGATCCTACATGAATCTAAGATCAAATTTTTTTTATAATATTTTTGTTTTCATATATTTAAATAAAAAATAATATTTATTTAAATAAAAAAATTAAAATTAGGTTAACAAAGTATTAATAATAAACGTAATTATTGATCTTATGTGTAATTTAAATATTAAAATATAGATCCATTAAGGAGAAAGAAGGATCCGGAACATGATATTGATTGGTTGCATGAAGAAATGCTCTCGAATGGCATCACTGAAGGTGTAAATAGTACAACGCAGAGATTCCAAGTAACAAAAGATTGACACCATGCTGAAAAGGATAAAAAGAAGGATATGTGACGGGCCATCGAATCCTAATTTTATTTCAGTTATATCCCAGCGCACGCAGCAGACAATCCATATTATCGCTCTGCTATTTCATCTATACAGGCTGCTGTTGGAAGTGTAAATCCTCCAGGATTGAAAGATATAATCAGCGTCTGGACAGTAATAAGAGCTAGAAAATTGGATAGTCTCCTATCAGAGCAAGTGGCCTATGTATAGATTGACAGTGATGTATGATGATTGGACTGGTCCTGCTAGAGAGAGCATCATCAACTTGACTTATTATGATGAAAAGACTTTTTTCATAAGTCAATTGATGCTTCAAATCAAATGCACGATAACAGTTATATCCTCAGATTGATGGAGATGATTGATCAGGTGGGAGAGCAAAATATCATGCAGGTTATCACAGATAATGGACCACAGTACAGGGCCGCAGGGCAGATCATGATACAGCGACGATCGCATATTTTTTGGACCCCTTGTGCTGTACATTGTATTGACCTTATGTTGATGGATATTGAAAAAATCCATAGGATGCAGAAGATAGTTAAGTTAGCATAGACCATCACCAGATTCATCTATAGCCATACACGGATCTTATCATTGATAAAAAACTTTACTAGAGGAGAAATATTAAGACCAGGGGTCACACGGTTTGCTACAAATTATATAGCACTTGATAGTCTTCTTAGCAAGAAAGTAAAGCTGTGTCAGATGTTTGTCAGTCAGGAGTGGCAGCAGAGCAGATATGCCAGGACAAACACTAAGAGAAGCAATGTCGAGAATTTAGTGTGAGACAGATATTCTGGCAGCAGATTGAGAGGATAATGGAGGCTATCAAGCCTCTATATGAGGTGCTTCGGGCGTGGACTCTGAGAGATATGCTCAAATGGGCTTTCTGTATTACATGATACAAAGAACAGAAAAAGATCCAAGATGGAGATCCAATACATACTAATAAGTATATCCAGATCATTGATAGATGGTAGAGTTATCAAATGAGATCGGATTTGCATTTTGCAGGTATGCAATAAATCATGAGCTCCCTAAAATTTTAAATTAAATTATATTTGTACAAGTACACTTAACTAATTCTTAAAATATATGTGCGCTTACTATCTGAATCCGAGATTCCAATACTCCATACCAGATATTGCCATAGATGAACAGTTTTATCTGCCTACGTAATGTTATATACAAGATGGAGTCCGATCAAATGTTACAGCTATGTGCCTAGAAAAAGTAAATTATGTTAAAATTGCTGAGTGATTTTTATTAGCACTAATTTCAACAAGCAGCACATGATGACAACATTTTTTTCAGACGAAATTTTTTTAGGAAGGGCACAGATTCTTTTGGATCAATTATAGCCATCAGAAGTAAATCAAAGATGATCCTGGTAAATACTACTAAGTACTAATCTAATATTTAATTCAGACTGATTTTTTTAATTTTGCTGAATATGAAATTTTTAATGATTTAATATCCTTTGCAACTGAATGGTGGGTGCATTTTGATGAATCTGCAAATATTTGAAAGTTCTTACAATCAAGATCCTCTGCCAGACAATGTCATCTAGTAGATGTGAGCGCAACTAATCTACATTTGACCTTATCCACTCCAAGCAAAAAAACGTCTAAAATAGAAACGTCTCAATGATCTTGTTTATGTACACTATAATTAATATTGAGGCTAAAATGCATTCAGAAGGAAATTGAATTGAAATACCCCAATTCTACTACAAGTACATATATTAATGAGGATGAAGATCCAATGATTGAATAAGTTGTGAATCAACAGCAGGAGCTAGAGCTTGATGAGCCATGATCACATCCTCGACTAGCCAGTTTGTAACTAGCGAGGCTGGAATGGATGCTGAATAATGGACAACAAGCAATATTCCTCACAGGGCTCCAACAAATATCACACATTATCCCTTCCGACCATCTATTCGATCCAGAGATAGAGAAAAAGAAAAGGCAGTTGCACCTCCATCGAAGCACTCAATTCACTCAAATTCAGATACCAGAGAGAGTGGTGCTACTGCTTCTTCAGATAGTGGATGATCTAGTGATCACGAAGGGATCGGAGGACAGGAGTCGCAGTCGTCTATTCATCTTCGATTCATTGGTGAGTCACAGTTTAGCCATGCCATACAGGATACAGACCATTGAGCACCAACTGGACTCCATGACATACGTTCCATATAAACGACGGGCTCTACGAGGTCGTTCGGGACACGATGCAGCTGCAACTCTTACACGTAGAATAGAATCCATGGATATATCAGGATCATCCAAATTCAGGATCCTCTTACCCGCTGCTACCGATAGCTTGTGATCGATATGGTCCATATGGTATATCCGAGACATCATCATCCAATGATTACTATCCCATACAGCCCGAGCATCTTATGGATTTGATTTTGCTGCTGGTATATTTGGATGGACCCTTGCACAACCATATCATCAATTTCTATATACCTTCAGAATCGAAACCTCAGCTAAAAATCTACGATGAGTTACGATCCAGCACGCATACTTCTTGGGATGACCTTACAGGAATATCATGCTGCCTGGTTAGAAGGATTTACTGATCTTCCTACACAGTATATAAATGATCCCGATATTTATGGACATCGACACTATCTAATTCTAAATATTGGTATGTAATTAGATTTATATTTTACCTTTCACTTTCATTAATTGTTAATAATCTTACTTTAATTATTATTTATATCTTATTTTAATTAGAATTAATGTATTAGCATTTTTTTAAATCTTAAATCCTAAACCTTGAAACCTAAACTCTAAATTTAGACCCTAAAGGCCTAAACACTAATCCTAAAATCTAAATCCTAAAAAAATTTTAAAAAATCCAAAATCCATTAACCAAAAAAAATTAGACGTGCGGTTTGGTACGGTACCGTACCGGCCCAGCATCGGTACAAATCTCGGTACTGGTACCGAGAACCTTGCTCACACTTCTATATAGGGATTAAAAGGTATCTCATATTTGAAAATGATTGCATGCGCACAACTAAAAGTGTTTCAGTAGTTCAACCAAAACTCGCAAGAATATCTCATCTACACCCTATGTAAAAGGTAGATGGTCAAAGGGTCAAATGGTTCTTGCCTAATCTGTCTCTGCTGGTTGGGAGCATTTGGGGTACATCAAGTTCTAGTGGTTAAGATGGTTGGGCTGAATCAAAATATAATGGTCTTCTAGCTTCACAATGCTCTTCTCTCCGCCATGACTCGCTACTCCACCACCTCACCTTCTTATGATACACTTCCAATCTCCAAGGATGGGAAAACCCACTGGTGCTATGATTGAGAGGTAAGATTGCTCTTTCTCTACTCTTTCTCCTCTCCCTCTCCACTTTCTTTCTCTCTCTATCTCTCTATCTATACATTCACATGTTTGAGCTGATGATGATTACCTCTAGCATCATGCTATTGGATCCGAGCTTTCGAGCCATTGATGGAGGTGATGGAAAATCATCGATTATTGGTGGATGAACTCTAATCCCCAACCCTAAATGTTCATGTTCTTAGTGATGCATATACTTAATCTTGAGATTCTTGGATTTATGAAACCCTAAAAGCTAAAACCTCTATCCTCATTTCTTATTCTCCATCTTGATGGCTTGATGGCGGGGCAGCTGCTCCAGTTATCCCTTACGACAGTTTGGAAGCAGGCAGAAGGGAAGGGAATCCTGTAACAGGTACAAGCATCATTTTTTCTATATAATTTGATTGATGAAAGAAGAGTCCGAGCTCTGCTCCCTCTTTCTCCATTTGATCTTCCCCCTCCATTTATTTTTGACTACGAGTTTCTATTTCTAGGATTAGGATTTGATGTTAGGTGTAGGGTTCCACATTCATCAGTGAATTGGCAAATTATAAGTTTTTGTTTCCTTAATTTCTATATATAAGGGTAACTTTTGCAATAGAATGTTATTCATCTTACCTTTATTTTATACTTTTCCTCTCCAAGCATTAGGAGTTCGGAGCATAATCTGTGAAATTTTGATGAAAAAAAACGATTCGTTTTATGCTGAAAATTACAGGAGTTGGTTGACATTTGAAACATTTTTAATTGTTTTTTGTTCTTCATTTTGTTTTTTTAATATACTTCATCTTATTGGGTAGACAACACATCACATAAGATGGACTTTGCTTATCTAAAGGCTTATAGATTCTTGATTATCCAAAATCTTATTAATTAAATGGAGGTCAGATTCATTTTGTGGATTCTTTTTTTTAAAACGAATTTTGGTGAATGTTTCATCCTTTCAAATGGATGGATTTGAGACTATGTTTAGGTCTCATCCCTTTCAAGAAGCAAGAAATAAATGTTAGGTTATTGTTCTAAGATTTGTTTCAGTAGTTTATTTCTTTGATACATGGAGATGGGAAGAGAAGGGTGGGGATTTCAGGATCCTTTCCTGGATCTCCAAAAACTGCCCTATGGAAGACCGACCATGAAGGAGAGGTACTACTTCCAGCCCTTTCACGTTACACTATTACACAACATAACATTTGATTGCCAACCATTAAGTTCTTCCTATCCCATTACTTATAGTCATACTTTCTTACAATAAAATTGTAAGCTAAATGCATGGGCTAGACTATAAAATATTTAGCCGCCAGTAACTACAAATAAAAAACTTCTTACAATAAATTCTGAAACTGAACTGAGTTTGAGTTAAGCTTTTGTGCAACGTATTAGGTCAACCAGAAACAATAAATCGATAACTTTTGCAATTATTTTGGCTGCAATCTTTTTCTTGAAATTGCAACTGAAAAATAAAAAAGCTCAATCTCAATTAACTAGGCTAATCCTTGGCTATCAACAAGAAATCCAACAGCCTTTTGTGCTGATATTTGTGCTCTTGTTGCAATAGAAAAATATATGCAATGGTTGAGTCAAATGGTTTAATAACGAGCATTTGTGCAGGTATTTGTACTCCTCTTGCAATCTGAAAATATATTCAATAGTTGAAAAAATGTTTTAGTGAAGTGCATGTGGAATGCATATGCTTAATTACTAGTTATATAAAAGTAGTTATGTAGGAGATGATCATACCACGTCCGATGGTCAGACTTGCACATATTTGATGTTTCTAGTTGTTTATATGCTAATAGCTCATTTTTTTTCTCTATGATGCTACGAAGAATAAAAATCTTTTCTCATATCAAGAAAATTACTTTGGAAGACAACAAATGCATGATCATATACTAATAAATAATCAAATTTAAAAAAATAATCATACAAAATAGACAACAGGTTTAGCAGTAAGTAACTGGAAAGTGTTCAAGATCTCAACATCAGCAGCTTTCCAATCACCTAGACGAACATCTTTCCCATCCTTTAGCCATGCTTTAACCTGCAATATGAAAGAGTAATGCCAGACTACTAAAAAATTTATAGGCTCAAACTACTGACAAAAAGCTATGTTGTTTGAACTCAAATTTGTGTCTTGAGTGTCAGTATGAATCTAAGTTTTGGATCCTTTCAATATCCAAGAATTTCTTCTTACGGAGCTAATGTCAACTTGGCAGACAATATCATGTTTAAGTGTCAGGTGTGGGTATCTCAAGCCAAATCAAAGGATCCAGGGAACATAGGATCAAGGAAAAATTATGAGGACAAATGAGCCAGACACTGTGCCTGAAAATATAACAAATTAACCAATACAGAAAACCTGCATAAAGCTTTCAAGTTTTTCAATCCCACTGACAAATGAGAAGGAAATTACGTAGTTTCATTTTAGTTAGACTAAGAAAGATGGATAAATTGAAAATGGATGTTCTTCCTTCTTTTTGTCAAGAAGGACAAAGAAGAATATAAACAGCCCATCGTGCTAACATAAAGACAGCATGCTACAACTAGCTGATAGAGCATTACAAGTCAACTAATTGGAGTAGAACTTTGAACCACTTCCATATGCAGGATATTGCATGAAATTTCTCAGTCTACTTAATGTATACAGACATCACAAAATCTCCAATCAATGTGGTCTCTCTCTGTTCTCCATCATCTAACACCTCTGTCCAATTATACTAAAGCTGATGTTATTATAGTTAAAATATGATGTCATAGAGTTCTAGGCTTCTATATAGCATGTAAAAAAAAACTTGGATTCCCTATATTAGTAGCATCAAGAGTACGTAATAAAATGAAGAGCTACGTAACAAATTGATTTAGTCATTTCCACTGAATAGTTATACTTCTACGTAGCAGATAAGGGAAAGCAGAGATGCATTATATGGTGGCATCAAGTGCATGATAAAGTGATGAGCTATACATCAAACTGATTGGGTCATTTCAACTAATAAATAGTAAACTCACTTGCAAAAATTTTCCATGCATATAAGTCAATGAACAAATAGCAGTATAAACATCACTTATTTTATCCTAAAAGCATTATCATGGAATCTAGTTCTCTCTCCTTCACTGAACTCCATGGATAAACTCGATCTAAACCCTGACCTGATAAAAGTGCATCTCTATTAACCACCTTTTACAATATACAGATATCAATCCACAGAATCATGAGTAAAAAAGCAACATGAACTAATTGTAATTGGCCTCATGCAAAAAGAACATAGTACAAAAAAAATTTATGCATCTGATTAATTATTTTTGGAAATATATTGTGCCAAGTGCAACCTTCTCACATAATTCATTTTCTAGTTTTAGCTGCTTGTCATTGCTCCTTTTCATGCTCTTCTGAAGATCCTCCAACCTTCTGTCTATGAATTCTACATCCTATGAAGAACAGATGCAATAGATAAGAGGTAAACACGTTTATGCTTCCAGTTCTGTAAAATCTTAACTATTCTAAGGCAGTATCAATAACAAAATAAACTATGATGAATACATGACCTAAGAAATTGGTATGAAAGATAAATAGAGTGCATAACTGTGGAAATTGAAATGAAAACCCAAACTTGAAATTAATAATAATAATAACAACAACAGCAAAGAGTAAAAGAAACATGGAGCCCAAAATATATGTTCCATATTTGTCACGTTGTATTGCTATATGTCAAAATTATATCTAATAACAAGTAGGTAGAAAAAAAATAGGCTACGTATTTCATTATCAAGGTGATAAAGAAGCTGAGAAGATCACTACAAAAAATTAGAAAACAAAAACGGTAGCCATATAAAACAGCCATTTTTTTTCCAATTTTTACAAAAGCTATAAATGGTTGAGGGATCCAGAGAATATAAGACAGAATCCTGGCCTGTTAGGAAACATGGATAACAAAATATTTGCACACCAAACAAATTCTAAGTTGAAAATAAGCTAATGTTTCACTTTAAGATGATTTTAAACTCTAGCTCCATGAGAAGAAAACAATGAGAAAAAGCTTCAAGACAAAATATTCTCTCAATAGACAATAATTTAAGCTTGAACTGTGCGGGCAGAGAATTAACGAAGACTTGCAAAATATACATTATTTTTCTTGCAGGGCCAACAAATGCTTCTTGTGAGAAACAATGTATAAATTTGAGAAAAGAAAGCATCCAGCATAAAAGATATGATACTGCACCATGTAATAACATGCTGGATGGATATGATGCTGCATCCATCCAGCATGGTGTTTAAGCTGTTCCACCATTTAACCTAAGTAACTATACACCATGATAAAATCCTGCGGAATGAAAAACATAGGCAACTCTGGACAATCAGAGAGATTGTATTCAAGACTTAATATGATACAGACGATATTCATGCTTTAAACTCCATCTCAATAATTGCTCAGAACATGATACAGTCCACAGTCCATACAATGAAATGTTCAAGCATTCTTATTATTTTATTTGAAAAAATAAATGCTCCACTACAGATATCAGCCACACAAATGTGATAATTATAGATGACATGTATTGATCGCATGTACAGTTAAACAATAACTTGGTAGAGTCGAGAGGAGGTCAGTCGTCTGAAGTTACCTAACAGATCAAGACAATGAAAGCACTTTGAACGTATATAATAATCTGGAAATAATCTATATCTACCAAACCTAAAGCAGACAACATATTCCTTGATGATACATATCAGCATACCTTAAGTCGTAGTTCCTCAGTTATGGTCTCCAAATCCCTAACAGGATCCACAGAGTCATCAACATGAATTATTTCTGGATCTTCAAATGCTCCTACAAAAGAACTTGACAGAGGTATCTTAGCTACTATCTACATATGACAATGTCAAAAAGAGAAAAAAGCAACTGAAACTTAATAAACTCTTCTTGCTGTACATAATAATGAAAATAAGCAACAATAACATAATGGCATAATTTTTTGCATCTTTTACTAAAATTCTTGAATTATAAGCCTATGAAGTAAATGAACAGCCAAGAATACATAGATATATGACACAAGTGTCAAGATTAATTAAAGAATCTGACCAAGTAACCTTCAAAAACTTGAAATGGTAACCATGGAAGATTTGATATTACATATATATAATATATTATATATATATATATATACATGCATACATATTTAAAATGGGAATCTCTTGTCCTCATGTATTTCTAAGAAAGCTGATAACTGCATGGAACACGGTTCGGTATGGCTCTTATTTAGAATATATGGTTCAAATAAAAATATCTATAGAAAAAACATGTACTAGAAATAATCCACATAGACACTGCAACAATAAAAATAATAGATATTTTACAACTTGCAAGTTGTTCCACAAAAATATACTCTCAAAAATGTGTCGCCTAGATTGAAACTCTTACCAATGGTCAAAAGACTCCATGACGGTTACACAAAGAGCAACAAGGAAAAAACTATTAAACAAGTATACAAGACCATTGTAGCTTCAATAATATAGCACTATCGTTAGATAACCATGGGCAAGAACTACAATATAAGGGTAGTTGCTAGTTATTGTAGTCCTATACTATAGGAGTCAGTCTTTGTTTTAGAAGACTCCCTCCCCCTCCCCACCCCTTTTTCTTATTTGCCCTTTATTCTTCTCCCACTTCTTTTACTTATGCTAAAACCAACAAACCATTGTGTGGTATAAGAAAGTTATATCCAATTATCTATTACCATTCTTTGTATTTCCACTTTTGCATTCTCCCAGAAAAAATCTCCAGAGTTAACGTTTAAAAATTCTATTTAGATGGAAAAAAGTAAAGCAGGTCATGATCAGACTCTTTGTGTTTTCATGTTTAAAAACCATGTTAACTTCTTAGTGCAATATCCAGATGTGAAAAAAATAGTGAATATCTGACGCTCGAAACTGTTCTGTTGACACAAGCATAAACATTAAAATTCAAAGAAATATTTCTAAATGCCAAAAATACAATACCAGGAATCCACACTCGGTAAAAAAATGTATATATAGTTATACTCGACCATGCATTTTTCAATGCAAGGAAGCATACCTTTGATCAAAAGTAGACTAACTGATTTTGTTTTAGAAATCAGGCAATGACTTCATGTGGTATTAGAATTTACAAGGAGCTAAATCCTGCAACTTTATTCAATTATACATAATGCAGGGAGAGGACAATGATCAAACATCTAATGTGACAGGAGTATGCATGTACATATTGCTTATACATTTTATGGCACTGCTAAAGGACTTGCGGTCTTTCCTTAAGTTACAAACCATGCAGATAACATTGCACAGAGCTAAAATTCATTCATGTATCAATCTCAAGAAATGTCCCACTGCACTTCCTAATACCACCATCTTCAGATAGCACATTCAAAAGGAAAAAAAAAAGAACAAACTCCAACCACGGAGTCTTTATTTTTTGAGAAGCATAAGTAGAAATATATCAAGATGTAAGGAAGTTGTTTATAGAAATGACAAGAAAATTAAGCTTGGATAGTCGTTATGAACCTCGCTCTTTGGCTTGTATAATTGACAAAGCCAATCAAACCGCTCATCAGGGACATTAATCCGTGCCTCATTGGGTTCTATGGTACAGAAAGGGAAATTCTCTGCTGGGATGACAACTTTGTAAGCGTGTTGAAAAGGGTTGACTTCCCAACATTGGCAACCCAACCTGTGAATCAAAATAATCACCTATGTCAGTGATTGGTTACACATGATAATTTCTGACTCAATTTTCACGTATTTATTATAATAAGATAAAATTAGAAAAGCAAAGAGAAGTAACCATACAAAAACTCTGTATTTCAGAAGGAATCAAGATATGAAAAAGCAGAACACGTTAGATTTTTCCATTGATCAATGAAGGAGTAAACTTGCCCATGGCGTTACAGACTGAAAAATTTCAGATCATTATTTACGGCATGGTTTCATTTTGTGAAAAAATTGTGGTATTAAATGGTCTAAAGTGCAAAAATGGAAATCAAATATAGATTCCTAGTCATCCAAAAACAACATAATAAACAACTACATGCTGCTAACAAATTTTATTAAAACTTCAATGGATCTAACTTGACATGATTTGAGCCAAACCAAACCGTAAAAAGGAATCAAACAAGCAACAGCTATGCAACTAAATCATAAGGCAGCAAAGCGCATACACAAGTGGAATCTGAAAATGTCTCATTGTTTGCCACTAATACGTTATGTAAGCAGATATTTTGTACCGTTCACATCTAAACCGAATAGTGAAATTTAAAAATAAAGCATACAATACCTCCCAAAATCCTGATTTTCATTGTAAAATCAATCGGAACTACCAATATAGCATGCCATATGCTCATCAATAGAACAAAATCAGAGCACACTGTGCCAAAATTAAAACAGAATGCTGCTTTGCGACAACGGATGACGGAATCCAAATCGAGAGGCAGGCATATCTTAGGAGAGAAATTCGAGTGAGAGGTGTGGATTCGACACTTACGATTCCAATCTTCAAATGGGACGAGAAACCGACCCAGAATCGGCCGCTCGGGGACGGCGTCCTTCGATTTGGCGGCCTTCGGAGGCATCCTGGGAATTGTTGCGAGGAGGTCCTCCGAGAATTTTCTAGGGTTTGGAACTCGGAGGCTCCCTCCTCTTACTAGGGTTCTAACAGTTCTATTTCTCCCCAAGATTTCGCCTAGGTGACCGAGAGGAGAGAGGAGAGAGAAAAGACAACTTTTATTTATAGCTAAACGCGGTTGTGTTTTGGGTTGGACTATTTCGATTAAAAAAAAAATAAAATAAAATAAAAAAATAAAATTAAAAAAATAAAATAAAAATTTTAAAGTTTATGTTGATTGATAGTAGTGAAAAAGTTATGGATATATATAATAAATCCCGTTCATTCGGCTGACACTAGTTATAGTCATGTTGATGTGCTCACCTTCGGATGAGGAACGGCTGCGAAAAAATTAATAAACGTCGTGTATCGAATATTTCCTGGCTGGAGTGAGGGACGTCTGGGGGTGGCCACGCCGGGATCTAACTTCCCTCCCTTTTATTTTAAAAAAAAAAAAAAAGGACACGGTGGCACTTCATCTCTCATAATGAGGTTGAAGAGATGGATGGTTATGATTTCATTGATGGAAGCCATCGAAAAAAACAATAGTTTGATCATTGTCTCCACCCATCAACAGTTGATCTCATCCCCTATTAAAATTAGCTCGTGGTAAAACTAAATCAGATATGCAAAGACAAAGAACTCGGAGGCTCCCTCCTCTTACTAGGGTTCTAACAGTTCTATTTCTCCCCAAGATTTCGCCTAGGTGACCGAGAGAGGGAGAGAAAGGGAAACTTTTATTTATAGCTAAAGGCGGTTTGTTTTGGATTGGACATATTTCGATAAAAAAAAATTAAAAATAAAATAAAAAAATAAAAATAAAAATAAAATAAAAAAGTTTTAAAGTTTATGTTGATTGATAGTAGTGAAAAAGTTATGGATATATATAATAAATCCCGTTATCGAATATTTCCTGGCTGGAGTGAAGGACCGTCTGGGGGGGCCACGCCGGGATCTAACTTCCTCCCTTTTTATTAAAAAAAAAAAAAAAGGACATGTGGCACTTCCATCTCTCATATAATGAGGTTGAAGAGATGGATGGTTATGATTTCATTTGATGGAAGCCATCGAAAAAAACAATAGTTTTGATCATTGTCTCCACCCATCAACAGTTGATCTCATCCCTTAAAATTAGCTCGTGGTAAACTAAATCAATATGCAAGACAAAGGAGGAATGCAAAGAACTAAGCTCCACTTTATTGGTTCTTCTTTCTCCCTTCTTATCTTGCTTACCTCCATGTGAAGGTCTCCAATTAAGTAATATGAGAAGGTCTCGATCATGGACAACCAAATTGAAAACCAAGAGAATGAACCACCTGCTAGCTATGATGAAGATGTTGAATAACAAATCTTGGTAGATGAAAGTTATTATGGTAATTGCTCAGTCGACCTCAAGAAGCAATCGGACTATCAACTGTGATACCAAGTAAGGACAAGACGAGCATCGACTAAGAATCTACCGATAATCGACTAAATAGAAGCCGACTAAATCAGCTACATTGAATAAATTACAAAATTCTGCATCGAGAGATTATAAGTACCCGGGACTAACTCTCAACATCCCTTTATACACATCTATCGAGTAATAACTCTGTACCAACTAACTTCCTAGGCAGACTTAATCGGACGCAATAGGAAGCAGTGCCCAGGCCCTCTCTCTCGCACCAAGCAAACCACTCTGATACTTAGCATCCCTAACATCCGAGTAAGTGACAGAAGCAGACAAATTCTAGCTATCCGTGTATAGATCATGGCCAGCTAGTCGCAACCATCCCAATAAAAATAATGGCAGGCAGGATCACCACAATAGCCATGATCCTAATAAAAAGATTTCAGGAAACAGAATTCCATATTCTATACAAAATTTATTACGCCTATCAGAAGATGCCACCTCCCTAACGGTATTCAATTATCCCATGTAACTTTATAAATGATAAGAGGAGACCCCAATAAGGTATGGTATATTACACTTCAACATCATTCCTTATGCTCATTCAGTCATCTCTTTCACCATTGCTTTCAACTTCGGCTACTGTAGCCCACTTCACTCTTTACTCACTTGAGCGTCGGAGGGTCCTCTATGGAAACCCCAGTCCAAGGACTATTCTTGTAGGTCTCTATTAAAAAAGTCTCTAAAAGAGGCATCTCTTTTCCATCAGAGTAGCCCGGAAGACCCTCACGCACCACCCGAGTTCTAGTAAAAAGTGATTTGACAGCAACATATAGGTATGTCAAGAAAAGGGGTAGCATCTTTAAGAAAACCTTGAAACTTGGAGTCCAATGGTGATCACTTGAGTACAAGATAACTCCACTAGCCATACCGAATGCTTTTCGCATCGTGAGAAGCATTCCACTAGGTGCTGGAACCTTTTGCTCTGCCTCCCCTACCATCGATGATCTAGCAGGACTTGCTTGCTATCTTGGCATAGCAGGTTCAAGCCTTGACCATGGTAGTGTAGGGACTGTAGCAATAGCAACCTTCTATTACGAAACAGCAACAATCGGAGGTCCCAACTACCTCCATTGTTGCTTTCACCCATTAGAGGTCCTCTCACTGATATACTGTCTACCGTCCAATCCCTCTCTCTGCACCAAGGAAGTTTCCAGCATGATGGACGACAACAAGAAAGAGAGCTGAAATAGGAAAAGCACTCCCATTTCTCATCCAAGTTCGAATATTGCAAGAAGGATTTATTGACAAGGCTATTCGATGATTAGCCAAATAATGCCTCGATGACTATGAACGTGGTTGAGCGAAGTCACCCGCCGACTTGCCAATCTATAGGGATGGAGTTGTGATCCGATCGAGTTTAACTCTTGCCTACCTCTTTCTCATCGAATCATGGAGGAATAGATCCTGAGTCAGTTTAGGATGTCCTAGATGGATCCCTACGATAGTACCATAAATTTATGTGGAGAGCTACAAGGCTCTCATGCAAGTTCGGGGCACTACCAATGCCCTACTTTGTCTTGCCTTCCCAGCTACTCTTTGCAAAGCGGCCCGAGTATGGTACTTCAGACTTGAGCCAAGGAGTGTTCACTCCTTCAAGTAGCTGGAGAGATAGTTCGAGGTATACTTTAATACTAGCCAAAGGATGCTATGAGAGCCTGATAGTGTTTTCTCTATCTGGCAACAAGATAGAGAGTCATTAAAAGACTACTTGACCAAATTCAAAATGGCTATGTAAAGATCTATAACATGGATGAGTCTATGATCATGCTGGCCATGAAGAGGGGACTCCGTTGCTCCCGATTCACCTACTCTTTGGATAAGACTTATTATAAGTCTTACTCGGAATTGCTAGCCTATGCCCCAAAATACATTCATGCGAAAGGTGATATTACTTGAAGAAAAGATAATGGCAAATAAAAAAAAAAGCAAATCAAGAGGGAGTCAAGCGGGGGCTAAATCGAGATGTCCAACTCATCCAACTTGCCAAATTTTGGACCAAGAAACCTAGCCAATAAATCGGGTAACTTTACTGCTCTCCTCGTCCCCAAATCCAAATTCTTATGAAGATAGAAGGAGAGCAACTCCTTTGAAGGCCTTACTCAATGAAGCCTTTGACCTCTTGCGACAAAAGCAAGTACTATTACTTTCATTAAAATCATAGCCATGATACCAAAGACTGCTTCCAACTGAAGAAAGAGATTGAAGGTCTTGTTTGACGAGGCTATCTTGAGAAGTATATTCATGGAGGTGCTTGGCCTAACATCCAGAAACTTGACTAGCAGCAAACTCGAGCTAAGATCGACAACTAACCGACTGCTGGCTTAGTTAGCATAATCTTTGGGACGGAGTGCTCTTCAAAGAGGCCAAGAGAAGAGGAGAGCAAAAATATAATTTTTTTTGTAATAAAGAATTAGTCGTGGTCCAAAATATTAGATGCATGCCCTAGAAGCTAGATTAGCCAATATTTATAAAATTTTCTTAGGATATATTTTATAATATTAACTTTTTATATAATAAAATTAGATTTTTTCATTCATATCTAAGTTCAAAATGTTTATGATCATTGAGTTAATTAGTATATGATACATATTCTCAAGAATTAAAAATTTGAGATATATGACATTAATAATTAATTCATTATTACTCGCAATCATAAGATCATTACGGGGATGGTGTTTGATTTAAAAAAAATTGGTGCATGATCGCTTTTCTAGGAAAGATGGATCTTAAATCTATAGTATGGAGATACCGAAGCAAGAGTGTAGGTGCTTGTTAAGAATAAGGGTACTAAGCATGACCAAACATGAGTACTCACTAAGATGTCTACCTTTTCGTCAGTGTCATACTAGATAGTCGATACTACGGTAGGGTGAATATTTCTATACCCTGAGATGCCTTTGCTGTTCATAATAAGGATGTTGTGATTTGACTATACCAAAACTGATCTCCTAGCTATATGGAGTCTTGAGGTATAAGTTAGTTGTAGTATATTCATTATAAGATAGGGTGTGCATCGACGGGATCTATCGACCATGGTAAATAAGTAATATTCTATGTAGATCATGAGAGTAAATCTTAAAGCACATGGCCATGGCAGTGTGAATGATGGAATGGTATTTTCATAATGTTTCACAACACTCTCGAGTTGATTGAATCTAACATATGATAAGAGTTAGGTTTGACGGGTCATCCTTAACCTATACCCTATTGAGACTCATGATAGAAAAACCGAATCATACGGTAACTATACTAAAGATTCATTTTTTCAATTATGATGGGTTGCCACTACATATTGCTAGGTATTACTAGTACATTATGAGATCAATTAGAATTATTTAGATAATCAATAATTCTAATTAGTTAAGTTGGAAAGAGTTTCAATCCATCAAAAAAGAGTTTCAATGATATTATTGATAAAAATCATGATTTCCCACTACAAACATAATTGAACTTATGAGATCACACGAATTAGGGTTTTAGTCTTGGATTATTTAATTAGACTCGAGTAATTTGATTGGGTCTAAGAAAATCATACTAGTACATGATTAGATGCATATTTCTCCTTGATTAGATTTTTTTTATAAAGATAAGGCTTGATCTAATCTAATTGGGCTTGCATTGTCTTCTTAATTAGGTTCTGTATTAGATTGAGTTTGACCTATTCTAATTGGGCTCACATTTTTTCTTTATTTGGTTTCCTATTTAATTAGGTTTGACCTAATTAGATTGGCTTGCAAGGATACCAAGAGTTGGTGCCATCTATGTCATTTTTGATAAGGATAAGGAGGTACCAAGTGTTGGCTCCCCCTCTTTTTTTCACATGTTTTTTCTTCACATGAGTAATAAAAGAAGGTGCCATTTTTGGATAAGATGAGGGCAATGCCCCCTATTTTGAATTTGAATGGAAGTAAGAAAGAGGGCACGCACCCCCTTTTTTGGATAAATCCAAAGGAGGCTTGCCCCCCTTTTGTTACAAGAAGTCAAAGAAAAAGAGAGAGGGTGCACACTTGCTTTCTAGATAAGATCTAGGGATATGCGCCCCTCCTTTTTGTTGTGTAAGAAATCTGAGAGGGAGAGAATCAGCATGTGCCCTCTTTGAATTTTGAATTCATTGAGGGTCACACCCCAGGTGATTGTTCACGAGATTTTCTATGTATAAACCAAGTAAATGAAGCATCTTTAAAATAGGGTTGCACTAAGAAAAAATCTATTCTTATTTTTTTGCATGAATTCTCCTATCCCCAGAATGCCTTTTTCTTTACATCCTTCCTTGCATCCTCCCCTCTCCACCAATTTCATGATTTATACTAACATTCAAACTAGTTAGGTGTTAATTGAGCAAAGAAAAATTCAAGAAATCAAGGAGCCCTAATCCTTCTTGGTGAAGACGAATTAGATCTAGAGAAAGCATCCAAGATCGGCCCGAGTAGATACCTATAAAGGCTGGATAACTATGCAGCTCGATAAAAAACTTAAAACAATGAGCATCATATTGCAGAGATCTATTACCCGTGCAAAGATGATGAGATCATCCTTTCTAGATTAAATGGCTAATTTAATTTTATAATTATATTTCTTATTTATATACTCTCTAATGATTTAGCAATGATTGAGATGAGATCTTGATTCAATCATATGTCGGACCTAGATCAAGATTTTTTTAAAATCCGCTGCACCTTGATTTGTATGACTGAGCATGCAACCCATCCTTCACAAAATTTCGTGATGCGCTGTTATCATATCAATGACAATACCAAAACATGATGTACATAGAGTTTTAATTAATAGTGAAAGCTCGGCTGATGTCTTATTTTATGATACTTTTGTTCGAATGAACTAATTTAAAAATCAATTAAAACATATTTTTGTATCCCTAGTCGGCTTCTTGAGATATTCTATTAGAATTGAAGGTGAAATTAGTCTTCTTGTTACTGTAAGAACTTCATCTTTATAGAGTACTATTTTCATAACTTTCATAGTTGTTTGGATACCCTCGGTATATAACATTATTCTCGGATGGTCAGGCTTAAACAAGTTAAAATTGTCTCCACCAAATGCCTTCTTATTCATTTTCCAACAAAAAATGGAGTTGGCGAGATATGCATGCATTAATAACTGGCCCAATAATGCTTTATGATGTCGAGCAAAGTCCACAAGGCCACTGAAGTCCTGGTTATTAAACAACTAGACCTTAGGGAACTTGCGAAAAAAGGAGAACCAGCTAAGCAACTGATTTCCTTTCCCTTAAAGAATGATCCCACCAAGTTTGTATAGATTGGAGCCCTCTACCTAAGGAAGAATGGAGCTGACTATTGGAGTTCCTTCATTGAAATGCAAATATTTTTGCTTGGTCAGTGATGCAGGATGGATGAGATGCTAATCTAATGCTTAAGAACCTATCTTAATTTAAGGAACAATGAGCAACAGATGGCAGCAAACTCATATAAAGATATCAACAGATATAATAAAAAAAGACTATTAGAATACTACTAAGATACCCGCAATGAAATCTCATGCAATTAAATGAAGAAATCTGGATCCAATGATTGAGAAACCATCTAAACTAAGATAAACAATCTTCAAAGAATCAGATCTAGAGAGTTTAGGATTGGATCTACTTAGCAATAATGAAGTTTCACACTTTTAAAGCAGATTTAATTTCAGCACTCAGGATCTTTGCGGTTGAACTTGAGACTTTCATTCTTCAGGAGCAGATCTTCAACGTTAATGGTTCCAAGGCAAGGAAGATCTTCACTTTCAGATCGCGAATACCAGAGATCCTACAAAAAATTTCAGTTAGAGGCACGGAAAGGTGATAGAAGAATGGAAAAGGTTGGCGGTTAGAATAGAAGAGGGAAGGAAAAGGTTGTAGGCGTCTTGGATCTTGGATTTTGGACTTGGAAGATGGTTGGAAGATAATTTAGGACCTCACGCCCTATAGACCTCATGCCCACTCTCAATGCTCTCATAGCAAAGTTGGAGAAAAAAAATTTCATTCATAAAAATTCTATCATACAAGGGGAGGATGGGGTGGTATTTATAGACACTCATCACATGGTAGCAAGATAAAAGTAAACTTTTTTTGAATACAAGATAGATAAGGATAGAGTTCATTTAAATACAAGATAAGTGAGAGGAAAAGGGGGACTCCCATCTTCTTTTAAATATAAAATATTTCTTGTTGGATTGGATGAAAACTCCTTTGAATTTGAAATTTGAATCTCCATTATGTTGGCCGACCAAGGATTTTGGGTGGTGATGTGGCATGGCATTCTCCAAGTGACGTGGTGATGTGGCACGCTCCATGACATGGAAAGTGACTTGGCATTCCAACTTGGCTTCATTAATTGGACTTGAACCTTGGCTAACTTATGAACCCCTTGACACATTACAAGACTCAATCAAAGCAAACCTATCTTGATCAAATTGAATCTAATTTGACCAAATTACAAATTAAAATATACTAACTTTAATTACAGCACTCAATGACTCATGACTGAAAAGAAGATAGACTATTCATTGGTGATCCATAAAAAGCTTGAAGTGATCTGATATTTCTTTCTAGCTCTGGTGTCCTCACCAGTCAGTGACAAACATGCCTGGCATCCCCCAAGAGGTAATTATCCACAAGCTCAACATAAATCCTAAATTCAAACCAGTCTAGTAGAGGAAAAGGAACTTTGTTCCTAAAAGGTACAAAGTCATTGATGAATAGGTCGATAAGCTTCTTGCTGTTGGATTCATCCGGGAAGCTCACTATCTCGATTGGCTATCTAATGTAGTCATGGTCAAGAAGGCAATGAAAAGTAAAGAATCTGCATCAACTTTACTGGCCTCAATAAAGCATGTCCAAAAGATAATTTTTCATTATTGAAGATTGACTAGCTGGTTGATGCTATCTTTGGACTTAAGCTACTCAGCTTCATGGATACTTTCTTGGGCTACAATCAAATCAAGATGGCTCAAAAGGATGAAAAAAACTACCTTTATCAGTACAAAAGATATTTATAATAGAGTAATACATTTTCTTTTAAAAAATACAAGAGTCACCTATCAATAGCTGGTCAACAAGATTAATCAGAATATAGAAGTCAACATTGATAACATGCTCGTCAAAAGCTCCAAGAAAGCCAACCACATTAAAGACCTAGAAGAGGTCGTTGATGCTCTTTGTCCGCATCAAATGAAGTTGAATCAAGTAAGTGCACCTTTGGTGTCACCACAAGCAAGATCCTTGGATTTCTGATTACTAAAGGAGGCATTGAAGTGAATCCAAAGAAGATCTAGGCCATACTTCACATGTAACACCTAACTTCCAAAAAAAGAAGTATAATAGCTAATCAGGCATAGTGCAACACTTAATCAGTTCATCTCAAAATTAGTAGAGCACTATCCGCATTTCTTCAAAGTCCTGCACCAAATAAATGACCTCACTTGGACTGATGAATATAGACAACTTTTGAAGAGTTGAAGAAGTTCTTTAGCTCTTCATTCTTGCTCTCCAAATCATAAATTGGAGAACTCTACTTGTATCTAGTAGCATCCCTGAAGCGATTAGCTCCATACTCATTCGAGCGGACAACAAAGGGGTTCAAAAGCCTATTTATTATATCAGTCAAGTACTTCACGATGTAAAGACCAGATATTCTAAACTTGAAAAGATTGTTCATGCTTTAATCATCTCGATGTAGCATCTTAGGCCTACTTCCAAGCTCATTCAATTATCATCCTAATCAACCAACCACTCAAAGCTAGCCTGCAATAGCCAGACACATCTAGGAGAGTGATCAAATGGGCAATCAAACTCAATAAGTTTGACATCTCCTATCGATCAAGATTATCCATGATAGTCCAAACTCTAGTGGACTTCTTGCTCGAGTGTACGTGGTCGGATGACAAAATTGAGGAGACTCCTAGCGTGCAAATTGATTTGGGAACATCTTAGATCATGCATATAGATGGAGCTTTGAACTTTCAAGGGAGCAAAGAAGGGCTCATCCTCACAAACTCAAAGAAAGTGGTTGCGATATACACTTCGCTTCTCATTCAATGTAATTAACAACTCATAGAATTTGGAGTGCAAAGTCTCTGAGTCTTCATTGATTTCCAACTCATAGCCAGTTAAGTCACTAGTGAATATGAGGCTCATGATCCAACGATGGTCAAGTTTTTCAATAAGGTGCCGACCCTCGTATCAGCCCTCAAGTACTTTGACATATTCTACATTTCAAGGCAAGAAAGTTCTTGGACAGACATGCTATCTTGATTAGCAACTTCAATTGATAGCTCTTTCAGTTGGACTTACATCGAATATCTGGAAGCACCCAGTATCGACAAAGCTAAGAAAGTTCAACAAGTCGACCATGAATCCAGTTGGATTGATCCTTTGATCAAGTTTCTAACAAAAGGAGTCTTGCCCGACAACCCTTTAGAGGCAAAATAATTAAAGTGAAAAGTTTCTTAATATATATTGCTAGTTGGACAACTTTATAAGAGGTCCTTTTTCCTTCATTTGCTTAAGTGCTTGCGATCTACTGAAGCTGACTATGTTTTTCATAAGATCCATGAAGGAATTTACAAAAATCATCTGGAGAGCAGGTCCTTGGCCTACAAAGCTTTAAGGTAGGGATACTACTGGCCCACCATGTGATAAGATACTATGGATCCTATTTGGAGATGTGATTAATGTCAATGATACATAAGCATCTAGTGGCAACTAGCAAGCCAACTGACTTAGTTTTCATCTCCCTAGCCCTTTGCCCAATAAGGAATGGACTTACTCGGCCCATTCTTCTCAGCAACTGATCAATGAAAGTTTTTCATTATTGCCATCGACACTTCACTAAATAGATGGAAGTAGAATTCCTGGCGTACATTATCAAGAATAAGGTCAAAGACTTCTTTTGGAAGTCCATCATATGCTGATTTGGGCTCCTTCGTATCAACATCATCGATAATAGCCGATAGTTTAACAACCAAGTATTCAAGGACTTCCATGCTGAACTTCATATTTAACACTGGTTTATACCTGTCGGATATCCTCATTAAATAAAAAACTGAAGTCACAAATCGAACAATTTTACAAGGACTCATGACCAAGCTAGATGAGACCAAAGGTTGGTGGGTGTAGGAGTTACTGGGAGTGCTATGGGCATACTAAACTACTCCTCGGATACTGACAAATGAGTCTCCTTTCAACCTGGCTTTCGACATAAAGGCTGTGATCTCAGTAAAAATTGGATAACCAATTATGCAGGTTGAGCACTATGATGAGTCAAACAACTTAAGCCAACTAAGAGCCAATCTTGCTCTATTGGAAGAAACTCAAAATCAAGCCTACATAAGGATGGTAATGTACCGATAGCAAGTTGCTCGGTACTAGAATTTTTAAGTAAGATCTAAGACTTTTCATTCACATACCTTGTGCTATAGTGCACTAAAGTCTTAAGACTAATACAGCAAGAAAAATTATCTCTAAATCAGGAAGGACCCTATCAAGTAGTTAAAGCTTTTCAACGAGGATCCTATAAGATTGAAGACCTTAACAAAATACTGATATCTTGGACTTAAAATGTCAAAAATCTCCAAAAGTACTACCAACAATGTATAAACATTGAGTTAGTGATACAATAAGAATTCTTTTCAGCAATGTTCCTAGAAGTCTCATCTTGATACTTCGAATGTTTAGTCATTCATCATCGAGATTCCTCTGGGTTCACTCCCTTCCAGCTAATTGATAACTAGTCGAAGAAAATTGTTGTGCCTCGTACCTCCATCTTACTTGAGTCTCACTTTCTCGAAGATCATTCCTTTCTGGTCGATTGACAACCAGTCAAAGAAAATGGCTACACCCTCATACTTCCATCTTACTCAGGTCTCACTCTCTCGGGATTCACCTTTCTCTGATCGATTGATAATTAATTGAAGAAAATGGCTATGCCCTCATGCCTCTATCTTACTCAGGTCCGACTCCCCTAGGATTCACTTTCCTTTGATCGATTGATAACTAGTCAAAGAAGATGGATGTGCCCTCATGCCTCCATCTTACTTGGATCTCACTCCCCCAGGGTCCCTCCTCTCTGGCTAATTAACAACCGATCGAAGAAGATTGCTCTCATGCCTCCATCTTATTTGGATCTTACTTCCTTAGGGTTTACTCCTCTCTAGTTGATTAACAACTGATCGAAGAAGATGACTGCGCCCTCATGCCTCCATTTTACTCAAGTCTCACTCCCCCGGGGTTCATTTCCCATCGATCGATTCACGATCAATCGAAGAAGATGGCTATGTTCTTGTATCTCCATTTTATTCAGATCTCATCCCCTTCTGGCCACATGACAACTAGCTAGTAGATGATCCATCATTTTTTTGGATGACTAATTAACACTCATTCATCTCAGAAAAAGCATCGACATGCCCAAGTACTAACCGACTTTCTATAATCAAATAAGTTTAACAGTCAGATTATACTCCTATATTCAAGAAATTGATGCACTAGTCATTATAGTAGGGTTTCTGATCGACTAAATAATATAAGCAAATTCTATTACTTTGTTGCAGCTGGGTCACATACTTGTCCATGTTTGCAAGCTGAGATATTCGATTAAGATCTTTTTCTCGACTAAAGGGCCTAGTAAAAATTCACACATGTCTACAAAACTATCTTGGGTACAGGACTTTAGATCGATTGATTGACACTCGATCATTGGATAAATAGTCGAATAGTAATTGACTTTCCATAGTCTATGATATTCCTAAAGTCCTATCTACAGAATGGTTCATTTAGTTAATGTAAAAGTTATTATTCAGTGATTCATTGTCTGACTAAGTTACTTAGTTAAAAATTAAGATATTCAGACATTAATAGTTTAAAGGATAAAAGTAAATTATCATTGATAAAAAGGTGCTTTATAAGAGCTAGATTCCAAAATTTTGGAGGAGAAGAAGAGTACAAAAAGAAAAGAAAAAAAATCACTCGTGTCTATGCTTTGTTGATCCTAGTAGCTTCTTGTTTGGCCCTAGTACAAAAAGGAAAGAAAAAAATCCCTAGTGGCAGCAACTTCTTCGGGACCTCCTGTCATAGTCGCTTCAATTCAAGAATTTCAGTGGCTACTTCATTGGCCCTAGCAATTTTTTGTTTGGTTGCCTCTTCCTGCTTGAGAACCAATGTTTTACTCAAGTTGAGTGTCAGAAAGGCTTGGGCCACCTTCTTCCTACAATTGGTGAACCTGATTATATAGGCATCCACTCTAGCTTTAACAGCATCGTTCATAAAGTTATCCGACTCTTTATACTCTGCCATCACCCAAACAACTATAGATGTGGCCTCTTCCTTGGTAACCTTGACCTTCTCGTTAGCCAGATGGAGAAGGTCTGTAGTCTGATTTAGCCTTTCTTCCACCTCGACTACACGGGTTCATTCCTAGGTAAGCATCCCATCTTTCTTGGCCATTCGGGCTTCCAAGTCCCGAATGGTGGTCTCTGGGCATCTCAGGAGTTGTGGAGGATGACCAACTTTTCCTTTAACTTTGATTCCCGCTCGGTAGCTTCATTCTGTCGATGATCATAGCCAGCCACCAGATCTTCAGCCTCCTTCAGCTAGCTCTCCCAAGTACTGTTGAGGTTGGCATACTTCATGAGCACCCTTCGCATGATCGTCATATCATGAAGAAACTACACGAGCATAAGAAAAGCCAAATTAGTTAGCCAATCTTAATGCATTGGCCAAAACATGATGGAGTACTTACCTTGGCAATGGTCGAGTACATGCCAAACATCACATCATTGAAGGAGCGGGCTCTTTGCTCCTTCACATCTCAAGGAAGGAGCATTAGCTTTGACAATTCCCTAGCTACCCATATGTTGTACACTACAAAATTATCCTCCCTAACCCATGCTTGGAGGACATATTTGTCACCCTCCCTGATGTGGGTGATAGATGTCTTTCATTCCAAGGCCTTTCGAGATGATTCGTCCACTCCTGGAGCCAAGGAAGTCGAGGTAGTCGCCACCCTTACTAGTGCAATCACTAATTGAGTTGAAGTCAGGTGCCCGGAGGATGTTAGCCCAGAAGAAGTTGGAGGAGCTGCAACTATCTCCACCTCATCATCATGGGTGGAGTCTCTCGGTCAAGGCAATTGAGCCCTGGTAATGGCAAAAGGGGCCCTGATCGAGGGCCTCAAGCATGGTTGTTTAGCAATGGCCTTCTTTGGACAATCTTTTTATGGATCATTCCTCTTTTTAGCGATAGCAGGCTCCCATAATTTATTGGCAGGTACATTTCTAATGCCTATAAGATGAATAAGATGGCTTAGAAAAAATCCAAAGATTGGAAGGAGAAGAGAATATGCAAAAAGATACTTACCAAGTGAGTTCACTAAACTTGGCATCAAAAAGGTTCTGCTCCATAAGAAGTTCCCATAGGGGAGGAATTTCATACTGCAAAGCTTGAAAATAATCTTTTTTGTCCACTTCAAGGATCCGATCATTCTTATTCAAGGAGGTACTTGGCTCTCGCCATGCCCAATAGACTTCCCGGGCTTAATTGGGGGTGACAAAGAAGAACTTGTTTTTCCAATGATGAATGGAAGAAGACATGCCAAGAAGGATCCAAAAGTACCTTTTTAGAGTCCTGGAGAAGAAGATGCAGTTTGGGTTGACGTATAATATGACTTGTCAGACATATTGGGTCATATGGGATTTACCCGTTCTCTCTCTCGATCGAGATATCCTCTATTTAGCCACAGAAATATTGATCCCTAGCAATGTGTCAGCCGAGAGGGAACTCGGTAAAGCAATTCGGCTCGAGGGCTTATATTTCTACAAGAGGGGAAAGTCCTTACTTAGCATCACATGTGAGCCTAACCGTAGCGGGCATCGAGACCCTTCTAACTAGATTGGGTTCCAAAAAATCATACGAACATTCTGAGATACGGTTGTCAAATGGGGGAAGAGGAATGAGAGGCACCCCTAAGCTTTTCGGTTCACTAGTAGGTGATGAGGGGATTTCAAAAAAAGGGTAATTGCATCTGCCAATGCATTCATTCGGATACATTATTCCTTCTTCACCTTTTCCACCCACCCTTACTAAAAAAGCTAATTTGCCTCTTCTTGGTAATGAATTGAGCGGCAGCGAGGAGGTCCAGTTTCATAGTGATTTTATTTACTTGAGGAATCATAGCCGGGCGATGTTAGGATAGCCGAAATAGATGAAATGATTTTCTTCTTAACAAGACTGAACTACCGCCGCATAAGAAAGCACCCCACCTCAATTTCATGCACGCAAAAGAGTTGTCTATCAACAGCTTTCAACATTACTTTCCTAAAATCGTGAAAATTGAAGGTGAATCTGATTATGATAAATCTCTCTTGGAAAGGTCCTCCGTTGCATAAGCATTTTGGTATCTTGTTGGTTATCATAACAATGGTTTCTTTCTTTTTTTGGTGCCCTTGAATACTTTGAGTCAAGTCTACACTCCTGCCCATCAGGTAGCTTTAGGAGCGTGTTTGCATAAGGTGCCCCAAAGAACAAGGTTTTTTTCAAATAAGCCAATTTATTTGGGACCCTATGGATCTATTCTTTTTCCTATTTAAAGTTCAGTTCTGTCTCTGTGTTTTCACGTCGAAAATTCTTTGTAGATAAAAAGATGTCAAAGAGGCTTATTACTTACCAAAAAAAATACTTTTTTGATTGGATGGGAATGAATCAAGAAAAGGTTTATCATACCATATCAAAATCAAATCTAGAACCCTAATTATTCCCAAAATTTGTGCCACTCTTTGATGCGTATAGGATTAAACCATTGATCATACCAATCAAATTTCTTCTTTTTAATTTTTATTTCTATGAAAATATTAGTAAAAAAAATTCTTTAGATATTACCTAATCAATCTCTTAGGTTTGATTCGTAAATTTCAATAATTATTTTTTTAGTCTCATTTTTAGACTCATGAATTGGAGTGTCATCTTGCACTTTTCTATTTGATCGATCCATTCAATTTCCAGCTAGCCTGTGAACAAGTTTTTCTTTGGGTAATCTTTTAAGGCCCATTTACAAGGCTATGTGACTTGCTGGGCCAAGAGAGGGGATAACTAGGATAGCAGACTTACCCTGGAGGCACATAGAGTCTTCAAGAAGTACACTAAAAAATTCAGTCATTCTTAAATAGCCGAAAACATAAGTTGACCGATAAGCTCTTCAAGGGGCCAGTTTGATTGGCAAGTATGGCTTGGATATGATACTTTTTAAAAAAAAAAAAAACTCACTTTCTCGAGCTATATGATTATCTGAATATGAAGTAGTTCTATTACTTGTTGGTCCACTTAAACTAAAGCTCTGAAATCCATAGTACTTCAACTTTCTTTCCTTGCTCTTTTCCTTTTGCAAGATAAAGGCTGGTACTCTAATAGGCATAGGCATTCTCGAGTTGTTGTATCTTTCCTTAATATAAAGCGGGAATGAGAGCAGGAAAGGCAACTAGTCTTGATTCCAACAGCTGGAGTTCATCTAGAAACTCAGTCCAAAGAAGTCAGGAAGTCAGACGCAGACCAGCACAAGTAGGTGCCATAGATATCTTTCTCCATGTGATATCGTGCAACAGGCAAAAGACTTTATTTACACAATCATCATGGTTGGGTGAGTTCGTCCATTACGAATTAACCTCAGTACTTCCAATCTGGTCATGCACTTCTTTAAGATGCAGAAACTGATGACCTAGCAATCCCTCGTCTTAGGGTGCCTTTTCAACATATGGATCCCGAATAAAGATACTCGGGGCCAAATTTCAAAAAAATACCAACAGACAATAAAAGAAACAAGAATGCAAAAGGAATTTAGAGTAAGTTGAGTAGAAACTATCTGGTAAAGGTCAAGGATGTTACCACCGAGATGGTAGTTCAAATGGAATGAGGCTTTTGTTTCATGTCCACACATCCCAGGTTTGAGAAATGATGCTACGGCCAACTCAAATAAATCTAGGATTAATCTTGGGGCCTGGACATGGGGTGTGGATGGCTATACTCCCCTTTGGAATCAAACATTCTGATGCTTTGATGGGACCGGAGCGACGTACCCATCCAATATGGTAGGAAAGGGTTGAGCCACCTTTGTTGTCATCCTGTATCGAATATTTTTCAGTAGAGTGGGGGCCCTCATGGTCATGCCCAGAGAGGGTAGCTATACTGGAAGCCTCCCTCACTCCTTTTTCTTTTAAAAAAAGGTCAAAGATGTTCAAAATGAATGGATGAAAAGGAAGCCAAAGACCAACACGAAGATTTTCCTCATACATGGACAATCCGTTGATGGGACCGAAAGTTACTCGATCTTCCAACCCGATAAGTGAAGGTGATAAGTATCTGGGAATCAATACTTATCATAGATTTTGAGAAGGTCAACTTCGGTCATAGTATAGACCTCAATCGACGAGCCAGCAGGAAAGATCCTCGTGACATTATTGCTCTCAACCCAGAAACTTACTCGACAAGTAGGGGCCCTCGCCTCCCCCGAGTTCTTATGGCTGTCCCAACTCGAGGAACAATTCGAAGATGCTACAACCAGGAGACATTATTCATGAGTGACTTTCATCCTCAATGGAAGACATCTCCCGAGCATGCCAAGAAAAGATCAAAAGAAGAAGGAAAATTAAAGAAAATTCAAAAGAAAAGCTTCTACCCAAGAACTATATGAAGACCAAAAAATAGGAAGCAAGGAAAGCAAGAAACCTATGGAAATCCTAAGGAACTCCTAAGAAAAGGCTCCTAGAAGAAGAACAAAGAGGAAACGAAGGTAAAGAGAGGCTAAAGAAACCAACCTAGAGAGTTTGAATTGGGTCTTCTTGTTCTTCTTCTTCTCTCCCTTTGCAACTCTGGTAGTAGCAATAGGAAGATAAAAATGGCAGTAGTAAAAGAACCATGGCAGGGAAAGCACTATTTATACCTGATTTAATGATTGAGATCAAAGCCTCAATTTTACTTGAGACTGTCAAATCTTGACACATAGCACAACCTAAATCGGTAACGTCATGTCACTTCGAAAAAATAACCAACTGATTAACTCTCAGTTCTGGGTTATATGCAAATCATTTATGTGCCATAGTTGTCAAGCCATATGATGCAATTCCATTAGCCAAGGAGGATTGGACGAATTGCAAGTCATCTTCAAAAATTATTGCATAGTCCTTTTCTATGCTGCACTAATGATCTTCCTTTACACCACTATCAAAGTGACAAAATGACCATAGACTGTTTTCAAGGAGCCAATGAACACCTAGAAAATGAAAAAGTCTATCCAACTCTCAAGGCCAGAGAGATACTTACTCCCTTTCCCTAGAAACAACAAAATCCAAGTCACTTATCGGTCCCATTTTAGACTCGAGAGTAGGGGCATCTGTCATGGTAACTACCTACTCGGCCTCGAGAAGCAACCGGACTATCACTATGCACCAAGCAAGGAGGAGACGAGTACCGACTAAGGATCCATCTGGCAATTGATTGAGTGGAAGCCTATTAAGCCACTGCACCGATAAGCTACAAAACTCTATATTGAGAGATTACAAGTAGTTGGGCATGACTGTCAACATCCCTTTATACATATCTATCGAGTAACAACTCGATATTGACTAACTTCTTAGCCAGACTTAGTCGGATGCAATGGGATGCAGCGCCTAGGCCCCCTCTCTCTCTTGGCACTAAGCAAACCACTATAATACTTGGTGTCCCTGATGCTAGACTAAGTGATAAAAGCATACAAATTCCATCTGTGTATATCATGGCCAACTGGTTCAACCATCCCAATGGAAGTAGTGGTGGGCATGATCACCATAATAGCCATGATCCTAATAGAAAAGATTCTAGGGGACAATATTCCATATTCTATCCGAAATTTGTTATACCTGTCAAAAAATGTCACCTCCCTAACAGCATTTAGTTTCCTCGCGTAACTCAATTAATAGGTAAGAGGGGATCCCAGCAAGGTATGTTATATTACACTCCAACACCACTCTCTATACTCATTCGATCATCTCTTTCACCATTGCTCTTAACTCCAGCTACTTGTAGCCCACTTCACTTTTTATTGACTTGAATGTTGAAGGGCCCCCATCAGAAATCCTAACCTAGGAACTATTTTTGCAGGTCTCCATTCGAAGAGTCTCTAGGAGTGGCACCTCTTTTTTACCAGAGTAGCCTGAAAGACCCTCAGGCACGGCTCAAGTTCTAATGAAGAGTGATTTGACAGCAACAAAAGTAATCCATGATTTGCATGTTCATTATGATATGTCATCAAGTTTTGCATTTATTATTAGAGATTTTAAAGGAAAAACTTAAATTTTTTTTGCTTCCAAAGTTCCTTGAAGTTTTTATAAACATTGTAGTCCCACATTAGATAGTGATAATTGTTTCTTGATATTTATAAACTACCTTCCCTTGCTCATCTTTGCTTGAGCCATGTATAGAAGTGGATTTTATATCACACATTCGTATGATGGCCGAGCTTGCACATACAATTGCTGCATCATGCATATCCTTCTATATTTTTCTATTTTTCTTGCTGTTGCCCAGAGAGCAACCTAAGAGGAGGGATGAATTGGGTCAAAAAAAAAATTAAAGCTAAGATTGATAAAATAAGTAGCAAACTTCACAAGACAAGATATGCAATTCAATTCAACAAGGTACTAAAATTAAAGTGCAATGCTCTAATGTAAAAGTGCAGCAGAAATTAAATGTAATAAGTGAAATGTAAAGAGCAAGGAGGGAGAGAACAAGCAATCACAAACACAACAATCTATAGTGGTTCGGTGCCAACAATGCACCTACATCCACTCCCCAAGATCCTCTTGGGAATTCACTATAATCCAATGATTACAGCCGATTAGTTTTTCGGGCTCACTAATCAAAACCCGACTTATTTTCACAAGGCTCATAAGTCACAACCTCACTTGATTTTATGGGCTAACCTAGAACCTAATTGGTATTCATAAGGCTAACCAAAAACCTCCCTTGGTTTTTCGAGCTAACCAAGAACCTTAGTGGTTTTGCGGGCTAACCACCAACCTAATTGGTTTTCAAGGCTTACCAAAAACCTCACTTGGTTTTCCAATAGGCTAACCAATAACCTTTATAAGATAAAAGATGGAGAAATAAAGAACCAATGTAAGCTTTCAATAAAAAGCAAATAAGTCGATGTAGCTCGATATAGTGTTGCTTTGCTCTTGTTGAAGCCTTTTGAATGCCCAAGATTGAATGATCTTCAATGCACTTGATAGCTTTGAATGCTTGGAAGGCTTCCCTTTGCTTGAGAGTGGTTAAGCTTTGAATGAATAGGAGTTAAGGCTCTTCTCTCTTCTTTTCTCTTTCACTTTAAGGATATTCAATACTTATCTTCTTGATTTGATTTGGAGCCTTTATATAGCCTTTATATACCCCAAGCCTCCAAAACCGAAATCTAGCCATTATACTTGAAAAACTAGCCGTTAGAGGGCAGTTGGAAGAGTTCTATACTTGAAAAAACTAGCCGTTACTGTTGTCAGAACTCCATGTGTCGACACTTCCTCTTCATGTGTCGACACATTAGGTCGACACATGTTCTTCTTGAGTCGACACAAGTTCAAAATATTTTATTCAGATTCTCTGAAAAAAATAGCTGAGTCGACACATTCTCAGTTGAGTCGACATATTGAGTCGATACATAAGGTCCATGTGTCGACACATCAATTGTTCCTTCAACTTCTGCAAGTTGTGGCTTGAAATTCTCAGGCGATATGTTGATCCATGTATTGATACCTTGAGTCGACACATAAGATCCATGTGTCGATACATCATCTGTGCCATTTGAAATTTTGCTGCGTACCGGCCTGAGTCGACACACCATCTTCATGTATCGATACATCATGTCATGTGTCGACATCTTGAGTCGACACATCATCAAAAAAGGTGCAGAAATTATTGAACTTGTGCTGGAACATGTTTTCATTTGCCTTAGTCATCCATTCAACCAATGAGTGTCCAAGTCTTATTTTGTGCAATCATTCCATTCAAACTTGGTTCTTCAACACAATTGGACTTCTTCAAATTTTATGAACATCCTTTCAATAAAAACATACTTAAAGCAAATCATTAGTCCTCAAATTATACTTAACTATTTGCTTATCATCAAAATCAACTAATGGAGTCAACAATCTTCCTCTTTTTGATGATGACAAAATCCTTAAGTATAAATTGCTTTAAAAGTAAGGCTTTAAGAGAATTGATCAAGATGCACAATATTGAAAGCATTAAGTATCAATCATTACTTAAAGATATAATCATTCAAAACACAAGCGATACAATTTGAGCTTATTTCAAAGATAGAGAGTATCAGAACTTAGTCAGAACTTGATATTTATTTAAATACAATAAGAACATGTATCATGATACTCTTACAATGAAAATTTCAGCAATTAACAAAGCTCCCCCTAAATTAATGATTCATAAAAAAATTTGTGAAAATCTTTTCAAAAACATTGAAAGAGGGGTTTTGAGAATCAAAATTATTTTGACAAAAGGTGAAGCTCCCCCTTTCATAAATTCAGGTTTTCAAAGTATAAAAGTTTTACTCCCCCTTTAGTTTGGAGAAGTAAACACGTAAACACATTTATACTTAAATAAAATCATGAACTACTCCCCTTTTTGTTATCATTAAAAAGGTAGGAAGTAAAGGAAATGAATAAACAAGGCAAAGCATAGTCATTGAATGTATAAAAGCAATTCAAGACATCATTTATGTTCATCAAGGATATAAAAATGAGAAAACACAAGGTTTTTCATATATGTCAGGAACTTGTACATCAAGTACACAACAAGGATAAAAGTACATGTAAGCATGAAAGTAAACTATCTAGAAATATAAGACTATCTAGAAATACATCAATGTCATAATCCTCATCCATCGAGTCATCAGAAGATGAACCAATCTCAATTGGTCCGGTATCAGTAAAAGATCGAGCTCACGGCCATCGTGGTCGAAGATCTCGAAGTCTGGTCCTGGTCAGTTGAGGAGGGGTACGGCGTCCACGTCCTCTGCGACGAATATAGGTCCGACCTCGGCTGAAGCAGTAGAGGTAGAAGCTACGTCCTCCATAGGAACTGAACTGATCAGGCGAATCATCTCAGCAACAGCTGGAGCAGGAGTACGATCAAAAGAGGGGCCTGAATCGAGATGCTGAAAGCCGGGTGTATAAAATCCAAGCTCTCGAATGACTGATGAAGTATGAAGGGTAGGACTATCAAAAGTAGGTGTAACAGCTGATAATACAGGCGTATCAAGAACAATAGTATCAGCTGTAGAAGGTATCGGTGTATCTATACTATGTGTATCAAGTGAGGAGGTCTCGATGATAGGTGTCTGAATGTCAGGAGAATCAATGAATGAAATATACATGTCAGGTAGATCAACAACAGGACTAAGAATAGGAATCGGAACAGGAACTGGAGTATGATCAAACGATCTGGAAGGAGAGGATGGATCAGGTATCGGAGCAGGTGAGAAGGATGGGTCAACAGGTCTCTCAGCCACATCATCCATCACCTCCACAACTGGCTCTGACGAAAGATCAGCAATGTCGAAATGGTCTGAGTTAGTCACTGTATCTCCATCAATATCTCCAACAGTAGTACCTCCAACTTTATCTCCAATAGTAGTCTCAGCACCAGTATCAATATCAGCAACGTCATCAGCTGGTGCTGGAGCAGGAACATCAACAGAAGCAGAAACTGTGTCTGGAGCAGGAGCACTCGTAGAAGCTCTGGACAATGCTGAGAGAATAGCCAAAATACCATCACTAAGACCAATGTGGCTCTCTCTCGTATCAGCAATAAACATGTCAAGACGCTGCCTCATGATGAAAACATCGATCTCAATGCATCTGACTCTGTCCTCTAAAGTATCTGAAACACTAGGAGTCTCCATCTGCGCTGGTTGTGACTGGACAGATATAGAAGGATCTGACTGAGCTGGCTATGCTGCCGTCTCAAGCTGTGTCTCACTCGGTCCAGCCTCACCTGACAGAATCCGCTCCTCCTCTACTGTGTCCTCATCAATGTCAGCTGCATCCTTGACCTATCCTGATATCCTCCGTGTCCACTGGCCTCGGACTAAGTGATAACCCATGCGATGCAATGACCTGATGTCATATACATCGGTATAGATCAAAGTATGATAAGGCTCATCCTGGAAGATGACTCCATACTCTCTGAATAATACTGTCAAACCCATGCCATACGGCAAGCAGAGTCGCTGACTAGACACCGCCTCAGTAATCTGATGGATCATCAGAACATGAAAACAAATCGGCGTCCGCTGAATCAGGGAGACCATCACGAGCAGCTCTCGCTCGGCAATGTAGTCAAATCGATCGATCTTCGGCAAAAGAATTCGGGCAACTATATGATGTAGCAGTCTCATCTCCACAGACAGTCTCAAAGCAGGAACAGTGGCTCCCTCTGGTAAGATATCAGACTCAAAAATATACTAGATGTAAGTAAAAACATGGTTGCAGGTGCCTACGCTAAGCATGCAACAGCACAAGGAATAGGTAAGATTTTAAAACATTTTTAATAAATGCGGAAAATACCTACTCCGCACAGGATCTAGCATATGCAAGATGCATGTATTGGCATGATACAGGACATATAATATTTATAAACATTTTAATAAATCTAGATCTACACATGCACCGAAATTAAAACCCAAAAACATACTTATTCCCAGCTGGAATAAGTCTGGGATAAACCTGGAATAGACTGGAATAACTGGAATAAAGTTATTCCAGTCGTCTTCCACCTTGGGCTGAAAACTGGGCTTCCGAAAAGTCCCCGGAACGCCACCTTCCGGACCTCCGATCGCTCCCAAATTTGAGCTGTAGATTCTTAAGGAAGTCCTCTTCGATTTGGCACTGGTTTCTGCAAGAAAAAAAGCCAATAAATCATAAAAATTCATCGAAGTCTGCTGCACGAAAATGGCAGCAGAACAGAGTAGCTGTCTTCGTCGTTGGATTTCGGGCAACTGGAGCGATCCCGGCTCGCGTGGTTTGCTCCGAGGAGTAGAAGAATACTCCTCTAGAGGGGAGATACGCCCGGGGCTCTCCGATCCCTCTCCACGCACGGTGCTAGCCGCCGGAAGATGGTTCACGGTCACAGGTTGCTGCAGCAAAACAGAATTGCTGCAGCAGGGATTTTTGGAGCACTTGAAACAATGGGAAAACTCTCCCTCACACCCTCCTAAAGCCAACCTATAAGAGGAGAGTCTGAGCTCTCAATCTGGGGATCTCTCAAACTCTCAAAGAAGCAACAGCAGCTGCATAAACTCAGGTTCTGCACGGCTAAAAATTTTCATACATTGAAACAGGGGACTTTGCATGGATTTATAGGGTCGCAAGGAGAGGGAGATGGAGAGGCTGGGGAGAGGAAGAGGCAGCAGCTGCCATTCCATTTAACAACAGATAAATGGGAGTTAGAGCAACCGGTGAAGGGAGAAGAAGGGACGGTCGAAAGGGCTTCTTGACGCTTGGAAAAAAATCCAACATAAAACCTCTCTTACGTGTAAAACGGTCAAGGGAGAAGTAAAATATTGGTTCAAAAGAAAACCGGTCTAACCCCAAAAAAAACCTTGGTTCAATCCAATTGAACCGATCCAAGCCCAATTTGATTTGGTTCAATTGGTTCATAACCAATTGGAGGCCGAAACAAGCTCCGAATCAGTTCAAAACTAATTCAGAAAAATCCTGGCACAGAGCTGGTCAACCCGGAACATTTTCCGGTCGACACAGACAAGGGCAAGATGGGGAAAAGAGTGCTAAAAAATACTGTGACCATAAAACCGAGATGATTCCTAATCGTAATCAGTATCCGGATCAGAGAGTTATCCTCTGTGGCGTGTGACCTCATAGGTTCGAACCTAAACGGTAGCACTAGAATAATTTTTAGTACCAGCACAGGAAACCATCTAGCAATGGATCCCGGCGTCCGGATAGGTCGAAGATGCGGGAGCAAACTATCGAACCTCTGGCATATGGTTACCGTATAATTCATCCCTTTGACCTCTAATGCTCAGGACGACTGAGATTGGGCTGCCAACCCAGACTGAGTCAGTCGACTACGTGTCTCAACCTCGCAAGCCTGTGACTCTTCACTAGGGCTACCCCGGCCGAGGATTTGCTAAATTGAGATACTGCGAGACATTCAATCCAAACTGTTTGGATAGGTCAATTCCATCTTGGTCCATCACTGCTCCACAAGTACTTGCCTGTACCCAGAAACCTTTCATCACCGGATTAAAAATCCGGGTAGTCCGGCACCAAAGCACAGGGAGTTGCTTGCAAGCTACCGTGATGACCTCAGGTCAGAGGGACACTTATACCCATATCTAATCGTGAATATCCCTTTGGCAGAAAGGGGTTTCACGGAGTCACGTTCAATGAAATATCATATATCCCACTTGCAGATCACATCAGTGTCACCACACTTATTTGGTTAAGAGGACAACCAAACGATGTAAACTACAACAACCTATACTTGATATATTGTTGTCCAGTACAATATATCCTTTGGTTATGAACAGGGTTTAAGGACCACTCAATACATCCTCTCTGTATCGAAGTCAGTGTAGTCCTAAGGACTTCATCACATAGGAAAGAGTTCATTTCAGGGAAATTCAATATGTGATGAGCTGCCAAAAATAATATTTTATTAATTCATTGAAAAAGTACAAAACTTAGCACAACCGCCTACAACCCAGGCGATTGGCTTTGGGACACAATTCCCAATACTAGAGCCCACTAACTCTGTCCAACAGACTGTCAATAACTGATCCAATCATGGATATATCCCATACCCTGCTCAGAATCTTTGCTGAAATGGGAATATCCTATCCTCTGACCTGAGCAATCCAGCCATCTGATCAACGGGCAAGTGATCCGTAGAACTCTCTTATCAGCTCGGGATAGTATCTCTTGCTGAGCAAACAAAAAGATGCCAAACCAGCATGTCGGATCCACTCTCCTATCCGAAAATGCTGCTGGTCCAAGAAAGAGAAGTCCACTCGACGTCCTCCAACCACTGTCTTGGAGCTCATCTAACTAGAAGGTGCAAACAACTGTCGTGCTGGCCGATCCAGAGCCCTAGACTTGTGTCGTGCCTTCGTTCTCTGCTCTTCTTCATGCTGTGACTGACGCGGTCGGTGAACGACTTGTTTGCGAGGATCCATTGTCAACAATCAAGGTTTGGGCAAGGTTTTTGTTGGAAATAGGGAGTTTCTAGGATTTATGAGCTAAAAGCTAGAAGGAAATCCAACAAAAACGACCACCGAACCTTCAAATCCGAGAAAACGACGGGTAAAAGCAAAGAAATGAGAGGATGAATAGGACGGATACCTGGAATCGAGGTGTGAGCTCGGAGGAGAATGAATTTTTGGAAAAAAATGGTTCGAAATCCTTAAAATCTCAGTTTCCTGTCGGGCATGTGTCGACTCACGCATGTGTCGACACATCGACTTAAAAACTAAAAAATTAGGAATTTCACAAAATGATCAAAATCAATTGAGATTACAGGTTTTTGGAGTCAAGTCATCAATGATTAATCATGATTCATCAAAAATAAGGTTAAATAGATCTAATTTGAGTCAAATTTGGAGTAAGGATTTAATCAAATGGATTGATGATCCCGAGCTCTCTTCTAATCATACAGAATCAATCTTCCAAGAGAGGTTTAGTTAAAATATCAGCTAATTGAAATTCAGTACATATAAATTCAAGTAAAATATCATTGTTTTCAATATGATCTCTAATAAAGTGATGTCTAATTTCAATGTGCTTGCTCCTAGAGTGTTGAACAGAATTTTTAGTCAAGCAAATAGCATTGGTATTATCACATTTAATGGGAGTTCTAGCCAACTTGATTCCAAAGTCTTCAAGTTGTTGCTTAATCCACAAGATTTGAGCACAACAACTTCCTAATGCAATATACTCAGCCTCAGCTATGGATAGTGCAACTGAAGTTTGTTTCTTGCTAAACCATGAGATTAAGTTAACCCCAAGAAATTGGCAAGTTCCACTATGACTCTTTCTATCTAATCTACAACCAGCAAAGTCTGTATCAGAATATCCAATCAATTCAGCAGAAAAATTTCTAGCATACCACAAACCAATACTAATAGTACCAGACAGATATCTAATAATACGCTTAACAGCCATAAGATGTGATTCCTTAGGTTCAGACTGATATCTAGCATACATGCAAACACTGAACATAATATCTGGTCTACTAGTAGTAAGATACAGTAGAGAGCTTATCATGCCTCTCTATAATTTCTGATCCACAGATTTACTATTTTCATCTTTATCTAGTTTACATGAGGAGCTCATAGGCATACCTATTGACTTAGTAGTCTCCATCCCAAACTTTTTAATAATTTATCTTGTGTACTTAGCTTGGTTGATGAAGATACCATCTGAAGTTTGCCTGATCTAGTGTCCGAGAAAGAAGTTGAGTTCTCCCATCATGCTCATCTCGAACTCACTATGCATAAGCTTAGCAAACTCTTGACAAAGAATTTCATTAGTAGCACCGAAAATGATATCATCAACATATATTTGTACTACTAATAAATCATTGTCTTTCCTTTTCAAAAATAGTATTTTGTCAACATTTTCTCTAGAAAATTCATTTTCAATAAGAAATTTGTTTAACCTTTTATACCATGCTTTAGGTACTTGCTTTAATCCATAAAGTGCTTTGTGCAGTTTAAAAACATGATCAGGATATGCATGACTTTCAAATCCGGGTGGTTGTTCAACAAAAACTTTTTTATTTATAAAACTATTTAAGAAAGCACTCTTAACATCCATTTGAAATAATTTGAAGTTCATAAAGCAGGCAAAAGCTAATAATAGTCTAATTGCTTCAAGTTTAGCAACAGGAGCAAAAGTTTCATCAAAGTTAATCCCTTCCTCCTGATTGTAGCCTTTAGCAACTAGCCTAGCTTTATTTCTAATGACAAAGCCATTTTCATCTAATTTATTCCTAAATACCCATTTAGTGCCAATAATTGAAATATTAGATGGTCTTTCTACAAGTGTCCAAATATTATTTCTGTCAAATTGTATTAGTTCTTTTGCATAACATTGATCCAATTAGAGTCTTTTTCAGTTTCTTCAAAACATTTAGGTTCTACTTGAGATACAAAGGCTATGTAATTACATTCATTTCTAATATAAGCTCGAGTTCTTATCCTTTTAGATGGATCACCTAAGATTAATTCCTTAGGGTGTCCATGAGCATACTTCCACTCCTTAGGTAGATCATGATGCATTGGAGTATCATCTTCTTTCTCATCCTTATCCTGATTTTCTTCATTTGGTTGAGCTTGATCATCCAATGTCAGCTTATGAAGTTTGTCAGCACTTGCACAATCATCAGATGTATCATCTTTTCTTGAGGATTTGTTAGCAGATTCCTCAAATATAACATGTACTGACTCTTCTACGACTAAAGTTCATTTGTTAAATACTCTGTATGCCTTGCTTGATATAGAGTATCATAAGAAGATACCTTCATCAGACTTGGCATCGAACTTTCCTAGATGATCTTTTCCATTGTTCAAAATAAAGCATTTACAACCAAAAACTCAAAAATATTTCGAGGTTGGTTTTCTTTAGTTCCAAAGCTCATATGGAGTTTTCTTTAAAATAGGGCGTATCAAAACTCGATTCAAAACATAACAGGCTGTATTTATAGCTTCAGCCCAAAAATACCTTGGCAAATTGTTTTCACAATGCAAGTGCGTGCCATTTCTTCTAAAGTACGATTTTTCCTTTCTACTACCCCATTCTGCTGACGTGTCCTAGGTGCAGAGAAATTATGTTATATCTCTTTTTCATTATAAAAGTTTTTGAAATCTTGATTTTCAAATTCGATTCCATGATCACTACGGATACAAACGACTGAAACATCTTTTTCGTTTGAAACTTTTCTATAAAACTTATGAATACGAAAAATGATTCATCTTTTTGTTCTAAAAAGAAAATCCAAGTAAATCTCGAACAATCATGCACAATAACTAATCCATATCTCTTGCCTCCTAGACTTGATGTTCTAGTTGGTCCTAAGAAACCCATATGGAGTAGTTCAAGTGGTCTACTAGTAGTTATAAATCTTTTTGGTTTAAAAGAAGTTTTGACTTGTTTTCTAAATTGACATGCTTGGCAAATTCTATCTTTTTCAAAACTGATTTCAGGTAAATCTCTAACTAAATTCTTTTTGCAAAGTTTTAAAATAAGGTACATACTAGCATGCCCTAACCTTCTGTGCCACAACCAACTAGTCTCTTCTTTGGTAGAATTCATTGCAACAAGGCATTCTCCATTAGGTAAAAATAGACCATCAAGATCTACAAGATAAATATTTCCATGCCTTTTTCCAATGAATTGTACTCCATTTAAATCTGGACTAGAAATTATGCAATATGATAATTTGAAAACTACTTGAAAACCTTTATCACAAAACTGACTAATACTTAAGAGATTATACTTTAAACCATCTACTAGAAGTACATTATTAATACTATTAGAATGAGTTATATGAACCTTATCAATTCCAATGATTTTACCTTTACCATTATCACCGAAGGTCACACTCCCTCCATTCAAAGCTTCAAGAGAAGTGAATTGCTTCACATCTCCAGTCATGTGCCTTGAGCAACCTCTATCAAGATACCAAGTTCGTTTGTTTTCCTTTGTTGCAAGACACACCTGCAATAAGATCAAGCTTTGTTTTTAGGTACTCAAGCTAACTTGGGTCCTTTTGGATTAGCATTCAAAATGGTTCCTTTTGAAACCCACACTTTACTAAAAGACATGATTTTTCTAAAACTGCATTGATATGATTTATGACCTAATTTTTTGCAAGTAAAACAAGTAATACTGGATGATGCAGGTACAAACAAGTTTTTGAAATACTTTTGTTGCTTTTGAGATTTATATCCTAAACCTGTCTTATTGAAAACTGCTCTTTGATTATTTAAAAGTAAATTCAGCTTTTCTGAACTAAAGGTGAACTTATCAACAAAAGGTTTGATTTTCTCAAGTTCATTTTTGTATTTTTCATTTTCAAGTTCCCAATCATTGTTTTTCTTTAAAAGATCATTGTTAAAAACAACATGTTTAGGTCTTTTTAGAACTTCATTTTCCATAGCTAAAGCATTATTTTTTATTTCCAAAACATCTAGCTTAGTTTTCAAAGAATTTATATCATTAAGTAAAGAAATGTTTTCTAATGAGAAACTATTAGCATGCTTTTTTAATTTCTTATTTTCAGATAATATTAACTTATAATCATGTATCAATTCTTCAAAAGCACTTTTAAGTTCATCAAAAGTAAAATCAACTTCAGAGTCAGAACATACCTCTTCGTTATCCTGATGTGCCATGAAATAGAGATTTGCAATTTCAGTTTGCTCTTCTTCTGAACTGGAATCTTCACTATCACTCCACGTGGTCATTATTGCTTTCTTCCTTAGTTTCTTCCTTGATTTCTTGAGGAGAGGACAATTAAATTTGTAGTGCCCGAGCTTCTTGCACTCGAAGCATATAGGTACTTTCTTCTCCTTTTCCTTTTCTTTCTCTTTTTCTTTTTCCTTTCCCTTTTCCTTGGATTGAAATTTCTTTTTGTAGGAAAACTTCCTCCTTTTCATGAATATTCTAAATTTTCGGGCAAGGAGGGCTTCTTCACCTTCTTCTTCTTCATTATCATCGGACTCATCAATTAAGGATTCTTCTTGAACATTTGATTTAAAAACGATCCCCTTCTTCTTTTTATCCAAGTCCATTGATTTCTGTTTCAAGTTAAGCTCATAGGTCATGAGCGATCTTACTAGCTGCTCAAGTTGAAGCTTGTCCACATCTTTTGCCTCTTGAATTGCGATCACCTTTGGATCCCACGACGTCGGTAGTGAGCTAAGAATTTTATTCATAAGATCAGCATTAGATATGACTTTACCAAGACTCCTCAAAGCATTTACAATATTTATAAAACATGTGTACATATCAGTAATAGATTCATTTGGTTCCATCCAAAATATCTCATATGTGTGCACTAACATATTTACTTTAGTGTTCTTCACTTGATCGGTACCCTCGTGGGTAACTTCAAGTGTGTCCCATATTTCTTTGGCGGACATGCATGTAGATATCCTATTGAACTCACTAGGATCTAATGCACAATACAAGAGATTCATTGCCTTAGCATTGATCTCGGACTGTTTAATATCATTTTCATCTCAATCCTCTCGAAGTTTTGGGATGGAAACATCATTAACCACCACCGAAGGAACATGAGGACCCTTATTAACTACTTTCTACAAATTGTAATCTATAGAATGCTTATAAATTCTCATCCTAGTTTTCCAATAAGTGTAATTTGCACCATTGAAAAACGGAGGTCTGTTTGAGGCTTGTCCCTCAACTACACTAGTACCAATTAGGGTTGCCATAGATCTTTACTCAAAATGGTAAAGCCTATATACTGAGAACAAGGCTCTAATACCACTTGTTGCCCAGAAAGCAACCCAAAAGGGAGGTGAATTGGGTCAAAAAAAAAATTAAAGCTAAGCTTGATAAAATAAGTAGCAAACTTCACAAGACAAGATATGCAATTGAATTCAACAAGGTACTAAAATTAAAGTGCAATGCTCTAATGTAAAAGTGCAGTGAAAATTAAATGCAATAAGCGAAATGTAAAAAGCAAGGAGGGAGAGAACAAGCAATCACAAACACAATAATCTATAGTGGTTCGGTGCCAACAATGCACCTACATTCACTCCCCAAGATTTCCTTGGGAATTCACTATAATCCAATGATTACAGCCGATTAGTTTTCCGGGCTCACTAATCAAAACCCGACTTATTTTCACAAGGCTCACAAGTCACAACCTCACTTGGTTTTACGGGCTAACCGAGAACCTAATTGGTTTTCACAAGGCTAACCAAAAACCTCCCTTGGTTTTCCGGGCTAACCAAGAACCTTAGTGATTTTGCGTGCTAACCACCAACCTAATTGGTTTTCAAGGCTTACCAAAAATCTCACTTGGTTTTCCAATAGGCTAACCAATAACCTTTACAAGATAAAAGATGGATAAATAAAGAACCAATGTAAGCTTTCAATAAAAAGTAAATAAGTCGATGTAGCTCGATATAGTGTTTCTTTGCTCTTGTTGAAGCCTTTTGAATGCTCAAGATTGAATGATCTTCAATACACTTGATAGCTTTGAATGCTTGGAAGGCTTCCATTTGCTTGAGAGTGGTTGAGCTTTGAATGAATAGGAGTTAAGGCTCTTCTCTCTTCTTTTCTCTTTAAACACTTTAAGGATATTCAATACTTATCTTCTTGATTTGATTTGGAGCCTTTATATACATTTCCAAGCCCCCAAAACCGAAATCTAGCCGTTATACTTGAAAAACTAGCCGTTGGAGGGCATTTGGGAGAGTTCTACGCTTGAAAAAACTAGCAGTTATTGTTGTCAGAACTCCATGTGTCGACACTTCCTCTTCATGTGTCGACACATTAGGTCGACACATGTTCTTCTTGAGTCGACACAAGTTCAAAATGTTCCATTCAGATTCTTTAGAAAAAATAGCCAAGTCGACACATTCTCAGTTGAGTCGATATATTGAGTCGACACATAAGGTCCGTGTGTCGACATATCAACTGTTCCTTCAACTTCTGCAAGTTCTGTAGCTTGAAATTCTCAGGCGATGTGTTGATCCATGTGTTGACACCTTGAGTCGACACATAAGGTCCATGTGTCAACACATCATCTGTGCCATTTGAAATTTTACTGCGTACCAGCCTGAGTCGACACACCATCTTCATGTGTCGACACCTTGAGTCGACACATCATCAAAAAAGGTACAGAAATTGCTAAACTTGTGCTGGAACATGTTTCCATTTGCCTTAGTCATCCATTCAACCAATTCTTTGAGTCTCCAAGTCTTGTTTTGTGCAACCATTCCATTCAAACTTGGTTTTTCAACACAATTGGGCTTCTTCAAATTTTGTAAGCATCCTTTTAATGAAAATACACTTAAAGCAAATCATTAGTTCTCAAATTATACTTAATTATTTTACTTATCATCAAAATCAATTAGTGGAGTCAACACTTGCTAAATATTGAAAGAAGGTTCATTAATCCTTTCTTGGACTGTGCACTAAGAGAGAACATCTTGATTATATTTTAGGTAAAATTTCTTTTTTATCTCTCTTGCTGATTATTGAAAAAGATATCTATCAATCCTCTCCACGATTGTGTTCCAAGAAAGGACATCCCAATTATATGTTGGGATAAAATTTCTAATAACACCAATATGAAGGTCGAGAATTTGCTTTTAAGATAATGCCCAGCATACTTAGGAATATCTTCTTCCTTTACATTTTAAATTAATAGGCCAATCAAACCAAGAATTTATTCTTCCTCTGCATTTTAAATTAATAGGCCAATCAAACCAAGTCATAGATAAGTCAAATTAGTCCTCTTATATTAATCATATAATTTAAATATATTTAAAATTTATCAAAACTTTTATTTAGAGATTTCTTGGTTTGAGCACCTCCACGAAGTTCCTTATGCAAGATGAGAATACAAAAACATAGCAACCATGAGACAATAAAAATAATAATTTAAGTATCTATGAGTAGTTGTTCTCATTAAATAAGGCTGTAAATGAATTAGGTTGACCCATGTTCCAACCCAATCTGACCTGCTTAATTCCAATCCAACCCATTTTTTTAATAACCAATGGGTCTATATCAGGTTTTAAAATTGGACCATTCCATTTTGTAGGTCGGGTCTAGGTTTATTGAATTCGAAACCGACCCAACCCAATCCAAATATGATAATATCATGAGAACCTAAACCTATTTGAGCCTCTAAGTTATCATTTATGACTTGTATAAACAATATCTTTAACATAAAGATAGATTTAAAATTATTTTTATATCTTTATTTATTTTAAAATAATATTATTTGTTGTCTATTTTGTGTAATTAATGATAGTTGGTTATGTGATAATTAAAATATAGTTAGCTATATTTGATCCAGATCCAACTTGGACATGATCAAGACCTGATCTAGATTCGGATTTTTTGGATTGAAATAGGATTTACATAGACCCAACCCGACCTGACTGGAATGATCCATGGATTCAAAAATTTTGACCATAAACCCGACTGATCCAACCTAATTTGTTATTAGATTAGATCTAGGTCGAATATTAGGACTTGATCAAGAAACCAAGTTAGACTAAATCAAAATTAGATCGAAGTCACTCATAATCCGACCTGATCCAATTTATTTATACCCTTATAAATAAGTGCATGGAATTACTTGTTTCTCATCTTTCCATTTAATCATTCTTCTTAGTTTAACTTTTTTTTTTTTTCCCTTCTTTTACATTTTGCATTCATTGACATGCGCATGCATAATGAAAAATTATATGATATCAAAAAAAAAAAAAAATCAAAAATATTCTTCATAGGATAAGACTATGAAAAATTATGAAGTTAAAAAGCCAAATATGACTAAAACAAATCTTGGATCTCACCAAACTTCAATCTATGACATGCTTGGCTCTCTTTAGACCTACATGATAATACAAATTTTCCTTACCCTTGGATTGATCAATATGCCTCTAAAACCTAAACAACATGATCCCACTGCTCTGCCTTTCAGTTATAGGTTAAATGCTACTTTAAATTGATTCTATCAACCAAAATCTTGTCAAAATTGCCACTTAACCGTACCATTTCAATCGGGACGCACTCTTAAACTATTAAAGAAAAGAAAATGAAGCATTGTTGGCTCAAATTATATTAAACCTAAAATATTCCAACACGAAAGTAAAATGAACCACTCATACAATCTATGCATAATATCATTTATTCGATCAATAATTTATTAAGCAATATTAATATGAAAAAAATTCTAAATATTAAGACTGTAATAGTAAATCTATTAGTGTTGATGTAAAATATTGTATTAAAAATAAAAATCTCCGGGTTCTGTAGGCACCCAAACTAAACCAAACCTACTTAAATATTTTATTAATTTTATTTATAGGAAAAAATGATTTGGGTTACTCATAAATATTATTGCTTTGTTATGATCCTTGACAAGTTTACTTTTAAATTAGGATCAAAGTAATTGTGGACTGGAAAACTAAAAGCTTTATCTAACCTATTTACATCTCAGGTACTGAAATCTTAATCTGTAACAACGATTTAACTAAGATAATATATTATAATACATCTAATATCATTTATTAATTTTAAATTTATGATCGATGATTTGGTGAGCAACTAGAATGCAACTTGAGACAAGGTCAGGTATAAGATTGATTTGACTCATGTAAGTAATTCTACTAAATTTGAATTTGATATTCATATTCAAAAGGAATATTTAGTCCTTTGTCAAAAAAAATAATTAACTTTGAATTAGTAAAAATATTCAGCTCGATCAAGAAAGTCTTGCTTTATTTTATTGGATGAGGTAAGTCTAGGGCTTATCATTCTCTTCGTTCATTCTCAACAATTACACTGAATCATCCACTTATTCAAGTGAATAAACTTATCTCTTGCAAACCTCTTTGCAAACAATCACTTTTCCTCTTTTTCCTTTCTTTTTAAAAAAAATTTGCTGATGGAGCCCTCACTTACAATCCATTGCAACTTTGCTTCACTATTAAGGTTCACAGAAGCAAGACCGTAAAAATAAATTATAAAAAGATAAAAAAAAATTGTCTAGATAAGTTCTTCTTTATTCACATATTCCAGTTGACATATTGGTGTAAGGTGATCGTGTAAAAAAAAAAAAAAAAAAAAAAACTAGAACATAAGAATATTGCCTTTTTTCATCTGGCATTCTTTGATTAGTTGAGGGTGAATTGCATATGATAAACGTTCTTCCAAGATCAAGTTGATTCAAAACCATAAATTATGTTTGAAATGCATAAATGTTAAAGCCTCATTAACTTCTCAAAAATTTTCTTCTCTTTGGAATTTTTTTTCTAATTCTGAATCTTTTCCTTTGAGCTTGGTATTTAACCAATCTACAAACTGTCAGCAATAAATCAGGAATCATGGCAGTCCATCTTTCTATGATTAAGGTGGCAAACTTAACCTCTTCATTCCATTATGACTCATTATTTTTTTTTGGGTGGGGTTTAATTTTTTGACCAGTGATTTGTCCAACTTTGAAAGATTTATGCTTACTTGGTAACTATATATTAGTGGAGTGCATAATTAGAATTTTTATGGATTTATGCGTACTTAGTAACTATATATTAGTGGAGTGCATAATTAGAATTTTTTTGGAGCCCGGGCAAAAGGCTGCCACAGCTACGATAGATTCGGGCCCATGCCGAGGAATATCATAGATTGACTACGATGTCTACGGAGATCTGGAGTTTTGCCTTCACTCTTAGAGCGCCTCGCCGGATTTTTATATCTTGAAAATCCTTTTCTCTGAGTTTCTTCACGGTCAATTTTGATAAAAATATTAGACAGGGAGTGCCATCTTTGTTATCCATGATTATGGGCTCGATATTCTTGCTATTGATGGATGCCATATTCATGACCTGATGGTTCCTGGAACGAAGCTTCAGGCTACTTTGACTGAGATTCAGTATGCCCAGAAGATCTTACGTTTGGACCGGGTGATTATCAGCTACGATAATTTCCTGGATTCGTGCATTGAGATCTACACCTGCACATCCTATTATTCATGATATTACTCTTCTTCTACGGGGATGTGTAGCTATTATTATGCAACATGAAAGACCTGATTGGATGGCCTCCTATATCCTTGTGGTCTCATACGAGGAATACCCCTGCTCAGCTCCGTGATATTATTCTCTATGATTATTTGAGATGTATTCATGCTATAACCGTGATTTGAATATTCATGAAAAGAAAAGAAAGAAAGCTGCAACAGCTAATGGTATCAATGTGATTCTTTCATGGATGCACCAAGAGACACATTGTTTCAATCACGAGCCCCACGTAAATATGACATATGCTGATGGTAACAGAGCCATTACTCCGAAGAAGTCATTCAGAAGGCAAAGGAGCAACTTTAGATGTGCTGAATGCCTTGGAATATCAAGGAGAATTACCAAATATATTACATTATATTAATTGTCTCCTAAATCAGACAGAACAAAGCAACTCTGGATAAAATGTCATCATTCCTATACTCTTTGATATCAATAGATGATCCCATGTGTCACATTTTGATGCTGAAGAAAGTATTTGGAGAACTATCTTGAACTTCTTGTTGGCAACTTCTAAGACCATTTTGATCATGGAACATATTCTTCATGAAATAATATTAATATATCCACTATTTTATTAAAAAAGAAAAGTAGCTCTGATTATTCTGTGAGATATATGGAAGTGAAACAGAAACAGTATAATTTCCTTCAACAGAAGCACTGCACCTTTCAAATAACCATGCATCTCTCTTGCTGCCTTCCAGGTAAATGCACATCCATGGCAAAGAACACCAACCAACTTCCTTGCAAACCATGCCACCTCCCTTGCTGCTGCTGCTACACAGTGGAACTTGATTTTCCCCATCTCATGTTCCTTGTTTCTGCTTGCCTCCAGGCAGGTTTTCAAATGTTTGCAATTGGGGTTCTCCCCCCTTCTTTAATGAATTTGAAAAAAACTAAAAAAAAAAAACAACACTATTGCATTTGCATGCATGCTGGTTGAATTCAACTGGCTTGTCAAGGTACAAACCAGTATTCATACTAGGTTTTGATTAACATATCTATTATACTTGGGTTTAGTTAGCACCAAGCTTTCGATAGAACATGAAAGCTATTATGTTTGTTAAATAGCACCAGTGTATGATATGCTAATTGTGCAATGTGGCTAATTCTTGTTTCCATATGGTATTACTAGTTAAATGATATTTCAAAGAAGCACTGACAACAAAAATATATGGTAAAACCAAAGTATAAAAACAAAGGTATTATTCACATATCCAGAGGTTGGAAACAAAATGATATCAATTTGTTCATCAAGAATAAATGATTATTCTCAACTCATCTATTCCAAAGTTTTTCTTAAACAACCAGTTATTTCTGCTCACAACTGCTGAACTCTTCTTCTGTTAAGTATGCAACAGGAGATCCTTGAGGAGCAAGATCTAGCTTCAACCGTATCCTTTTTTGAAGGGTACTGGTTAAGGCTCACATTGCTTTCTTGCTCAGCGGCAAAATGGAGGAAGGTGGGGCAGTAGGGGGAAAGCAGCAGTGATGTATGGGGTCAAGAGAAAGGTGAGAGGGAAAATACATGAAGCAAGTTGCTCCTTAAAACCCTCAACTTGTATATTAGTTATGTACCATTTTATGATTGATGGAATCAAAACCTAAGGGCCCACTTAACCATATTATAGGATTTAGTTGAATTCATTGTGAAAAGAGGGACCATCTTGGTATTCAAGGAAAAATAAAAGACTTTCATGTCTTTAAGATAACATTATATTAGCCAAAGAGGGAAAGTTTCTTACTTCCTCTCGACTCCCCCACACAAAAAAGAAGAAGAAGAAGAAAAAGAAATATTTCATGTCAAAATCCCAAAATAAAATCATACACTGCCATTATTGATGATGAAATGATATAATATGGAAGCATAAGAGAGAGTTTGGCGTGTTAGAGAAAGATTGTGCACTGAAAAATTATTTTTTGATGATTAAGAACATGAAGGATTATCTCCTTGAGCATGCTATGGATAAAAGTATAGTAAATGTTATCTATAGAAGACATAAAATGTTAACTGCTACAACGTAAATACTAAATCAAAATCATGGAGAGAAACTTTGGACGATTTTAATAAAAAAAAAGTAATGTCAGAAAAACACATAAGCTGATATACTGTTGAAATGCTGTTCCCACTGGAACTGGTACATCCATCCTTCTCATTATATGCTTTTAACTTAATTTTAATTAAATAAATGTCAAGGAATTAACTGTATCTTGGTATCAATTTCCATCTCTACCAGAATTCATCATCTCGATACCAGATCCTACACCAGTATCATTCTATTACAATATTGATACATGGTTCGGTAAGAGATGAGATGGTGTATGAAGTGCCAATATGGTACAAGATACCATACCGGTACAAGACTAGTAGGGTATGGGGTGTAACAGATCATTTGGCCCGGTACAGCATTCTATGATCTCTGCCATTTTTCTATAAATATGCCTTCAGAATCACCTCATGTTCATTAGATTCAGAAAATTCTAAGCAGTTCAGGTGTCGATTCTAACCACCATGGGACTTATGAAAGGAGGGTATGGGGCATAGATGGAGTGGGATTTATCCAAACCCACCTATTTTCTATCCATATAATTATTGTGGCTGCAATAAGTAGCAACCTAATCTTCTCATTTTCATAATATAATGTACTAATCACATGCATTAACAAGCATTTGAATGAGCTCAAAAGTTTTATCGTTCCACATTATATATAGTGCTTTTATACCAGATAATTCTCATGCCTCCTCCCTTTCAAGTAAGAAAACAAGAGTAATTGAATGCCACCATCCAAGCACAACTTAGTTATGGAAAATTTTTATATAAAGCTCAGACATCCATGACCTTCGGCAATGGTACAGCAAAATCTGTGCTTATTTCCATGACATCAACTCCATCCAATAGTAGTCTTAGAGTGCTTTAATATGCATAGACATGAAAATAAGTGGAAATCATCATTGAATTTGGCATCAGTAATGCCACTAATAAATTTACGTGCTCATGCAAGTAGATTAAGTCTCGCTATTGCAGTATTGCCCGATAAATTATAAAGTCATAAGGATGGCCTCTTTCCATATTGAATTATCCTATCAGGAGAGGAATGACACGTAGGTGCTCTTTTTGTTTTGTCGCTACCATGGTAATTTTACATTTTCTTGTCACCATAAGCATACCCTTTACATAGCAAACCCAGCTGTACAAGGTTCCATTAGTTGAATAAACTGCACATAACTAGAAGCAAAGGATGAAGAATATGCTGCCATGGATCGCTCTTTAACATTACAAGATTACAACAGGGTGGACAAAAATTTTCGCAAACAAAAAAGATTAGAAGATGGACAAATACAGAAAGATATATTTAGATAGTCAAGCCATGAAGAACCGTTGTAAAAGCAGCTGAAATATGTAAATGCATATGAAACTATAGCCTTTTAAACTGTAATCAAAACCACAGACTGAAATATGTTAATAAAATCTTGAAGAGGAATTTTACAGAGGGTAGGAAGCAAAATGATATGCATTTCAGAAATTATAACCACAAAGTGTCTTGCATGGTAATCAAAGAATTTGAGCACTTTTTCAGTCAATTGTCAAGCAAGGGGCATTCGTTAGTCATCATTCTTGCAGAAAACATTGTAATCATTCTTCCATTTACTTTTTTAACCTGCTTACTTCTGAAAAGTAATGATTAGTTTCTAAGGATGATGTTGCTGCAAGACCGGTTTGCTGGCCTCATAAAATAAGGACTCTGATTCAGCAGTTGAAACAAAGTTTGTCCCCTATGTGCTTTGGAATGTGATCAGATAAAGAAATAATTCTATTCTCTTCTTAAGGAAAGAAGCATTGTATCTCTGAAAAAGAAGAATAGTGATAATGTGGTTTTGGTTTTCATCACAAGGATCGTGGTTCCATGGGACTAAGCTTTAGTTTGGAATTGGAAGTCAGTGTTTTTCCAGATTATGAACCCTGGTGTTATTAATTGGACATCCAATCCATTCTTTGCTGAAAACTACATTGGTAATTGGGCCTTTACTTCTAAAGGCAAAAGTCCATTCCAATAATTAGAAGAATATTCTGTCTTAACAATCTGAAAATAAACATCTGACTAAAAATTGTATTACTTTTCTATATCATAACTTCCCAAAATTTGTTTTACTTTTCTAGATCATAACTTATCCTGGCAACTTTAGCAATAAGCAGGAACATAAATAACTCAGTGGAGCAAATTCAGAGAGGAGAAAAAAAAAGATTAAAAACAGCTGAATTCTACTTAGATCCCATTATATGGATCAGAAGTTAGCATGCATTTGTTGAGTAGACGAAATACTAGCTCAAGAGAAATAAATAATGACTGTTATTAGTAGCCTTTTTACATGATTCTGATAAACATACATTACCTTTCAAACTACTAAACAAATAAATCACATAATATACCGAGTTACCGACATTCACAAAAATGACAATAAACTTTAAGATCTCCACAGTTGATTATATCAAGCAGAAGAGTTTTTAAAAATGTAACTTTACTTGAACACAACAGATCATGGAACCTTTGTAACAAGAAATTACAATTACAGAATATCAGGCACCGATCACTGATAGTATTAGGAATATTGTAGCACTTACCTTCCTTGAGGGTTAACCATCTGCGAGAAATCATCTCTAATGGTGTCTTCCGAACAATGTTCCTCTCCTATTGGCTCTATAGCATTTTCTTTGATGTTCGAGGGCTTTGAACAAGCATCATCTACTTGCTCCAGAATATATGGGAGACTGAATGACAAATCAGCAAGTCCCAGCTCACTGCTTCCAAAAGAATCCTGATCTCCACTTCGCTTGTATGCTTCATGTAGTTGCAAGACATACTCTAGATGCCACAATACCTCGCCCATTGCAGGCCGGTTCTTCCCCTCATCAGCAAGGCATTTCTCGGCAATCTCTCCAAACTTCTTCAGGGATTCCAACGAGCAGTCTCCTTCCAACCGGGGATCCACAATCATCTTGAGTGACCGCTGACGTTGCCATCGGAGTGCCCATTCAGCTAAGTTGATTTGATCCTTTGGCAAGCTTGGGTTTATTACAGGCCTGGCACAAACAACTTCAAATAACACCACGCCAAAAGAATAGACATCTGATTTTTGAGTTAGTCGCTGCCTTCGAAAGTACTCAGGATCCAGGTATCCAAAGCTTCCTTTCACAGCAGTAGTGACATGGGTATGGTCAAATGCCGGACCATCTTTAGACAACCCAAAGTCTGCCATCTTTGCAACAAAGTTCTCATCCAATAAAATGTTTGTTGTCTTGACATCCCTGTGTATAATAGTTCTGTCTGCTCCAGTGTGAAGATAGTGGAGTCCACGAGCAGCTCCAATGCATGCTTCCACCCGCAGCTTCCATGTAAGTGCTGGGAGTGCACTTCCATAGAGATGGCTTCTTAGTGTCCCGTTTGCCATATACTCATAAACCAAGATCATCTCTTGTTGCTCTTCACAATATCCAATCATTGAGACAAGATGTCGGTGCCGGAGCTTTGAAAGCATTTCAATTTCTGTTTCAAATTCTGCTAGGCCCTGCTCAGATAGTGGATGGGCCCGCTTGATTGCTACCATGTTCCCCTCCTCGATCTCACCCCTGTAGACCTTGCCAAAACCTCCAGTTCCAATGACCAAGGACTCATCAAAGTTCCTCGTCGCTGCTCTAATCTCTGACAACGTGAATCTTCTGCCAATTCTATTAGAAGCTAATGAACCATTATTGGTTACAGGCAATTTAGATGCCCGCACATCAGTGGTGCTTCCCACGGTCTCATGAAGGAAAAGTGGGTGCCACCCGGGAGGATTCTCCTTGACAGAAGTTGCTTTCTTCTTCTGCATGCAGAAAAAGAAAAGTGTACCCACTATAGAGATGGTGACTACAGAGACGCCACTGACACCAATAGCTGTCCAAAGACCTTTTCTCTCTAGTTTCTTATCAGGCAAAGCTTCCTCACCGGTGATCCTTTCCGAAGCATGAGCCAAATTCCCATTTCTGCTCAGCTTGAAGATCTCCACTCCATTCAAAAGTGCATCAACGCCTGAAGCGGTAGTTGACAAATCAGGACCAAGCTGAAGCCAAAGAGTGCCTACCTGTTGTGGAACCGCATCAGCATAGTCTTCATGATAAGCTTTGTTCATCCCCCCTGCCCTCAGAAAGACATCATAGTTGTCAGCTGCTGTCTTGTTATTAATGTAGATTCTAAAAACTCTCTCATTTGCTCTATCATATACCAGCTCACAGAAGTGTAGCCGGACAAGGTAGTCAAAGTTGGGGTCCACATCAAATCTCCATGATACATTGAATCTTTTCTCGACAACTTCATTATTGGTCATCGTCCTTGCTGTTTCATAAACCATGAGGGGTGCAACGAGAGAATCATTGCTCGAGACGTAGCTTATATTTGAAGCATTACTGATTACAGTTGCCGCATTCAAAGAAAACACAAATTTCTCATCAGAGTCCCACTTTCTCCACACACGTCGGTCTTCGCTTGAATTAAGTCCAGGTCCCCCCACATTCAACCTATACATAGTCTCAATTCCTCGGTCATTCATACTCAGAGAAGTCTTTAGACCATTGCTTCCTACCTTGTTCACCATGTCAACAAACAAGCAATCTCCAACCGGGATGACCTCAATTGCATTCACAAAGGCAAAAGATCCAGAGTTGGGCACAAACTCAATATGCAGCTCATTCGAACTGACATTAAGGAAATATTCTTTAACTAGAGAAGTGACCACAGAATTGGTCTTCATGTTCTTCGAAGAGATCTCTCCAGGGACATTGAACTTGGAAACCAACTTCAGCTCATTAGCTGTTACATCAAATGCTGACTCATTGACATTAAAATTTTCAAATGAGAAGGGATGGAAATGAAGCCTGATGCAATAATTCCCAGAAAATACACTGAAGTTGTAGCCTGATGTCATGTTAAATATCCTGGCAGTTCTATACAAAGATCGGTAGCCAGATTCCTCATTGACTGCAGCAGTTGATGCAATAATTCCAGGAAAACTCACTGTGAAATTATTACCAAAGGTCGAGTCTCCAACCCAATTCCTACCGTCGACATCTGTGCTAGAATTGAATCCACAGTTAATCAGAAATGGCTTCACTTGAGCTTGTGCAAGTTGTAGCAAAGCAGATGCAAGTCCCATAAGAAGCAGCCTGAGAAACTTCATCTTCAAATAATCCAATTTTAGCTGTCACTCCTCAAGAATTTCCCACTACAATTAGCAAGTTTCTAATCAGAACCTCGAAGACCCTTTAAAATGCCTCCAGAATTCTTCAAAAAAGCACCATTAAACCAGAAAAAAACAAGGACCCTACTCTTCCGAACTTCAACTCTTCCACAAAGCTTTCAGAGCTGAACAATGCAGCACAAGAAAGGAAAGGAAAACCCCTGCATTATCTCCCAGTAGTTCATCAGTTCTGTTGTTGTTCAAAACAAAGCCAATCCAAACAGCAACACCCATGAAAAAAATGGAATTTTTAAACAACAAAAGAAATCCAGGTCTGGAATGAAACAAGATCTAAGAAGATGAAAACCCTTTCCACCACAACCTTGAACAACATTCCCTCTTTTAGGAACGTATATCCTTACGGATTCCCCTTCTCTCTTATGCCTACCGAACAAGGCACAAGATCAACACAAAGAAAGACCCGATAATCTCAAAAGCACATTCCAAAGCTCTAGAAACTAGTTCATTTCGGAATCCCAGGCAAAACTTACAGATCTAACAGGTAAAGCAGGTAAAATCACAGCAAAAACTGCAAGAAGAATAGATCTTTGCTGAAAAGAACGGATCCCCCCCATCCCATCTCAACTTACTTGGAATTTTAGCAGATGAGCAGCTCCAACCTCCTAGGACAGGAGAGACAAGGAGCTCAGCCACAAACGACGGTGTTGCGTTCTCCAATGGAGCATTTGGACTCGGGAAAACCGTAGAAAAGGGAGGCTGGCAATCACTTTGCTTCTACTTTTGTTTATAATCTCTCTCTGTTTTTAATATATTGTTATTTCTGAATCGAGAGTGGTGGTTGACATTTGCGAGTGATGGAGAATCCAATACATGGATGGCAGGGGCACATTCCGTATCCAGGGCTTGGATACTCAGATTAGATCATAAGAGTCATCATCTTTACATAAATTTTTGTTAGCATGTTACCACCTGGAAGACAGTGAAAAATACCTACCCCTGCCTTTCCCGTCGCCAAGCACCAATGTTGCAACCATCTACAAAGCACCAACCACCATGGTTGCCCTTGATGTAATTGATTATTACTTTTCTACCCACCATGAGAGAGGAACAATTGTAGTACATCTATATAGAGACCATTTAATATATGGAGCTTGGAATTCTTGGAAATGAAGCAGAAGAAATTGATGGATTGCCTGAAAATTAATTTGATGTGGACTGGTTGTATCATGTGGATGCTTGGTGGGTTGATTTAATATTGGTAGCATCATGTAGGAATGGGCTGGTCCCATGTTTTTTAATTGATGTAGCGTTGTTATTATTGTTATTTTTTATCTATTTTTTTTTATGCATATCCAAAATAAATTAAAAGTGAATATAAAAAATTTGGCAATGTTATATTTTTGAATTTAGTATATTTTGGGATAATTTGATGTCATTTTTTGAATGCAAGAAAACTACAAACTTACAGGGTATGTAAGTGAGGGAAAGCCAATATTACATAGCCAACACCAAAAATAGGACAATGACTTTTTCTTTCTTTTCCTTTTAGGTTTCTTTTGTCAGGATTTTTTTTAAAAAAAAAATTGGTGGTTGTCTATATTTAAACTTGATGTGGCAGGATCGCTGACGTGGAACACCTGTCAAACGCCACGTTGGAGAAGGCTGCCATGCCGGATACTCCTCCTCGGACTCCTTTGCCAGGCCGAGCCCTCTCATAATGTCAGGGCGGCCTATCGAAGCCGAGCTCCGTCCTTCGCCAGGTTAACTCCCGCGAGATCGAGATGCTTAGATCGGGGCCGAGCGACCTCTCCCAGATCGAGCCCCTCGAAGTCGAGCCCCTTGGTCCGGAGTCAAGCTTGGCCCTCCTCCGCCAAGAGGAGCCCCTTCGAGGTCGAGCCCTCTAGGCTGGAGTCGCGACTTGCCCTTCTCCATCAGATCGAGCCCTTCGAGGTCGAGCCCCTTGGTACGGAGTTGAGCCCAACACTCCTTAGCCAAGCGAAGCCCCTTCGAGGTCGAGCCCTGCCCTCCTCTGCCAGATAGAGCCCTTCGAGGTCGAGCCCCTTGGAACGGAGTCGAGCCCAGCACTCCTCCGCCAAGCGGAGCCCCTTCGAGGTCGAGCCCTCTAGGCCGGAGTCGAGCCCTGCCCTCCTCTGCCAGATCAAGCCCCTTAGCACGGAGTTGAGCCCAGCACTCCTCCGCCAAGCGGAACCCCTTCAAGGTCGAGCCCTCTGGACTGGAGTCGAGCCCTCTGGGCTGGAGTCGAGCCCTGTCTCTCTAGTTCGGCCCCCACCTCGGACGAAAGCACCAGCAACCGAAGGAGCGACACCGTCCCCCCTGGACGCCGGCAAGTCGCCCGAGGATCGCAAAGGAGCGCCCACCAGGCCGTAATGAATGCCCACAGCTATCACTTACACTAGAGAAGAAAGAAGCTCCATGATCGAGGCACCACGCTCTCCACCAACCGCCTGCACCACCCGAAAGAGGAATTCAACCAGGAGATTCAAATCCCGGGGGCAGCGGCCCCCGATCGAGGACCTGCCAAGTTTCCAGAACGGGACAATCGGAAGGAATGTCAGAGCGCATAGCAGGTTCCCCTATCACGAACTGGAAAAGACAACCCATCCACGACACGGAACACTGCCACACGCGCCTGCTGACACAGGAAAGATCCCGAGGTAGGCATTTAGCAACCACCTGGATTCAAAAGAGCCATCGGCACCCCCAACGGGGAGATAACGAACAAACAAATGAACATACTCCTACACACTCAAGCAAGTAAGAGAGGCGAGGTCACACAGGAGAACCACCTCCGATTCACCTCGGCCATCACCCTCTCCAACACACTTGCATTCCACTCACACCACATTCACTCCTCCTAGCATGGAGTCCATTTCAAGGGGCTCGACCAGGAGGATCTGTTCCCTTGGTCGTCACTGATTTGACTGTCAGAGTGCCCCCGCCGGAATCCCTGACCCGGGTATCTGAACTTGTTTTGCAGGTCCTGAGGCGCAGATCAGTCCCGAAGAGACGAGGGATGACTTGACATCGATAGCAGCTATGGGCCACGACGATCTTGGCGGCAACAATACCCATCATGTAAAATTGCTCATAATAGAAAGTGGACAATAATTTGTAGCATGGCCAGGAAATAACTGCTATACATATTAGAGATATAAAAAATTCTAATCAAACTGTCTATACTATTCAACCTGATTCAAATCGAACCAAATATAGTGGTTTAACTGGTTTGGTTCAATTTAATGAAATAGAAAAACATAATACCGATTCAATTATCAAAAAATATACTATATTATAATATATAATATATAATTTAATATATTATAATTGTTGTCGCTTGGATCGTCAATGCCTGTAGCTCCAGCGCGTCGTTGCTACGTCGAGCACCTCCTCTCACTGGGTGTGCTCCCTCTTCTTCGGGAGCCTGCTCTCCGGTCCACTCGGCCTGCAAAATAGAGAAGACTCGGGCTGGGGATTCCAGTAAGAACACTCTGATGATCAAGTTAGTGGGATGATTGAGGAAAACAGAACCTCTGAGGCAGAGAGCTTGGGGGACTCCCTTGTCCCAGGGGGTAACAAGATGATAATGATCAAATAGCAAAAAGAAAGGGGGAATGGAGAGCAGGGAATGAGGAGGATCCCTCTGGCCGGTCCCTTGGCAGCCGAGCTTTTGGCTGCTTGCTTACCTCTCTCCCCCTCCCACTCATCTATCTTCTTACTTACCCTCCTCCTCTTTTCTGGCTATGTCATGGTGTCCTTCTTTGTGTGCCCTCTCGCGAAGTCTTCTCCGGAGGGGCTTGCCGCTGCTCGTGGCTGCTCACGGCTGCTCCTTATTTCCCTTCTTCAGTTCTGTCCTTCGGAGGAGGAGAGTCTCTGGGCCTCTTGTGGCCCCCTCGGTCTGGTCCTGTCCCCTTCTGTTGGGGGTGTCGTTTTTCTTAAGAGGGGCAGGCGCTGTGCCATTGAGCCCCGTGCTATGGTAGGAAGTTTTCATTCCCGGAGAAACCATTCGAGCATAGCAGGGCCTATGGCTTTGACAGGATTCTCCTTCTGAGGAAAACTCTAGGTCTCGTGCTGCGTGGATCAGTATCCTTCGATCGTACGGTAGTGGACATGGCGGCACGTTATAGGGCCCTCGATCTGACGGGGCTTATCTTATGCAGAGCATGTAGGCGGTGTGTCGCAGAGCTAGCATTGGTGGCAGGGCATGCGCCACCTTTCGGAGGTTGCAAGTGGACAGGGACCTCCGTGCTGTGGTTTGAATTCCTGTTGATCTTTCCCTCCTTCACCGCTAGCGAGAATTCTGGCCTTCATATGGTAGGGAAGGACCTCCATTCAGGAGGTCCGCCTTTGGCAACGTGAGCATGACCACGGCCAGGAGCTGACCTTAGATGGAGGGCTCGTCCCATGAGCTCGACCCCGGCTGGGAGCTGACCTCGGCAAGAGGGCTCGCTTTACGAGCTTGACCCTAGCTAGGGGCTGACCTCAGACGGGGGGCTCACCTCGTAGCATGAGCATGACTCCGACCAGGAGCTAACCTCAGATGGAGGGCTCGCCCCATGAGCTCGACCCCGGCTGGGAGCTGACCTTGGCAGAAGAGCTTGCTTCGGCCTTCTACCCAGGGGCCGTATCCAAGTGGCAGTCCCCACCCATGCGACAGCCGGCTGTATAGGCTCCACGTCTGCGGATGTTACCACATCAATAATATAATTATTATATTTTAAAATATAAAATATTTATCATAATATAAAGTATATCATAATCTATTATTATAATATCAAGTTATTATTATTTTTATTTTTTTATTTGTTTATTTTTTTAAAAAAATATTATTTTTAAAAATTTTCATTAATTTTTTATGTTTTTTATTAAATTTTGATGTAGGAAATGGTTTATGTAGAGAAATGTGAAATCATAGGTGTTACAGTAGTAAACAAATCCATTCGGCCCTGACACGCATCCTCCTTGGAGGCTGGCGCGGCCACGAACAGCTCGGCACCTCGGCCCCACCTCGGCCTCACTTCGGTCGTGTGCGAAGTTCGGTGGCAGTCCAGCTTAGCTCGGCACCTCGGCCTTACCTCGACCTCACTTCGGCGTATGCGAAGTCCGGTGGCAGTTCAGCTCAGCTCAGCACCTCGGCCCCACCTGGCCCTACCTCGGCCTCACTTCGGCCGTGTGCGAAGTCCGATGGCAGTTCAACTCAGCTCGGCACCTCAGCCCATGCCGGCCCAGCTCGGCAAGCCCGCACGGCCCAGCTCTTCCACCTATGTGCTCTGCCCGCGGCAGCATGGCTCCAGTTCAGCTCAGCTCGGTCCCGACGCACATTCTCCTTGGAGGCTGGCGCGGCCATGTACTTCTCCACCCCGGCCCCAGCTCGGCACATACTCCGTCACCTCGGCCCTGCCTCAACCAGGTACTTTTCCACCTCGGCCAGGTACTTCTCCACCTCGGTCCCATTTCGGCCATGTGGCAGTTCAACTTAGCTTGGCTCGGCCCCACCTCGGCTAGGTGCTTCTCCACCTCGGCCTCACTTCGACCATGAAAAGTCCAACTTCGGTAGTTCAGTTCAGCTCGGCAGCTCTGCCCATGCTGGTCCAGCTCGGTGCCAACCTCTTCCGCTCGCGGCACGCTCGTGGTCAACCTCTTCCGCCCTCGGTCCACCTCTTCCGCCCGTGGATGCCCAGATCAGCTCCAGTGCCCCGATTCAGTTCTGTCCGGCTCCCCCGTGCCGGTCTGACATGCCTCCGCCCGGTTCGGCACCTCGGCAAGCCTGTCTCCGGCCCTGATCCACCCGCTCCGATCGGCTCCACCCGCGTGGAGTAGTGATATGCCTCGATCCGCATGCAGGGGCCTCTGCTACCTCGCCTCAGTCCATGCGTGCAAGGACTTTGCATGCCTCGCGCCGCGCACCTCGAATCGTGCATTGGAGGGCCTTCACCTGCATCGTCTCGATCTGCATGCCACATGTCATCTAACATCTTTTCAGGTACGCTCCTCAAAGTGGAGGTACGATGGTGGTACGGTACATAAAATCACCGTCCCTAGTGTGCCTCCTACATGGAAGGCTATATCAAAGCCCCCAGGACACAGTTTACACAAATTAGGAAGGCGTGCCCCATCTAAGGCACTGTGCCCCTTCACCAACCTCCTGAACCACTTGGAAGGAGAAGGTTGACCAACCTATCTAAGCCTCCCAAGCCTGCAGAAGCCTCACAGGCCTATACCAAGAAGAACGCGCCTCCCTGAACACCAAGAGTCGCTCGTCTACATAAGAGCAGCAGGAAGAGGTGAGGGGGGGTAAGAGACAACACACTCTCTTCATTCTTATATTATCGTCCATTTTCCATTACCCTCTGGCAGCAGAGAGTCCCCCAAGCTCTCCGTCTCAGAGATCTCTTATTTCCTTCGATCGTCCCACTGACTTGATCATCGGAGTGTCTTTGCTAGAATCCACGGTGCAGGTCTCCCCTGTTTTGCAGGTCCGCCCAACGGAGGGACGATATGGAAGAAGATTACTCCTCACCAGAGAGGCCCATAGGAGGACCATCACAGTACCAAGCCCCTTTCATCCCAACTACGACTATGTTCCCCTTGATCATCTCCGACCGACGAGCCCAGTGATGCTGGCGGGGAGTCCACTCACCTAGGCCACGTAAGAACTACTGGCCACGACGATCTAGGCGGCAACAGATTGGCTCGCCAGGTAGGGGGGCAGATCCACGCTTCTCAACAAGGTGGGACGATGGTTTCCACCTTTGTCCTTAGTCCCTGGGGGGCAGACCAGGGGCATGGGGATGGGGGCACGAGAACTTCTCCCTCTCTCTCGAGGCTCCAAGGAGCGGCCTCGACCAAAAAACCTTGAGCTGTGAAGGTGCATCGCCATCCTTGACAGGGCAACAGGCATCAAGCCAAGGATGGAGCCACCTCCCGGCAGTGCCACCATCCAAGAGCCCCACTAAAAAAAAAAAAAAAAGAGAAAAAGAAGAGAGGGAGGAAGGGTCTGGCCATCGTGAAGAAGAAAGAAGTCCATACAACGGAGTATGCTCCCATGCAATGGAGCTTACTCCAATGCAACGAGGTTTGCTCCCATCCAACAGAGCTTCCCCCCATCCAACGGAGTATGCTCCCATGCAACGGAGCTTACTCCCATGCAACGGGAGCCTCATTCCTCCCATACAACGGAGTATGCTCCTATGCAACGGAGCTTACTCCTATGCAACGGGCTTGCTCCCATCCAACGGAGCTTCCCCCCATCCAATGGAGTATGCTTTCATGCAACGGAGCTTACTCCCATGCAACGGGACCTCATTCCTTTCATACAACGGAGTATGCTCCCATGCAACGGAGCTTACTCCTATGCAACGGGGCTTGCTCCCATCCAACGGAGCTTCCCCCCATCCAATGGAGTATGCTCTCATGCAATGGAGCTTACTCCCATGCAACGGGAGTCTCTTCTCCTTCCAAGCAATGCAGCCATTTTTCTCATACAATGGAGTATGCTCCCATGCAACGGAGCTTATTCCCATGCAACGGGGCTTGCTCCCATCCAACGGAGCTTCCCCCCATCCAACGGGAGTCTCGTTTCTCCCATGCAACATTCAACGAGACTTCCCCCATGCAACGGGGGTTTCATCTCCCTTGTGCAATGAAGCTGCTCCCATGCAGAGGAGTCCTATTCTTTCCCAAGGATCTGATTTCTCTCGCTCAACGGAGTCATCTTCCTTGTGCAACGAAGCTTGCTCCCATGCAACGGAGCTCCTCCTTCACAGAGCCTTGTTCTCCCATGCAACGGAGCTCCCTCCTATGCGACGGAGCCACCTCTCATGCGACGGAGCCTCCTCCCATGCAACAGAGTCTTCCCCATGCCACGCAACAGAGTCTCCCCCATGCCATGCAACAGGATCTCATTTCTCCCACTCAACGAAGTCATCTCCCTCATGCAACGGAGCCTCAAGCTCCTAGGCAACAAAGGTCTCACCTCCTCCTATGCAACGGAGGTCCATCCTCCCATGCAATGGAGCCTTACTCCCCCATGCAACCGAGTTCTATTCTTTTGTGCAAGGGAGTCTCATTCTCTCCTGAGAGGGCGACCGGCGAATTTGATCCCGGCCCGCTCAAGGAAGGAATATATCTTTATCTATTCATATGACCGGAGCTCAACAGGTAACTCTTCTGCTATATTTACATAATGAAAAATCGTGTCACAGTTCTACAGGAAAAGCTCCCGGAAGCTCTCCAACATCTCGAGACGGGAAACACCAGAGGTCCCGTGCCAAAGCCAAGAAGCTGCCAAAGCTCTGCGTTCAAGCTAAGAGTCAATCAAGTATCTCGATAAAATAGAGCTAAAGCCAAGCTCCCAAATGGAGCCGAGCTCCTTACAAAAGTCAAACTCTTTGATGAGATCGAGCTCCCTACTGAGGTCAAACTCCCGTTAAAGATGAAGAAAACTAACCCCCATGATGTTCTGGCTTCGGTCTGGAAGGTGGTGCAGAACCCGGTTTCCCCACGATGTCCTGAGCTTAAGTCTGGAAGGTGGCACGGAACCCAGTTCCCCCACGATGTCCCGGGCTTCGGTCTGGAAGGTGGCGCGGAACCCAGTTCCCCCACGATGTCCCGGGCTTCTGTCTAGAAGGTGGCGTGGAACCAAGTTTCCCCACGATATCCCGGGCTTCGGTCTGGAAGGTGGTGCGGAACCCAGTTCCCCCACGATGTCCCGGGGCTTAATTCCGGAAGGTGGCGCGGAACCCAGTTCCCCCACGATGTCCCGGGCTTCGATCTGAAAGGTGGTGCGGAACTCGGTTCCCCCATAATGTCCCGGGCTTAAGTCCGGAAGGTGGTGCGGAACCCAGTTCCTCCACGATGTCCCGGGCTTCGGTCCGGAAGGTGGTGCGGAACCCGGTTCCCCCACGATGTCCCAGGCTTAAGTTCGGAAGGTGGCGCAGAACCCAATTCCCCTATGATGTCCTGGGCTTCAGTCCGGAGGGTGGCACGAAACCCAGTTCCCCCACATTTCACATTGAAATGACAGGTACAACCCATAATTTATTATTATTATTTTTTAAAAATAATAATTTTAATTTTTTAAATTAATTTTTATATTTTTTTTTAAATTTTTGATGTGGATATAATTTATTTGATGAAATCGTGTATTGTACATGTAATTTCAATGTACAACTCATGATTTCTCGGGGAAACTTTCCATGTCATCTACGGCATCTAATTTGGAAAATATGGAATGGAAATGGTAGTTTGGTAAATATTTAATAAAAAACTATTATTTTTTTAAAAAATTCTATTTTGATTGATGTAGCGAGTTTTTTTTGTATGCATATCCAAAATGAGTTAAAAGTGAATATAAAAAGTCTGACAATGTTATATTTTTGAATTTAATATATTTTGGAATAATTTGATGCCATTTTTTGAGTGTAAGGAGACTACAAACTTGCAGGGTATGTAAGGGAAAGCCAATGTTACATAGCTGTTGCCGCCCGGATCGCATGGCCTGTAGCTCTGATGCGTCGGGCTCCCTCCGGATCTCTGCTTCCGTCTTGCATCCGGCTCGCTAGCCAACTCAAAGGGAGGTCCTACTAGACAGAGAAAAATCTTGGACCAAGGATTCCAGCGAAGGCACTCCAATGATCAAGTCAGTGGGACAATCGAGGGAAACAGATATCTTTGAGGCAGAGAGCTTGGGGAACTCTCTACTTTCAGAGGGTAACAGAGGAAAAGATAATAGCTACAGTACAATGGAAAAATGGGAGAGTCTTTGCTTCCCCTCCTTTTACTTACTCCTTTTTCACTTACCTTCACTTGCTGTTTTCTACGGGTCTTATATAGACGGGAGGCTTTCCAGAGGGTTCCCAGCTCTCTCTCCTTCGAGGGAGGCTCTCCATTGCCTGCTGGTGCCTCTCTCGGACTCGTTTTGTGCCTGTGCCTCTAGCCATAACGGCATGCTGCCACTTTGGTGGAGGCCATCTGGGTGCTGCAGGGCATAGGGCTGTAGAGGGATGCCCCTCTCTGAAAGGTCCAGGCATCCTGTCATGAAAGCTATTATCTCCCAGTCATGCGGTTATCGATGTGTCGGCATGCCGCAAGACTGGGGGCCTGACGCTGTCCGGATCATGCAGATCGTGCGCACGATGTGCCGCAGGGGGGGTGCCTATACCCATGGCAGGGTATGCACCACCTTTCATAGGGTCAGGGTGTCCAGGTACTCCCGCTGTCTTTGCTTTGAACTCTGGCTTCCCCCCTCTTTATGGATGTGGCAGGAAACCATGCTCCTGGTAGGAGGGTCTGCTTTGGAGAGGTGGACTCGACCTCGACTGAGAGCTGACCTTAAATGGAGGACTCGCCTAATGAGCCCTGCCTCGATTGGGAGTTGACCTCGGCAAGGTGGTCCTTTCTGAAGAGGTAGACTTTATCCCAACCGGGAGCTGACCTCAGATGGGGGGGCTCGCCCAATGAGCCCTCCATCAACTGAGAGCTGACCTTGACAAGGTAATCCTTTCTGGAGGGACAGACTCGACCCCAACCAAGAGCTGACCTCAAACGGGGGGGCTCGTCCAGTGAACCCTACCTTGATTAGAAGCTGACCTCAGCAAGGCGGTCCCTTTGGCTTTTTGTCATGCGACCTTGTCTAGGTGGTGAGCTTCTTTGTCGCCGTGGCCATCCTAGGCTCCACATCAGTGGATATCGCCACTCTGGTCCACGTCAACAGATGTCGCCATATCAGTTGACCCCCACTCCCAAGCTCGGAGACGAAGCGCTCGCTCGGGTGAAGGGAGTAATGATTATGCTAGCATGGAGAGAGCGTGTCCATTCCGCTTCCGATGCCAAAAGTATCAGCATTTAGGCGGTCGTGCTTTCATGCCATTCGGGCATCGCTGCATCTTCTCACCTAAAAATAGTTATCAATGCTGCATTGGCTTCAAGGGAACCACTCCAGTTTTGAAGCGTTGCTCCGATACATGGCATCTCTCAGTTGGCTCGATGTGAGACATGGCACACGCCTTCTATGGGCACGAAGCGATAGGGCTCCGGGCCGTTAAATAGGATCCATCTTCTCGATCTTTGAGGTTCTCCAGGCAGTGGGAGAACGAGACTTTCACTCCAGAATCGCCTTCCTTCTTCTTGAGTGAAGCCCTGAGAAGCTGAGCCTCCTTCCTTCTGCCTTTCCCATATCGCAGTGATGAAGTCCAGCCTCAAAGACCTTCAAGAGATGTCCTGGAAGAGGGCTACTACGAAGGCGCCTGAGAGGGAGCCTAGTGCAAAAGTCCGAGAGGGCGACGATGACTCCTTCTGGGCCAAGGAAGTGGCCTGTTTGGAGGGGAGGGTGCGAACCCTCCAAGCTCAACTGGAGGAGGAGAAGGCTCGAACCGCCATGGTGGTCAAGAGGGCAGCGATGGCTGCCGTATGGGCGGAGATGGCTAAGAAGGAGGTGGCGGAGGCCATCTCCAAATTCATGGCATCCTAGGCTTTTAGGGACGAAGTCGTCGAGGCTGTCCTGGACTCCTACCACCGGGGTTCCAAGAGCACAAGAGCAAGGCCTTTCGCTTCGACAACTTGAAGGGTCTTGACAATATCAGGCCCTTCATCCTGTTCCTCGGGGAGGAGGACAAGCCCTGCTTCGAGGAGTCAGAGTTTGAGGAGGCTGGGACGGAGCCTGGAGCCTCCTCGAGCACCTCGTGGGGAACTGGTGCCGTTCGTCGGTTTGGGAAGGGGCCGGCGGTCGGTGTTTAGATCATCTATCTCTCCCCTTCTTCTTTTCTTCTTCTCTCTTTTTTTTTTAAACTCAAAAGGGGGCCTCCGATTTGTTAGGGGGCGCCCTACAAGGGATGTACAGAATGTTTATATCAATGAAGCATCTTCCCTTTGGTGGTTGCTACTTTTTTTTTTTTTGTGTTGCCCAGCTATGGGCCAGACAGCAGATGGTGGGATTTGCTAGGGGTTCCCGGTTGACATCTCTAGACTGTGAGCTGGATAATGGAATTACTTGTCTCTGGGTGTTGGGCTTCATGAGCTCCTAGGTTTGAATGCCCAGCTTCAAGAGTCTCCGGTCTTGAATACGGGGCATTGCGGCTCCTGGCTTGAGTGCAGCGCTTTAGGAGTCTCTAGCCTTGAATGCGGGGTGCTATGGCTCCTGGCTTGAGTACGGGCTTCGAAAGTTTTCCGGCTTTGATGCGGGGTGCTTGTGGCTCCCGGTGGGGTGTTACATCCTGACTTAAAGTGCCGGGCTTCAGAAGTTTCTAGGCTTAGAGTGCCGGGCTTCAGGAGTTTCCGGTCTTGAATGTGGAGAGCTGCGGCTCCTGGCTTGAGTGCGGGGCTTCAAAAGTTTCCCGGCTTTGATGAGGGGGGCTTGTGGCTCCCGGCGAGATGTTACATCCCAACCTAGAGTGCCAAGCTTAGAAAGTTTCTGGGCTTAAAGTGCCAGGCTTCAGGAGTTTCCGGGTTTAGAGTGCCAGGCTTTGAAAAATCTTGAGCTTAGATCCGGGGCACTGGTGGCTCCCAGCAGGGTGCTACATCCCGACTAAAAGTGCTGGGCTTCAAAAATTTTCGGGCTTAGAGTGCCGGGCTTCAAGAGTTTCCAGGTTTAGGGTGCCGGGCTTCGAAAGTTTTCGGGCTTAGAGTACCAGGCTTCAGGAATTTTGGGCTTAGAGTACCTGGCTTCGAAAGCTTCCGGGCTTAGATGCGAGGCGCTGGTGGTACATCCCAGGTTCCTGCACAGGTGAAAAACAAGATTGCACCAAAAAAAAACTTGAATTTATTGTGAAAGAACCTTACGTTATTGGTGGTACATCTCAGGTTACTGGCATTCCAGGTTCGCATGAAGCAAATGTCGTCGGGCCCGGCGAGGTAGTAGGCCCCACCCAATAAGGCTTCGATCACCTGGTAAGGGCCTTCCCAATTTGGGAAGAGTTTCACGCATTCTCCTGGTTGGGATGCTTCCGCTTGCCTGAGCACGAGGTCGCCAGGGCGAAACACCTTGGGCTTCATGCAAGAGTTGTAATAGCATGCGACTCACTGCCGGTAGGCCACCATCCATAGTCAAGCTTTGTCTCTTGTCTCATCCAGCAAATCTAGATTGAGGAGGAGACGTGCGGGGTTCTCTTCTTCACTATATTGCTTGATCCGAAGCATGAGCAGGCCAAGTTCCATGAGATTACCGTCTCAGTCCCGAAGATGAGGTTAAAGGGTGTCTCGCTGATGGCCATACGGGGGGTGGTTTGATAGGCCTACAACATGTTGGGCAATTCGTCCATCCACCGGCCCTTGACTTCGTCCAGCCTCGTACGAAGCCCTTGCAAGATGGTGCAGTTGGTCACCTCGGCCTCACCATTTGTTTGAGGGTAAGCCACAGAAGTGAAGCGATGGCGGATGCCAAGATCATAGCAGAATTCTTCGAAGGCCCGGTTGTCAAACTGCTTCCTGTTATTGGTGATGATTGTGTGTGGGAGGCCATATCTACAAATTATAGATTTCTAGAAGAAAGATTGGACCTTCATCTCCATTATTCATGCCAAGGGCTTGGCCTCGACCCACTTGGTGAAGTAGTCGATGGCCACGATCAGAAACCTCCGTTTACCAGATGCTACAGGAAAAGGGCCTAGGATGTCCATCCCCCATTGAGTAAATGGCCATGGGGCTAATAACTGGGAGATAGGGGCTGCTAGCTATCGCATAATGCATGCATGGCACTGGCACTTGTCGATTTCTTCACGAAATCAGCCGTGTCCTCCCACATGGTCTCCCAGAAGTATCCCTGCCGGATCGCCTTATGGGCTAAGGCCTTGCCCCCACGTGATTGCTGCAGATACCCTCGTGTATTTTCTGGAGCACGTAGGTGGCCTCTGAGGGCTTTAGGCACTTCAGCAGGGGATATGAATAGGATCTCTGGTAGAGTTGCCCATCTAGGATCACATAGCGTGCAGCCTTTTTCTTGAGAAGGCCGACCTCCTTTCGGTCTTCTGGCAGGGTGCTTGCAGTAATGTATCTGACATAGGGGTCCATCCAGCTGGCCTCATGGGAGACCTGCTGGACCTCGGCTATCGCCTCGAGCTGGGGGCCTCAAGATACTCGATGAAGGTGCGTCCCAGCGAAGTCCTGGCAAGGTGGCCAGCCTGGAAAGGATGTCGGCTCGGGTGTTCTCTGTCCACGGGATATGAGAGATGCTGAAGTACTGGTGGGTGAATGTATGAGAGCGCACTCGATCCAGGTACTTCACCATCATGGGATCCCGTACTTCATACTCGCCGGAGACTTAGCCCACAACCAGCTATGAGTTTGTAAAGACTTTCAGCCTCTTGACGCCTAATTCGCGGGACACCTTCAGCCCTGCAAGGAGTGCTTCATACTTTGCCTGGTTATTGGTTGCCTCGAAGAGGAATCGCAGTGTGCATTCCACAATGACTCCATCAGGATTGGCAAGGATGAGGCCTGCTCTGCTTTCCCGCACATTGGACATGCCATCTATGTGGAGTATCCACGTTTCTTCCACTAGGGTCGGATCTGGCCCGAGCTCAGGCGACCGGTTCACCTCCTCTGGACCTCCTTCGGCCCAGGTGTATTCTACCATGAAATCGGCTAGAACTTGGGCCTTCTATGCCTATCATAGATGATATGTGATGTCGAATTCACTGAGCTTCAGCCCACTTGGCCAAGTGCCCGGAGGCATCGGGATGACTCAAGATAGCCCTCAGGGACTGATCAGTGAGCACGTCAATGGGATGCGCTTGAAAATAAGGCCTGAGATGCTGTGCAGATGTTATTAGTATAAAAATAATTTTTTTTATCGGGTGTACCTAGATTGGTGTCATGGAGTAGCTTGCTGGTGTAGTAGACTGACCGCTAAGAGACGTCTCTGTCAGCATGAACCAGCATAGAGCTGATTGCCTCCAACGAGATCGCTAGGTACAAGAGGAGCTCCTCTCCAGGCTCGGCCTGGATAGCAGTGGCGGCGAGGCAAGGAGTTTCTTCAGCCCTCGAATGCTTCTTGGCATTCTTCTGTCCAGGTGAAGTCATTCATCTTCTGGAGGATCTTGAAGAACGGTTGGTAGCGCTTGGCGGAGCATGAAATGAAGTGGCTTAAAGCCGTAATGCACCCAGTCAAGCGTTGGACCTCCTTCTTGGAGGCGGGATGCCGCATGTCCACGATGACCTGGATCTTCTTAGGGTTGGCCCTATCCCCTTTGGGTCACCATGAACCCTAGGAACTTTTTCGCTGCCATGCTAAAGGCGCATTTGGTGGGATTCGGCTTCATCTGATACCAACGGACGTTCCCAAAGCCTCCGTAGGTTGGTGATATGGTCCTCCACCGGGCCGCTCATGACAAGTATGTCATCCACGTACACTTGCATGTTGCGGCCGATCTGGTCCTTGAAGACCGTGCTGACCAAGCACTGGTAGTGGCTCCTGCATTTTTGAGACCAAAGGGCTTTGTCTTGTAGCAATACATACCTCGGTCAGTCATAAATGACGTGCACTCTTCATCTCCTGGATATATGCAGACTGGTTGTATCCAGGGAACGCATCCAAGAGTTGAGGTACTTGTGGCCCGAGGTCGCGTCCATCAGCTAGTCGATTTTGGGAGGGGAAAGCTATCCTTTGGACATACCTTGTTAAGGTCAGTGTAGTCCACACATATCCTCTACTTTTCAGAGGCTTTCCTGACCATCACCATATTAGTAAGCCAGTCAGGATATTGTACCTCTCAAATGAAGCCCATCATGAGGAGCTTTTCGACGTCCTCGTTGATAGCTTCTGCCGGGTTTCCGGGGTGAAGCTCCTTTCTTTTGCCAGACCGTGCGATGGTTAGGGTCGACGTTCAACCGGTGGGTTTCACCTCGGTGGGATACCGGGCATGTCAGCGGCTATCCAGGCGAAGACATCAGCGTTGGCACGCAGGAAGTTGAGGAGATGTGACTCTCTCTTCTTCAACCAGCAGAGCCCCGATCTATACCATTTTTAAGAGATCGTCCCCCAAAGGGAAGGACAGTAGGGGTTCGTGTTGCCCAGTGATGATAAAATCCAAGAGGGGGGGGTGAATGGTTTTTTTTTTTTTTTAACTATTTGAACTATTTCAATGTATACGAAATAAGTGTGTGCAATTCAAATCAAGTACAAGTATTTTGTCAAAGTGTTTGTATGCTTCAAAATATGCAGCAGAAATTATAAGTAAATATAAGAGTAAAAGCAATCACACAAACACAACAAATTTATAATAGTTTGATGCACTCAAGACACCTACATCCACTCCCCAAGGTCTACTTGGGAATTCACTATAATCTCCACCGATTACAGTCGATTAGTTTTCGAGCTCACTAATCAAAACCCGACTTGTTTTTACAAGGCTCACAAGTCAAAACCTTACTTGGTTTACGGGGGCTAAACAAGAAATAAATGGTTTAAGGCTCCACCAACCTCCCTTGGTTTTCCGGGCTAACCAAGAAACCTAATTAGTTTTCAAAGGCTCACCAATAACCTCCCTTGGTTTTGCAGGCTAACAAGAACCTAATGGTTTTCTAAGGCTAACCAAAACCTCTCTTGGTTTTCCAGGCTAACCAAGAACCTTTACAACAAAGTAAGAATGAAAGTAAAGAATACAATAAAGCTTTCTAAAATAAAGCAAATATCTCTTTGAAGCTCTTGGATGATGTGATAAAGCTTGTCTTCAATTGTTGAAGCCTTTGAATAAAGCTGATGTTGTGGACTTGAAAGCTCTCTTTGAAATTGGATACTTGAGGGCTCAACTCTTTCAAAATATGAATCCTTAAAGTGTATGGAACTTTTCTCCTAAAGGATTACCTCTTCATTTGATTGTGTTGATTATATAGCTCTTCAAACTTAAATGACCGTTAGAGACCATTGGAGAGAAAGAACTAGCCGTTACAAATATTTTAGGGAAGTTCTGTTCTTCAGAAAACTAGCCATTGTAGAGCGTCGTCCGTTAAGTGTCGACACTTCAGGTCATGTATCGACACTTAGGGTCGACACTTGGAACAGTAGTCGATACTTGACCAAAAAATATCTTCTAAAGTCTTCTGTTCTGCACTGGTGAGCCGACACTCATCTGATGAGTCGATACTTTGAGTCGACTCTTGTCATCTATGTGTCGATACATCAGCAAGTCTTTAACTTCAGCAAGTTCTGTGACACAAAATCTCAGGTGTGAGCTAATCCATGTGTCGACACTTTGAGTCGACACAACACATTTATGTGTTGACACTTCAGTCGTGCCAACTAAAACTTTCTCTGCGTGCCGGCATGTGTCGACACTTCCACTGTCATGTATTGACACTTTGAGTCGACACTTCACTGAGATCTTCACAAAATACCTGAACTTATGCTGAATCAAATTCGTATTGCACCTCAAGTATCCTTTCAGACAAACTTCAACTGTCCAGTCTTCTTTGAGCAGATTTTATCTAAACTTGGCTTCTTCAGTCAAACAATCTTTTACCAAATTGATGAGCACCTTTTTCTATAGAAACACATTTCAAAGAAATCATTGGTACTCAACTTATACTTAACCATTTTGCTTATCATCAAAATCAATAACTGAGTTAACAATCTCCCCCCTTTTTGAGATAACAAAACCTTTAAGTATAAATGCATAAAAAGCTTTCAAAGAATTTCAAGGTGCGAAGAGCTAAATGCAATAGATGTATCAAGTGATTGCAATATTGAAAAGATGTATCAGAGCAGTGTTATAAGGATTAAGAGTATCAGTGCTTTGGGATATATAAGATATAAACTCATTTATCGTGATACTCTAAAAGAAAATATATTTAGCTGGGGTTGAGAAACTCCAAGACCTAGGGTTCGCTCTGAACTTTCAACAGGACAGAAAATAGAGAGGAGAGATGGTTTACCAACCAGACAGTGATCTTCTCAGAATTTGGGTGGAAGAACTCTCTTCTTCCACTAGGGTCGGATCTGGCCCGAGCTCAGGCGACCGGTTCACCTCCTCTGGACCTCCTTCGGCCCAGGTGTATTCTACCATGAATCGGCTAGAACTTGGGCCTTCTATGCCTATCATAGATGATATGTGATGTCGAATTCACTGAGCTTCAGCGCCCACTTGGCCAAGTGCCCGGAGGCATCGGGATGACTCAAGATAGCCCTCAGGGACTGATCAGTGAGCACGTCAATGGGATGCGCTTGAAAATAAGGCCCGAGATGCTGTGCAGATGTTATTAGTATAAAAATATTTTTTTCTTATCGGGTGTACCTAGATTTGGTGTCATGGAGTAGCTTGCTGGTGTAGTAGACTGACCGCTAAGAGACGTCTCTGTCAGCATGAACCAGCATAGAGCTGATTGCCTCCAACGAGATCGCTAGGTACAAGAGGAGCTCCTCTCCAGGCTCCGCCAGGATAGCAGTGGCGGCGAGGCAAGGAGTTTCTTCAGCCCCGAATGCTTCTTGGCATTCTTCTGTCCAGGTGAAGTCATTCATCTTCTGGAGGATCTTGAAGAACGTGGTTGGTAGCGCTTGGCGGAGCATGAAATGAAGTGGCTTAAAGCCGTAATGCACCCAGTCAAGCGTTGGACCTCCTTCTTGGAGGCGGGATGCCGCATGTCCACGATGACCTGGATCTTCTTAGGGTTGGCCTCTATCCCCTTGGGTCACCATGAACCCTAGGAACTTTTTGCTGCCATGCTAAAGGCGCATTTGGTGGGATTCGGCTTCATCTGATACCAACGGACGTTCCCAAAAGCCTCCGTCAGGTTGGTGATATGGTCCTCCACCGGGCCGCTCATGACAAGTATGTCATCCATGTACACTTGCATGTTGCGGCCGATCTGGTCCTTGAAGACCGTGCTGACCAAGCACTGGTAAGTGGCTCCTGCATTTTTGAGACCAAAGGGCTTCGTCTTGTAGCAATACATACCTCGGTCAGTCATAAATGACGTGCACTCTTCATCTCCTGGATATATGCAGACCTGGTTGTATCCAGGGAACGCATCCAAGAAGTTGAGGTACTTGTGGCCCGAGGTCGCGTCCATCAGCTAGTCGATTTTTGGAGGGGAAAGCTATCCTTTGGACATACCTTGTTAAGGTCAGTGTAGTCCACACATATCCTCTACTTTTCAGAGGCTTTCCTGACCATCACCATATTAGTAAGCCAGTCAGGATATTGTACCTCTCAAATGAAGCCCATCATGAGGAGCTTTTCGACGTCCTCGTTGATAGCCTTCTGCCGTTCCGGGGTGAAGCTCCTTTTCTTTTGCCAGACCATGCGATGGTTAGGGTCGACGTTCAACCGGTGGGTTTTCACCTCCGGTGGGATACCGGGCATGTCAGCGGCTATCCAGGCGAAGACATCAGCGTTGGCATGCAGGAAGTTGAGGAGATGTGATCTCTCTTCTTCAACCAGCAGAGCCCCGATCTATACCATTTTTAAGAGATCGTCCCCCAAAGGGAAGGACAGTAGGGGTTCGTGTTGCCCAGTGATGATAAAATCCAAGAGGGGGGGTGAATTGGTTTTTTTTTTTTTTTAACTATTTGAACTATTTCAATGTATACGAAATAAGTGTGTGCAATTCAAATCAAGTACAAGTATTTTGTCAAAGTGTTTGTATGCTTCAAAATAATATGCAGCAGAAATTATAAAGTAAATATAAGAGTAAAAGCAATCACACAAACAACAAATTTATAATAGTTTGATGCACTCCAAGACACCTACATCCACTCCCCAAGGTCTACTTGGGAATTCACTATAATCTCCACCGATTACAGTCGATTAGTTTTCGAGCTCACTAATCAAAACCCGACTTGTTTTTACAAGGCTCACAAGTCAAAACCTTACTTGGTTTTACGGGCTAAACAAGAACTTAAATGTTTTAAGGCTCACCACCAACCTCCCTTGGTTTTCCGGGCTAACCAAGAACCTAATTAGTTTTCAAAGGCTCACCAATAACCTCCCTTGGTTTTGCAGGCTAACCAAGAACCTAATTGGTTTTCTAAGGCTAACCAATAACCTCTCTTGGTTTTCCAGGCTAACCAAGAACCTTTACAACAAAGTAAGAATGAAAGTAAAGAATACAATAAAGCTTTCTAAAATAAAGCAAATATCTCTTTGAAGCTCTTGGATGATGTTGATAAAGCTTGTCTTCAATTTGTTGAAGCCTTTGAATAAAGCTTGATGTTGTGGACTTGAAAGCTCTCTTTGAAATTGGATACTTGAGGGCTCAACTCTTTCAAAATATGAATCCTTAAAGTGTATGGAACTTTTCTCCTAAAGGATTACCTCTTCATTTGATTTGTTTGATTATATAGCTCTTCAAACCTTAAATGACCGTTAGAGACCATTGGAGAGAAAGAACTAGCCGTTACAAATATTTTAGGGAAGTTCTGTTCTTCAGAAAACTAGCCATTGTAGAGCTGTCGTCCGTTTAAGTGTCGACACTTCAGGTCATGTATCGACACTTAGGGTCGACACTTGGAACAGTGAGTCGATACTTGACCAAAAAATATCTTCTAAAGTCTTCTGTTCTGCACTGGTGAGCCGACACTTCATCTGATGAGTCGATACTTTGAGTCGACTCTTGTCATCTATGTGTCGATACATCAGGCAAGTCTTTAACTTCAGCAAGTTCTGTGACACAAAAATCTCAGGTGATGAGCTAATCCATGTGTCGACACTTTGAGTCGACACAACACATTTATGTGTTGACACTTCAGTCGTGCCAACTAAAACTTTCTCTGCGTGCCGGCATGTGTCGACACTTCACTGTCATGTATTGACACTTTGAGTCGACACTTCACTGAGATCTTCACAAAAATACCTGAACTTATGCTGAATCAAATTCGTATTGCACTCAAGTATCCTTTCAGACAAACTTCAACTGTCCAAGTCTTCTTTGAGCAGATCTTTTATCTAAACTTGGCTTCTTCAGTCAAACAATCTTTTACCAAATTGATGAGCACCTTTTTCTATAGAAACACATTTCAAAGAAATCATTGGTACTCAACTTATACTTAACCATTTTGCTTATCATCAAAATCAATAACTGAGTTAACAATCTCCCCCTTTTTGATGATAACAAAACCTTTAAGTATAAATTGCATAAAAAGCTTTCAAAAGAATTTTCAAGGTGCGAAGAGCTAAATGCAATAGATGTATCAAAGTGATTGCAATATTGAAAAGATGTATCAGAGCAAGTGTTATAAGGATTAAGAGTATCAGTGCTTTGGGATATATAAGATATAAACTCATGTATCGTGATACTCTAAAAGAAAATATATTTGGAGAGACAAAAATTCAGCAATAGACAAGGCTCCCCCTGAACAGATGATTCATAAAGAGTTTGTAAACATCTTTTTAAGCATCTAAAGAAAAGATTTAACATGAAATTCAATTCAAAATATATTTTCAATATAGAAAAGGTATTGCTCCCCTTACTTAAGGAATTTATAAAGAATTTTCATTCAAGCTCAACCAAATTTTCAAAAGAATTTTCAGATTTTTAAACATTTTCTCCCTTGCTAATTCTTCCTTAAGATTATAACATTTGCTTTCTTCTTCCCCTTTTGCACTTTCTTTCATTTCTCATATGATTTTTCATGTTTATTTAATCTTTTCCTTTTTCATACTCAATATTTTTCTTCCCCTTTTTATCATCATGAACAAGGGTGAAAGGGAATACAAAATGGGAATGAAGGTGGAAAGAATAGCAAGTAGATCATCAAAATCAATACATAAAATCAATTAATTATGACACCACTTAAATTTGTTATAGATTGAACATAATATAGCACTTGAAATATAATACCACTTGAAATATGAATTGAATATGAAACCACAAAAAGATATGCATATATCAAGAAATAATTCAATACACTGATATGCATATTATTTATTCACTTTACTTGTTCATGGGATAAGGTCACAGCAGCACCCCAACACGTTATAAGAGACCCAGTGAATGGGAAGAGAGGGTCTTTAAATCCTACTTAGCTCCTATGACCGGACGGCCATGGTGACTAACCTAATCCAAAGCAGTTACTAGGAGCCCTTTTTCTCATTTAAAATAAATTTTGATACCAATTGAATATGATACCACTTGAATGTAACTCCCCTCAAAGGATTAGATTTGAAAACTAGGAAAAGGAGTATCAGAGTAATATAAGTAAAGCATGATATCAAAGAAAATATTGAAAGTATCATATATGTATATAATGATAACAAATCTTTGGATGCTCTCCCTAAATATTATTTCTCCTTAAAAATATGCATTCATTTTGAGGAATAAAAATGAAAGTACAAGTATCATACTTTCAGACAATTTTAGGTGTGACCATAAATACTAAGTCTGAAAGCAAAGATTTGAATTTTCAAGATTTTCAAAATGCAAAAGCATTGAACATTTAAAACTTTTAGCATGATTTCAAATTTATTTAAAATGATTTGATATCCATACAAATGCTAGAAGTAATTCGATAGCAAGTCTAGCTACTGGATTAGGATCTATCAATATGCACACCTTCTTCTTAAATGTAACCCTTAACTACCGGTTCTATACTTGTTTTAAATCATTTCTAACTAAAGTATGGATATCAAAAATGAGAAACACAATCATATCATTTCAAAATAGTTTAAATATTATCAAATCAAGTGAAAGTCTAATAATCATAAGTTTAATCATGAGAGTATGAAATCCATCAACATCAAAGAGTTCATGATCACAAACAAATGGCTATTATCTAAGCTTGATTCTAATTAATCAATTGAAATAATTTCAATTCAATATGCTCTTTAAAGTATCATGAAATAATGATACATCAGTATATCAATAAGTTTAATCATGAATGAAATTCACAACACAAGCATATCATAAAGTATCATAAACTTGATTCTAATTAATTAATGAAATAAAATATTAACAATAATGACACACAAGAAAAGATCAAATAGTATAAAGATACATAATCAAAATCAACATGACAAGTATAACAAAATCAGAATAGTATGTAACATAATTAATTTAATAGAATTAAATAAATCAAAATCAAAAAATTAAGATTTAGATTATCAATAATAAATATGATAATAATAAGAAGTAAAATTTACTAGATATATAAAAAATTAGTAATATAATACAAATATTTGACTATATTTTTAATTATGGAATGAAATATTTAGAATTTACCAATATATATAATCCTTCCTTTAGCAATTAGTTCAGAATGTAGTAGGTCCACTTCTTTAAATTATCTTATACAACCAATTTTTTTAAAAAAACTTTCTTTCTGCTTGAAGACTGCAAGATATTCCTGCAAAACATACTAAGTGGACAATTTTAGTACCCAAACTTTCTTGGATCCTTTAAGGTTAGTAAATATGGTTTCTTTTGAAACCCAATTTTTTCTTAATCTACAAGGATATGCATTAATTCCAATTTTTCATAATAAAACAAGTCAGATTGGAAGATGCATTAATAAAGAAATTCTTGTTTTTCAACTCAAGATTTTTCTTTAAAAGGTCATCATTTGATACAAAAATCTTAGATCTTCTTAAGATTTCTAATTCATTAAATAAATCAATTTTCTCATTTGAAAACTTCTTGCATAAATTTTTCAAATTAATAATTTCTTTTTCTAAAATTTCTTTTTTCTTTAAAAATCATTCTTTTCATTTTGCAAGATAGCAATCTTGGCTTTAATTCTTCATTTTCAATTCCAAGATGTTATTTTCAAAAGATAATGAATAGCATGTTTCTTTAATTTCTTGTGCTCAATTTTTAATAATTTATTTCATGTACAAGATCTTTAAAAGCATCATGTAACTCGTCGAAAGTAAAATCATTTTCAGCTTCAGAATTTATCTCATTTGCCATAAAGCAAAGATTGGCTAATTTTTGAATTTGTTCTTCTTCTAACTAGAGTCTTCACTTTCTCTCCATGTAGCCATCATTGCCTTCTTTGTTTATTTCTTTTGGCCCTTTTTCTCATGAATCTTCGAAATTTATGAGCCAAAATTTTATCTCATCTTCATTTTCACTGTCTTCCGACTCCTCACTTGAAGACTTATCTTATGTAATGGATTTAAAGACGATTATTTTCTTCTTTTCATCAGCATCCACTTTCTTTACCATAAGTTCAACTCATAGGTCATGAGTGAACCGATGAGCTCCTTCAAAGATAAGTTTCTATATCTTTAGCTTCTTGGATCGCCATCACCTTTGGATCCCATGATATTGGCAAAGATCTAAGAATTTTATTAACCAAATCAACATTAGTCATTGCTTTGCCAAGACTTTTCATTTCATTAACAATATTAATGAATCTAGTATACATATCAGATATAGATTCATGGTGTTTCATTTTAAACATTTCATAAGAATGTACAAGCATATTAATCTTTATTTTTCACTTGAAGAGTATCCTCATGAGTAATCTCAAGTGTGTCCCATATTTTTTCGCTGTTTCGCATGTGGAGATCCTATTGAATTCATTAGGGTCTAATGCGTAATAAAGCAAGTTCATTGCTTTAGCATAAGCTCAGATTGCTTAATATCGTTTTCATCCCAATTCTCTTCAAGTTTTGAAATGAAATGTTATTAACCAATATTGAAGGAATATGTGGACCATTAATATCATTTTTCAAGATAATAATTTATAGATTGAATATAAATGTGCATGCTTGTTTTTCAATGTATAATTAGTGCCATTGAAAAATGGTGGTCTAACACTAATACCTACAAGGGTTGCCATGATCTTTTACTCAAAATCGTTAGATTTTCAAACAGAATACCAGGCTCTGATACCAATTATTGCCCAGTGATGATGCAACCCAAGAGGGAGGTGAATTGATTTTTTTTTTAAAAAAAAAACTATTTAAACTATTTCAATGGATATGAAAATAAGTGTGTGCCAATTCAAATTAAGTGCAAGTATTTTGTCAAAGTGTTTGTGTGCTTCAAAATAATATGCAGTAGAAATTATAAAGTAAATATAAGAGTAAAAGTAATCACACAAATACAACAAATTTATAGTGGTTCGGTGCACTCCAAGGCACCTACATCCACTCCCCAAGGTCCACTTGGGATTCACTATAATCTTCACAGATTATAGTCGATTTGTTTTCTGAGATCACTAATCAAAACCTGACTTGTTTTCATAAGGCTCACAATCAAAACCTCACTTGTTTAATGGGCTAACCAAGAACCTAAATGGTTTTAAGGCTCACCACCAACCCTCCTTGGTTTTCCAAGCTAACCAAAAACCTAATTGATTTCAAAGGCTCACTAATAACCTCCCTTGGTTTGCGGGCTAACCAAGAATTTAATTGGTTTTTCAAGGCTAACCAATAACCTCCCTTGATTTTCTGGGCTAACCAAGAACCTTTACAACAAAGTAAGAATGAAAGTATAGAATACAATAAAGCTTTCTAAATAAAGCAAATATCTCTTTGAAGATCTTGGATGATGTTGAAGAAGCTTGTCTTCAATTTGTTGAAGCCTTTGAATGAAGCTTGATGTTGTGGACTTGGAAGCTCTCTTTGAAATTGGATGCTTGAAGGCTCAACTCTCTTAAATATAAATCCTTAAAGTGTATGAAACTTTTCTCCCAAAGGATTACCTTCTCATTTGATTTGTGTTGATTATATAGCTCTCCAAATCTTAAATGACCGTTAGAGACCGTTGGAGAGGAAAAACTAGCCGTTACAAATATTTTGGAGAAGTTCTGTTCTTTAGAAAACTAGTCGTTGCAGAGCTGTCATTCGTTCAAGTATCGACACTTCAGGTCATGTGTCGACACTTAGGGTTGACACTTGGAATAGTGAGTCGACACTTGACCAAAAATATCTTCTGAAGTCTTCTATTCTGCACTGGTGAGCCGATACTTCATCTGATGAGTCAACACTTTGAGTCGATACTTATCATCCATGTGTCGACATATCAGGCAAGTCTTCAACTTCAGCAAGTTCTATGATACAAAAATCTCAGGCAATGAGCTGATCCATGTTTCAATACTTTGAGTAGACACAACACATCCATGTGTTGACACTTCAGCCGTGCCAACTGAAACTTTCTCTGCATGCCGGCATGTGTCGATACTTCACTATCATGTGTCAACACTTTGAGTCGATACTTCACTGAGGATCTTCACAAAATACCTGAACTTATGCTGAATCAAATCCGTATTGCACTTAAGTATCCTTTCAAGCAAACTTCAACTGTCTAAGTCTTCTTTGAGCATATCTTTCATTTAAACTTGGCTTCTTCAGTCAAACAATCTTTTATCAAATTGATGAGCACATTTTTCTATAGAAACATACTTCAAAGAAATCATTAGTACTCAACTTATACTTAACTGTTTTGCTTATCATCAAAATCAATAACGGAGTCAACAGTTCGACCGGCCCGCTCTTTGGTTCCAGTGTTGCCAGGCTGGTCTATGGCAAGGCTGAGATCTGCCCTTTTAGACCTTGGATGGTTTGCCAGTAGAACTGCACTGGCTGTCGGGATCCCCATCTCTTTCCCGATCCCCCATGGTGTCGGGAACTAGACCAAGAGGCATTTTGTGAAGATGGTGGCATCAAGCAGGTTAAGTCCTGGGTGCCCCAGGATGGTATTATAAGATGAGGGGAGCTTTACAACAGTGAAGACTACCAGCACAGTGCTTTGTTGGGGTGTTGTCCTAGCGGTCATTGGGAGTGTAATTTCTTCCTCGACTCCAACTGAGTCTCCGGTGAAGCCTGCCAGGGGCGTGAATACCGGTCTTATTTGGCCAATGGACAAGTTCATCTTTGCAAAGGTATCGTAAAAAAGGATGTTTGAGGAGCTTCCACTGTCTACCATAATTCTTTTATAGGGTACTTGGCTATTATCATTTCAACGATGACATCATAATTATTCGGGTTATCTACCCTAGTTGACCCTTCTCCCATATAGGGGAGTACACCATCACTCTCCTCTCTCCCTCTAGCCTTCTTCGGAACCTTTCCTGTCCCCCAGGATATCATCCCTATCGGCTTCTTGGTGTGATGGTTGTCGATGGTGAGGGGCCGACGCCCTTCAGTTTGGGCTACAGGGGGCGCTCCTCCCTCCACATACTTACCGAGGTAGTCATGCTCGATCAGCTCTTCGATCTCCCTCTTCAGGTGGCGGCATTCCTCGGTATCATGGCCATAGTCCCGGTGGAAATGGCAGTAGCGGGATTTGTCCTGCCCAATAGATGGCTTCAATGGCGAGGGTCGGCATAAGAAGTGCTTGCCCTCAATTTTCATCAAGATCTTCTCCCTAGGGGCAAGGAGAGGAAGAAAAGTCCCTTCGTCGGTGAGGATGGCCCTGGGCCTGGGCTCCGATCATGGGGCCCACATCATCTTCTGGTCTGGATGACCGGACATCTCCCCGATGGCCTGCCTCCTCAAGGATCTCCCGTCCAGCTCCCTCCTGGCATGATCCGCCTCCTCGTCATGGATGTACTTCTATGCTCGAAGAAGGAACTTTGAGTATGTATTTGGGGGCTTCTTATCGAGGGAGTAGGTGAAGCAAGAGGTCCGCAGTCCTCTTTTCAGAGCTAGCATGGCGACAGACTCGTCGAGGTTAAGATCTCTAGGGTGGTAGTCTTGAATTGGGACACGTAGTCCTTGAGGAGTTCTCGATCCTGCTGTCAAATCGAGAAGAGGCCATCAGCCTCGCACGATACCTTCCTGCAGGCATCGAAGTACGCCATAAACTTTCTCTCTAATTGGGGGAAAGAGTCTATGCTTTTAGGTTAGAGCCTGGAAAACTAGACTCGAGCAGCCTTTCGCAAAGTGGCGGGGAAGGCGATGCAAAGGAGAGTGTCAGTGGTCCCCTGAACCCTCATAAGAGCCTTGTAACTTTCGAGGTGGTCCAGGGGATCGGTTGTCCCGTCGTAGGGGTCAACCTGCGGCATACGGAACCGACTAGAGATCAATTCTCTTGGATTTTCTTCAAAAAGGGTGGACGTGTGTCATAACCCATGGGCTCACTAGGGGAGCCCTGCACTTCCACAAACTGGCGAGCCAGATCCACCAGCATGCATTCATGCTTTTCGAGGTGCCTTTCCGCTCGGTGGTGGATGGCCTCGTTAATGGATCCCTCGGTGGAGGACACCAGGGGTGAGGGTGGACCGGAGCAGGGGGACTCACGCCTGAGTTCCCAGCCACGCCGTGCCACTGTCGCGAGGGCGCGCGATGGTCCAAGACCTGGGAGCAACACTCCCGATTGATCGGATCACCCTGCACCGCTTGCCATTCGCCTGATGGGCCTTTCGAGGGGGTGATACCTCGTGTAGCAGCCCCTCCCGGAAGGACCGTAGGCTGGTGTGAGGATCGGCTACATGAGCCGCCAGAGTCCCCGAATGCTATGGGATTTCTCGGGAGTGCTGCCTCTGATGGAGCTGGTGCACTGCCACAGCCAAGAGCTGGACCTGGTGGGCGAGTGCGGTGTACTGGGGGTCCATCGATGGCAGCTACGACAGAGCAGGATGATCCCCATCCTGAGGTTGGTTGCCATGACGAGGGGGGTCGTCCGCCCGACCAGTGGGGGCTTCGTGGGCTCGCGTAGTCACCATTGAACTATGGGCACCTGCGAGGTCTTCCTTGTTGTGGGGGAGTGATGCTTTCTTCTTACCAGTCTCCCCCCTACCTGGTGCGCTAATCTGTTGCCGCCCGGATTGCTATGGCCTATAACTCTAATGTGTCGGGCTCCCTCCGGATCCTCTGCTTCCGTCTCGCATCCGACTCACTAGCCTACTCAAAAGGGGGTTCTACAAGGATCAGACACAGATTACTGGACCCTATTTGGTTTACTGATTAGGGTTTTGAGCCCTTATCTATGTATCAAATTTTATAATCAAGTAATATTGAATCCTGTAATAAGGTTTAAGACATATGAGCCTAAGTAGTTTGCTTTTGAGTCATGTAATTAGTATCTAATTAGTTTTAATTTTGGTTTAGTCTTATAATTTGGCCAATTTGGTCAAGATAGGGTTAATTAGTCCTGTAATTAGCCGAGTTGGTTCATAAGCTCAAGATAATTTGAAGATGGGTTTAAGCCAATTTGAAGATGGGTCCACAAGGGAGCAAACAAGTCAAGCCAAATCAAGCCACCTCTCTTCCATGCCAAGTGGGATTGCCAAATCATCTTCAAAGTCATGGGAATGCCACATCACCAATGCCACATGTTGAGTGGTGCCACATCACCAAGGCTAAGTCAATTTGGTGGCTAAGCTCCATGAATTCAAATTCAAATTCAAATCTTTCTTAATTCATGAAAGCCACCACTCTCATTCCAAGGTGCCACATCACCACCAAGGCAAAGTCAAATTTGGTGGCCAAGCTCCATGAAGAAAATTTAAATTCAAATCTTTCTTGATTCATGCAAGCCACCACCCTCATTCCAAGTGCCACATTACCAAGACAAAGTCAAATTTGGTGGCCAAGCTCCATGAATTCAAATTCAAATCTCTTATTTTGGACCCTAAGTTTGTAAGCCTATATAAAGGTCCCCTCCCATGTATCTTAACAACAATTGATGAATGAAAAAAATTCTTGAATTCGTCTCAACATTTGGTGTGAGTTCTGTGTGAAGGGTATCTATGTGATCCCAACCCCTCGGTATCTGTGTGATCCCACCCCTGGGTATCAGTATGATCCCAACCCCCTAGGTATCTGTATGATCCCAACCCCTAGGTATCTGTGTGATCCCAACCCATGCGCCCTGCCTCCAAGCCGCCTGCCTCTTCATCTCTTGGCCGCCAATTTCTAAGCCTTCCTTCCCCTTGCTTTTTTTTAGCCTTCAAACTTGCTCCTTCTCTGAAATCTAACCTTGATAGGCTTTGCTAGGATCCCCGTGGTGTTTTCCCTCCAAAGAGGAGGCCCTCTTTCCCTCCTAGACCAACCCAGATAGCCATCTGATTCGAGGATTACAGGCTTGTCTTCCAAGCACCAACCCCGAGTGCTGTGAGATCTCTTCATCGAATTCAAATCTCTGCTTAGTACAATCCCTCCCCCCTCCTGATTTCTGATCTGTTGAAGGTACACTATCCTAAATCAGGAGTTTCTCAATTTCCAGGATCCTATCTTTTATTATTCTGCATGAGTTCTTCACAAGTATGATGTGTTCTTTCATTACAAACTTGACTACTGTTTACTTGATTTCAGGTTTCTAGCCTACAAATTAAAATTCAAAAAAAAATTATAAAAAAAATAGTTTCTATTTTCCTGCAATCATGGTAGTCTTATGACCATCGATCCCGTGTCAATTTGGTATCAGAGCCAGGTTTAAGATAGTTGCATCTTCATCAAAAACACAAAAAAAATTGCATCTCTGATTTTCTGCATCATGTTTTCTGCATTAGGTGTCTAGGTTTCATCTAATTTCGTCTACCTAGAGATTTTATTTTTTTATGAGATTTCCACGACATGTCCACTATTTTATCCTGTTAATTTTTATAATTTTTAATTAATTTTACAGAAATTGAAAAGTCCTAAATTTAGCATCTTAGAAACCCTAACTAAAATCATGAGATTTCTGCACCAATTCAAAGACCCTAGTATTTGCATCATCATCTGATTTTTTTTTTTTGTATCAAATTTGTAGAGATCACGTTACCTCCCATCCTCTATTCTGTATTTTTTTTAGATTTTTTCTGCATCAGAATCTATGTCAAACTCTGCATCAAACCAAACCCTAATTTTCTGATTTTGTGATTTCTGCACACCTGCCTAAACCCGACCTAATCAACTGCCAAACCCCTCCAATCCTAAGCCAAATTTCGTTTGCTAACCTAATTAATTTAAACCTAACTTGACATTTCATAAAAAGCCCAAAATATTTTATTTTTCTGATTGTTGTTAGTTTGCATCAGGGCCATTGAATGTGCATCATCTTTTAAACTAATCTTAAGGGCAATTCAATATCTCAATCAAGACAGGATTTCATCACCTGTCAGGGCCCAAAACAACCACCATCATCCTAACCTAAGCCTTAATTAAAATTAATTAGACTTAATTTGCCCTAGTAGGCTAGGTGACACTAACATATCGGGTCCGGATTGTGTGGGCCAACTAGTGCATTCAATTCTCCAACTAATACTAGAATATGGTGTCTAAGGCTGGGAGTCAAGAGTCAAATAACCTAAGTGGTGTTGTGGTTACTTAATTGGGTCTCTGTGAAAGCAGGGGGGCCTCCCACACTCCCACCTCCTACCTAGCCCAGAGGAAGGATTAGTTGTTGAGTTGGATGTAAGTTGAGTCGACCCACTCAATTTTGGCTCTAGGTCTAGTAAACCCTAGCTTATACTAACCTTTGCATACTTGGCTGCATCATTTCACCTTGATTGTTTGCTTGTTTGCATGACACTAGATTAGGGACCAAATATCAACAATCTAGACCTCAACCCAGTTTAGCCATGGAGTCCAATCTTGAAGTTCTCATAAAAGCCATGAGTGAACAGATGACCCAAATGAATACCCATTAACCATCCAAATAAACCAATCCAATACCCAATTAACCACCCAAATAAACCAATCCAATACCCAAACCCAAAACTAGCTTGCCCAGTGACCACTCAAATCAAACAAAATAACCCAATCAAACAGCCCAGCAACCCATAGGATTGATTAGTTAACCAGTAGGCTTAGTACCCTTAGCTATCAGCCTAATGCCAGTCCGATTCCCTTTAGTCGACCCGAACCCAATAAGGTTAGTAGCCCTAGATATGAGCTCAGTAGTAAACCACTACCCCTAGGCAATCTGAACCTACTAGTCAATGCCCATAATCAGAACCAGGTATTAACTAGGTACCAGGATGTCCCCATCCTGAGTTTTGCCTGAGAGGGGGTCTCCCCCGACCAGGTTCGTGGGCCGCGAGTCACCATTGAACTATGGGCACCTGGAGGTCTTCCTTGTTGGGGGGAGATGCTTTCTTTAGTTCCCCCCTACCTGTGCGCTAATCTGTTATTGCTGGCCAAACCTAATGTGCCTCCCTCCGAGTTCCGTTGCCTGACCATACCTACTCAGGGGGCTACAAGGAGAACAGATACTGCTATTGGTTTACTGAGGGTTTTGAGCCATTATGATCAATTAAATCAAGTAATATTGAGTATAAGGTTTAATTGACCTAGTAGGCTTCACATTAATTAGTTCAAGTTTTAATTGTTGTCTTATAATGGCCTTTGTCAAGATAGAACCTGTAATTAAGTTGTTCTAGTCAGACAATTGAATGGGTTCCATTTGAAGATTCCCAAGGGAGCAAACAAGTCAGAACACCTCTCTTCCATGCCAAGTGGGATTGCCAAATCATCTTCAAAGTCATGGGAATGCCACATCACCAATGCCACATGTTGAGTGGTGCCACATCACCAAGGCCAAGTCAAATTTGGTGGCTAAGCTCCATGAATTCAAATTCAAATTCAAATCTTTCTAATTCATGAAAGCCACCACTCTCATTCCAATGTGCCACATCACCAAGGCAAAGTCAATTTGGTGGCCAAGCTCCATGAAGAAAATTTAATTCAAATCTTTCTTGATTCATGCAAGCCACCACCCTCATTCCAAGGTGCCACATTACCAAGACAAAGTCAAATTTGGTGGCCAAGCTCCATGAATTCAAATTCAAATCTCCTTATTTTGGACCCTAAGTTTGTAAGCCTATATAAAGGTCCCCTCCCATGTATCTAAACAACAATTGATGAATGAAAAAAATTCTTGAATTCGTCTCAACATTTGGTGTGAGTTCTGTGTGAAGGGTATCTATGTGATCCCAACCCCTCGGTATCTGTGTGATCCCAACCCCTGGGTATCAGTATGATCCCAACCCCCTGGTATCTGTATGATCCCAACCCCTAGGTATCTGTGTGATCCCAACCCATGCGCCCTGCCTCCAAGCAGCCTGCCTCTTCATCTCTTGGCCGCCAATTTCTAAGCCTTCCTTCCCTTGCTTTTTTTAGCCTTCAAACTTGCTCCTTCTCTGAAATCTAACCCTTGATAGGTGCTTTGCTAGGATCCCGTGGTGTTTTCCCTCCAAAGAGGAGGCCCTCTTTCCTCCTAGACCAACCCAGATAGCCATCTGATTCGAGGATTACAGGCTTGTCTTCCAAGCACCAACCCGAGTGCTGTGGATCTCTTCATCGAATTCAAATCTCTGCTTAGTACAATCCCTCCCCCCTCCTGATTTCTGATCTGTTGAAGGTACACTATCCTAAATCAGGAGTTTCTCAATTTCCAGGATCCTATCTTTTATTATTCTGCATGAGTTCTTCACAAGTATGATGTGTTCTTTCATTACAAACTTGCCTACTGTTTACTTGATTTCAGGTTTCTAGCCTACAAATTAAAATTCAAAAAAAAATTATAAAAAAAATTAGTTTCTATTTCCTGCAATCATGGTAGTCTCATGACCATCGATCCCGTGTCAATTTGGTATCAGAGCCAGGTTTAAGATAGTTGCATCTTCATCAAAAACACAAAAAAAATTGCATCTCTGATTTTCTGCATCATGTTTTCTGCATTAGGTGTCTAGGTTTCATCTAATTTCGTCTACCTAGAGATTTTATTTTTTTATGAGATTTCCACGACATGTCCACTATTTTATCCTGTTAATTTTAATTTTTAATTAATTTTACAGAAATTGAAAAGTCCTAAAATTTAGCATCTTAGAAACCCTAACTAAAATCCTGAGATTTCTGCACCAATTCAAAGACCCTAGTATTTGCATCATCATCTGATTTTTTTTTTTTGTATCAAATTTGGTAGAGATCATCGTTACCTCCCATCCTCTATTCTGTATTTTTTTTAGATTTTTTCTGCATCAGAATCTATGTCAACTCTGCATCAAACCAAACCCTAATTTCTGATTTTGTGATTTCTGCACACCTGCCTAAACCGACCTAATCAACTGCCAAACCCCTCCAATCCTAAGCCAAATTTTGTTTGCTAACCTAATTAATTTAAACCTAACTTGACATTTCATAAACCCAAAATATTTTTATTTTTCTGATTGTTGTTAGTTTGCATCAGGGCCATTGAATGTGCATCATCTTTTAAACTAATCTTAAGGGCAATTCAATATCTCAAATCAAGGCAGGATTTCATCACCTGTCCAGGGCCCAAACAACCACCATCATCCTAACCTAAGCCTTAATTAAAATTAATTAGACTTAATTTGCCCTAGTAGGCTAGGTGACACTAACATATCGGGTCCGGATAGTGTGGGCCAACTAGTGCATTCAATTCTCCAACTAATACTAGAATATGGTGTCTAAGGCTGGGAGTCAAGAGTCAAATAACCTAAGTGGTGTTGTGGTTACTTAATTGGGTCTCTGTGAAAGCAGGGGGGCCTCCCACACTCCCACCTCCTACCTAGCCAGAGGAAGGATTAGTTGTTGAGTTGGATGTAAGTTGAGTCGACCCACTCAATTTTGGCTCTAGGTCTAGTAAACCCTAGCTTATACTAACCTTTGCATACTTGGCTGCATCATTTCACCTTGATTGTTTGCTTGTTTGCATGACCACTAGATTAGGGACCAAATATCAACAATCTAGACCTCAACCCAGTTTAGCCATGGAGTCCAATCTTGAAGTTCTCATAAAAGCCATGAGTGAACAGATGACCCAAATGAATACCCAATTAACCATCCAAATAAACCAATCCAATACCCAATTAACCACCCAAATAAACCAATCCAATACCCAAACCCAAAACTAGCTTGCCCAGTTGACCACTCAAATCAACCAAATAACCCAATCAAACAGCCCAGCAACCCATAGGATTGATTAGTTAACCAGTAGGCTTAGTACCCTTAGCTATCAGCCTAATGCCAGTCCGATTCCCTTTAGTCGACCCGAACCCAATAAGGTTAGTAGCCCTAGATATGAGCCCAGTAGTAAACCACTACCCCTTAGGCAATCTGAACCTACTATGATCAATGCCCATAATCAGAACCCAGGTATTAACTAGGTACCCTTTAGTCAACCCATCGTCACCCCAGTCATTAGTCAATTTTTTCTTAGCCAACTCCCTCTTACCACCCCACTGGTTCACCATAATGACCTAGAAGAGGAGATATATGAAGCTGATGTGAGCTTAGTGGAGGAGTATAAGGAAGAAGGAGAGTAACTATAGATGACCTAGAATTAGTTAACCCTGACCATACCCAAGTAGAAGCTAACCCAGAATTAGTTGACCCTGACCAAACCCAGATAGAAGCCAACCCAGAGTTAGTTGACCTTGACCACACCCAAGCTGTAGTGGAAGAGCAGTTACAAGAAGAGAACCTTGATACTGCTACTAGAGTTCTACCTGAGGAAATTTTAGGAGAAAATCCAATTATAGAGCCTAATCCTAAAAGCCAAGTGAAAATTATTGAGGATATGGTCTCTTTAATTCGGTACCCTCAGGAGGAGTTCACCCCTTCAATCCCAGTTCAAGATCTCTTCCCAGAAATTGTTGACCCCTCCTTCCATAGCATGGACCTTTTCTTGTCCATAGATAGAACCCAATGTTCATACATTAAGGTTAGTCTCTTTAGTCCAGAACCAGTCCCTGAATCCCCTTCCTATTTCCTACCCTTCCCTGGGTCGTCTCATGTTTCTAGAACCATTAGGTTACATTATGTTTAGATTACCAAGTTAAATGATTCCTTAGAACCCATCCTATTTGCTACCTATTTCTGGAAGACCCTCTGGCATCTATTAGGAATTCTTGGCAAATTCTCAGCTGCATGTCACCCATCAACCACGACTCATGCCCCATGTCCAAGTTGTAATTAAGACCTAATCAACCTCTTTCGATAGGAAGTAGATATAGGTAGTAAAGTAGTCTCTAGTTTTTATTCCAATCAATCCTCTGACCTACTTCATCTGTCTACACCTACACTGACCTCTGCATAGCATTTGCATCAGAAAATTAGTCAAAAGATAAACATAAGTAACGAACTATATAAAAACTTGGCTAATTCCCGAACATGAGCTAAAGAATTTTCTGTAGGGGATTATGTAATAATCAGGCTTAGGCCTAAGCGGTTCCCTCCAGGGACCATAACAAAATTGCATGCTCGCAGAGCTGGACCGTTCAGAATAATAAAGAGAGTTGGACCCAATGCCTATGTGCTTGAGTTGCCACCCGATTTAGGTATTAGTTCCACCTTCAATATTTCAGACCTTGTGGAATGTCGGGAGCCAGCAGTGATACCTAGCGAGCTCTTTGAACCTCTCCCTTTCCTTGAGAGTAAACCCACCTCAGAGTATCCACTTACAATATGGACTATTAGTGAGGAAAGGATTGAGCGCGTCCTAGATAATCAAGCCATCAGTACCCGAAACAAAGGCTATCAGCGATATTTGGTCAAATGACAAGGTCGACCGGAATCTGAGGACTCGTGGATCACTCGTGAGGATCTGCAGTGCCTCAACCCAGACTTTTCTTAAGCCATATGAGAGCTACATTGACCCATACTCGACGAGGTCGAGTTCCTCCCATCCCGGGAGAATTGGTGGGGGCACCAGGATCAGACACAGATTACTGGGCCCTATTTGGTTTATTGATTAGGGTATTGAGCCCTTGTCTGTGTGTCAAGTTTTATAATCAAGTAAGATTAAGTCCTATAATAAGGTTTAAGATATTTGAGCCTAAGTAGTTTGCTTTTGAGTCATGTAATTAGTGTCTAATTAGTTTCAATTTTGGTTTAGTCTTGTAATTTGGCCAATTTGGTCAAGATAGAGTTATTTAGTCCTGTAATTAGCCAAGTTGGTTCACAAGCTCAAGACAATTTGAAGATGGGTTCAAGCCAATTTGAAGATGGGTCCACAAGGGAGAAAACAAGTCAAGCCAAATCAAGCCACCTCTCTTTCATGCCAAGTGGGATTACTAAATCATTTTCCAAGTCATGGAAATGCTACATCACCAATGCCACATGTTATGAGTGGTGCCACATCACCAAGGCCAAGTCAAATTTGGTGGCTAAGCTCTATGAATTCAAATTCAAATCTTTCTTGAACATGAAAGCCACCACCCTCATTCCAAGGTGCCACATCACCAAGGCAAAGTCAAATTTGGTGGCCAAGCTCCATGAAAAAAATTCAAATTCAAATCTTTCTTGATTCATGCAAGCCACCACCCTCATTCCAAGGTGCCACATCACCAAGGCAAAGTCAAATTTGGTGGCCAAGCTCCATGAATTCAAATTCAAAATTCAAACTCAAATCTCCTTTTCTTGGAGCCCAAGTTTGTAAGCCTATATAAAGGCCCCCTCCCATGTATCTTAAACAACAATTGATGAATGAAAAAAAATTCTTGAGTTCTTCTCAACATTCTGTGTGAGTTCTGTGTGAAGGGTATTTCTGTGATCCCAACCCCTGGGTATCTGTGTGATCCCAACCCTTATGCCCTGCCTCCAAGCCGCCTGCCTCTTCTCTCTTGGCCGCCCACTTCTACGCCTTCCTTTCCCTTGCTTTTCTTCAGCCTTCAAACTTGCTCCTTCTCTGATTTCTAACCCTTGATAGGTGCTTTGCCAGGATCCTCGTGATGTTTGCCCTCCAAAGAGGAGGCCCTCTTTGCCTCCTGGACCGACCTAAATAGCCATCTAATTCGAGGACTACAGGCTTGTCTTCCAGGTGCCGATCCCGAGTGCTATGAGATCTCTTCATTGAAGGTTCTTCAAATCTCTGCCTGGTACAATCCCTCTCCCCTCCTAATTTATGATCTATTGAAGGTACACTATCATAAACCGGGGGTTTCTCAATTCCCGGGATCCTATCTTTTATTATTCTGCACGATTTCTTCGCGGGTATGATGTGTTCTTTCATTACAAACTTGCATGTTGTTCTTTACTTAATTTCGGGTTTCTAGCCTATAAATTAAAATTTAAAAAAATTATTAAAAAAATAGTTTATATTTTCCTACAATCACGGTAGTCTCATGATCGGTCCCGTGTCAAAAACCTTGGCCGGGGATTTTGGCGAAGGCACTCCAACGATCAAGTCAGTGGGACGATCGAGGGGAATAGATTTCTCTAAGACGGAGAGCTTGGGGGACTCTCTGCTTTCAGAGAATAATAGAGAAAAAGATAATAGCTACACTAGAATGGAAAAATGGGAGAGTCTTTGCTTCCCCTCCTTTTTACTTACTCCTTTTTCACTTACCTTCACTTGCTATTTCCTGCGGGTCTTATATAGATGGGAAGCTTTGCAGAGGGTTCCCGGCTCTCTCCTTCGAGGGAGGCTCTCCGTTGCCTGCTGGCACCTCTCTCTCAGGCTGGTTCTGTGCCTGTGCCTCCAGCCATAACGGCATGCTACCACTTTGGTGGAGGCCATCTGGGTGCTACAGGGCATAGTGCCGTAGGGAGACGCCCCTCCTTGGAAGGTCCACGCATCCTATCATGGAAGCTGTTGTCTCCCAGTCATGCGGTTGTCGACGTGTCGGCATGTTGCAAGGCTAGGGGCCTGATGCTGTCCGGATCGTGCAGATCGTGCGCACGACCCGCCACAGGGGGATGCCTATACCCATGGTTCGGTATGCACCACCTTTTGGAGGGTCATGGTGGCCAGGTACTCCGCTATCTTTGCTTTAAATTCTGGCTTCCCCCCTCTTTATGGCTTTGGCGGGAAACCTGCTCTTGGTAGGAGGGTTTGCTTTGGAGAGGCGGACTCGACCTCGATTGGAAGCTGACCTCGGACGGGGGACTCGTCTAATGAGCCCTGCCTCGATTGGGAGTTGACCTCAGCAAGGTGGTCCTTTCTGGAGAGACGGACTCGACTCTAACCGGGAGCTGACCTCAAACGGGGAGGGCTCACCCAATGAGCCCTGCCTCGACTAGGAGCTGACCTCAGCAAGGTGGTCCTTTCTAGAGGGATTGACTCGACCCCAACCGGGAGCTGACCTCAGACGGGGGGGCTCGCCCAGTGAGCCCTATCTCGACTGGGAGCTGACCTCGGCAGGGCAGTCCCTTTGGCTTTTTGTCATGCGGCCTTGTCTAGGTGGTGGGCTTCTTTGCCACCGTGACCGTCCGCAGGCTCCACGCCAGCGGATATCACCGCTCTGGTCCACGTTAGCGGATGTCGCCATATCAATAGCCAATACAAAAAATGGGATAATGACTTTTTCTTTCTTCTTCATTTAGGTTCCTTTTGTAAGGGTTCTTTTATTAAAAAAAAAAAGAAATTTATGGTTGCCTATATTTACACCCACCATGTAAAATTGCTCATGATAGAATGTGGACAATGATTTGTAGCATGGCTAAGAGATAACTACTATACATATTAAAGATGTAAAAAATTCTAATCAAATCATCTAAACTATTCAACCCGATTCAAATCGAACCAAATATAATGGTTTAACTGGTTTGGTTTGATTCAATAAAATAAAAAAACCATAACACCGGTTCAATTACTAACAAATATACTACATTATAATATACAGTATATAATACAGTAAATTATAATATATTTATTATATTTTAGAGTATAAAATAATTATTATAATATAAAATATATCATAATATATTATTATATTATGTTATTATTTTTTATTTTTATAATTTTATATTTTTTTAATATTTTTTATTAAATTTTGATGTAGGAAATGGTTGATTTAGAGAAATGTAAAATCACAGGTATAATCCATGATTTCTCATTAATCTTTTTTTAAAAAAATTTATTAATTTTTAATTTTTTAATTAGATTTTTATATTTTTTTATTAAATTTTGATTTGGGTATAATTTATTTGGTGAAATCGCATGTTATACCTATGATTTCACATTGAAATCAGGGGTACAACCCATGATTTCTCATTAAAAAGTTTTTCAAAAAAATTTATTAATTTTAAATTTTTTAATTAATTTTTGAAGTGGATATAATTTATTCACATGATTTCATAATGAAATTACGGGTACAATCAATGGCACCTAATTTGGAAAATATGGAATGGGTAACGGTTGTTTGGTAAATATTTAATAAAGAACTATTATTTTAAAAAATTCTATTTTGGTTATTGTAGTGAGTTTCTTTTTGTATGCATATCCAAAATAAGTTAAAAGTGGACATAAAAAGTTTGACAATGCTAAATTTTTGAACCTATTATATTTTGGAATAATTTGATGTCATTTTTTGAGTGCAAGGAGACTGTAAACTTGCAGGGTATGCGAGGGAAAGCCAATGTTACATAGCCAACACCAAAAATAGGGCAATGACTTTTTCTTTCTTCTTCTTTTAGGTTCCTTTTGTCAAAATTTTTTTTTAAAAAAAAAGGAATTGATGGTTACCTATATTTATACCCACCATGTCAAACTGTTCATGATAGAAAGTGGATAATGATTTGTAGCCTGGCTAGGATATAACTGCTATACATATTAGAGATGTAAAAAATTCTAATCAAACCGTCTAAAATATACAACCCGATTCAAATCGAACCAAATATAATGGTTTAATTAGTTTGGTTCGATTTAATAAAATAAAAAAGCCATGGTACCGGTTCAATTAGCAGTTTACTAATTAATGTTACCTGCCAAAATTGAACAGACTAACCAACATTATTTTATATTTATATATATAGGGACAACTTCTATATTACATATTTTATATTTTCATTTCTTAAAATATCATGCAAGTCTATTACTTTAATTTTTTCATTTATAACATTTTCTCTTTCAATGACTTTTTGATTTCTTAGTTCTCTCTTC